>JASUAD010000001.1:52146534-52771534 GCA_037013555.1 Sextonia rubra
ACATAACATCTTGGCAAAAAATAAATAACATAGTGAGATGGTGGACAAGTTGCAGTGGAAATAGGCTCAAGGGTCTCACTGTATAGATGAAAGCTTGATGCATTAGACATCTATAAAAAAAAAAAAAATAGAACTCATCAGACATTTTTGCCCATTTAATTAAAGGCAATGATTTTCAATGGCTCATGTTTCTCTTTCAACAATTCATTTTGATTTCTTTTGATCAAATCGCTCAGAAAGAGATTGATTTTTTCACTATTGTTAATCTCAGTTTCCATCATTTTTGGGATGGAAATACTGGGCCAACAAAATTGAAAAGCAAATTTTACGGGACAGTAGTTAGATCAGCCATGACAAATGGAGTAGAATGTTGGCCAATTAAGAAGACGCATATACATAAGATGATGTGTCAGAAATGAGAATGATCAGGTGGATGTGTAGTAAAACCAGGAAAGATAAAATTAGAAATAAGCGCTTTCGAGAGCATTTAGGGGTAATACCAATGAGGAATAAGATTATAGAAACCCGTTTAAGAAAGTTTTGGCATATTGAGCGTAGGCTGGTTATGGCACCAGTGAGGAAAAGTTTGGTTATCCATGTAAATGGCCCATCAAAAGGTAGGTGTAGGCCAAAGAAAACATTAATGGAGGTCATTAAATCAGATTTAAAGAATTTTTAACTTATCTAAGAATTTGGCTCAAAATAGAATGGAATAGAGAAACAGAATTCATGTAGTCGACCCCAATATGGTTGGGATAAAGCTTTGATGATGATGATGATGATGATGATAAAACACTGGGCCATCCCCTAGTCCAGATGTAGTGAACTGCATAATTGCATAGGAGCATGTAGACCTTCATTCTTGATAAATACTATTTGCGTACTCCTCTATCAAAGCAACAAAAGTTATTTGCCTCGTGTCAAACTGCAACAAACTACCCATTTTTAAATTTGTGAACGGCAGAGAATTGAATCACGAATTGTTCGTTTCAAACTATTCTTGATTCGACATCCATATCATCGAATTGGGTTACTATGGCCTAAGTACAAGTAGAAGGTTCTCACTTCTTAATCTATCACCCAACTTAGCTCAAATAGATAAATGCAGGCTAGACCATGGGTCCACCAACCCATTGGGCCCAGTCCATAGGCCTAACGGGACATCCACTTATCTAGGAGCCTTATTAAGTAGTTTGATTCCATTAGGAATAAAAATATTGAGTTTCTTATTTTGTTTAGGCTTTATTCAGATATTAGGATGTGTTGTTTCTTAGGGATCAAATCAACTACTTTATATAAGGATGTTGGCCTCGGTGTAATGCAATTTGTATTTTTCAATCAATTAAAGTTTTCTTTGAGATTTATCTCTATGGTGTTTTCTCCTCTTGTGAGTTTGCCCTAGTGGTTAAATCCATCTTTCGATTCGATTAATCCTTCGGGAGATTGATCTATTCTTTGATTGTGGATCTAGGATTGCATCATAGATACATAATTGAAAATACCAAAGCACTAAGCTTCTACAAAAGAACACTCACCATATTTCCAACAGCAAAATCATTTTAATCTGGATAAATGCTTCCATACTTTCCCACCAAACGAAAAGGAAATGAAGCAAAGGGATATTTCGCAGGCATATAGCTACAGATAGGTGCACACACAATGTAATTAAATGACTTAGAATTATGCCAAGGAAAGAACATAGCATTATACATTGACCATATAACAAACAGGATAGGTCAAATAAGATAAACGTAGCATTAAGAAATAGTTAGCCGATTAAGAACACACCATATCTTTCTTGAAACTCGGGAGTGTTCTGTAAGAACTCCAATCCTGGATGAGTATCCAAAAGTTCTCGAAGGAGAGGTTTGAAGTCTTCCTGAATCCACATTGAGCCAAATTAACAGTAACATAAGAAACAATGGACAACCTCAACAAATCATCTCATTCTCTCAATGACCATCACTGACAAATAGAAAATTATATTTACAGAGGAAAATTTTAAGTAAGAGAAGTCTAGAAGCAAAACAAACCTGGGTAATATAGTTTTTATCTGGTTTCTTTAATATTTTAAACATTTGAGTTGCTATATCCATCGTCATCACGTTGCTGTTGATCCAATAATCAACAAATGAATCCCTACAAAAGTATCATGAAGACCAGCTGTTCAGAATCAACTTTAACAATAATTCTCAGAAGCATTAGCACTCAATAACCACACACCTTCAAATGAAAGTAAAAAATGGATTCAAAACAAATTTTTGTGATCTTTTGCACATTATTGTGTATCAGAAATGACTGCCAAATAGCAAATTGTCAAAACAAGTTCATGCCTGCAATCTTGTCGACTTTTATTTACTTCATTCATTCAATGTTTACAAGCTCCAAATTGAAAAGTTAAATAGTAAACATCTTTAGATGTGAGTTTTCCTTCTGTTTCTTATGAAATGGCAGCTGAACTTCATTCCAACACAAAAAGGCAAAACAACAAAAGTAAACTATACATGTGCAACTCAGGGTTTTTGAGAGTTTGTAGATGTGTGCTACTCATGTTTGCTTTCCTGTCACAGTATAAGTCATAGCAAATAGGAAAGAATCAATAGGAAGATTAAAGTGTTATAGATTAGAAACTTCTAGTTCAACTAGGAGCGGAAAGGAGATTTCCATAAATACAGAAAGGTCAATTAGCGTACGAATTAAAATCGACATTTATTTACTAATGAAGTTTCAGACATTATTCATTAAATCATGTGCACACGAGTGGGAAACTTTATGGGTCTAAATAGTCACAGTTGATTGGTTTAGAACCCCAGTTCAATGGTTTTTTTGAAGACTTCCAACCATATTTTGTTCTGTCACTTCACTCGCTCAGTTTTCTCCCATCATCTAACTGTTGTTGTTGAATTCTATCAAATCTACACTTGGAAATAACAGTAATTCATGGGTTCTTGATGTATCTATCAAATCTACACTTGGAAATAACAGTAATTCATGGGTTATTGATGTATCTAAATCAAGAAAACTACTAGGGCAGGCTATGTCCATTCTTCCAAAAGATTATAACTGTCACGATAACAAATCAGTTCCTATAATGCAGTTGTATCTTTGAATCAATAGGTAATTTCGACTGTCTTCCACAAATTTTGCTCTCAAACAAATCTAGAACCTGTTTGGTTGTTTCTACAATTCAGCAGTCTTGGTTTATCCTATTTTTCCTCAATCATCATCATCATCAAAACATTGTCCCAACTATATTTATCTTATTTTTCTTTGATCATCATCATCATCATCAAAGCCTTGTCCCGACTATGGGGTCGGCTACATGAATTTTTTTTCTCCATTCCGATCTATCCTAAGCCAAATCCTCAGATAAGTTGCACATTTTTAAATCTATTTTTACTACCTCCATCCACGTCCTCTTTAGCCTATCCCTGTCCCTTGGTGAGCAATCAACTTGCATCTTATTTTTTCTTGATATTAAGTGTAAAAGGATTAGTGCTTGTTTGAGTTAATCTTCATCAATTTGGAGATTTGGGCTGTCACATTATTGTTGTCGTAGCTCCGAGGTTACATCTAAAAGCAAAGCCCAGTTAACCTCCTTAGGGTTATTTGTCTTTTACGCATGAGATAAGAACAGGGAATTTACAAATGCAAAATTTACATATGAATTATATATATGTAAAGTCTACATTTGTGAAAACATATTACCAGGTTTGTTTTGAAGCACCATTTTCACACTAGTAATTGATATCGGGCACAAAAAGCAAGTGCTAGAAAGGACCTACATCACTTTTTATACAATTTAGTAGGCTCCAAGAACCAAGAAACCTTTCTAGATAGGAATAGTGGGTCTCAAACAAAGTGAATGGTTCGGATAATGAATGGGAGCCCACAAAAGTGCAGAAAATTAGAAAGAGGGCATAAATTGTTTTTTTTCTTTTTTTTTCGGTTGGCGGGGTTTTGGGGTGGGTGGCATATTTCTCAATATCCATGAGGATCTAAGATATGAAACTTCATGCATTGGGGTTTATCATATCTATGAGAATATTAAGCAGCTTGGACAATGAATTTGGGGAGCACATTGGTGCAGATAATCAAAAAGCGGATTTAGTTGTTTTTGTCTTTTCACATGTTTTTCAAAATCTGAAAATCCAAGATATGAAATTTTGCATACTAAGGCTTACCATTTATATAAGAATATTGAAAGGTTCAGAGCTTCGAATCATCAAATCATGAATTGGGGCCCACAAAAGCTCAGAAAATAAGCTATATAGCTTTTTTTTTGTATTTTTCACATTTTCTCAAGATTTATGATAATTTAAGATATAAAACCTGAATATTAAAAAAAGATATGAAACTAGACATCTAGGGGTTATTAGTCCAATAAAAAAATTGAATGGTTCAGATTGCAAATTTGGGGCCTGCACTGCTGGACTGCAACAAAAAAAGGAAAAAGAAAAGAAGGCGCTTGGTGGGGTCTGATTCCTTGACCCATTGAAGGCAGAAATCAGGTGGGAAGTGTACCAGTGCCTTTTTGAGGTGGGAGGTGTGAAACGTGTTCACACCTCTCATGGTGTTGAAAAATTGGGCTGAAACTGCAGCATTTAAATACCATTTTCACACCTGATTTACACATGTAATACGAAAATGAGCACAAAAAAAGCAAACGATCCCTTAATGAATATAGTCGGTGGGCAAACCTAACTCCAATTCACTAAGCATAAAGTCATCCAATAGAAATTAATGGGAAATAAAACCAATAGGAGTTTCTTTAGTCACTCAAACCAACAAGAAAATGGAAGTAAGATATTGGGTGTCAAAGTATAGATATAAAACCGACATGCAGTTTGAAGCCAAAGATAATTTTATCAGGATTAACAAAATTTCTGTACCTCGTTACTACCCCAGTACAATCAGCATCAATCCTTCTAAAAAGAGTGCTAGAAAGGAATGATGGTAGCTTGCAAATTTCCTTTGTAACAGATTTAAATTCTGCAATTAGAGAAGAGAAAAAAATTCCAGCTCAATTTGCAAACAGTTAAGGGAAACACACACACACACACATGTATAGAAAGTGTGTGTGTGTGTGTGTGTGTGAGAGAGAGAGAGAGAGAGAGAGAGAGAGAGAGAGAGAGAGAAGGTGCTTGTCACCTTGCTTTTTCATTCCATCATCATGACCATAGAAAAGCTGATCAATTCTAGCCAAACACTGTTGCTTTAGTTCATTCGGAGGTGGGCGGCCATTCTTAAAGTAGAACTGCAAGCATTTCAAGCACTCTATCAAACCCACATATAAATGCCATGTCATGCAATTATGATGAGTAAAAGACATGAAACAGCCCACACATCAAGCTAGTTATAGTCAAGATATAATATATTATGGGCAGACAGTAATAATTACCTGCGGTATAACTTCCTTCACTGGCTGACTAACTACTTTTAGTGGAGAACCTAAAACAGAAGGCCCAATCCCAGCACGTTTCATGATGCGTGGGGAGCCAGAAGTACTTCGTGGTGAAAGTGGAGGAGCACCACCAGCAGGAAACAAGGAAGGCAGTGGACTGCTTCCAGCCGCATTTGTACTGTTAGAGTTTCCAGGAACATTAAAGGCTACCCCGGCCTTTGCATCATCAATCAAGGATTTTATCTGTATGCAAATGCAACAATAATAAATGCCATTAAGACAATAACTAGGTAATATTCTATTTTCTCTCAATGATAAGACAGTGATGGAAAAAGAAAGCCAAAAATAAAATAAAATAAAATAATCTACTGCCTAGACTACACAGTATGAAAGTTTGGAACAAATGATCCAAAAGAAAACAGAGAAGAAAGCCACAATGCAAGGAATATCTGCTTCCATAGTAAGGAATCTGTTGTTACTTATATTCTATGTAACCAAGATTTCAAAGAAAGTAAGAAACCTTAAAGACACTGAGCAGCAACTGCTATTAAAGTACCTTCAATATTTACACTGGCTGTTTGTTCTGCCAAAAGATATTTAAAAAAAAAATTTGATGCCCCTACAGAAGAAGGCTTTCCCGGTGAAGTCTTCTTTATTTTTTATTTTTTTGGCACTTAGAATTGGTGGATCAAGACTTCAACTATCAACTCTAACTTTCTGCAGAATATACCAATATACCATGTCCTCTATGTGTTTAGGCTTTCTTTAGGTGGCACATAATCACAAGATTTGAACTATTGACCAAACGTGAAGCTAGCAATCTAACCAACAATGGAACCCAAGACATAATTTAATCCTACCTTGTAAATATTTCAATTCCCACCTATTGCGCCCTGATACAAACATGACAATGGCAAGGATGCACCAGGGATAGAGCAGGGAAATGGATTTTGAAAAAAATGATAAAATATCAGATACAATATTGAGATGCTAGTATCAATATTTACTGAAGAATCAAGATCACATAGATTCCAAATATTTACTTCTATAGATTAAACATATCAAAAAGCACCAATTAACACACCCCAGATACAATAAACTTGTCTATGGTGATTCTAAAATGAATCTTCATCTAGTTTTTCACACACCTCAGCAGGCTATTGATGGAAAATCATTTTTAAAACCAATAACTAGACCCCATTTCAGAAAGAAGGGTTATCTCCTTGGAGTTTCTTTTCATTTAAATTATCAATCTGATTTACTGAATTCCATGTGTCATCCATGTTCATGACACAATCCTTTTGACCCACTTTGTAAACCCATTTTTTTAAAACAAAAGAAAAGACAAGAACCCAAAGCAAAAACCAATGAAGTGCCAATGGAAACACATCAACAACTCTCAAAAAAATCAGAAAAAGAACAAATTACACATGTGACCATTACCATCCTCTTCCTCTGAAAAGGACGTGAAGCAGGTAATGAAAACACACCAACATCAAAATAAGGATGATCCAATGTGACGTAGGAACACAGATATACATATATCTAAAAAGAAAGGTATATGGTAACGAAAGAAGAAGAAGAAGAAGAAGATGATGATGATGATGATGATGGATGAATACCAATCGCCTAGCTTCAGGACTCGAAAGCCACAGTGAGAAAAGCTCATCTGCAATGTACGGATTCAATTTCAGAGCCGATGCAGAAACATCTGGAAGCTGCAAAAGCTCTGGATCAAGAGACCCCACATCCCCTACATGCTCCATCTCAATCACAACCAATCCCAATCTCTCATACAATTCAAAAAAAAAAAAAAAAAAACCACCCTAGATCTCCAGACAACTTCCTAGAACACAAACCCAATTCCCCAATCGAATGGAATACTGACAAAGCCTAGATCTTTATGTCCATTTCTCAAAATTCAATCTTTGTTCATCGAAATGACGACACCCATCCCTCGAATTATGATCAAAGAGAAGAAATTCGGCTCGGAAACGGTTAATTTCCAGCTCAGGCGTTGAACCCTAGATCTTGATTGATTCTGACAATCGGCTGGTTTTTCCTTCGTATATTGAAATTGGGATTGAGATCGAAGTCTCCGGCTCAAAGATCAGAGATTTATGAATGAGAGATGGAGAAATCGATGGGAATTCTCACAGAGACCAAAGAGAATTTGCGGCGATTTAGCCATTTTCGCAGAGGATAGAGACCTCGAAATGCATGAGAGACAGAGAGAGAGAGGAAGAAGAGTCAGATATCCCCACAAGCAACGCCCAAGCTCCTGTAACTGAAACGGTCTCCCACGAGGTGGTGGGCCGGGAACATAGGGTGGGGTCACAATTCACAAATATGTGGTGTGGCCCACCGTGGATGGAATTGAAAATTTCTCCATGATGCTCACTTTGGTTGTCTGCAGAAGGGACCCTGGATGATCCATCGAACCTTTCTCCACATGTGCCATGTGACTGAAATAGCTATTGTGTGGTCCTAAAATTTAACATATAAAATCGGGTGTGGGGTGGAGGAGAGGGAGAGGGGCACCTAAGGTCCTATGGTGGAATGAAATGTTGAATGGAGAGATTGTAAATTGTGAGATTATTGCTGTCTTGGAGAGGAGATACTCATCTTACTAAAAATGGATTTATTTGCAATAATGATGAACATGTGTGAGACCATTTGAGAATCGAAATAGTTATTGCGTGGAATGAATTCTGATTTTGGTTAGGATCTTCAATTGGAAAAGATCAAAATGATCTTGTCAATGTATTTGAGTAAATGAATGAAACACAAATAATGAATTGGATTTGTTTTTAAACCCAAATCTCTCTTGGGGTCATAGAGAGTCGAGTGCATTAAACTCGATATATAGAGCTTTGAGGAGATACTCTCTAGTGAAAGAAGAGTTAGATAAGGCTTCTCCTATGATTGCTTATACCATGAAATCATTTTGTCTTTTTCTCTGGTATATGTCTCTAACACCTAATTCTAGTGCTGTATAGCTCACCTTCCTTTAATATTATGTTTTAGTTACCGTTAAAAAAAAGGAGTAAATTGCATTTGATAAGTTAAATGTATTCAATGCTTTTCATGAAGCTATTTGTTTGTACTCATTTGCCTATGTAAATAAAGAGTCTGGTGATTGATCTCTCGCAGATAGTCACTAATCTTCACAACTAATGCCCCATCCAAGCCATTCGCTTCGCCAAAAGCTTTCACATTCTATTATGTTTCACATGTGTGCCTTTTTATATATTTAGAATTTGTTTTACGTGTATAAACCCCATTTTCACATCCCATGCTTAAAAGATAAATTGTGACTAATTTTAATCCTAAGTCCAACCCATGAGAGTAAATGCTATGTCTAATCAGACCCAACAGTGAAATATTTGGCTGGTTTATGTTTAATAGTGGGTGCGCAGAGCATAGGTGCACCATATGTTGGCCATTTATACAGGCAATGCATAGGCCAATGATAGACTGTGTGCATTGTAGAAGCGTAGATCAAAATCACAGGGCTACTACAAACACGATAACCAAACGTGATGAGGACTGCATTAGCTTGAATCAAGCAATGGAGGTAGAGATCATTGACTATCTATTAGAGTTTAGTTGTAACGACCCAGTCCCAAGAGTGCTTGAATGTAAAGAATATAAGTAAGAATCCGCCTAAACTGTCGAGGCGCCTCGAGCACGCTTAACTTTATAGTTTTTATGGAAGTCCTCACGGTTTTGTCCCCAAAAGGCGCCTCCTCATTTTGAGAAGGTATTGTTCCACCTAACTGATCATACAGAGCGGGTAGAGGACGCTTTCTTACCCTCAGAGTACGCAGTGAGGATTTTGTCCTTGCATAGACTCGAACCCTGATCTCACCCGAGGCACAGCCGGGATCTTAACCAGTTGAGCTACCAAGCGCGCCTTAACAGTTTAGGACGGATTCTTACTTATATTCTTTACATTCATTTAAGCACTCTTGGGACTGGGTCGTTACAGGCCCACCAGCTTTCGCCGGATATGTCCCCATATCCACACATATCGGACCGAAGATGGCCTCATAAGCGATGTGGGACTTTGCTCCCGCCCCTAGCCAGGACGCGGACTCAAGAGGTCACCCAAGGGGCATCAAACCCCGCCACTACTCAGAGGAGAGCCATCCCCTTCTCTGATACCATCTGTAACAAGGACAGTTACTAAACATGATGCATGAGTGAGGAATTACCACTTAAATGTCATACATACTATTTGGCAACCACGATGCTCTATTCTCCCAAAATGGAGCATACATATCGTATGGGTCGCTAGGGGATCAGGCTAGCTTCCCGATGAGCGTCGACAACCCCTCCGTAAACCTACTGCAGTGGTGACTTACATATACCCAAAAGGCCAAAAGCTAAGTGGTGCCGACTCAGAAGCAATCATACTAGTCATATCATGTGTAAGGAACATTAGTCTAAGAGTATAGTGGTAACAATGACAATAAAATAATAAAGAAAATGAAGCATATGCATAACGAAACGAAGCAGATACATATGAGCTATAAGGCTCGAACCTCGGCTATACCCTTGGTTAACAAGTACACACTCAGTAGAAGCTCTGGCTTGTCAAACACGCACTTGTTAGAAGCTCAGGTCTGAATTGCCTCGGATTTTGCTAGAGGAAAGAATTGGATAACAATCATGCTGAAGGTGATATATCATAGCAATATGGATGCATTTCCACTTGGTCCCCAAGGACATTCAACACGATGTACACATGAGACGTTTGGTGTCGTTGTGTTACCGTGTCTTAGCATTATCTTGTGTGCATACGGGACACCCTTTCTCATGCCAACGTCCATTGACTTGCCATTGGGAGATCATTCATAAATCATTCATTCATTCCAACATGAAATTACCAGTGGCCAATGCGGAGGTATAGAAGGTACCAACACTAAGGCCCTACAATATCATTGAGGTTCCTAACATCCTACATTCATTGGGTTCTTACGGCTTAGCCGCATATAAGGCTACGGTTTAGCCGACGGATTCAGAAATTCATCCGCATCTTTGGCGCAGTTACGGTCCAACCGTATATTGTCTTACGGCTTAGCCGAGCTAAGCCTATGGCTAGGGTACAGGGAATTCACGGCTTAGCCGTAGTGAAATACACGGCTTAGCCGTTTGTGAGCCGTAGTACAAAATTAGGTTTTGCTGCTCTTTGGACTTTGAGCCGTAAATGCTCACAGCTTAGCCGTAGCTTCGCCGTAAGCTTCAAAAACCTGGACATAGTTTTATAGCTCAATCCCGATTACAGTCAGTACAGAACCTATATTTGGAGGGGGTGCTGTAACTCACTAGTAGCATCCAATTAAGGTATTCTGTACTCCCACACCCTCTATTCCCATTTTCCATTATTCCCACTTGATTCAAACACACACATTAAGAAGAAAATGCAATAAGAAACAAACTAACTTAACATGCAATGAACAATTACACATGCAGTGCATATAAGCTGAAGTACTTGCCTTGTTACAGAGTTTTCCCTTTCACCCCACGACAAGAAGAGTTAGGAAGGTGTTCTCAAAGCGGACAATACCTCGATGGTGCGGGGCGGGTTGTTAAAAATGGTATCAGAGCAGGGGATGGCTCTCCTCTGAGTAGTGGCGGGGTTTAATGCCCCTTGGGTGACCTCTTGAGTCCGCGTCCTGGCTAGGGGCGGGAGCAAAGTTCCACATCGCTTATGAGGCCATCTTCGGTCCGATATGTGTGGATATGGGGACATATCCGGCGGAAGCTGGTGGGCCTATAACGACCCAGTCCCAAGAGTGCTTGAATGTAAAGAATATAAGTAAGAATCTGTCCTAAACTGTCGAGGCGCCTTTTGAGGACAAAACCGTGTGGACTTCCATAAAAACTATAAAGTTAAGCGTGCTCGAGTCAAAGCAATTTCAGGATGGGTGACCTCCTGGGAAGTCCAAAGCGTACAATACCTCGATGGTGCGAGGCGGGTTGTTAAATTAGTCAAGTAGGATTTACTCTTCACAATCTTAGGACAAGAATGATGTATAATAGAGAAGATGATGATGGATAACTTATCTCTAGACTTTTAGTTATGAGAGAAGAAATATTCTCAACAACTACCCTACCATGTGTATTTATAACATTTGGCTTAACAAGTGATAGACTCCAATTTAACTTAGAATAGGATAAGGAAAGAGAGTTCGATTAGACTCTCTCAATTGGAGTTTGAGTCTTGGGAAAATTAATGCATCCTCTTTCTACAAAAAAAAAAAAAACTTATTTGTGAGAGGTGTCTCTTTGTGTTAGAGATACCCAAAGTGGCCCCATCATAGATGCCAAGCCAAGACTATACAAAGTCCCAATATAGCCTAGCAGCCTAAATGCCAGCCCATATCTAGCCCAAAGTGGATTGGCCTCAAGCAAGGCCAAACTAACCTAACGTTTGTGCACATCTAGTTGTTTGGACATATTTCTTGATAGGAATCACAAGAGCCTGAATATATTCATATTTATGTTTGAGATTTTCCAAGGAAGCAACCCTTGAATTCACAAGATTCATGGAACAAGGATTTGAAGCAAAAATTAAATTCTCGGGGCGCATTGGATACCAAAAATTATTTTGGGAATTTCTTCTTGATGAATTTTAAATTCAACAGGAAGAAATTTCCAAAATAATTTGGCTTAAATAGAATGGAATGGAAAAACAAAATTCATGTAGCCGACCTCAACATGGTTGGGATAAGACTTTGATGATGTTCGTGATGATAATGATGATGAAAGAATTATGATGTTTGAACAGAGTTGGGCGTGCCTTCTTGTAAATCCATGGATTAATACAACTTTTAAAATAAATTAAAGCTGAAATTTAAAAAAAAGCATCTTACTACAATTACAAGGTTATCGCTGTGGATAGCACATCTGCTCCCACAACTCTATGACTCTGTAAGTGTTTAATCCTTGGGTGGGTAAGTTATTTGCACCTCTCATTGCCACTAGGACAATTGGCAAAATAATAAAACATCTTACCCCTTTTGAAATCAACCATAAGATTTATTAGTTTGGATCACCTATTGTTGTTGCTAAATGCTCATTGTGAGTGAATCAACCACAGTAAGCCACGTCATCCACAAACCCACAATTGGTAGAGGTTTGGGTCAAATGGGAACTCCACACAACTTTGTGAATGTGTGGCTCACCATGATTGGTCCACTAAAATTTAGGACTGTTGAATATGAATGCCCCTTCATAGAGGATGTCCTAAAATATAATTTAATAGTAGTAGGTCTTACATGAGATTAAGGATGTGATTAATAATGCCTAGATGTGTTGATGACATTGTAAATCATATATTAAAGTTTGCCATGGGATAACTCTAATAGTATTAAAAATCTTGAAACATTCCATGCAACAGAACTACGTTAAGATAGTTTACATAGGTGAGCTCTAGTGTGGAATTCCACTATTCGACAGAAATCACATCGTGATTAAAAGAAATTTCTCTCATTTGGCATTTCTTTTTCTTTGAAAATGTGGTCACTGTGTGCATATCACCATCTTGGGGCTCACTATCTTGGTTTTAAGATAAACACGTTCATTTCTATGGGTAGGTCCTACCATGCACTCATATGTGTGGGACCCTACGTTGGATTCCAAATCTAGGTTGGTTGGCTCCCACATGCTATTCCATGGGCGGAGGTTGCTGTCCATATACACCTTGTTCAGCACCAATAATAGATCCCTTCACATGCGTTTGTAATGTGACATTAGCTCTCCCATGTGTACTTCCATTAGACACTATAAGGATTTTTAAATTGGCTAATTTATAAGTTAGATAAAACTCTAAGTCCATTAAATTTGTATTTTTTTATTATTTAAAATGGATTGTGGTTTGCGTTGCAAGAGTGCTAAATTAAAGAAATCAAAGCACATGCTCAAGTGGACCTAGATAGAAATGACTGTGTTCAAACCCATGAAGACCGCGCTCAAGCCTGATAGACGGATCGAAAATAACTAAATGCACAAAGTATGCGCTCAAGCGAGCACTCACTTGTGTTTGAGTGCACATGTGACAGAAGCATACCTACTTGCATGAAAATATTTCCTATTTGTACCAGATTTGCATGTTTTGTTCATACTTGAACTTTAATCATATGGCACAAATTGTAGGGTCATATATAGGGTGATCCTCTCAACTCTAATATATACTCTATAATCTGAGTTGAGATTACACATTGAAGATTCTTTCTAGAGCTTTTATGAGAGTTAGGCTGAAAGCTTCAAATTCTAGAGTTTGTGCTTTTACTTCATCTTACGAGATTTGTGGCTTCTATATCTTTGTAGGAAATTGTTCTCTCGTTGAAAAGACTTATTTGAGGTGAAAATCAAAGCACTAATAGCAGGGCATTGAAGGACTGCTTGTCGTGAAGATTTAACAAGAACAACTACAATGCCTTATGTCAAGAAACCGACTATAAGGTTTTAAGTATATATTGTAACTGTGAAAGTTAGTGTTTGATTTTATCCACTTTGGAATTGTGGTTTTTTCCGTTTTAGTTTTTACGTTAAATATTGTGTCACTTTCTTTATATAGTTGATTGCTTTTATTTTTTGCTGCATAAAATTAGTAATTAAACTGCAATATAGAAAAAATACAGGCTAAAAACCTTTAATTGGTATTAGAGAAGTTCACACTAGGTTACTGTGTGTTGATCAAAGGGAGTTTTTATAATGGAATTCAATATTGAAGAAGGCTCCTCTACTATGAAACCTCATTTGTTGCAAGGTGCTATTAACTATGCCTATTAGAAAGCAAGTATGATCGCTTTAGTGAGGTAAGTAGATGAAGGAGTTTGGTGAATAGTGTTGACTGATTATTCCTTGCCCACTGTTATCATTATGGACAAAAAAGTGAAAAGCTTATGACTCAATGGTTTAAAGAGGAAACTTATACCTGCAACTGTAACAATAAAGCAATGAATGCAATTTACAATGGACTATCAATTATTGAATTTCATAGGTTCTCCACTTGTAAGAATGCAAAAGAGGCATGGGACTTCCTTCAACTAGTTCATGAGTAAGCTGAAAAAATAAAAGAAGTTAAGATGCATAGTTTGTCATTTGCTTTTGAACTGTTAAAGATGAGTGAAGAGGAAAGGTTTGATGACTTATATACTAAATTGAGCAACATAATCAATTTAAGTCACAAGCTAAGGGAACTAATTCCTAAGGAAAAGATAGTGAAAAAGATTCTTAGATCTCTTTTGGCTAGTTTTAATCCTAAGGTTATTACAATTAGTGAGGCTAACAAGTCGAAAACTTTGAAACTTGATAAGTTAGTTCGAAACTTGCAACTTTTAAGGCTGAATTCATCAATCGCCAATTAAAATCTTCTGGACTTGCCTTGAAAACTTTCAAGCCTTTTAGATTTTCTAAAGGATTAGCAAAGAAAGTGGTAGTTGAATCTGATTCTAATTCTGAGGAAGGGCATATGCAATTTCTTTTTGAGTTTATGCAACAATCTAACAAACTTATAAAAGGGAAGAACGCTAAATTTAAATTTGTGACAACTGGAAGAAAAGTTCTTTAAAAGGAGTTTAATGTTTTGAATGTCAAGGATTTAGGCATATTGTTAATGACTATACTAATAAGAAAAAGAATCCCATACTAAGCAGAAATAAGGCCTTAAATATCACTTGGGATGAAGATACTTCTACTGAAAAGGAAGAGATTCCTAAGACTAATCAGTCTAACAATGTGAAAGAAGAATTTATTGCTTGCATGATTAGATCTTCACCTTCAAAAGATTATTTTGATGAAAATAATGATGATGAAAAAGCTTCTCATGAAAATGTAGACTGAGAAGCACAATATAGATTTTTGTATTACAAAGGAAAAAACTAGGCAAGCATATTACAAAATTTATGAAACAGGTTGAACAATTTGATATTGAAATTCTATCTCTTAAGAAAAATTTAGATGAGGCACATACACAGATTATTCTTGTTGAAGGTCAGAAAAGCTCTCTAACTGAAAGTTTGGCTTCTGAGAAATAAGAAAATGAGTCCTTAAGAACTGAAGTATTGAAGTACCGAGCTAAGAATAAAAATCTGAATGGAAAGTTAAAGATAAATTTGACAAAGTTAGAGGTTATAAAAGCTACTTTGAACCAATTGCATGCTAGTTTGACTGCACTTAACAACATCTTGAGTATTTGGAAGCTACATAATAACAAGACCAGTCTTGGCTTCACAGATGCTACTTCAACATCAAAATCATCTAGTAAAAATGTTTTTGTCAAAAGCACCATAAAAGTCACCCACTACACACCATGCTGACAGAAGAAACATGTTGATTGTTCATTAGAAAGTGACTTTAGTCCTAAATTTGCACAAGCACCAACATGTCATCACTGTGGAATAAAAGGCCACATTCGTCCCCATTGCAATAAGCTCAGAGTTTTTCCAAAAAACACATAATAGAGAATACAATTTTCTGCACCTATAGTCAAATCAAGTGCAATCTGGGTTAAAAAGGAAGATTTGTCCTCTATATTGATACACACTATGTTGAAGTTCTTCAATTTACAAGTGTGGGTACTAAAATTCAAAAGCCTTCGATCAAGATGACCAAGCCCCCAACCTCTAACTACTACAAGGATATCATTAAGGTGGAGTCAAAATTGAGGGGGACCTACTGTTGAATCCTAATTGAGAGATTTGTTGCATTCTAACATCTTTAAAATTTTTAATTATGGACAAAAATGGAGAAAATGAGATATTTGTAGAGAATCTTGAAAGTTCTGAAGATTTGTAGACAAATGGAGCTGAAGATGGATTAAATGAGATTTTGGTACAATATTTTTATTCTGATGGTACAATATTTTTATTTGCAACTGGTGCATAGCTAATAGTACAATATATTTATTTGCAATTCAATTTATTCAATGTAATTTTGGTTTTATTTTTGGGTAGATTGAATGTATATAAAGTTTTATTCATGAATTGCCAAAAGGGGAGATTGTAAGGATTTTTATACTGACTAATTCATGATTTGGGCAAAACTCTAAGTCCATTGAGTTTTTATGTTATATTATTTAGAATGGATTGTGGTTTGCATTGTAAGAAGTGCTGAATTGAAGAAATTAAAAATCAAGGCACGCGCTTGAGCGGACTTAGACAAAAGCAATTACGCTTAAGCCTGACAGTTGGATCAAAAATAACTACATGGGCGAAGCACACACTCGAGCGGGCATTCACTTGTGCTCGAGCGTCTATGCAGCAGAAGCCCACTGACTTGTACGAAAACCTTACCTATTTATATCAGTGTTGCCTATTCTGTTCATACTTGGACTTTAACACTAAGGCACTAATTGTAAGTTATATATAAGGTTATCTTCTCAACCCTACGGTATAAAACTCCCCGAACATTTTTCACAAAAAAAAAAAGTCCCTTTTTTAGCCTATCAAATTTTAACACGTGTCATCAACATCTCCTAAAAATTAACTATCCCTTATTTTTTGCATTTCACTTGTGAGGTGGCAGATTTTTATTGGATATGTCGAAAGGCGCATAACTCCCCTTTTTTAAATGGATAGTTTTTGAGAGTTTTTCCAACCCAAATATATACTTCTCCATAATCTGAGTTAAAATTACACATTGGAGATTCTATCTAAAACTTTTATGAGAGTTGGGCTAAATGTTTCAAGTTTTAGAGTTGATGATTCTACTTCATTATAGAAGATTTATAGCTTTTACATCTTTGTAAGAGATTATTCTTTCACTGAAGAGACTCATTTGAGGTGGAGATCAAAGCACTAAAATAAGATACCGAAGGACTTTGTGTCATGAAGATCTAGCAAAAACAACTACAACACCTTGTATCAAGGGACTGATTATAGGGTTGTGAGCTAATATATTTTGTAACTACGAAAGTTAGTGTTTGATTTTGTCCATTTTTTATTTGTAATTTTTTCCCGTTGGGGTTTCCACATTGGATATTGTGTCGCCCTCTTTGTGTAATAATTACTTTAATTTTCCGTTGCATAAAAGTAGTAATTGAATTGTAATCTAGAAAAATCCGAGGCCTCAAGACCTCCAGTCACTTTGTCCAATTCATACTAGTGAATAATGATTTTATTGTTAAGTTATTTGTCTTTTGCATTATGTGCGTGAAGAATACCATCTTATCCTAGTGATAAGAGGTGTTTGTTCTTATATGGGTGTTCATGGTTCAACTCCGAGGTATGCCACCTCTTTCAACGTGTGCAGGCTTTTTTTTCAATTTTGTGCACTTTCTTTTCCGCATGTATTGGCTCTTTTTCCACGTGAATGGGCTTTATTCTCATGTATAAGGGCTCTTTACTTAGACCCAGCCCCCTTAGTTGGGTTACTAGGAAAAAAAAACATTTCATCAATTAAGCTTTAAGGATGTTTTGGCTAGTCGAACTCAACATGGTATCAAAGTCCGCTAGTTTAATGCTTTCTATTAGCTTAAGCTTCTCAGATATATTGGTGAGTCATTGACATTTATAAAATTTAGGAATTTTGTAATGCCTATGTGTATATCGAAATATAAACTTTCATCAATATGAGTTTTAAATTTCCTAGGATTATTCGTATTTGAAGAAAACATTCTCAAATATCTATCTCTCATATGCAATTATGTGTATGCATTTCCTCCATATTGTAAAAAATAAAATAAAAATCTCATTGTCTTTTATTTTGATTTTATTGCTTTGATGAGGAGGCGCACCTCAAATTGAGGAATGATTATGATGACAATGTTGATTATGATGCTGATGCATAGCTGATGGTTTAGTATTATTAAATAGAAAGTCCTTCTGTTGAGTATAGTTTTTGTGCCTTCTAATATATATTAACTTTTTGATGTACCTTATTGAGGAAAACTGTAAAAAATGACTTTGATTGCTTTGATGGAGATTGAACCTTTGTCATATGTAGATCACGTGAGCATTTATTTGTATGTGATAAGCGAGTGATGAAGTCTCACCTTTAATTGAGCCCATACTCTACCAGACAAATAATTTGCTTTCCACTTTAATAAGACGAACAACATATGTAACATTTGAGCCCGGATCCTCCGGGGAAAACCTCATGGATCAAGTTCCCCCAGATCGTCACTCGTGGGCAACTTATCTATCGATACCATGATATTTTTCTCATTGAATCTCAATTTGTAACATTTTTGGGTGGGCCAGATTTTCAAGAGAGAAAGGACACATTTGTGCAGACCGTTCCAATGATTTAGATAAAAAAATCTGAAGAGTTTTTGCAACTGTCCTTTTCTTATTCGGTGGATCTCATTTTTTTACCAAAAGTTGAAAAAATCAAAAGAACTTTTTACCACCACCCATTTCATATAGGATTGTGGTGTGCATAATCTCAGAATTGCAAACAACTCTAATTTTTATATTACGAGGAAAACAGGGTCCATTTCAATTTCTATAATCTGGATCACCTGTCAGCATTTGAGAGAAAAGTCTGCATGCATACCAGGAGTAAATATACAAACAACTAAAGGGGTAAATTATGTGTCTTACACCCAATCAATCTTATGTGCACCCTACTCCATAAAGGACTTGTTTTGCAAGTTTAATACATTTGAATAGTCTATTGAAATGTGTTTAAAATAGAGGTGTTACAATTTGAAAAAAAAATTTATCGGTAATTAAAACTTTCATTAAAAGGAGAGAATACAAAAGAAACAATAAGAAGGCAGGAAAACAAGAAAAGATAAAAGATGAAAAGGAGATTATGGGAAACAAGAGCATTGTACCCTACCCACGCCCCAATTGCATAATAAAGCCTTCTTAAGGACAACTTCTCCCCACCGTTTGCTTGGCTAATGCGTTGGCTATACAATTGGCTGATCTAAGCTCGTGACGGAAGACGACATTAATGGTAGTAGTGAAAGCCCGAATTCCATTAAAGAGAAATTGAAATTTCGATGGAAAAAGCTTCCTATTAGATACCTATGCAATAGTATTAGAGAAGTCACTCTCCACAATAAGATCACCCTATAATTATTTAAAAAAGCATTTAGGGCTTTCAGAATAACCAATACATCTGCTTCATTAGAATCACAAATACCCACATGCTTTGAGAACATAAACGAGACTTCCCCTTACTATTTCGAAGCATACCTTAAATTCCCGCCAACCTTGGTCTATCTCTCGCATATTCATCCACATTAAATTTGAACACACTGGGAGAGAGAGGAGACCAACGTATGACTCTCCTCACCTTACTTGGTTTGCATGGTATGACTCTCCTCACCTTACTTGGTTTACATTCCATGCAAGCTTTCCAATTACAAAAGATATCATTAACATTAAAATTGGAGAACTCTTCTCTAATCAAGGCCTATTTTGGATCCTCGAAGTTATTCTATTAATCAACATCAAAGGGAAGAAGAATCACCCCTAAAAATCCTGTCATTCCTTTCCCTCCATATGGACCACAAAATAACAAACAAATCATCTTCTAAAGAGTACCACCATTGCCAACAAAATACCCTCCCATCCACGACTCTGCTACCTCTGCAATCTTCTCCAGGTAACACCAAGCAACACCTCGCTTGCCAATAAAATGACCCAAACACTAGCCGCCACCTTATAGTGAAGAAAAAGGTTGTTAACGGATTCCTCCTTATGACACATCATTGAGATATTAGACAATGTTAGTCCTCTTCCTTTCAAGTTATTTGCTATAAAGACTTTTCTTAAAATTGCTAACCAACAAAAAATATCAACCCGGGGAGGAACCAACCCTAACCAAATAGGAGAGGACGGGTTAGTAGATTGTAAGTTCCCCCCCTATGCCATGGAAAAAAACCTTTGCCAAGAATTCCCTGAATGTTGAAGGCTTTCAAATCCGAGCATCCCTAGAGTTTCTACACAAAAATACATTAGAGAAAAGACTCAACAACTCCCTATATTGCATTTCTTCATATAAACAAAGACCTCTCCTAAAAGACACACCCCACACACTACAATCCTCGCTCTCCTTATAATAATCATTGATAGCGGCCTCCTTGTTAGAAGCCTCTCTAAAAACTCGAGGAAATAAGTCACACAAAAGTTCACCCCCCACCCCACCAACCCAACCAGAACAAAACCCACCCCTTTGGACATAACTTTCCTAACAGAAGATAAATCTCCAACCAAAACAATAGCACCCCACAAAACTTACCTACGATACCTTGGACCGGATACAGGCCATCACCTTCTTAGTACTAGGCAAAAATTTGAACTCTTCACTCATTACCTCTTTAATAATCATTTGGTGGAGTTCATTTGATACACGAATTCATACAAAACAAACACCCACTTTGTTTGCAGCAGGGCTATTAGACGTTTTTGGCAAACTAATATTTCATCATTGTTAATTAAGGGTGAGACTCACTGGCATCCTCATTGATTACATCATTATTGGTGGGAGGGGAGTGGGGACCCCTCTGAGAACAATGTTTCCACTGCATGCCCCACCATAACTATTTAAGATTGTTGGACCGATTCGATTGCATCATTTTGCAAGTCAGGGTCATCCTGATTGTATCAGTTTGACTGCTAAGTCAACCTCCCTAATTGGATCCCATCATTAGATGATGGTGCCCACCTTGATCGCCTCATCCTCACCATGATGGCATGGTGGGACCTCTTTGAATAGATCATTAGACAGATGGATGGGCTCACTACAACTTCACGGTTTTTGGGTATTGCCCATCTCAAAACTGTTGTAATCACAGGGGGCCATGAACCTTTGTACTCATCTCAAGAATACATCATAAGGCCTTTGTAGACAGACATTTCTTTTTCTAGGAGCCCCTTTGCACCTTTGCAACCCTGGTCACCTAGTAAAACTGATCGCTACTGAACTCATTTTATATGTAATAATTAATGACAGTCAAAATGTTAAGAGAGTGTTAATCTGGTGAAATTCACTATCATGTCATGGGTTTCATGAGACTCATCCACAAAACATTTACATGTCAATCAGAACAACGAGAAATGTTTATCCTATAAATGAGCTGGATTGATTGAAAGCCTCATTCGATCTAAATATAATCCATACGACGAAAAAGGAAGGCAATTTGTGAAGCTACCGGAATGTGTTGGTTGTCCATGCAGAGGCTGTGTACAAGCCGGTGCCTTTCCACCCAAGACTGAGGGTTCCATCTCCTTGATGAATGGTGTAACCATGTGATGGGGGAAACATGTTTAGGATGAGCTGGGCCTGGGCCAAAGAATTGTCACTCATGGGTACCTGTGCGAAGCAACGGCGTGCGAGTTCCAAGCGCCAATTGTTGAACTTGTCCTCACCATTCCTGGCTGGCCCTCCAACGGCAAGTATGTTGTTTATCTCCCTCGAGAAGAGGCAATGCTCGATGCTGTGCCTGCTGGGGTCATCATGGGCCAATGAGGCTCCTAATGAGTCGAAGATGGTCGAGTAGTAATGAAGAGAGCCCACAAAACGGTCTAAGAATGAGCCCATGCGCGCTACATCCTGCTCCACAAGTGTGATCAGTCTAGGAGCAAGCTGTTCTAGGAGCCTCATTGTCTTCCAATCAGGCCCAGTGGCATCATACAGTGAATGCTGCAGCCAATTCACTGCCACTGTCTCACCTCTACTTACTTGAATCATCAAAGGGTCTATGATGTCACCGGACTTCTTTGCAATGGGGTGGAATTCGAACAATATGCCAAGTCGCCTAGCGAAGCTGGAGAGGTGTCTCCCTGTTTCCTCAAGCAAGTCCATGGATGCACCCATGGCAGTCATTCTGATGTGTGGGGGACCTTCAATTCTGGTGGCAAGGATGTGAAACAGAGCTGGCCATTGCAGTCCTTGCATTATGTCAAGGTCGATTATGTGGACGCTGTCCCTTTGATGGAAGGCCTCAAGGATGGCTTGATTCGATGAAAAATGCGCGAATTTTATGAATGGGGAGAAGTTGTTGAAGACTTGGAAGGCACCAAAGATGCTCTTTTGGGTGACCAAGGGGAAGCAAATCCCTAGCCAAGAGTTCATGACTCTACTGGCCATGGCCTTTGCAAAGTAAGCCACCACCCTCTCTGCACAGGAGGGCCCATAAGGGGAGGCTAGCTGGGTCAGCTCAAGCAACATTCGGTTGGCCTCAGTCAAGTTGTCCACAGAAATAGCCACTGCAGACTCCAGAAGCAGTGTTAGCAAACCCAAACAATGCTCATCCATCCTAGTCAAACCTCTACTCTCACTAGTGCTTGATTGATTTCCAGCGCCAGGGCCACCCCAATGAGGCCCTTCTCCATTGCTATCACAATGAATTCCACCTCCATTTTCTCTCCTGGCACACTTCCTTGGTCTAAAATCGCCATTCGCACATGCGAAGTTGTCCTCCGGGAATGTGTCTACTGGTGGACCCTCAGCAGGGGTCTCCGGTGAGGCCTCCGAAAGATGCTTGACGACTTGTTCCATCCACTCGGAGAGCTCATACCTCTCCATGTTGGCGTATCGAGTATCAGTCGATGGTCTCTCCATTGTGTAGGAATTTTCGGCGCCATGGTGAGCCACTGAGAGTCCAATGGGATTAAGATCCCATTGTTCATTTGTGTTGATTAATTCCAAGCCCCCATGAACTTCAAACTCTCCTTTCATCATGGTGATGTTCTGAACTTCACTTACCTTTTCGTGAAGTACGCAAGGGGAGTAGTAGAGGGCCTAGCGGGAAGGCTTTTAAAGAGTTTGCAGGCCACTCTTTTATCTTTTTTTTTTTTCCTTTCCCTCTTTCTTTCCAGATGGTCATCAGGAATTCCAGAGAATTGGTCATTTTATTCCATCGTAACTTCTTTTAATGAAAGACTGGCCGGCAGAGTAGGACATACAAATGAAGACAAGTAGCTCAAGGACAAATAATTACATCATTTTGGTAGTGATATTTTCATTAAGAGCCTATATTATACTCATGCATGCAATATTCTATTGCTTAAAAGGGGAGAAGGGATGACTAGGTGGATAAAAAAGAAGGGCACTGTTAATGGATGTGTGAGATCAAGGTGACAACAAGAGTGATGTAAGCACAGAAACAGGTCTCAAGAATTAGAATGATGTGGAAAGAACAACTACCCCCCAAATAAATATATACAAAAGAATAGACCAGTTGTTTATATAATAAATAGTAGGTTAGAAATAGAAGCTGCCTAGATCCGTTAGGCCGGAATGTATGCTTGAAAAGTTTTGCACTAAGAGGGTAGATGTATATCGATAGTATTCTTGTAATCTTCTGGTGTAATGTATTCATTTCTGGAAGAATATTGGTTTACACTTGATAAATGTAATGTATAGTTACCCATATAGCTTTTTTCTTTGGTGGGTTAAGTACATGACATACCAGCCATTTTAAGGTGGATTTTATTAATATTTTTTTTTCATGAATTCCATAAAAGGAGTTATTTTTGTTTATTTCTTACATGTGTTTGTCAATGGTTTTCTATTTCTTACTTTTGTTGGGATCTATTTTAAGGCTTCATATTTAAAGGATTCCAGTTAGAAGATTGATTCTAATGCATTTTGTGAATATGTTGGTTATTTTACTACTTCATTGAGGTATGCACTTGTCTATTCTTTCTCCTTGAACTTGTGAGTACTATTTTCTTAATCTTAGTGCACGTGTGACGTATCACTATTAAACATTATAAGCTTGTTTGTTTGCATGTTGGTTATTTTACTACTTCATTGAGCTTTGCACTTGTCTCTTCTTTCTCCGCGAACTTGTAAGTACTATTATCTTAATCTTAGTGCACGTATCACTATTGGCATGTAGTTGAACTCCTAGAGTCTGTGAATACAGTCCTATCAAGGTGGCTAAAAGTGAAGAAGAAAAAGTGAAGACCCACAGATGATCATCAAACAATCTCTCATCTAGTGGTAAACAATCAAGGATTGAAAATGAATATCCACTCATCACTGTTGCTGGTAAATAAAATCCCGATTGAAAAAGTTAGGGTCCAATCTTTGAGGATAAAATGGGTTTTAGATATAACTAGTTCATCCTGTTGGTTGTCATATGTTTGTCTTATAGATTAAGCAATGCACATGTAAGTATGAACTAATTCAATATGTGAAACTGCAAATTACTTATTAAATCAGTTATAATTTGTTTAATGTTATATTCTACTAGGAAAGCAGTAATTCTAGAACTAGTATGTACAACAAACCCTTACTTCTGAAATTGATGCATGTAGATAAAAGGTTAATGAAGGTCCATTGCTTAATTTATGATAACTCTTTGCATGAGAAATGTTGATATACATCATTCCCTCACTATAAGGCAAGGGACACTTACACAATTGAAAATATTTATATGTAAAATAGAAAAAGTTTTTTATAGTTATATGCAAAAGAGGAATACTCAAGTGTAAATAGGGAAAGTCATATAAGTATCTCTCACCCTATGGCAACGGATAGATGCTCATAAATATTCTATAAGAAAAAGAGAGAGAGCAATTCTAAAAAACTCTCCATTGTAAAAAGGGGAGTTTTGTCCCCCTTGATTTGTCCAATGAAATTATGCCACCTACTTTTTACATGCCAACTCATTTTAAAAGAGAAACATTAGGGATAGAAAAATGTTTTGACTTCCTAAATAATATGACAAGAGAAATACATTAATCAATCAGAAAAAGTGGAGTTTTTCTCTAAAAAAAACCTAGAGAGTTTTCTAGCGTGCCTTATATATATATATATAAATATCACTATGTGACACCCGAGCATTTTTGAAAGAGAATCGCCCCATGCTTTTAACGAATGGGAGAGATATGAGTTGTACTTGCATTGATTGGGTGGTTTGAAAACTTGATTGTGGTGATATGGATTAAAGAAGAAAGTAAATGACTTAAATGGCTCCTAATTTCTCTTCTCAAAAGGCAAAGCTAATCGTATGGCTTATATTTTTTTCTCTATATGGCTACTAACTTTTTTTCTCAACAAATGCCGTATTTTTTTTATATCTCCTAAACTTTCTCTCTCAATAAATGCCCTGGCTTATCTCAACAACAACAAATGTCCTGAATTATCTCAACAATTAAAAGAATCTTAAACTTTCTCTCAAACAAACACTAGCTTGAAAGAGTACAAAACCGCACCAAAATATCCAAAAACTGAGAATGTGAAACGTCATTTGTTAGAAGCTTAAATGGAAACGGCTCATTTAATTATTTCTTCACTCATACACTTTCTCGCTCTATTCAGTGTCAGCTATGTGGCATTAGCTAATTGGATTTGTGACAAAGGGTAAAAACTCTAGCTAATTGGATTTGTGAAAAAGGATGAAAACTCTTCTTTCGAAATGGAGTAATTTGGAGAATTTTCCATATATATATATATATGTTGTCAAAAGTGTGCTAACCGAATTTTATACCTAAAGAGTGAGAGAAAGTGTTAAAGAGTGAGCTCCGCCCTAGAGAAAGTACTAAAAGTATTCATGCTACATGTACCCCAAGAGGAAGTACTAAAAGTATTTATGCTACATGTTTAAACATCCTAGCGTTTGATTTTAGTAGAAATGGGTAGCAAAAAAAACTTAATATGGTCATGTCTTCCACCCTTGCCTCTTTGATATATATCTAGAATTCTTAGGTTATATTCAATTTCATACCACATAAAAACAGACCCATATTAAATGTTGGTACTGAAAACTTTGGTATATGTTTAATGCACGCCAAAGAGATGGGAGATTGAAAACTGTCCCCGCAAGCATTCGAAAGTAATCTTCGAAGAACAAGTTCCAACTACGTGACGTCGACACCAACGTATATGGCAATCAGGGACTTGGACTGCAAGCCCTCAACAAGAAACAACAGAATTGCACCAAATTTTATTGTTTTGCATAGATATGGTGTCTCTTTGGTCATCACCTTTTGAGCCACTAGTGTTTCTTATATATACCGTGATCCCATTAAGATATAGTAATTGGTAATAGTAATCGCGTGTTGTGGTTAAAACATGTCTACTTAGAATAATAATTAAATGATGTGATATGTCGCTCTCAAATTGGACATGACGTCTACAGGATACCATACATAAGGATAGTAAAATACTGGGTAAGGTAAAAAATAAAAAACAATTTATCATTCCCAGGCCAACTCTTTTAACTTTCACGACAATTGTTCACTATGTTAGTAACCATTCTTTTCCTAAAAAAACATAGCAACCATTCTCTTCAAAGCAGAATGTTTAAGTTGAGCAGAAGGTCTCTTTGAGATCTAATTTATATTGAATATTGTTGAGAGTAAGGTATTTCTTCTTCTTTATTCTTCATCATTAAAGTCTTATCCCAATTTTCAATTATGTTAGGGTCCACTATATGAATTTTATTTCTAAATTATTATCTTAGAATTCATGTTTTGGTCTTACTTTTTATGGATACAAAATATTCAAAAAGCAAAAATGTTATTGTGGTAGGGCTACCACCCTTATTACCCACTAACTTATTGGCAGAAAATTTTCATACTTTTGTTGTCCAAAATGTGCAGAACTTGATTAATAATCTATAAGGCTACCAACCTTGTTACCCCAAAAAATTTTCATACTTTTATTGTCCAAAATGTGCAAAACTTGATTAATAATCTATAGGGCTACTATCCTTGTTACCCTCTAACTTATTGGCAGAAAATCTTCATACTTTCATTATCCAAAATGTGCGGAACTTGATTAATAATCTAAACGGATTAATGGTCTACTGAAAATCTGGACTCAATTGGATGAGTATGTTCAAGTACAGAGTTCAAATTGAGGCATGACGACTTTTCCTATTCTTGCACGGTTGATCTGACAACACGGGAGATGGGACTACTCCAATGATGATGATAATATTCAATTGGAATGTCGGTGTACATGATAGGAATTATGGGTCTCCCGTAATAGTACCAATTCCAAAAAAAGATAATGTTCATCTCTTAGTTGGAGCTTTGATTTGGGTCTCCTCTAATTGGATGATAGCAATTAAGATGTAGTTTAAGCTTTGATTTGGGTCAAGTAACCAATTACCAAGACCAACCTAGAAGTTGGCCGAGTAGCACTGAGGCATAGATATGCTCTCCACATTTTCTATTTAAAATGGCCACAATTTGTCCAATGTGTGTTTATATGAAAACAGGCACCAGCGCTGGAGAATAGTCATATTGGGCCAATGATCTTAAAGATATCCACATCATTAAGAAAAACCAACCGGTCAATAGGTCTATAGTTTCAAGTCCTTTGTACATTGACTGGGGTGGTGCTGATGAGATTATTTTAAGATTAGAATTGGATTGAGCAATTTGACTACGGCAAGCTCGGGCCTGTTTTGACTGGCTGTGTCAGGGATTAGTCTAGACAGGAAAATTGGAGAGTGCGTCTGGGTCACGAGTGATTGACCTGGTTGCAACGCTGACTCGTTAAAAAGCGCGTGAGATAAACAGGTAGGTGACGCGTGGCCTTCCCATCCTCAGTCTCCGTCCCACACGCATTAGCCACGATGGCAGTTTGCATTAACTTTTCAAATAACTGTTCCTCGTCCGTGTTTGAAGACTTCGACTCTTTAAAATCAGCTGTTGAATTAAATTCTTTTTAAAATCTTGAAACCCTAAAATCGCGGCTTAAAATAACCTAAGATGGAAATTTCCTTCATCGAGCACCTGTGCTCACCTCAAATTATGATTCATCAAGAAAGAATTATAAAATGAAGATCCCCTGCTCCCCCAACTCAAAATAGCCATCGATTCCAAATTTGGCATACATCTAAATGATAAGGAGCATTAAATTGAATTGCACTCGTTTTAGATGGTGAAAAACTTGTGTGTTGTCAATTAAGTAGCTAGAATGATGATTTAAACCTCTATCACTATATAAGTAAGTGAAAGGAGATCTTTCGATCCCCCTTGATCCCATCCGACAACTTAAGTAGGCCCCACAAAAAGTGTGCTCACTAGTGCTTAGCTGATCTGCTCCTTCCAGATTTAAGGCAAAAATGGAACTATAAAAAAAGGGGAGAGCATTTACAAATTGTAAGAAAAAGAGGCCTTGATTCAAATATTTGCTTCTGCCAAACCTTTTCACTTGCTTTCTAGACAATCCCTCCAGAAGAAGGGTTATTATTACAAATCTTTCCAGTTATTTAGTTCTCTATCTTTACTTAGGAGCCCTTTGCCTTATACCCATGGGATAGAGAATAATGAATTTTACATATGTAAATAGCCCATATGTAACTTCACATAAGCAAATTTCATACATGTAGAACACATTAACATTTATCAAAATCATCATTTTCACATTAGTAAATCAGTACATCAAATGGATTTAGATGCATTTAGATTTTTTGAGCTTCTTTTTACACATTTCTCAATATCCATGAAGAGGATATAAAAGTATACATCACAATGTTTACCAATAATACAAGAATATTGAACAATTCATATTGGAAATAGAGAGCCCATAAAATTTTAAAAAATTACATATATGAAGATTTAAGATAATTAATTCCAAGATGTTAAGGTCTGTTAGTTCAATAAACAAATTGAACGGCTTGAATTAGAAATATGGGACCCATAAGAATTAAAGGTAGTTGATAGGGCTCTAGGTAGAGAATATACTGTTGTTGTTGTTTTGATGTGAATAACTTTCACACTTGTGTAGACGTAAAAATTTTGGGATGCAAATGACCTCATTTAAATACAATTCTCACACCTCATTTACACACCACATGTGAAAATAAATGTAAACAATGACAACGCATAATTAAAATGATTCACATGTCTAATGAGCCCAAACAAGCAATAGGAGAACCTTGAATTTAAGGGGAAATTTTCCAAAAGCAAAAATTCCTTCCATTAAGCTGCAACAATATATCTATGGCCCCAGTAAACCACTGAAAAGCACGGGATAGCCCAATCACAAAGGAACATGCTCAACATAACTTTGATGAAAAGGCTAGGGCTTCTTCTTCTTCTTCTTCTTCTTTTTCTTCTCTCTCTCTCTCTCTCTCTCTCTCTCTCTCTCTCTCTCTCTGTTTTTTTTTTTTTTTAGTCATGGCTTTTCTCTTTTAAACATTTGATGATTTTACCAAGAAAATCCTCTTAGAGTCACTCCATCTCAAAAAGGACCTCAAAGACATAATTCCACCACAGTAGTCTTAGGGGTTATTTTTTGTTTAAAATTTTAAAATCTAGTTGGGTGGGAATATCTCCACCCACACACATACATTAGTGGAGATATCCCTGCTCTCATTTTTTATTTTTGCTTCCTCTTCCTTCCTCTTCTACTCTTTTTTTTTTTCTGAAAAGTGTTAGTTGGGTTTAGGTTATCTTACACTAGTATGTATATCCCCGCTCACCCACATACCTCTTTCCCTTTTTTTTTCTCATCTTCCTTCCTTTTCTACTCATTTTTTCTTATGAACATTGCTAGCTAGGATTGGGTTATCTAACACAAGCAAGGATATCCCTGCTCGTTCTTTTATCTTCCTCCTCTTTGTATCTCCTCTTTCCTCCAACCCTAATATAGACCTCAAGATAAAAATAAAAAAAAACTAGAGTATTACTAATCAGAAGCATCATTCTCAAATGCCCTAGGTGGAGATGAGAGAAGGAGGTGGAAGAGATCTCTTCCAAGGGGATGGAGAGATCTAAAGCTTTGAAGGTTGAAGAAATAAGAGAAAAGAGAAGAGAATAGAGATAGCTGATGATCACGGGTTCTGATGAGTTTAAGGAGAAGGGAAAGAGGAAGACGAGACAAAGAAAAAATCATATTGGTTGGTTGGTGAGGGAGGAGATGACTTGGGTTTGGGTTGGTTTAATGGGTTTAATGGTTTTAGGTTTAGAGAGTGAGTGTAGTAAATTGGGATTTAGTCATTCAATTTATATTAGAGTTCGAGTTGAAGTTGGAGGAAGAAGAAAAAGAAGAAAAGGTAGTGGAGGAAGAAAAAGGAATCAGAAAAAAAATGAGTGGAAATATCCCCGCTCGTGTACATGGGTGAACAAGGATATCCTCGCCCAAGTCAGACTCTAAAAATTTAAACAAAAAAGGACATGTAGGACTAATATTGTGGAATCATATCTTTATAGCCTTTTCTAGTATAAAGTGACTTTAAGAGGATTTTTTTAATAAAATCCTCTAAACATTTCACCCAGTTAAAACTCAAACTTACAAAAAAAAAAAAAAAAAAGGATGCAAAGAGGATTTTCTAACTTGTCACATGAGACATGATTTTTTGTGGAGTAATGCACAATTAGGTTGCAGGTTGTGGAGGTATAAAAAAATTAGCAAATTTAGATAAATTTAGCCATCCAATCAAAAGTGATAAAATAGACTGTAAAAGTTAAAAAATAAAATAAAATAAAATACAAATAAGATCTTTTAGACTCTACATAACTACATATGATTGCCTCAAATCAATAAGCTAGAAACGTCCAATAGACCTGACTATTGGGCAACTCCTTCGCTAAAATGAGTGCATTACTCTCAATCTCACCCAGATTTAATTTGATTAAAATTTAATCTTCTTATAGATTTTACTGCTTTTATAATTTAGCTGTGGCCTATTCAATTCTGCACTACTTCTGATAATGAGTCTCATCATATGACTTAAGAAATAACTTACCAGGTAAGTGTAGAATATCACTGTTTTAATACGTTCCTAGTTTTGGAAGCAACTAGAGAATAAAACATCAAACCATCCGAAACAGGGGTAAGAGCTAGAGAAGCTGGAGTCCTTCATTTGAATGTCTAGACACATCAATCTTCTTCCTTATCAGGAGGAAGGCCACAAGGCAATAGCATTTTCTGTAGGACAAGAAGCATAATGAAAATATTTAAATTTCAATAGGTTTGTTGTAGATATTATTAGAATAGAAGACTTGATCACAATACAAATCTATAATTCTCGTTTTAATTCACTGGGCCCACATGCCTAGGAATTCCTCCACCCAGGTAAAAGTGAATAGCTTTTATTTATGAGAATCCTCCAGCTTCTTTGTTGGCTTCTCCTCTTCATTTTAGCAGAGTGCTCACTGGAGATGAATCCTATCCGTCCCTCCACGTACACGCCTACCCACCTTGAAAATTGGCATCAGGCTTATTTAGACACCTATCCAGAAATTAATTGCCACTGGGTTTTCTTCTTCCAACAATATATGTACATGATGCATAGCCCTTTAATCTATTGGAGACCAAAATCTAGTAAGGGATAAGATTACTTGATCAACATGATATTGCACATACTCGTAATCCACATCCAAACCTCTACATTGGCAGGCCCCTTTCGATTTCAGGCACCCACGTGGGCTCCACAGGAGATGTTCTTCTTGTAAATAAAAACCAAGAATCATATAAAGTGATGTACAAAAAGGGTAAGTTATACAGGGAACGGAAGCATTCCTCTATGATGAAGGTAGTAGGGGATCCAGACTCCATCCAACCTGTTAAAGAGGCAGATGCAACATGTAAATAACTGGCCCAAACACGACATGGGTCCACTCAGGCGAAGCCACATGTGTACCCAATAAAAATCGTAAAAGGCCTCTTCAATGCTTCAGAATTGACATTACATGACTTGCCTGACCAATTTTATTAGTCAATTACTTAGTGAACTCAACTTGTTTGCAAAGCTTTGGTGCATCATATTTTTGTTTTGGCCTTTTGAAAGGTAAGCTATGATGCAACATGCCACATGCTGAGTGTCATGGGCTTAGCAGGCTCTCTTATTAGTGCACATTCAATGAAAGACAGGTCAAAGATTGATCGGGAATTCAATCAAAAGGAAATTGACTATTCCTATTATCTTTTATGTAGCAAGCATAGATGGCTGATTCTGCATCTGCCATTTCCTCAATCAGCAGGAGATTTTAAGACAGGAAAATTAATCCAAAGGGCACTGCTAAATAAACCGGATGGCCACACATTACCGCTTAATGATAGTTTACAAAGTTCGCAGAAAGCCTCTTCAAATTACCACAATTCATTCATAACAATAGTTAAATGGTTCTGGTGAAGGTGCATGCCAAACTCTGAGACGGATTGAAGACATGATTTAGCCTCTTGTATGTGTGTAACTTGTTCACTGCAAACATGGTTTGGATGTATCCAGTGCCTGACCTGAACAGGTCAATGCTACTGTGCCCTTAATCATCCTTCATCAGATGGATCCATATATCTAATTCAGTACCCACCAACACTGAGCTTTCATCTTTGGCCTGCCTCCCACCACCAGCAACTAATCCTAGAAAAATCTACATTTTCCCTCACATTAAGAACTCAAGCCCAGTTCCTTGCAATAACACCCAAACTGGCTTTTAAATCACCCTTTTGGCAGATTTTTCTGTTCTTCAGATTCTTTTACTACCTGTCTTTCCATGCGCCCCAGGTGACATTTGTTTTTTAAGTAATTGGCGAGGCCTTAAAGGGTCCCACATACCAGCTTTCTGTAATGAGCCACAAGGAAGATGGAAGAATCAAAACTAAGATGACCATGGAAACAACAAAAATGGTGGAAGGAGTCGTATAGTTGGAGGATTGGAAAGAACCTATTTACAGTCTCCAAATGACATTATTGTCCTCACGATACTTCTACATCTAAAATAGATCCAGTCAAATGCATCATTCACTGCTATGAAGCTGTAGTTGAACTGAGAAACACTTATAGAAATAAACTTGTAGGATGAGGAATGGACACTAACATGGCGAAATTGGTACAAACAGTAAGCTGCAAGGCAGCTGACATGTAAGTTAAATGCCTAGGTCTTTATTTAGGGGCCAATCTTCCATGTTCGATCAGGTGGTGTGAAGAACACAAAGGAAATTGGTCTCCCAAAAAGAAGATATTTGTCCAATGAGAACATACAATCATATATTTGAGAAATTTGCTTTGGATGGTGTTTCAATTTGGCCACCAAAATGAAATATTTTGGTCAATTCAGTAAAATGTTTCAGAATTACATTTTGTAAAAATATAAATATATATGTAAAATATATATCACATATATTAGAATGAAGTTTGGCCAGGGCCCATGTAATTATTACTGGAACATTTAATTTGTCTCAATTCAAGGCTCAAATATGGCTATGGCCATGTAATTATTTCAACTTAGGGATCAAATATGGCTATGACCCATGCAATTATTAATGGGACATATAATTTATCTAAATTTAGGCTCAAATATGACTAAGGCACACGTAATTATTAGTGGGACACGTAATAGATCTTAAATTAGGGTTAATGTTGCTGAGGCCCCTTAATTTTAACTTAATTTGAGAATGGCTTGGTTTTTAATGAGATGGCCCCCAACGTGAATTCACTCTTCAAATAAAACAAATGGTATTAAGGGCCGAAAGGGACATTCGACCCTTTTGCAGCAATTTGCCAAGGGCACTGTACATTGAAAGCTCCAGACAAACAAAAATGGAAGAGCAAAGAAGAAAGAAAGAGATAGAGGGTTTCTTCCACAGAGGTTGTGGAACTGGTCTTCTTTCACGGAGGTTAAGGAGCAGTGGTGAAGGCAAGGGCTTGATTTTGCACCAGGAACACTCAATTCCGCCTCTCTCTCCAACCAAACATACCTAATCAAGGTTTTTTTTTTATTTTTTAAGAAAAGGGCCAAACTATATTTGATTGGACAAAATCTCAGATTTTGGACTGAAATCCGAAGAGCCCGAATTTTTGGATGAAATCTCGCGGTAATTCAGTTCAGCGCGGTGACCAAACCGAAATATCTCAAAAATTTCAGCAGAACTGAGACAAACTTTGTGACCAGGCATACAATGCAAACAAACCGATCTATTACCTCAGTGTGCAGATTACCAGTAGCTAAAGCATAGAAGCTAAATTACTAGACAAGTTGCACTTGCAACTCAATTTTTAGTGTGAGGGAAAGATTAAAATATAGATAGTAAATAGGACTGAGGTATGAGATCATTGGGATTGAGAATGAATAGAGATTGTTTTTGATGGTGAGAAAGAATAAAGATGGGAATTGTGCTTTACATAGCAAACAGCGGTGGAGGTCAGGAAGCCAAAGGAGGCATTGTAGAGAAGTATAACGGTAAGGGTTACAGCCAGGTAGACTCCCAAGGGTAGATGCATCCAAAGTGTCAAACAGGTTGAATTTGATGGGGGCAGCAAGTCTAACGTGGGAATTGTTTTCTTTCCCTTTTTGGTGGGGGCAGGTTTTTGTTTTTGTGGGGTGGGGTGGTGTAACAAGAGTCCACTCAAAGATTGTCACGCCCCCAAAATTAGGCCGGATCCAAACCCGGTTCCAGGGGTGTGAGAATTGGGGCCAATTAAGATTTTTCTAAATATAAACAGCACGGGCCCCAATTCCGGGTGGATCGAAGTCCTTCGTGAGGCTATGCTTGGTGATCAAGCAACCATAATCACACGCGGAACTAAAATCCATGCTCATCGCAGATAGATATTACATCACAATAAGATAATCAATCTCATTAATAATAAGACCAGAGTCAAGTGCTTCGAAGCATCACAATTAGAGTTAAAATTTCAAAACAACCAAACTTAAATTAATAAACTAGTAGCCCAGACATGGCCTTATTACATAATCTAAAGTTTTCGAACTCAGCACCGCACTAAGACACCTCAGATGATGTCATCGGTGCTCCACTCAACAACTCCGCCATCCGGCGGAATTTCCTGCGTAGCCTGACTCTCCGGTTCGGCACCGGTAACGGAACCTAGACACCAAAAGTAGTGGGTCAGATTGACATAATCTGGCAAGAGGGTAAACTGCAAGTAATGGATTAATCAACTGAATTAAACAGAAGTATTCATTATGACCAAAAATATATCAAATGCAAATCCCAATGGCATGAATACACAGAAATGGGTATTCCCGCGGATAAATATACAGAAACGGGTAAATCCCGCATACAGATAACAGAAACGGGTAGTCCCGCAGATAATAACAGAAACGGGTAATCCCGCAGATAATAACAGAAACGGATAATCCCGCAGGTAATAACAGAAACGGGTAATCCCGCAGATAAAAACAGAAACGGGTAATCCCGTAGGTAATAACAGAAGGCACAGCTGTATACTATTATCCACAGTACACGCTGACCCGATGGCGTACGTCCACCTCCGAACTGCAGTCGGTCAGATATATATATACAAATATACATATTTACAGATACATACGTATACCGATGCAAAATGAACCATAATATGAAACCCTTAATCCCAATATTCAATCTAATATCATTGTGAGTATTTAGAGTACTTAAATTTGAAAGTGTATTATGAACGTGTGTCAATTCAAATTCTTTGAGGGTAAGCACTAATCCACCAACAGTTAAAGTTAGATAAATATGCACATGAGAACTAACTCTTTATCACAATGGAAATATGAGTCCACGATGCCGACATACTACTTTTGGTGCCTATCATGTGGTGCATCCCGAACCTCACAGTCCCATTCTGCATTTAGTCTAATTCTCATGTGAACATTCAACTAACATTCCTAAAAGACATAATTCATCTAATCCAATTATATATAATTAGTGTGTTTTACAAATTAGGTAAAAAAAATGTTCAACTTCTGAATCCAAAGTTAAATCAAGTCATAATAAAAAAGGGGAGAAAATAATTAATTCCTTAATATCATTGTTGTGTACAAATACACATTATCGTTTTATACAAATCAAAAGGTACAAATTTCGGATCCCAATTTGAAATCTAACTCAATTAAGAATCCAAATTAAAATTATAAATACATTCTATTTACGGTTTAATCGCTACCAAATACATCTTAGTTTATTTCAAATCAATCTAAATGAACATTAATCAAAATTTCATAATTCTCAATTAAATTTATAAATAATCCAGATACATTTCTAATAATGCCGAATAAAAATTTAATTTAATAAAAATCCAATCTCCATTAAAATACTAAACCATTAATCAAAATATAACATTTTAATTCCTTATAAGAATATCCTAATCTAATTATTTATTTAGTAATATTGTGTATAAATATATATATATTTTAAAAGAAAATGCACTGACGGCCCAGACCCACACCCGAGCCCAGACCCGCACCCGGGCCCGCCAGGCAACCGGCCCAGCCCAGCCGGCCCAGGCCCGGCCTGCTGCCCAGCAGCAGCAGCTGCCAGGCGGCAAGCACTGCCTGGCATGCCAGGAAGTGCCGCTGCCTGGGCGGCAGCGTGGCACGCGTCCAGTAATTTTTTTTTTTTAACATAATCAAATGCTACATTTATGAAAGGAGAAGAGATCAAATCTTTGAGATTAATCGCTAAATCAAGTATAAAATCTGAGCAAAGAAATCACACAAAAGGTTTAAACCCAAGTGAAGAAATCCTACAAAAGAGCATGTTAACAAGAAGCAACTAAAATCTATTGCAAGAACCAAAAACCATGGTTGCAGCTATCCACTTACCTGGATCTTGAAGTCAAAGTAGATCTGAAGATCAAAGCTTGAAATAACCCACCTTGGTTTCCCCCTTAAAGAGCCTCTAGGGTTTTGGTTGAAAAAGAAAAGAAGAGGGTTGGAGAATGGGGGAAAACCCTAAGAGTAGAGTTTATATAAAAGAGGGGGTTTTTCTAAATTACAAAGAAGGGCCTCCTGCTTTCTAGTGGGTTTTAAGAAATTTCAAAAAAAGTCTCTTGCCCAAAAAGGGTCCATTAACTCAGGCCCCACTTGTGTTAAATCAATCTATCTGACCATCTTAACCCAACTCAAACCCGACAAACGGTGTGGCCCAATATAAAAAAATTCGGGATATGACATCTCACCCCCCTTAAAAGACATTTGGTCCTCCAAATGACTAACATACCTCTGGAAGAAGGTGCGGATACTGACGCTGCACTTCGTCTCTAAGCTCCCACTTTGCTTCCTCTGGGCGATGATGACTCCATTGAACCTTCACCCAGTGGATGACACGGTTTCTCAACACCTGCTCCTTGGTATCGACAATCCCCACCGGTTGTTCAGTGCGCGTTGTATCATCCTGCACTTGCAATGGCTCATATTGCAGCACGTGTGAAGGGTCTGCTACATATCTCCTCAACATAGAAACATAGAAGACGTTGTGAACACCCGACAACTCTAGTGGCAGTACTAACCGATAAGCCACATCATTAATCTTGCTCATAATCTGGAACGGTCCCACATATCATCGGGAAAGCTTCCCTTTCTGCCCAAACCGCAATGTACCACGCGTAGGTGATACCTTCAAAAATACATGGTCACCAACCTCAAACTTCAACTCTCTCCTCCTTTTATCAGCATAACTCTTTTGACGACTGCGGGCAACCTTCAACCTTTCCCGAATCTGTCTTATCTTGTCACTGGACTCTCCAACCACAGACGGTCCATGAAAACCACGAGCTCCAAAATTCGACCAACATATAGGGGTTCGACATCTCCTTCCGTACAAAGCTTCAAAAGGCGCCATGCCAATGCTAAAGTGGTAACTGTTGTTGTACGCGAATTCACATATAGCCAAACTTTCATCCCAACTAGTCTTGAAATCCAAGACACATGCCCTTAGCATATCCTCCAATGTTTGATTTGTCCGCTCTGTTTGTCCGTCTGTTTGAGGATGATAGGTTGTACTAAAACTCGGTTTGGTTCCTAAGGCTTCCTGCAGTGATACCCAAAACCGAGATACAAACTTACTATCCCGATCGGAGACAATAGAAACCGGTGCTCCATGCAATCTTACCACTTCCTTAATATACAAATCTGTCATTTTCTCCATTCCTTGACCAGTCTTGAATGGTACAAAGTGGGCTGACTTAGTCAAACGGTCCACTATCACCCAAATAGCATCAAATCCCTTTCTAGTATGAGGCAATCCAGACACGAAGTCCCTAGTAACGTGCTCCCACTTCCACTGAGGAATCTCCAACTGATGCAAAAGACCAGGGGGTCTCCTATAATCTGCTTTAATCTGCTGGCATACCAAACATTTTTCAATAAATTCTGCAATATCCTTTTTCATATTCTTCCACCAATAGTGATCCTTCATATCGTGATACATCTTGGTACTGCCTGGATGAATAGTATACCGAGTATAGTGTGCCTCGACCATGATTTCATCCTTCAATTCTGGAAAATCGGGCACACAAATTCTGCCTTTATAATGTAAAATATTATCTTCCAACTTAAAATCGGGCCTCTCCTCCATATGGTCTTTGATTCTTGAAATCTCGGGGTCTAGTAGCTGGTATTCTCTAATCCTCGGGAGTAATTCGGGTTCCCACGAGAATATACTAGCTAATACTGCTTGCTCACTGATAGGCTGAAAGTAAACATCCATATCTTCCAAACATCGAATCCAGAAGTATTCTGCAATTAATCCTCCAGTGAACGCTGCTTTTCTACTTAGAGCATCTGCCACTACATTAGCTTTTCCTGGATAATACTTCAACCCAAAATCGTAATCCCTAATATACTCCATCCATCTCCTCTGTCTCATGTTCAAATCACCCTGTGTGAAGAGATATTAGAGGCTTTTATGGTCCGAATTCACTTCAAAAGTGGCTCCGTAAAGATAATGTTTCCATATCTTCAAAGCAAAGGCCACTGCTGCTAGCTCCAAATTATGAGTTGCATACTTTCGTTCATGATCCTTCAACTGTCTATACCCATAAGCCACCACCTTCCCATGTTGCATGAGAACACAACCAAGTCTAACTCCAGATGCATCAGTGTAAATCACAAAACCATCATCACCAGCAGGTAAGGTCAAAATAGGGGCTGTGGTCAACCTTCTTTTCAACTCCTGAAAACTTTGTTCACAATCCTCATTCCACACAAAAGGAACTCCCTTACGAGTCAATCTCGATAATGGGGCTGCTATTGAGGAAAATCCTTCCACGAATCTACGATAATAACCTGCGAGGCCTAGGAAACTTCGGATCTCCGACACTGTTATTGGTCTATCCCACTTTACAACTGCTTCAATCTTCACTGGGTCCACTGCTAAACCTTCTTTAGAGATGATGTGACCAAGAAATCCTACCTGTTCCAACCAAAATTCACATTTACTTGACTTAGCATACAATTGGTGTTCCCTCAATAACTGCAATGAAGTACAAAGATGCTGAGCATGCTCTTCCCGACTCTTCGAATATACAAGTACATCATCAATAAACACCACCACAAACTTATCCAAGTACTGTGCAAAAACCCTATTCATCATAGCCATAAAAGCTGCTGGCGCATTTGTCAACCCAAACGAAATCACCAAAAATTCGTAGTGACCATATCTAGTTCTGAATGCAGTTTTTGGAATATCTTGATCTCGTACCCTCAACTGGTGATATCCTGACCTTAGATCAATTTTAGAAAAATATTGAGCACCTTGCAATTGATCAAACAATTCATCGATTCGCGGTAAAGGATACTTATTCTTGCTGGTCACTTGATTTAGTTATCTATAATCAATGCACATTCTCATAGAACCATCCTTTTTCTTCACAAACAATACTGGAGCCCCCCAAGGAGAGACACTCGGTCTAATAAGACCCTTGTTCAAGAGCTCTTGCAATTGCTCCTTGAGTTTTCTCAACTCCGCTGGGGCCATTCTATAAGGGGCTTTTGAGATCGGAGTTGTGCCTGGAACAAGCTCAATTGAAAAATCAATTTCATGGACCGGTGGCAATCCGGAAATATCATCGGGAAAAACATCCGGAAACTCAGACACCACCGGTATCTCCTCCACCGCTTTAGTCTGTTTATCCTCCGTGATAAACGCAATATACCTCTCAGAACCTTTCATCAATAATTTCATAGCTTTAATGACTGAGACCACATGAGTAACAACCTTCTTCTTAGATCCCGCAAATAGCACCTCAGTGCCATTACCAGCTGTTAACTTCACTGTCTTGGCACGACAATTCATAACTGCACTATGAGTAGCAAGCCAATCCATACCCAAAATGGCATCAAAGTCATTCATCGTCAATAGTATCAAATTGGCCTTAAACACAACTCCACTTATCACCAATTTACAATTAGGGTAGTATTTCAAACAACTAACCTTTTTACCCATCGGGGTGGCCACAATTAAATCATACGGCAAATCAATTGCTCTAACACCAATCTTCAAGACAAAACTAGGGGAAACATAGGAGTGCGTAGAACCGGGATCAAATAAAGTTTTAGCATGGGTATCACAAATAGAAATAGTACCTTCCACAATGTTCTCTGCAATATCAGCTTGCTCCTGGGTCATGGCATACACTCTGCCTGCCTGTTGTGGTCTTGATTGCTGTCTGTTAGGCCCCTGTGGTCGCTGAGGTCCTTTCTGATGTCTGGGCTGCTGGGGAGGTCGGTACAACTGCATCTGCTGTTGCGGCGCCTGGAACCGCTGCTGCAGGGGAGCTGGTGCTATCTGTCTCAACGGCTGTGCTTGAATAGGAGCCCCTTGTGTAGTTGCCTGCCCATACTGCTGACCTTTCTTCTTAGGGCAATCCTTGACCTGATGATTAGTGTCGCCATAGTAAAAGCACCCCCCTGTCTATCTCCAACACTTAGAAGTAGAGTGGTTATTGCCACAAATGCCACAAGACTCCCTCCTTTGCTTTTTGAATTGGTGTTGTGGGGTTGGAGACGGAGCAACTTTCTACTTGGGTTGGCTCATAGGGGCCATGCGCCCAATCACCTCCTCGGCCCAATATGCCTTATCTAAAAAATGCATGGTAAGTATTTAGAACTTGTGACTTGGCATGAAGCAGTATATCTGGTCGAAGGCCATCGAGAAATCATCGAATCCTCTTGCTTTCTAGAGTGATGAAGGTTGGTGCGAAATGAGAGAGACGAATAAACTGCAGCTCATACTCCCAAACAGACGGATTCCCTTGCTTCAATCTATCAAACTCTATTCGCTTCTAAATGCGAACATGCTCCGGTACGTACTTCTTGGGAAACAGATTATGAAAAGTAGTCTAAGCCACCTTTTTGGTAATCCCCTATATATTAGCGACTAAATGACCAAAAATGCAGAAAGTAATGAACTCCTATAACTTATAAACATTTGCCAAAGTTCGAATACGATTATGAATGCCAAAAACCCCCAACGTTCCCACTTAACGTTTTTAATCCTCACATCGGACCTACGTTCTAGCATCTTTTAGAACTTCTAGAACTTGACCGGCTCTGATACCATCTGTCATGCCCCTAAAACTGGGCCGGATCCAAACCCGGTTCCAGGGGTGTGAGAATTGGGGCCAATTAAAATTTTTCTAAATATAAACAGCACGGGCCCCAATTCCGGGTGGATCGAAGTCCTTCGTGAGGCTATGCTTGGTGATCAAGCAACCATAATCACACGCGGAACTAAAATCCATACTCATCGCAGATGGATATTACATCACAATAAGATAATCAATCTCATTAATAATAAGACCAGAGTCAAGTGCTTCGAAGCATCACAATTAGAGTTAAAATTTCAAAACAACCAAACTTAAATTAATAAACTAGTAGCCTAGACATGGCCTTATTACATAATCTAAAGTTTTCGAACTCAGCACCGCACTAAGACACCTCAGATGATGTCATCGGTGCTCCACTCAACAACTCCGCCACCCGACGGAATTTCCTGCATAGCCTGACCCTCCGGTTCGGCACCGGTAACGGAACCTAGACACCAAAAGCAGTGGGTCAGATTGACATAATCTGGCAAGAGGGTAAACTGCAAGTAATTGATTAATCAATTGAATTAAACAGAAGTATTCATTATGACCAAAAATATATCAAATGCAAATCCCAATGGCATGAATGCACAGAAATGGGTTTTCCCGCGGATAAATATACAGAAACGGGTAAATCCCGCATACAGATAACAGAAACGGGTAGTCCCGCAGATAATAACAGAAACGGGTAATCCCGCAGATAATAACAGAAACGGATAATCCCGCAGGTAATAACAGAAACGGGTAATCCCGCAGATAATAACAGAAACGGGTAATTCCGCAGGTAATAACAGAAGGCACAGCTGTATACTATTATCCACAGTACACGCTGACCCGATGGCGTACGTCCACCTCCGAACTGCAGTCGGTCAGATATATATATACAAATATACATATTTACAGATACATACATATACCGATGCAAAATGAACCATAATATGAAACCCTTAATCCCAATATTCAATCTAATATCATTGTGAGTATTTAGAGTACTTAAATTTGAAAGTGTATTATGAACGTGTGTCAATTCAAATTCTTTGAGGGTAAGCACTAATCCACCAACAGTTAAAGTTAGATAAATATGCACATGAGAACTAACTCTTTATCACAATGGAAATATGAGTCTACGATGCCGATATACTACTTTTTGTGCCTATCATGTGGTGCATCCCGAACCTCACAGTCCCATTCTGCATTTAGTCTAATTCTCATGTGAACATTCAACTAACATTCCTAAAAGACATAATTCATCTAATCCAATTATATATAATTAGTGTGTTTTACAAATTAGGTAAAAAAAATGTTCAACTTCTGAATCCAAAGTTAAATCAAGTCATAATAAAAAAGGGGAGAAAATAATTAATTCCTTAATATCATTGTTGTGTACCAATACACCTTACCGTTTTATACAAATCAAAAGGTACAAATTTCGGATCCCAATTTGAAATCTAACTCAATTAAGAATCCAAATTAAAATTATAAATACATTCTATTTACGGTTTAATCGCTACCAAATACATCTTAGTTTATTTCAAATCAGTCTAAATGAACATTAATCAAAATTTCATAATTCTCAATTAAATTTATAAATAATCCAGATACATTTCTAATAATGCCGAATAAAAATTTAATTTAATAAAAATCCAATCTCTATTAAAATACTAAACCATTAATCAAAATATAACATTTTAATTCCTTATAAGAATATCCTAATCTAATTATTTATTTAGTAATATTGTGTATAAATATATATATATTTTAAAAGAAAATGCACTGACGGCCCAAACCCACACCCGGGCCCGCCAGGCAGCCGGCCCAGCCCATCCAAGCTGGGCCGCGCCCAGCCAGCCCAGGTCCGGCCTGCTGCCCAGCAGCAGCAGCTGCCAGGCGGCAGGCACTGCCTGGCATGCCAGGCAGCGCCGCTGCCTGGGCGACAGCGTGGCACGCGTCCAGTAATTTTTTTTTTAAACATAATCAAATGCTACATTTATGAAAGGAAAAGAGATCAAATCTCTAAGATTAATTGCTAAATCAAGTATAAAATTTGAGCAAAAAAATCACACAAAAGGTTTAAACCCAAGTGAAGAAATCCTACAAAAGAGCATGTTAACAAGAAGCAACTAAAATATATTGCAAGAACCAAAAACCATGGTTGCAGCTATCCACTTGCCTGGATCTTGAAGCCAAAATAGATCTGAAGATCAAAGCTTGAAAGAGCCCACCTTGGTTTCCCCCTTAGAGAGCCTCTAGGGTTTTGGTTGAAGAAAAAAAGAAGAGGGTTGGAGAATAGGGGAAAACCCTAATAGTAGAGTTTATATAAAAGAGGGGGTTTTTCTAAATTACAAAGAAGGGCCTCCTGCTTTCTAGTGGGTTTTAAGAAATTTCAAAAAGAGTCTCTGGCCCAAAAAGGGTCCATTAACTCAGGCCCCACTTTTGTTAAATCAATCTATCTGACCCTTTTAACCCAACTCAAACCCAACAAACGGTATGGCCCAATATAAAAAAATTCAGGATATGACAAAGATGATATTTTCGTAAAAGAATGAGCCCCTCAAGTTAAGGTTTCGAGGATGTATAACATACAAGTGAGCAGGTGTTACAAAGTTCTTTTTCATTGTTGATTTCGTGTTACAAAGGTTTTCTTTTCAAAATATCAAAAAAATTTGCATCGTATGAAGTCATGGTATGCCAAGTAAGTCATTATCACCCAGCTAACTCTCCTCTAAGTGTTAACCCGCTATTGATGGACCACTTCCTTTTCTTCTAGTCATTGGCATCTCCTTAGAGGTTGAAAACTTGCATTGGTCAGCTATCAGTAGGAAAGTACCTTATATACAACAAAAGCAAGGTATTACTAATTTACTACTCCAAACATTACAACTCTTACTCACAATCGCAATACCTCTATTGAATCGAGAATCCATCCATTTACACCCTCGTTATGCACATTATGTTGGCGGAAAAGTGATTCCATCTATCATATATCTAGACAATTTGGATTTGCTACGGTTTATCATTCCAAGGTCCTATTCTGCCATGCTCGTGCCTAGTTGGAAATGGTTTATAATTCGCAAGGATCTAGGTCATTTAGAAGAAAGGGCAGAAGGAGATCACTATAACTGCCATTTTTTTATCAGAGTTACTTTCAATTGTCATCTAAAGTAGAAGCTATCAATATATTTAGGTTATGCAATTGCCAATTATAATGATGATCAGTTTATTACAAAGCATATTTTGTCAATGAATTCTATGCACGAATCCCTTGTAAAATAGTAAATAAGGAAACAAAGGATTAAAAAAGCAAATGCATGTCAAACTAAACAAGTAAATAGTGAGATATTTATTCAGCAGAATCATACCTGCATAAAATTGCAGCGCTCTCTTCCAATTGATTAATTTTCTGCGATCGCAAAGTATGCCAATATGGGGTAATGCCCAGCAAAGGATGCATAGCTATCGCGTTGGACGTTGACTGCCCACTCACTGCACCAACCACAAAGATCAAGAAATGCAAACTTATACTACCCATTTTCAGACAATCCTACTAAAACTGTGAGAAGATGCAAATGGGTCAAAAAAGGTGAGAAATTTGGCAACTTCAAAGGATGTGGGACTTACAATCGATTCAAGTCCGCATGACCGGTCCCAACATATTTAGCTTGGAGATGCTCAAGCTGAGAATTGATGTTAAACCGATCACTGGCCTGAAAAGGATAGTACAAAAAAAAATTTAGAACCAAACCAGACAATGATCCACATCCAATGGCTAAATGCCAACACCCAGATGGACATAATCATCCCATGTATTCGAATTTACACCGCGACCCATCAAAACCAGAGACCCACAGTCTGAACTGTTCTGATTTCCATGTGGCAATGCAAACATAAAACCAAAGCAATACCTATGATTAGGGTTTTAGGAAAGCAAACATCTTCAATCAGATTAAAGAAAGAAGAAGTGAATCGAAGCACGGCATGGGGTATGGATAGAAACAGATCAATCCCATCAAGATACCCAACAATGGAATTAGGGTTTTAATCTCAGAAACGAAAATCAACAGGAAATTCATAGCCAAAACATACGTGCATCTTTGCCTGGAGCATGCACTTGTTCTATCGGTGAGATTTCGGCTATACGTTGGAGATGAATTCGAGAAATGTAAGGCGATTTAAGAGAGGGATAGAATCAAAGATGCAGAAGGCGCCAACAATGAGACATTTTTTAAATGAGATTCTTACCTGGGAGGCGGGAGCGGAAGCGCCAAAAAATAGAATGACCATATCATAGGACAAAATAAATGCAGTTGAACGTAAATACAATGGTGGTAGTAGCAGTCGCAGTGACATTTATATTTCGGGAAAATAATTAATGACAACTATTTTTTTTTTTTTGTAAGAATTTTAGGTGTGACTTATCTATTATCTAATCCAAATCTTATAATACACAAGGACCTTCGATAGTCACTTGCTCTAAGTTTTGGTCAGATCCAAATTTGCTGAACCATTAAATCAATTGTGCATCAATCCGAATGGACTAAATTTATAAACCATAGATGAAGAGATTAAGGACATGTGATTGAAGTTAAACTTGATATGTGGGGTGGTCTCACATAAATCTTTCCATCTCCAAATGGGACCCACAAGTGAACCTCATAAAAAGTTCTCACGGAAGATACGTGAGAACAGTTATCATAAAATCAAAGCCCTATATTTTGACAATAGCAATTGAAATTTATTTTATCATATTTAAGGTGTCAAATGCCTCCTTTTAAGCCTTATAGTTATAACTCTAGGCTATGATTTAATACATTTTAATGTAGATTCTTGGAATCTCAATTATTAATCAATTTTTGTAAGGAAACCATCAGGGCCGGCTCAAGACAATTTAAGGCCTAAAGCAACAATCCTAAATGGAGTATTTTTTTTATTTTTAATATTATCATAATATTTTATTTAAAATTTATTTTTTATTTTTTGTAATTCAATATTACTATTTAAGTTTTTATATTTAAATTTTGCTAACATATCCTGTTCAATTAATAGTATGGCTAATCTACTTAATCTTTTTTGTGACATTGTTGTTCTAAATTAGAATTTTATTAATTTTAATTTTAAAAAAAATTTTCTATAAAAGAAACAGTTAAAGATATTGTCAATATTTTTCTAGTAAACATATGTAATATTTATAAATTATAACTAATAATATTTACAAATAAAACAAACGAACATATAATATGATATTGTAATTAAATTTTTTTAAAAGCATAGAACGATATAAGTTAATTTAGTGATTTATCGGTGTTGGCTACAAAGATTATAGATGAAAATTACTTTTGAATTCAATGCAGCTTCTTCAATAAAAAAAAAAGATTATATTTGAAGTTATCTTCTAAGGATTTCAAGTAGTATAGATATAGAGGAAAAAATGTGCAAACTGAAGGATTTTCAGAATAGAAACTGATTTCTTACTTGTTGTGATTTTAAGAATTTTTTTTATGTCAATATTTTCTCAATGGTGAAAGTGATCTTTATTTTTTTTTTTTGAAATACGAAAAGATAATACTTATTTTTTTGAAATCTAAAAAGATGGTAAAAGATAAAACTTTTTTTTAAATTAAAAAAGATGGTAATTGATTTAATTATTTTTATGAAGCCTTATTTTTTTGGATTGAAAAAAAAAATAGAATTTACTTTTTGGGGGGCCTTATTTTTTGGGGGCCTAAAGCAAAAGCTTTTCTTGTCCAATGATTGAGCCACCTCTGGAAACCATGTTGGCATGAGCACATTGTTATTCAAAGAACACATTTTCCTTTTGATACTGCACGACATTTTTTCTATGCTGTTCTAACCAGTGACGTGCTTAGCACGGGCAATGAATTTTATAATGTGGAATATTTATGAAACTATTAAATACCCATAAAAGTTTAAAAATATTGTTATCTTTATTGAGATGTACAACAGTGTAATAAAAACTAATTGATATATATATATAAGTTGAATAGCACATAACATTAAATATGAGAAAATTTTGAAATTTATGATCAGCACTGTAGACTCCAGCCACATTATTCATATATTCCTTAGATACACATATTTTAGGTACTAGACGTGATTTTTAAATTTTTATTTATAAAATTAATTTTTTGTTTCCGCACCATGACCATCCTATGATCTCAAATTATGCAAATAAAAAGGAAATTGTTTGAGGTATTCATCTCATTGAGAAGATTTATAGAAAACTTGGCATTCGAATTTAGAAATTTAGAAGCCCCAAATCATCAAAATAAATGAAGAAACAGAGAAGCCATCTACAAACCCCCAAAATCTTTTCAAGAGAAATTATAGAATAAAAATTAAATTTAATCCTTTTGAAGAGGAGGAGAGATGACCCATGATTAGTAGGATCAATATAATTTACAATATCATTATGATACGGGTGATTATAATATATAAGAAGTTCAAAATATGATATAATCTATATAAATTATATTGGGATGGAAAAAAGGTATAAAGCTTTTGAATAATGATCTTTAACTACATGGGGATTTGGTATGAGGTGGTTGGGTTTTATGACAAGTTTGGATTTTTGGACCTTAAACCAAGTTTGGTTCAAAGCAAGTTCAAGTTTTGGGCTTGCATGGTTTGCCCCCACTTCATTTACCTTTAACATATATATTACCCAGTAAATCCCAATATAAATTTATAATAATACTTAACATATTTTACGTAATGGCTGACTTCTTAGCCACCACATGAGCATTCTTTTAATTTTAAAATGAACAGAAACTCATCCATTATAAAATGACCAACTCAACCCATTGCCATATGATCAAAATTAATTGAAGCTAGTTAATGAGAAAGAGCATTAGCAATGCAATTAAGCTATAATTATTATATATGCAAGTGAAATCAATTATTATTAACTTATACACGTCAATTTTGGTGTCATTATTATTTATAATATTTATAAAAAATATCGGTTTCAGTTTTGGTTTCCAATGTAATTAAGTTATAATTATTATAAACAGAACGGCATTCAATTTTTATTAAGTTATAGGATAATTTTGGTATTAATATTGGTAAACTCTATAAAGGATAATACAAATATATAAACCTTTCAACAAATATGGAGACTGTAGGCTATGGCACAAAATACTGAAAAATGAGTTCTAAAACTCTATAGTAGTGATGAAAATTCTCCAAGGTGAAAAAACTTTTAATTTAGAGTTTAAAAAGGAATAAAATTTTATCAAACAATGAGAAGAGGAAAAAATAGTGTCCGTGAATGTTAAAAAAAAAAAAGCACAACAGTAGTGTTCTTGAATTGTAAAAAAAAATCTAGCGAGGAACAATAAATACAAGTATATATCAAGAGAACCAATTGTGCAAGTAGAAAAATTAGCTCATGAGTTTTCCCCAAAATTTTAAATTTTGTTTAAAATGCATGGCATTGAACAATACAAAAACTTGGAAAAATGATTTTTGAAACTGCATATATGAGATATGTTTACCCAAAAGGCTCCAGTACATGAAAATATTATAATAAATTCAAATTGAATATTTGGAGCCCCTTACAAATTAATACTTTTAGTTGAAAGACAATGCTAAAAAAAAAAAAAGAATTAGATAGCAGCATCTCATAAGCATTGTACAGCTCATGGCCTTATCTAGAAACCCCCAAGCTTTCTCAGTCACAATGAAAACAAAGTATAACTTAGGAGTTCTAACTTATTTGAGTATAATGTTAAATAGCACTCGATATATGGAAACTTGAAAACAATCAAATTGTGTTCTTGCATAAATCTTTTGTGGAATGTGGACCACAATCAATGTGCAAACTCTATTTTAAATTTTTATGAACTCATGGCTCGGACAAATATCCATAGTATGGCTTTACTCAAGTAGTGTTGATTGAGCCATTAACTTGAAACACGAAGCATTTCTTAATAGAATTTACCATGATATGCATGCTAAAATGAAAATAATAGGAGTTTATAGCCTAATAATTTGCAGATCATTTTGTTCTTAAAACCTTAAAATGGGGAAGAAATATTACCTAATCGTCATCTCCATCAGCTTATCGAGCCTTTGTTGGTAATGTGTATCTTGGCTCAAATTTTTACAAACCATCAAATGTTCTAATCATTATTCCTCAGCGCAAATTGAGTAAATTACAGAAAAATGTAATTAGAGACGAGCAAGTTTTGTTTAAAATAAAAGCAATATTTAGGAAGACATAGTATTAGTTATCGAAATGAATTTTGTTCGTAGAAATATGTATGAAATCATGTAAAATCCAATTTGAACTATCAGATTTGGCACAAAGAGAATGAAGAGACAAATTAGTTGTTGTAACAAAAACTAAAAAAAAAAAAAACTATCCTATAAAAAATTGCAATCTCTTAACTCTAAAGCCAATACACAGTGTTAAAAGTTCTGTTAGTGAATTCATAAATTTGTATAAAGGTAAGATCAACATAAGAAAATAGAAGAAAGATGTACGAGTTAAAAGGAAAAAAAAGACGTACATTGCTAAAAAAAAAAGTTTCTGTTTATAGTAATCTGGAAATGTTGTCGAGGAGAGAAGAGTATTCAATCTTGGTACGGTTGTTTGCCACGTTGGTTAGACCTCCCCTCAGCAGCAATCGATTGTTTGTCACCAGATCCGCAACCTTACGAAGAAGTTGACTGGAGGAAGTGATCTGGATTTATGAATGACAATACAAGAGAAGAAGCCTTTGGGCCAATTTGCTTATGTTTGTAGAAAAAGAAGAGGACTTGGATTCTTTAGGTCTAGTTTCAGGGTTTTAGAGAATAAGAAGAAAAGAATAAAGAAAGAAAGGGAGGCCAGTTTTTAGAAGCAACTATGCTTTTGTTTTTGGTTTTTTCTCATAAGCGACATGGACCTTCTTCTTTGAGATAAACATGGAAGCAGTGTAGGACAATAACCAGTGGAAGCCCTAAACTTTTGGGGTGATATTGATGTTGATGAAAAATGTAAATGAAGAGTGGAGCATTGTAGCAAGGGTATAGATAGTGCAGTTTCAGTGGTAATGTAAAGAGAGAGGAGATTAACGTGGAAGATTTTTTTTTTTTTTTTTTTTTGCCTGGTATGATGGAAATACGGGGAAGTTGAAAAGATGCGGAGGTTAACAGAAATCAATATAATTGTTAGAATTGTTATATGTTGACTAAATTCCTATATTGAATAAAGCTCTAGTTCTACTCAAAGTTGAATTTCTATTTATTTTAGACTAAGAGTTCAAAGTTGAATTTCTATTTATTTTAGACTAGGAGTTTGAAGAGGCTAAAGAGTTTCAGAAGAGTTCGAATGAAGGCATATAGATTAAAAATATCATATATCACAAAACGAGTGTCGGATATGTGCAAGTAACTTACCGTTGGAAAGCTCGTTTCAAGTAGATATTTGTAAGTTCCAATATTACGTCAATTGAAGATAAAATGATAAAGTTATGGCCTCGGAAAGTTTACAGAAATTGTGCTGTCCAAAATTATAAAACTGTTATTGCGCGAATTTCTATTGCTATTTTAAGTGGGAGTTCCTTGTTTTGCACTAATTCTTATTATGGTTGGATTACCATTTTGAAATACGAAATAGAGGCTATACAAAGGGATTTTCTCTTAGTGCTAAGGTATTCATCTTTCTATTCTAAGTTGAAAATACAAATTGGAGATACCTTTATTCTCTAGAGATTATGCTAAAACCTTGAGTTTTAAAGATTTGTACTTCTACTTTCTTGTAGAAGATTAACTTCTCTTGTAAAAAGCTCGTCCACCTTGCAGATTCAATGTGATTGTTTCAAGTGCAGTGAACGGTGAGTAATCGACAAGAAAAATTGTAGTCCTTAGGTTGAATTGCAATTAAGAAAGGATCTGTGAGTATATCTTATAATTGATTATTATTAGTACTTGGTTTTTGTTGATTTAAGGAGGACTCGTGGTTTTTCCTAAATAGGGTGTTTCACATAAAAAATTGCATGTCTTCTTTTTGTGACGTGTAATTGATTTATTTACTAGTTCTTTTATTCATTTACTATATATATTTTGAACTACAATATAAAAATTTAGATTTAGGACGATCTTTCAATAATCTAACAACTGGTTAAAATCAATTGGCTCTAATCAGGCTGATTTCTAAAATGTTTCAATTCGATTCATATATATATAATATAATATAATATAATTGCTGCTATGTTAATGAAGTGGAAGCCATTCCACTGGCGGCTCAGTGGTGAAGCACCTTTCTTTCCATACAGATAACAAAAAATTATAATTGGTTCAGTGAAGATGGATTAGAAGGGGTTTAGTAGGATGAGGCAGGGTGGGTCAGCATTCACCAGAAAAGAAAAAAAAAAACAGTGTAATACACTTTTTTATATTATGCATTTGACAAAAAGAACGAGCCAGGTTTGGAGTTTGGACCATCCAATTCAAAATAATGGATCAAATGGCGAGGGGTTGTGATGATGCTTGACCGTTGACCATTGAAACTAAACTTAAGATCTTGCTCGTCAAGTCACCCTACTGTATTTCCTGCTAGCAGCATGACAGATTAGTGTGACCTATAGCCTCCTTTTTTCATTTGCTAGCAAAGTGGTATCCGGGTTACTTGGCATACTGAACTAGTCTCTCCCTGAAGGGATCCTCACCCACCCCCGTGATATGGGGTGTCAACCTCAAGGAGTTTGGGGGATACCAACAAAGGGAGTTGAACTCAAGACCTTTAGGAGCAGATCCACATGTCGAGACAACTAAGCCAACCCTCGTTGGTGACCCACTGTCTTTATCTTCCAGCCAATAGCCATGTATTTAATATCTATCAAAATATATTTAATTAAGGACCCTTCCTTTGAGCACCGGCATACATGATAACGTGAGCATTATTTATTGTGAGGCCCACCTGAGGAGGGGATGAGTAGGAATCAAAAGGTGCCCCATCAAACTACATGTGGACACAGGTTTAAATCATTATTCTAACATTTTCATTTTTCACCGTTCAAATAAGTATCGCATGTGTCCAGCAGTCTAGTCAATTTAGGGGAAGGTCCTTGTTTTATTTTCCACCTAGATGCATCATAAGGTTAAATACACATGTCCCATGACGAATCCGACGGTTGTTGTATCTCCACATTGGCCGTGGATCATATATTACATGGCATTGGCTCCTAAATCCATCAATCAGTATTATAACTATAAATCCACTATTGGTTGTACTAATTAACAAGTGTGGCCCACTTAATCCATGGCATCGATGAGGTCAACGTGGCACAAATCGCAGCGTCCGTGCGTGTTGCCGCGAGTGGAAAAGTTGAAGAAGAAGAATTAGAAACCGCGCGAGATATTAGCAAACCCCAAAGGCAGCAGACAATGGAGAAATATCGTGAAGGAACCTAGGGTTTCTTCCCTCGAATCCGAATCAGAAGGAAAGGATTCAAAATACGAATCACTTGGTAAGGAAGCAATAGATCGCTCGTCCCCTGAATTTTACCTCACCCAAATTCTTTCGAACGGATCTGTTTCAGTTTGCAGAATTGCAAAACTTCTTTCTGAACTTCTGCTTTCTGCAATGATGATCTCTTCTTCTTCTTCTTCTTCTTCTTCTTTATCTTCTTTCAATCATTCCCTGACGTAAACCTAGGGTTGTTTCGTTGCATCTCAAAAGGCGCTGAGAGATTTTTGTGGGATTTCGCAGGTTTCTTCGATCGGGAGCCCAGTTTCCAGCAAAGCTGCTACTGTTGAAGGTAACCCATGATTTGTTTTTGAAAGATGATCAAAACCCATGATTTGTTTGGGGCTTAAAAGCAAAACCCAGGGTTTAATTTTTCATTTTATGTAGAAAACGTGTAGTCATTTGCAAGATTTTGGGACTAGCTCAAATTCATACTTTGCTCTCTCTAGCTCTCTGGTTAGAATATTGTTAGTATCTGCATTAGTTCTGAGAGTTTTCTCATGTCTAATAATTTCTATTTCAACTTTATTTCTGTGTATCTTATGTTATCAACTATTCTGCTGTTTGGATTGTGAAAATATTAATTCCAATGCTACAACTGACATCATACATCCACTCTTTAATGCCAGTGATTCCCGAAATCATGGTTCTGGAACTTGTTATTGGACAATGTATCGACCAATGCTGAAGCGGGATGATTTAACTGTTATTGACCTATATTAGTTTTTTTTGGAAAGTAATTTTTAAAAAATATTCGAAGCATGGGAGATTTCGGAATTATCATATTGAAGCATGGTAGATTTCTGAATTATCATATTTAATTGCTTTTAGAGTGCTCCCGTGTAAACGCAATTACAACAATGTAATGCAAAGGTGGTGAGGATACACTTTCACTTCGTTTAAAAAAATGTGGGTTGGAATTGAATCCATGAAAAATTCGTATCAGTCATGATCAAAATGTTTGTATGGATGGGGTGATGTGATGTAGTTTCTGCAAATCGTTTGGTTGAAAATCCATTAGCAATTTTAAGTTGGATGAAATGATTGATGCATTTTGGTGATGATGGTTTCTGTGTGTAATTTTTTTTTTCAGATAAGCAAATTTGTAAAACCAAACAGGTTGAACCTGCAACTGAGATTGAATAGCACCATTTCTTTGCTTTGGGTGGCATTCTTCCTTAGTAATGAGATAATGTATGAAACACCATGGAGGAAGAAGAGGACAGACTTCTACTGCATAGTCTTGGAGTTACATCGGCCAATCCTGAAGATATCGAACGTGATGTACTAAAAGAGGTCTCTCTCTCTCTCTCTCTCTCTCTCTCTCTCTCTCTCACAAAAAGGCTTGGCATTTCAGTCGACAATATTATCAGACTGTGACCTGATTCTTGTAATGCCTGTTAGCCTCTTTTTTCGGTGTTCGGTCATTTATAATGTTAATTCTCTTTGCCTGGGTTGTTGATATTGGATCCTAGAAATCTTTACAATTTTAAGTTTTGAATAAGAAACCTCTGCCTTTTTGTATTGGTAACTAGGAACGACAAAAGTTCATGTTATAACTTCCATAGTTCCATTTCCTGTCCTCTGTTTGAGCCTTTAAGCTGGTCTAAGCCAGATCTTTAATATGATCTTGAATATTATTGGTGTTGCAACTATCGCAAACATATTGAGTTTATTGCGGTATTTTCTTGAACATGTCCCATTGTGTTACTATTGCAATAAATTCAATTTACTGCCACTTTTTTAGTGCAATATTATTGTGGTATTTACAATAATATCACGATATTATAGGCTGAAAAACAATAGTTTATTTGCTGTTGTAAAGGTTATAGGCTGCAAAACAATAGTTTATTTCCTCTCCTAAAGGAGTTTTATATGCTTTCCTAAAGGAGTTTTGAAATTAAAAGGTGAAGGGACGGAAGAGAAAACTACCATTACCAGTTATCACTCAGCCAGTGAACATTTGTTCTGATTTTACCCAGAATAATATATGAAAATGATGGAAATAACCCAATTTAACATTAAGTGGAGAAAGGATCACCATCATTATCATCATTGTCATCACATGGTTTTAAATCTAATTTATTCATTCATAAAGTTTATTTAGAATTATTTTAGTGTATATTTCAAAATTTGAACTTCTATATTTTAATTTTTTATAATAATGAATAAGAAAATTGATGTAACTATGTGATTCGCTGAGTTTATTTCACTCCTTGGATTGCCGAGTCAAGTTTGAGTCATTCGTTGGTGGCTATGGTAAAAACACCCTAGTACTGTTTACACCTTTGCATCAGTACATATAGATGTTATAAGTTCTATAGATTCCTTTTTGTAAAGTACTTTCTTCTCGTTATCCTTCGTTTTCATCCCTCAGCAATCAAATTTTAAAACAATATTTTGGTATGTTCCTTTTTTAACTATATTTTCCTGACAATATCCAGATAGGACAGAAAGTTCTAGACTATACAATATTATCTCCCACCGGTATTTGCCCTGTGAAGATATTTGCAACATCTTGAGTATGACTTCCTTTTTTGTACTTCTGTTCAGATTCACAAGGGTTTATACTTTTGTCTGAATTTGAAATAGTTCTACTCATTTCAACCATTTGAAGTCTGCACTCGGGAACACAGATGTCCTGCTACTAGTCTACTTCTTCAATCCATAAACTGGTTTTTTTAGTTTGTAGACATTCTTCAATTAATAATAATAATTGCAGCAGCAGCAACTTTTATCATGTAACAGGCTCAGAAAGTCAATCTGTAGAGTAAAATTCTGGTACATGACAAGACTTAAGGACCACATAAAGCTATAGGGCCAAGCAACTAATCTGCAGGGACCCATGCGGAACTATTTTTTTTCAATTGATTTATATGAAGTATGAATCGTAGTCATTTTCAAAGCTGAATGCCTTTATCCTATTTAATCATTAGTCAGTTTTGAACATTTTCCACACCGCTTCTTTTCCAGATAATTTTCAGACTTAAAACTTTTAATTTCAATAAGTGTGACATTTGACAATTTTATTGCATGTGTGACAGGCTGAAAAGGATGTTGGAGGCAGAAGTGAAGCTGGAGAGCACATTGAGGAACAGTTTATTGATGAAGAGCAGGCTCCTGATCCATCCTCTTCTAGCCGAGTGAAACTTTTCAATAGATTGAAGGCAGTAGAAGTTGAAATTGATGCTGTTGCATCTAGTGTTGAACTGGCAAGAGCTGTTACAAGGAATGAAAACAGTGCTTCAGATGGTATTGATAATGAGGATGAGGGAGATGAAGAAGGTGGCAAAGATGCACTTCGAGATTCTGACAGCGGTTTAAGTCTTCAACAGGCCCTCGCTTCTGATAGATTAAGAAGCCTGAAGAAAGCAAAGGCTCATCTCCAGAATGAGCTCAATGAGTTGGATAGAGTTATCCCTGTTGAAGGTACTGCAAATGGAAAGTTTATTGACAAGTTGGTAAGGGAGGAGCCAAGGAAGAAGCGGAGGCTGAAAGAAGTGAGATCTGCCGGCAAAGATTCAAAAAAGCGGGGGAAAGCTGTTGCAATTGATGCCGATGCCGATTTTGATGCAGTGTTGGATGCAGCTTCTGCTGGATTTGTTGAAACGGTGAAAAGCTGTAAACTTAATTACGTGTTTTCAAATCTGATAATTGGTGAATTTCTCTGTGATTTCTTCACTAGTATCCAAGATAAGATTTGTTAACTGAAATGTATTACAAAAATAATAATGATGACAGTTGATTAAGCCTTTACCTACATCTGTTATTGACCCTAAATTATAATGTCAGGAAAGGGAGGAGTTGGTCCGCAAAGGCATCTTAACTCCATTCCATAAACTTAAAGGCTTTGAACGTCGTCTCCAACAACCATCACCATTGAGGAGGCATGATGTGTTGGGGGAAGACACAAATGAGGATCTTGCTTCTGCTACTGTTGCTAAGACTGCTCAATCAATCTCAGAGGTCGCACGAGCTCGTCCAACAACCAAACTACTTGATGTAGAAGCATTACCTAAACTTGAAGCACCTACGCATCCTTTCCGCAGACTGCGAACTCCTCTGAAGTTTTCAGAGTCTCCGAGTGCAAAGAGGCAAGGGGATAAGAAGCACAAATTAAGTAAACGGAGAAGGCCTCTTCCTGACAAGAAATGGAGGAGGGTTGTGTCCCATGAAGAGAAACTTGTGGAAGAAATTGGTATGCATATTAACCTTTTGGCAAGAAAATATGCAAATATTATGATTACTGCACTTGCATGGATGGGGCAGTTACAGACAGTTTATATTTTCTGCCATTGTTTTCCATCTGAACTATTGGATTGTGTGGTTTGATGTTTGTTTCTTGATCTTCTTATCCAACTTTGGGATTTACTAGTAGTTTGTCACCATCTCACTATTTTCTTGCATATGTGGTTAAGGGTATTTGGTTTCTGGTATTGGCTACCGGTGGCGTTGGCATCTTAGGAGATGACAATGCACTGCATGACAGTACTGATTGCTTGATAAGAAGTTAAATTAATGATAGGTAATTGGCGATTAACTATTTTTCCTCAATTGAAAATATTAGGTGATTGAATTTTTTGAGCAATTCTTTCCTAGTAGGCATGGCAATGGGCTGAGTTTATATGCCCTGACTGGTCCTATGAGGGGCGGATTTGGTAGTCGGTTGGGGTTGACGTGGGTACAGGTTTTTCGAATTTGACCTGAGTCAGTTTTTGGGTGGGTTTGTGTTTTGGATGTGCTTGCCCCACCCCGCCCTGTTTGTTTTTAACTTATATATTACTCAGTGGATATTTTCATACAAGACTACTGTATCAAATGTGCTAACAGGTAATTTGCGCTATTCTTTATGTTGTGGGATCAAATCCCATACCATACATTATTATTATTATTATTTTGAAGTTTAAGATGATAAGAGAATAATAAATTAGCAAACCCTACAGGACCTGTACCAGTTATGAGATAGGTTTGGCATAACAAACCATATACTCATCATGGGACGGGTTGGGTATGGGAGAAAGTGCCATTCAAGTCTGTTTGCCATCTATATTTTCAAGTCTGTTTTTCCTATATTTCCTTCCTTTTAATGGCGAAGGAATATCTTGTCCAAGATCAGGGTCAGTCATTTGATTCCTTCTGGATTAGAAACCTTTTGTTCGATAGCTACAGTTTATGAAGTCTTGACCCTTGATCATGTTCATTGTGGGTGGTATTGGCTCCATATTATCACTTGTGTGCAACTGGGTGGAGAAGACAATCTATTACGTGTTTCTTCACTGCAGAGAGGACGGGATGATATGAACTCATTGGAATTCTAAGAAATTTCTAGAAAGGATTGCAGAGATCATCAGAAGTTGGAAGGATGTGCCTTTCTATATCAAAAAAGCCACCAGACTAGCTCTCTTTGTTATTTATTTTCTCCTTATTTATTTATTTTCTTGGGTTTCTTTGTTGGGTGGAAGAGGAAGAGAGGAATACATTTCCAAATTTAGAGGTTCAAAGGAATATATTTTGTATGTATTCTAAAGATCATATGGCGATCATCCTAAGAGATACACCAGATAATATACAGACGAGCAAGAATCTGGAGAGTGATAATTGATAATAACCATCAAAAAAAATGTTGCAATGTTCTGTGGGTAGTTGGGTTTCCAAATTTAGGAGGTTCAAGTTACCCTCACAGTGGACCTCTTTTGGAGATTTGACACTTGATGTTGAAAAGTGCTGTAGTGGAACCTTCCACCTCCTGGGCGGTGGAGATTTTGACGGTTCACCATTTGGTACTTTGGATCCTTATCGAGGATGAAGATTGCACCTGCAGCAATTTGGTTTAGCATTGATCTGATCGCCATATGAATATCTGAAAATCCCTGGATTAACAGGTGAAGAAATTGTCTGTTTGGTAACTCTTTAGAAATTCAAGGTCTTGTGGGAATCGAAGATATCATCAAAACCATGGAAATGTTGGAATCTAGGAGATATGCCAAGATTTTCATGAGTCATCCAAATGAGTAATGAGTGTACTTAAAATATCAGCAAAATGAGATGAAATATTTATTGTTCTTGATCCTATTATGAAATGACTGAGTTGAAAGAACCTACTCTCAAATATGTATGAGCAGAACAATGCATCACTTATAGCATGGTAGCTTTGATTTTCATTGATTTGCTTTGCTATTTTCTTTCCAGATGAGGATGCATGTGCTGACTCCAGTTATGAAGACGAAAATCTAGAAGAGGGTGAAGATACAAGCATCAATGAGCCTGCTTTTGTAACACTTGAAGGTGGTCTGAAAATCCCAGATGCAATTTTTTCCCAACTCTTTGACTATCAGAAAGTTGGAGTACAATGGCTATGGGAGTTGCATTGTCAAAGAGCAGGTGGAATTATTGGTGATGAAATGGGTTTGGGTAAGACCATTCAGGTGATAGCTTTCCTTGGAGCTTTGCATTTTAGTAAAATGTATGAGCCTAGCATTGTCATTTGTCCTGTGACTCTTTTACGACAGTGGAGAAGGGAAGCACGAAAATGGTACCCAAGCTTTCGTGTTGAGATACTTCATGATTCTGCTAAGGATCTTGCTAATAGGAAAAAGCAAGGAAAATCGGAAGGGACTGATGATGATAGTGATTATCCATTGGATAGTGATAGTAACAGAACTACACCAGTAAAAAAGACTAAAAAGTGGGATTGTTTGATAGATCGTGTTTTAAGATCAAAATCAGGTTTGCTTATAACTACGTACGAGCAGCTCCGACTGTTAGGGGAGAAGTTGTTGAGTATAGAATGGGGTTATGCTATCTTGGACGAAGGTCATCGCATACGTAATCCCAATGCGGAAGTTACTCTAGTCTGTAAACAGCTCCAAACAGTGCATCGTATTATCATGACTGGTGCACCAATTCAGAACAAGCTGACAGAGCTCTGGTCACTGTTCGACTTTGTCTTTCCTGGAAAGTTGGGTGTCTTGCCTGTATTTGAGACTGAATTTGCCGTTCCTATTTCAGTGGGCGGCTATGCAAATGCTACTCCATTACAGGTTTCTACAGCATATCGGTGCGCTGTTGTTTTACGTGACCTGATAATGCCCTATCTTCTCAGGCGTATGAAAGAAGATGTCAGTGCTCAGCTTCCAAAGAAAACTGAGCACGTCCTCTTTTGCAGTCTGACTGCAGAGCAGCGATCGGCCTACCGAGCATTTCTTGCTAGCTCTGAGGTGGAACAGATTTTTGATGGAAATAGAAACTCTCTGTATGGAATTGATGTCATGCGTAAAATATGCAATCATCCTGATCTGCTTGAAAGAGAGCATTGTGCACATAATCCGGACTATGGGAATCCAGAGCGAAGTGGAAAAATGAAAGTGGTTGCCCAAGTACTTAAGGTGTGGAAAGACCAAGGTCACCATGTTCTTCTTTTCACTCAGACCCAGCAAATGCTAGACATTCTTGAGAATTTCCTGATTGCAGGTGGCTACACATACAGGCGAATGGATGGACTTACGCCTGTGAAACAGCGGATGGCACTAATAGATGAATTCAATAACTCAGATGATGTATTTGTCTTCATTTTAACCACTAAAGTTGGAGGTTTGGGGACAAATTTAACCGGTGCAAACAGGGTGATCATATTTGATCCTGATTGGAATCCTTCAACGGATATGCAGGTATATTTCATTAATGATCTGTTGGTGTATGTTTCAAAGATACTTCGTTTGCTTGTATCTATTACTTGCTTACATTTATGATGTGCAGACCCATTGCCCCCATGGGTTGACCAGTCTATGTGGCCAGCCCAACTATCTTGACCCAATCCATTGGGCCCAGCCCATCCATTTTATGTTTTTTTTAAGCGATGTTTCATGGATTATATATCATAACATGGATGGACTGGGCCCAATGGACTAGGTCAAGATAGATGGGCTGGCCCACAAACTGGTCAATTCATGGGGACCATGTGTCTGTCCTACATTAATTTAAATCCTCATAAATAGGGCACTGCTAAAACAATTATTTTGTTACGCATGCCTTGATATTTTATCAAATTAGGGCATGTTGGGATGTACTCAAAATTGAAATTAGTTAATATTTTGACAGAACATGTGGTTATTCATCACACTTAGTGTGAGGTGGCGCATTATTACAAACTGTATTAGTTGGGATGATATTTCTCTGGATTTTCAATTCCAAATATATCCAGCACTTGATGATAATGGTTTGGACCTAATCCTGCTTCCAATTAGCAAACCAATTGGGTTTGGATACCCACACCTGAGTAGGAGTCCAAGGCCTTACCTGAATCCAGAGCTGACTCTTATAGGCTGATTAAGTTTGTTTGCACCAGGTCCAGATACCAGTCCTTATTATATGAAGGATTAGGGTACAATCACCATGGCTAAAATAATTTTTTTCATGTAAAAAAATTTATATATGAACTAGTTATAAGCATGCAAAATATAGAAACAGTCATATGATAATTGGATGAATAGGATCCTCTGTGATTGTTAGTGTGATTTTTTACTCCTGTGGGATTCTCCTGCATGACATTAGATGCCGTGCTTTAATGCAGGGGGACCCAACTGTGCATTGACACTAAGGATGAAATTTCATGCAGGAGAATGCTTGTGGACTACTGCAGCGTAAAATCTTGTGGACTACTGAAATCTGACCTAATTATTTATCGAGCCCGAAAATAGGGTCTTACCTGGTTATTTTGTGTTGGGTCCTTCAGTAATCTGGTAAACAGAGGTTCATTCATGCTGCTCCCTAAATGCCAGTGAGATCATCTCGTTGATATTCTAGAAAGTTTACCTTGCAGTCAATCCCACATATTTCATATATTTTTCTCTTTGGGGAGGAATGATACAGAGCTTTCATATATCCATTCCTTGATTTCAGTATTTTGACTTGCCATATCTAGACATTAATGTACATCCAAGTGTGATAACAAAGGGAACTGACTCATGGTACAGGCCAGAGAACGTGCATGGCGCATTGGGCAGAAGCGGGATGTCACAGTTTATAGATTGATTACGCGTGGCACGATAGAGGAGAAAGTATATCACAGACAAATCTACAAACATTTCCTTACCAACAAGATTTTGAGAAACCCACAGCAAAGAAGGTTCTTTAAAGCCAGAGACATGAGGGATCTTTTCACTTTGCAAGATGATGGAGATGGGGGTTCTACTGAAACATCAAATATTTTCAGTCAGTTGTCTGGTGATGTTGATGTCGAGATTCACAATGATACTCATGATAAACGGGTATCTGTTGGTGCAATGAGGGAGGGAACCAACTCCTGTACGCATGGAAGATCCTCAAGTAAAGGGAAGGAAAAAGCTGACCAAAGTGATGGTGAAGTAGATGAAACGAATGTGCTGAAGTCTCTTTTTGATGCTCATGGTATCCATGTAAGTTTCTCTTCATCTTCACCAATTGGAAGTTTTTATAATATTTGAGGGGATCACATGATCCTCTATTCAAGGATATGCATTGTGTCATTGGACTTTCTTGAGTTCATACATGTGGTTCACATGGCTGGGATCTAGCTTTATTACTGACCACGAGCTAGAATTCTGCTAGATTGAGATATCCAAACCAACCAATATTTGGCATTATTTCTCAATGAATGTAGAGAAAATATGTATTTCTGTATTAATATCTGATGATGGCCACTGATTAAATATTTTGCATTAGCCATCAGATTGCTTCTAATCACTAAAACATGGGCCTCATTGTGCCATGATCTATTCCGTTGGTTCCATTTGGATCACCAGAGCATTAAACATAATATGCATATGTTCAAAGCTCAAGAATATCATGCATGTCTGCCTCTTGAGGACATGGAATTCCTCTTGTAGAAAAAAAGGGCAGCCCAGTGTATGAGGCTCTCACCACTGTAGTGTTTGGGGAGAGTCAGATGTACGTAGCCTTACACTAGCAAGCCAAGAGGCTATTTATGCGTTTTGAACCTGTGACACTTACGTCGCAATGGAGCAACCTTACGGTTGTGCTAAGGCCTCCCCTCTTTGTAATTCCTCTCTTGATACTGCATTTGGTACTTATCTGCCGTCTTTTTCCCATTCTGTTTTGTTAGAGTGCCATGAACCATGATGTCATTATGAATGCCAATGATGGAGAAAAGATGCAGCTTGAGGAGCAAGCTTCTCAAGTTGCACGGAAAGCAGCTGAAGCCTTACGTCAGTCTCGTATGCTACGGAGCCAAGACAGTGTTTCTATCCCAACATGGACTGGAAGATCTGGGGCTGCTGGTGGACCATCGTCTGTCCGTAGGAAGTTTGGCTCTACTGTGAACACGCAGCTGCTTAATTCTGAAAAACATCTGGAAGGTCCCTCTAATGGCAGTACAAGCAGGCCTCCTGCTTTTGTTGCTGGGGCCCCTGTGGGCAAGGCCTTATCTTCAGCTGAACTATTGTTGAGAATTCGAGGAACCAAGGAAAAGGCGGAGCATGATGGACTTGAGCATCAGTTTGGGTTGGTCTCCCATTCTAGTCACAGAATGCAACCTCTTGCAGATGGTGGGTCTTCAACAGTATTCAACAAACCAGATGTCTTGATTGACCAGCTCTGCTCATTCATACAGTTATCAGGTGGAAGTACAACCTCAGCTGCGATAGTAAGACATTTCAAAGACAAGATACCTTCTAAAGATCTGGCTCTCTTCAAGAATCTCCTAAAGGAAATAGCCATATTGAAGAAAGATGCAAATGAAAGCACATGGGTTTTAAAACCAGAGTACCAGCAACAGTGATCTTGTAAAATTCCAAATCCATTGTCTCATGATTATAATGCCCCTTTTTGTTCATATCAGCCTTTTGGGAGAGCATTACAGCACTGCTATTGTTTTCTGGACCTAAACTTTTTCATAGAGCTCTGAAACCATGAAGATAAACAGATGCAGTGATCTGTTCTGGTGAGCGTCGTTTCTCATCAATCCATAGTGAATAATTTTGCAGTCCTTTTGGTAGCAAACTTCAAGTGATGACTCGTTTTTTCCACCTCATAGACATGGTTTAGCAATCAAATGAGGACACTCAGACAAGCACAGATACTCTCTTTTTTTTTCTTTTTTTTTTCGATTCTTATTGTCAAGGAATATCCAATTTTTGGTGTAACATGCCTTCTTTCTCATAATGTATTTAGTCATTATGAAATTTTGTGAAGAGAAATCATTTTCTTTCTGCTGTTCATTTTTAGTTTGTGGTGTTTGTTTTTTTTTTAGACAAAGGGCAGGATCATTTTCTTTCTGTTCAGTCACAAGTACTTTTTTTTTCTCTGTTCATAAGAAGGACTATTTATAGGAAATTTGTTGGTGTGTGTTGAAAATACCACAACTTTTGATTGTAGTGCATAACTCTGATTCTGCCCTTTGTCTACAAAGAAAATTGTAAATGAATTACTTCTTCCAACATTTTAACACCTTTCATGGAGAAGGTCCAGCATAAATCTGTTTGACAAATGATCCTCCAGACAGGAGCTATTCATATGGTTTTTTCTTGTGTGGGTTCCAACTTGACTGGATCTGAATCATTCATGTAATGCCCCTCTATTTATTATTGTTCCAAATTTAGCTCTAGTGTTTTACATGGGCGGGTTTAATCATGTGTAGAGAATGGTGATATATGTCACGTATGTAATCCCATCTGTATATATCCCTCTAATTGGGTTGAATTTCTGGAGTAGTACTTTTGCATATAGTGGCATGGGATATTAATGTACCAGATCAAGCAAAGTCTTGCCCCGCAAGTTAAATGATCTTGTTTGTAGTTTGTGTCTAGCATTCTGGCAGCACAGATTCTCATTTGACAATTTGTGCACATGGGGCAATGATTTAGTAGCCTGTACGGATGTACCATTGTTAATGTGGGGAGTTTTTGTATAAAAAAGTCCCTTCTCAAGTGGAAATTTGTAGCATGCAGATACAGAGTTGAGAAAGGCGCAATACAGATGTCTGAGAGGAAAACACAAGAGAGCCCTTTGTTTGTTGCAATAGCCTTTTGTTTGGTTGCAACAAAGGGATTATTAAAGAGATGATGAGATGATATTGTCATTTAATATTCTCTTACTTCCAAATCTGCAATTTTATGGCTGGTTAGACATCCCATTCTTGAAATAAATTCTCTTGTCAAATGAATTCCTAGTGATTAGTCTTGCATAATCTCACAAAATGATTTATTGGAGATTATGGTCTTTGGTGTCTAGCCTATAAAATAGGCCATCTTAAAAACACAGCATCAACCAAAAAAAAAAAAAAAAAAAAAGAAAACACAATAAATAAAATGAAAAAGAGGCCACATTAATCGAAGAAACATTTGCGGCATCTTCCATCATGGTTGGGCCAAATCAGACCAATGGTTTAGATAACAGAATGGCTGGTGGGCCTCCAATTGTATGGCGCTGATGCATCAGGATACTCTTATCACCATCCTAATGTTGGGATCCCATAGGTTTTTTTTTCTTTAAATGGAAACAGCTTCATCACCATCAATAAGAGAGAGAAAGAGAGATGAGAAATCAATGTTAAAGTGAAATTATCTGATAGGTTGGTGAAGTCTGATCTGGGTAATTATGTAATATGTCGGTTTAATCTAAAACCTTTATTATAAGGGTAGATTCGACGGTTGTTACTGCTCAGGGTTTTTATATTAGGGCTTCTATTTTATTCTGGGGGTGTGAGAAAGAGAGAGTTGGTTTTCTGCAGAGAAGAACTCTAGGAGAATGGTATACTCTTATAATCACAAAAAGATGATTGTTCTTCTTGTGAGTGATCTCTAAACAATAGTGGAACATGTTTGAATCTTCGTGGACGTACCCCACATCAGGTGAACCACGTAAATATGGTGTCTATTGTGTGAATTGTTTGTTCTTCTTGTTCTTTTTTATTTTTTTCCAACAACTGGTATCAAAGCGAGGTCTATTAAGATCGTGGAGATTTATGGGATCAAATCTCGAGGGATATTATCGGATCTCGGAGGGAAGACACAGGTCGCAGTTTGGGTTTGGATCCCTGTTTCCGTGATACGGAGGATCACATCAACCCATTGATTTCTGTTACAGAAATCGGAAACAGCCCCGTGCATCCGGATCTTCACAACAGCGCCGGAGAAGAAGATCGGAGAAAGAAGGTGCTGCGCCAGATCCACGTCCCCTGTCCCGCCGCTGCATTGCCTCTGCGATCGCCGGGAACCGAGTGCAGGCTACCATTCTCTTGCACAGATCCAAAGATCGCTGCTGCGTAGTCGGTTGCCACTGCCGAGGAAGACCGAAGAAAAAAAAAGGGGGGGGGGGACTCACCGGTTGTTTCGCAGTCGCCGCCGCTCGACGCCTTGTTGCAGCCGTCAACAGAGCCGCCGGTCGCAGCTGCCAGACGCCGATCGGTGGTCATTACCTCTGCTGTACCCCGCCGCTAGTCGCCGGACTGTCGCCGCAGACGAAGAGTCCGGTCAGTTCCTCTGTTGCAGAACAGAGGAAAGAGGAAGAAGAAGAGGGGATTCGGGCCAGGCCGGGTCAGGTCAGGTTCGACCCGACCCGGTTGCAGCACAGTCCAAAGATCAACAACGGTTTTGGGTCGGGTCAGGTCAGCTGCAAACCAACCCGATTACAGCACAGCCCAATAGAGACAGCAGGTTCAAGCTGGGTCAGGTCAGGTTCAACCCGACCCATTAGTAGACTGTCCAGCCCAGAGAGCAACAGTGGGTTTGGGTCAGGTCAGGTCACGTTCGACCCGACCCGATTGCAGAGAAGCCGAGCCAATCGTTTATAGGTCAGGTCCAATCAGGTTCGACCCGACCCGACTGCATCAAAGCCCAGCGCACAGTGCAGTTCAGTTCTGGGCAGGCAAACCCAACCCGGGTCCGCTCGAGAAGCCCAGTAGACTGCAACAGTGACATCAGCACCGGTCAACAGGCAGGTTTGACGATATTCGATGTCCAAAATTGTTTTACATGTTTTGAGGTCATCCGGACTCCAAATTGAGCTCCATTTTTTCTGTGTACTCGTTGCGACAAGATCTACGAGATAGACAGAACAGATTGACTGTTTGACTGACAGAAAAATTATCAAGTAAATAGGGCTTGGTTTGAGTGGGAGTAATGACGGACGATACAAAGCAAATAATTGAGAAGTTTAATGACCAGAATTTCGCATTTTGAAAGATGCAGATAGAGGATCTTCTTTACCAAAAAAATTTCTATTTGCCACTTGGAGGAAAAGCAAATAAGCCTGCAAATATGTCAGATCCAGAGTGGGAGGTGCTTGACATAAAAGCTTTAGGTACGATCAGACTCTCTTTAACAAAATCTGTTGCATTCAATATTTCTAAAGAGCAAACTACTGAAGATGTTATGGCTGCCCTTTCACGAATGTACGAAAAACCATCTGCTTCAAACAAAGTACATTTGATAAAAAGATTATTTAACATGAAGATGGCTGAAGGTGGGATTGTTACTGAACACATAAATGAGTTCAACACAGTCATGAGCCAGTTGTCATCAGTAAAAGTACATTTTGATGATGAGATTTGGGCACTATTATTGTTATCTTTTTTACCAGATAGTTGGAGTGGTATGGTTACTTCATTGAGTAATTCATCGGGTTCAAATAAACTGAAGTTTGATGATGTTGTGAGTGCTATCATCGATGAAGATCTTCGCAGGAAATCCTCAGGTGAATCATCAGGAAGTGCATTGAATGTGGAAAACAAAGAAAGGAAAATTGAAAAAGGTCAGAGTCGTGAAAGATCAAAATCAAGAAGCAAGTCAAGATCATCGAAAGGCAAAATTACATGCTGGAACTATGGCAAAAAGGGACACGTAAAAAAGGATTGCAGAGTCCCACCAAAGAAAAACAAGCAAAGGAATGGTAAAAATGACAATGATAGTGATGCTTCCGCAAATGTTGCAAGTGATACTGTTCATGATGTTTTAATTCTTTCCTTTGATTATAAATCTAAATCTTGGGTCATAGATTCTGGTGCATCCTTTCATGCCACTGCACACAAAGAATATCTCCAAAATTATGTGAAAGGCGACTATGGAAAAGTTTATCTCGGTGATGATGAACCTTGTGACATAATTGGCAAAGGAGATGTTAAGATCAAATTGCCAAACGGAGGCACATGGCAATTGAATGATGTCAGGCATGTACCGAGCCTTAGAAGAAACCTCATATCTGTTGGTCAGCTTGTAAGCTCTGGTTATGTCATAACATTCGGAGGTGACTCATGGAAGGTGACAAAAGGGAGTATGGTCGTTGCTCATGGTAAGAAAGAAGGTACTCTTTACTTGTCTAATAACAGTACTAATTCCACTGCAGTTGCAGATAAAAGCACAGACACAAACACATGGCACTGTAGATTCGGACACATGAGTGAGAAAGGGATGAAAATCCTTCACTCGAAAGGTAAGTTACAAGATCTCAAGTTTTTGGACTTAGAGTTCTGTGAAGACTGTGTTTTCGGAAAGCAGAAGAAAGTTACTTTCTCTAAAGTAGAGAGGCAACTAAAATCAGAAAGGTTGGAACTAGTTCACACGGATGTGTGGGGACCAACACAGGTACTTTCTCTTGGTGGATCTTCTTACTTTGTTACATTCATTGATGATGCTACCAGAAAATTATAGATTTATCCTATGAAACACAAGTTTGATGTATTTGGTATTTTCAAAAAGTGGAGAGCTTTGGTTGAAAATGAAACAGGTTTGAAGTTGAAATGCCTAAGGTCTAATACTGGGGGAGAGTACTGCAGCAACGAATTTGAGGAGTATTGCTCCACAAATGGGATAAAGCGAGAAAAGACCATTCCTAATACACTACAACAAAATGGTATGGCAGAGCATATGAATAGGACCTTTGTAGAGCGTGCTAGAAGCATGAGGCTGCATACTGGATTGCCTAAGCAGTTTTGGGCAGAAGCAGTGAGCATTGCTGCATACTTGATCAATCGTGGGCCTTTAGTACCTTTGGATGGTGGATTGCCAGAGGAAGCTTGGAGTGAAAAAGAGGTAAATCTTTTACACTTAAAAGTATTTGGTTGTATCTCTTATATTCATGTTGATCTGAGAAAAGGGACAAGCTAGATCCTAAATCCAGGAAATGCACTTTCATTGGATATGGTTCTGATGAATTTGGTTATCGCTTCTAGGATGAAGAAAATAGAAAAATCATTAGAAGTAAAAATGTTGTATTCAATGAGAAAGTCTTACATAAGGATAAGGATAATGTGCAAAAGGACAACACAGAGTACCTAGATATAGAGGACATTCCTGAAAATGTTGCACCCGAAGTATATGAAAATGTAAAGCCACAGGTGGATCTTTATACACCTACACCGGTAAGAAGGTCATCTTAGATTCCTAAGCTTACATGGCGTTATTCACCTTCAATGTATTACTTGTTGTTAACTGATGGTGGTGAGCCAAAATGTTATGAAGAGGCAATGCAGGTTGATACTCAGGCTACGTGGGAGCAAGCCATGGAAGATGAGATACAATCATTATTATCAAATCAGACATGAGACTTAGTTCAGTTGCCTAAGGGAAAGAAAGCATTGCATAATAAGTGAGTGTACAGGTTGAAGGATGAACATGACGACAGTAAGAGACACAAGGCCAGATTAGTTGCAAAAGGCTTCCAGCAGAAGAAAGGTATTGATTATTCTGAACTATTTTCTCTTGTGGTTAAATTAAACACAATCAGAAGTGTTTTGAGCATTGTGGCAGTAGAAGATTACATCTTGAACAATTAGATGTTAAAACTGCATTTCTCCATGGTGACTTGGAAGAAGATATCTACATATATCAGCTACAAGGATATGCTGTCTCAAGAAAGGAGGACAGGGTGTGTAAACTCACAAAGAGTTTATATGGCTTAAAGTAAGCCCCAAGACAATGGTATATCAAATTTGACAGGTTTATGTACAACACAAGTTACAAACGATGTCATGCAAACCATTGTTATTATTATAAAAACTTCAATAACTATTATATCATTCTCTTTTTGTATGTAGATGACATGTTTGTTGCAGGATCGAACATATAAGAAATAAAAAAATCTGAAGAAACAGTTGTCAAAGGAGTTTGAAATGAAGGATTTGGGTGCTGCGAATCAAATTCTAAGCATGAGAATCACTAGAGACAGAACAAATCGTACACTGAAGTTGTCTCAGGCAGAATATGTTGAAAATGTCCTACACAGATTCAACATGCAAGGTGCTAAGCCAGTTAGCACTCCACTACCAAGCCATTTCAAACTTTCAAAAGGGTTGTCTCCTAAGACAGAACAGGAGAAAGATGACATGTCTAAGATCCCCTATGCTTCAGCTGTTGGCAGTTTGATGTATGCTATGATTAGCACAAGACCTTATATTGCTCATGCAGTGGGAGTTATAAGCAGATTCATGGGTAACCCTGGAAAAACACATTGGGAGGCAGTTAAGTGGATTCTCAGATATCTGAGAGGTACTATCAATGCAGTATTGTGTTTTGGAGGACCAAAAATCAAACCGGAAGGTTATGTTGATTCAGACTTGGCAGGAGATCTTGATAGAAATATAAGTACTACTGGATATGTATTCACCTTGGGTAGTGCAGCAATCAGTTGGAAATCACAATTACAGGATATTGTTGCACTTTCGACTACAGAAGCAGAGTATGTTGCTGCTACAGAAGCTAGCAAGGAAATGATTTGGTTACATGAGTTAATGGAATAGTTGGGTAAGAAGCAGGAGGACAGCAAGCTGTACAGTGATAGTCAGAGTGCCATTCATCTTGTGAAGAATTCGGCCTTTCATCCAAGAACCAAACACATTCGAATAAGATATCACTTCATACGGTAGCTTCTAGAAGAAAAGGTGTTGAAATTGGATAAGATTCTCACAAGTCAGAATCCAACAAACATGCTTACAAAGGTGGTGAACATAGAGAAACTAAAGCTGTGTTCAGCTTCAATTGGACTTCTTGTTTGAAGACAAGGTGTTGAGATTTGAACCTGTGTTCTGTTGTTGTCATTACCATTCAGCGTGATCAGTCTTCTAGTGGGAGATTGATAGGTTGGTGAAGTCTGATTTGGGATAATTATGTAAAATACCGGTTTAATCTGGACCCTTTGCTATAAGGGCATATCCGACGATTGTTACTGTTTAGGGTTTTTATATTAGTGCTTCTGTTTTATTCTGGGGGGTGTGAAAAAGAGAGAGTTGGTTTTCTGCAGAGAAAAACCCTAGGAGAGTGGTGTACTCTTGTAATCACAAGAAGAGGATTATTCTTCTTGTGAGTGATCTCTAAACAATAGTGGAACATGTTTGAATATTTGTGGACGTAGCCCACATCGGGTGAATCACGTAAATCTGGTGTCTATTGTGTGAATTGTTTGCTCTTCTTGTTCTTTCTCTTTTCCCAACATTATCATGGTCTTCCTTTACATCTATGATATAAGGCTTCCAAATTCAGAACAGAGCAGAGGAAGCATCGAGCACATTCTGTAAACATTATATTCCAGAACCTGAATTTTGCAAATCCTTGCACACACATTTCCAAATCTGAACTTAAGATAGGGTAACAAAAATGCTTGCATTCACACTTTCTTTTATTTTCCATGAAACAAATAAAGATCTCCTCTAGTTCGATAAGTACTACCACAAGATTCAAAATTCTGCCCATCCTGCTGCCGTACTCTTTGTTGAACCTGATCCTGTTGCCAAGGGAAGACTGCTCCGTGAGTTGGGAAAATTTCAGAAAAGAAAATTCCTCTGATTCTTTCGAGGGACTGGTGTGTTCAGTTTGACATGGTGTGTTTCACCCCCACCAAAACCAATGTTCTGGTATCCTTAGGCCTATTTGACCGAGAGCATTTCTGACCTAAAATTCCCTCGTCAGGAATTTCCTTGACAGAACTGCAGTTGTTTTTTTTCAGAATTCAAAATTCCTTATTTGATTGGATTTAAATAGAGTAAATTAGGTGAGCTATCCATGTGAAAAGTTACTTTTGGTAAGGAGAATTCACAGAATTCTGGATTTCTAAATGCTACCTCGCCTCCGAGCATTTTGGAATTCCACTTTGTAGAACAACATTTGAGATTCTCCTAGGATGCTCCATACAACGATATCTCCAAATGCCTGTAACCAAACAAGCCAAAAAGGTCAAAGTGAGGCAACCATCATAGTATTTTTAATGCATTTGGGGATGCATTCAAAATTTTAACTCGGGCACCTGGACTTGGAGAAAAGTTCAGAAGGGCTAATTGTTCAAAATTAATTTCTCATGGTGTTTACACTGATGGAGCATAGCCAAAAGCAATGTTAATGTTTCTGTAGGATGAAAAAGGCCAATGTAAGAGGAGACATACAACATTTTGGGTTGAAAAACAAGGTGAATTCTTACTGCTGCAACAAGATAATATTCACTGGCATATGTAATATATAATGCTGGCACCATGCACTGAGAAACAAAATCATGTAGAGGAAAAAGAATGACACCTGAATTTGTGAAAGATCTGAAAAGGGATCATCAATTTGTTCGAATGAAACATCTTGGCCCAGGTTTGCAGTTTGCTAGATTTATACCAATTACCTGTGCAATAAAGCAAGTAGACTAACAGGCTACTACTCGTGCTTGTCCTTGCAAGAAGGGAGTTCGATTCACATATCACCAAAAAGTTGTAAACAACCCTATGATCAGTCATATTGGAAAAAAGAGATAAAAAAGGCCAAAAACTATTGACTAATGAATAAAGACTCCAAGAATAGAAATCTCTTACCATGGGTTCAAACTTCACTATGACATGCATAACTGTGAATAAGGCTTCAATAGGGTAGCTTTATCTGCCAACACTGTGGCTAATCATCACCAAAGCCATGTCCAATCTGATTTATCCGTGGCCAATTCTTGATATACAGTGCATGTCTACAAATCTATTTTTAGTATATTCATCCACTTTTTTTCAGCCTACCCCTTCCCCATGGTGGCCTTTGGACCTACATAACCGAATTTTTTCTTGCCAGCACTGGTTTGCATTAAATATGAAACCATCTCAAACAATTAGTAAACGTTTTGGATTTTGTCAAACTTGTCTCAGGTGGGCAAGAAGTTTTCAATCGTGGTCAGGTAAATCCAAAAAATAGATGAAAGTATCAGACTACGAAAGTGACCATTCGACCTTATTGACAACCCATCAGCAATCTCCATGAGTCCAAATAAATTAGGTTTCGATGAAAAATCTTTTTGCAATAGAGAGTAAACCCAAAAAGTTAACAAGCTAACCGACTATTGTAAACTTCCAACACAAAAAGTCCACCAAAATTCAAACAAATGCAAGAATCAAACTAATAGGCAAATCCATTGATAACCATTTGATGAGAGGGCATTGTGCGTTAAGGGCTTAGATAGATCTTAGAGAAAAGGTAGCCAAAGGTTAGACTGTTCCTGGCCTAGGATCGGTCAGACCGTCCTACAAAAAATATATAAATTTAAATACAATGTATTATAGCATATAGATACTATGTTAAATATATTATACCCACAATATTAAGGCTTGGACCCAATATAATTCAGACCCGGACTTAGTTCTTAATTGTGCTCAAACAGTGGATCCAAATCCCAACCCAATTATCAATTGATCCTAAAAGATGCCTACATTCACATTTTTTTTAAGGCTGGTCCTTCCGAGAACGAGGTCTCTGCTGAAAGTGCTCGCAGTGTTAACTCCAATTACATCAAGTTGGTAGGGTTCAAGGACTCAATATCCCAAGTCTAGTATCATGCATGGATTTAAATTTTAACCTCAATTCAAACCTTTTAATGATGGGTCAAAAAGATGGAAAATGTTCACCAGTGCAACTGTGCATGGCGCATGCCATGAATCTGAACCATCACACAAGCATCCACATAAAATTGAGTATAGTGCAATTTTGATATATAGCGCGCAGGAAAAAATTTTTCCTAAGTGCTAGTAGCATGAAAAATTTTAAAAAAAATGTTCGAATTGGAGTGGAGCTAGATTTGGCATCATATACAAGATATTCCCATTTGCCAACAAGATCTTTCCTTGTTTTGCTTCATATTGATGGATAGATACTGTCATAGTCACAAGATGAATCTTCCATTGAGAATCAGGAAATGCAGGAGGTGGGGCATCTTAAAAAACTTGGATATCTCCTTAACATTATCTTTGACAATATACGAGTATTATCAAGAACCTATTACTGCACGGAAGAGAAAGTTCTTATTCAATACCTGAACATTTATCTTCATTCCACTCAACCCACAAATTCAACTGCTAAATTTCTCCACAGAGTATATCCATTCACTGTCAGTTAGCAGGTACTTTGCTTTCTTCTCTCTTCTGCATTCTATTTGGATCCTGTCCTCAAATCCGTGCCCCATCATCACACGACATGAAACCCATCTACCATTACTCGTCAATTCCACATTTTTAGCTGCAGAAACCCTTGGCCTAGCCCTGGGATCGAACAGTACAGATTGATGGGTTTCCTGTTTCATCTCTTTCATTGCCCTCCCATAGGGTACCCACATGAAACCCATTCCCCAACATGACCAAATCTTCTTCATGTAGTTGCAGCAATCAGTCTTACTGAAATCTACTGTTACTAATAACTCCCATGAAGACCCACCTACATGAACCCATATCCTATCTTTATCAAGTTCTCATTTTCAGCTGAGAAAACCTATCATCAGAACTCAAATTCACAAAAGAAAAGCCATTCATGGCTGTTCTTTTCATTGAATTCTTCCCTCACTGCGTCCCGTTTAGTACCCACAAGAAACCCATTTCACTGTGCCATAAAAATTGCATTTTTACTTGCGGGAACTTTAACCCTAACCCTAGAAACCGTCCTAGGGTTAGGGTTTCCCATGACGAAAGGGTAGCTGATTCCAAATCTCTCGATTTTGAGGAGACCCATTTTATGAAACTACTCAACAGATCCTGCAGAGCAGGCAAATTTAGTGAGGCACTTTATTTTCTTGAATCCATGGTAAAAAAGGGCTATGAACCAGATGTGGTTGTCTGTACAAAACTTATAAAAGGGTTCTTCCAGTCAAGAAACGTGAAGAAAGCTATTAGGGTCATGCAGATTTTAGAATCATATGGAAAGCCCGATGTCTTCGCATACAATGCGTTGATGAGTGGGTTCTGTAAGTCAAACAGAATTGACTCTGCACAAGAGGTTCTAGACCGCATGAGAACCCGAGGCTGTTATCCTGATGTTGTTACTTATAACATACTGATTGGAAGTCTTTGTAGCAGAGGGAAATTAGGGTCAGCTTTGAAGGTTTTGGGTCTGCTGTTGGAAGATAAATGCACCCCTACAGTGGTTACATACACAATTCTGATAGAAGCAACAATCCTTGAAGGAGGCACTCATGCAGCAATGAAGCTTTTGGATGAGATGTCATCAAAAGGACTTAGGCCTGACATGTATACTTACAATGCGATCATCAGAGGAATGTGCAAAGAAGGAATGGTGGATGAAGCTTATGGCTTTGTTAGGAGCTTGCCTTCTAGAGGTTGCAATCCAGATGTGATCTCATATAATATCTTGTTACGGGCGCTATTGAATCGCCGGAGATGGAAGGAGGGAGAGAACTTGATAAGCGAGATGATCTCAAATGGATGTGGGCCAAACGTTGTTACCTACAGCATTTTGATTAACTCACTTTGTCAGGATGGCAAAGTTGATATGGCAGTGGATGTGTTGAAGGATATGATGAAGAGTGGATTGGTGCCGGATACTTATAGTTATGATCCTGTGATTTCTGCTTTCTGCAAAGAGGGGAGACTGGATGTGGCGATTGGATTCATTGATTACATGATCTCCAATGGGTGCAGTCCTGACATTGTCAACTACAACACGATTTTGGCGGCTCTGTGTAAGAGTGGCAATGGCGATCAGGCATTGGAGATCTTTTATAAGCTCGGAAGAACTGGATGTTCTCCGAATGTGAGTACATATAATACAATGATTAGTGGGTTGTGGAATAGTGGGAACCAGTCAAAGGCTCTGGAGATGGTTTCAGAGATGATACACAAAGGACTTGAACCGGATGAGATCACCTACAATGCACTCATATCATGCCTGTGTAGAGATGGGTTGTGGTCAAGGCAATGGTTTTGTTGAGGGACATGGAAAGTAGCGGACACAGACTCACAACCATTACATACAATACGGTGTTGCTTGGATTGTGCAAGGCACGCAAAATAGACAGAGCCATTGATGTACTTGCGGAAATGGTTGAGAAAGGGTGTCGACCGAATGAAACTACTTATGTTTTACTTATTGAAGGTTTTGGCTATGCTGGATGGAGATCTGAAGCTATGGAATTAGCAAATGCACTTGTTTCCATTGGTGTCGTTTCTAAAGATACTTCCATTCGCTTGAGCAGAAAATTCCCAGTGCCTGATCTGTTTAAAGATCTCTCTCATTTAGGACAATTGTAGCTTACAACTCCATTTGTCATCCAGCTTTGATTTGGTCAGAGATTTCCATAGCTATCCATTACACTTAGTTGTTGATCGTTAGTTACAGGCAAGTCTGTGTGGCACCTATAAACAGAGCAGGATCGTATTGCAACTCACTATTTTTTCTGGTTTCTCCTTGAGTGGGATTAGATCATAATTGAGCTTAATATTGTGACCTTTTCAAATTGTTAGTGTTGAGAAGCTCTGCTTTTTATTTCAATTAGCAGTGCATGACTTGAGTGGGATCTGAATGAGCACATTGGGTTGGATCGAGCATTCTTGAGAAGATTAATCAATGTTTTAATGCCTTCAACTTTTTTGAGATGACAATAATGGACAAGTTAATATGATACTGCAGCTGAATGTTGGAATAAGTCCAGAAAATCGTAAGGAGACCAATCAGTTTACTGAGGCAGCTAAGCTTCTCTCCCTCCCTCCCTCCCTCCCTCCCTCCAAAATTTGAATTTCCATATCTGCCCCAAGTATACACAGTGGAGTGGATAACCTTAAGTGTGGAAATTTGAATTTCCATATCTGCCCCAAGTATACACAGTGGAATGGATAACCATCCATTTTGTCTAATTATATAAACTAGAATTTCTTGGTACTATGATTGTAGAGGCAGATGCATTCCCTGTGATTCAGTTAGCAAAATTTTGAATTTGTTTGTGTTACATCTTCAATATTAATCCTTCTATTACTCACATCCCAAGTCCCCACACCTGGAGTCCAAAGACTATACCATCTCTGGTTTCAGCACCTTCAGCTCACATGAGGGCATTTAAGTGGCAGCAGTAGTTAGAGAGGGGAAGCTCCTTTACTATTATTTAATGTACAGTAGCATTGTGTTCTTATCTTCACTTGAAAAAGTTTTCCTCACCATTTTTGCCTGGGCCAAGGAAACAGATATGGTATATGCCGATCCACTTGCAACTGGTCCAATTGGAATTGTGAATTAAACTTTGAATTGAAAACTAAAACAGATAATGTATTTGCAACTGAAGAAAAACCATGATGTTTACACATACGTTTCTGTTTAAGGGAGCTTGCTGGTTGATTGATAGTGTACCAATGTCTGTTGCAGTGTTACGATCTATGTTCTAAATCTGGAAAGATTTTAGTTCATAGTAAGTGATAAAAAAAGAATGATCATGTTCAGTGAGGAAACATTTTGTCCTTAAATAGGGACCTGTGTGTTGCAGGAAGTTTTCAGTTCATGCAGCCTTTCTCTTTCATAGAGCCCTGTGCTGCAGGAAAGGAGCAAGGTTTTTCATGGGGAATGGAGTAAATGTTAGATTTTGGAAAGACATTGCTGGGTGAATGCCCCCTCTAGAGGTATGATTTCTAAGATTATACTAGATATTGCTCAAAATAGGTAAAAAAAATGCTTGGGAATGGAGAGGGGAAAATAAGTGTTGCCCTTAAAGTTTAGAAAAAAACTTTATAGATCATGTAATTCTACAAGTAATGGAGTTCTTTCTTCCTGGGCTGTTGCTTAGGTGTTAGGGACATAACGTAGTGTACATGGGTGCATGAGTTTTGAGTCTCTTGTAATGGAAAATGAGAGTAGTAAATGAAGTCTCCATAACCGTAAGCACTGAACGGAGAATCAGCATGAACTTGACATGTGTTACATTTTCATGGAAGTCAAATGTTTTCATTTTATTCATCCAAAATCATCTTCATCTTCTCCTCTTGTCAATTGTGGAAACTCCTAGCTTGTCTGAGGGTTAAGGCCTTATGCTGGACTGCTACATCTGACAAAATTCTCGTCACTGCATAATTATGAACTCTCTAATGTTTGCATCCTGTTTTAGTGTATTGAAGAATCAGTGGACTGCCTGTTTGTTCATTGCCCCTTCTCTTCTTGGATTTGGTAGAATTTTCCATACATCTTTTCTATATATTTGGTCCTACTGGTCTTTTTTTAGAGCATTTGACTCATGGTCAGGCTCTTCCTCAGAGAGGTCAGAGTTTATGGAAGATGATTCCATTGTCAATTGCTTCGGATGGGGTTGTGGGGCATGAAGAGAAGAAATAGGATGGTATTTAAAGGTAAAGGCTCTGGCCCATCTGCAGTTTTCGCAAGAATTAAGGCATCTCTAATTGAGTGAGAGGTGGTTTTGTCTTGAATGTAGATAGTAGGTCCAGGAAACCCAGGTCCTTTTTGGTGGTGGTTGGATTTGTGGGGGTGGGGGGTGGCAGGGGGTTGGCGGGTGCCATCTTATATTTTTTGGGGCTGATTCTATGCAACTGAAATGTTGGCCATCAAGAAGGCTCGATTTGGTGTAGTTCGACCGCCATAGGCCAGTGATAGTTGAAGGCAATTGAAGAAATGCTATCAGCTGAGCATCCAGACTGGTTGCAGTGCCTGGGGAGGTTTCATCACATTTTTAAGGAAATTTGTGGCTTGAACAAGAATAATGGACCATCATTCAACAATGTTTTGTTTGTCGATGTTTAGGGGAAGCTGGGGTGAATTGAGTGGAAATGATGGTTGAGAATTTATTAACTCATTATTTATTTGTTTAAATATGCTTATTGGCTTCCATCTTCTTATTGGGAGCCTATTTTTTGTACTGTTTTTCATCAATATAACTTTCTCATCTCCCAAAATGTTTCATGTCGAAGCCATGGTTCAATACTTGGTGGAGATCATGAGTCTGGTCACTGAAGCATGAGACCCACACATATGGAAGGGGCAAAGTTATATATTTTATTAAAAAGATTCAAGCATTCTCCAACCTATTCTTGATTCATTTCTCTTAATCGAAACAAAACAACTCACTGAAACTCAAAACTACATCTGCTTTCACAATGGGCCTTTTGGTTTGCATTGAATAATGAATACATAGAAACTCATGGACAAATGAGTTCAAACTACATCCAGTTCAAACTGCGAACCATGAATCTCACAAATTTGACGAAACAAACAACTCACTGAAACTCAAAATTACATCTGCTTTCACAATGGGCCTTTTGGTTTGCATTGAATACATAGAAACTCATGGACAAATGAGCTCCACAGGATTATTAAAGAGGTAAGGAATGAAGGACATGAGGTGAGGGGCAAATGGGACGAGGTCACTTATAGAAGCGATTTGACTTTCCTATGATCTAATGAATAATAGGGTGGGTGATGAGTGGATATTCATTTCCCTTCTTCATTCAATTTCCATTAAAGGGAAGGTTATTTGATGCCACCTTTGATTCTTCATTTTTTGACCACTTTTAGCTATGCAAAGTCTTGGAATTCCTAGGTATTCAATACTTGAAACAACCAGGCCCAATAAAGATTTGCATTGATTTGAACTGCTTTATTCAGTGGGCTTGAATCTTTCTGCCCATCAAGGTTATTCTGATGGGAGTGTTCTCTTTAGACACGCAAAGAGAATTTTGGGGGATGCTTTGGCTAATTAATGGATGATGTAAACATAGGTTTTAACTAACAAATGCTGCTCTTTACCCACCAGCAGGTCGTTTTCTTTCATGTGGTCATTTGATTGCCGGCCATACAAGAACCTGAGTCACTTTGTTTTTAATTTATCCTGAAACCTCTGAACTTTGTCTATGTTAGAGATATGGTTGTGATGTTAGAAACAACCGAATGGTTTGTTTGGTTGGTAGATATTTTAGGGATAGAATTAAGGTTTGAATTTTGAATTATCACTTTAGGTTGTTCTTTGGTATAAATTGGAAAATTGGATTGAATAAAGTTTACGGTGAAAATTATGGGAATGCTTGATTTCTGAAATTCGTTATGGTATCAAAGCTGGGCTTGGTGATGATCTTGCGATCAAGCCAGAGCACTATTTTATCTTCCACGTTATCGCAGTCCATCTCCCCTTATTCGTACATCCAAATTCAAACCTCACAATGATATCTCATCATCTTAAACAAATTGCACTATTGTACTATCGAAGCTTCTAGATGAAATTTTGACAAATCTGATCTAATCGGCCACCAGCACTGACATACTCAAAAAAGTGCAACTTGTGATAGTGATGGATCCACTCACAGATAGTGATCATCAAGAAGACATGAAGATCATTTTGAAAAAAAAAAATTAATTGATTTATTTTTTAGAGATCAAAGGTTTTATATATATATATATATATATATATGTTGACAATCACATATCCTATTCAGGACCATGTGATTGAGGGAGGATGTTAGAGATATGGATGTGATGTTAGGAACAACAGAATGGTTTGATCGGTTGGTAGATATTTTAGGGATAGAATTGTTGTTTGAATTTTGAATTATCACTTTAAGTTATTCTCTGGTATAAATTGGAGAAATGGATTGAATAAAGTTTATGGTGAAAATTATGGGAATGCATGATTTCTGAAATTCTTTAGTCTAGGTCACATTATGTGCACACATTGTAATTTATATCCCTGTTCTATCTTCCTTAGGCTTGCTCTTCTCAATCCTAACAGTTGAGCGAATTCCAGCGACTGAATATGACTTTGATGAAAATTACATCCAGCGATTGAAATGGTGAAAACCTATGATTAATTCAGTGAATTAATTATATCATCTGCACTGTTTCAATTCAACAGTGAATATCAGTAAATAGTGTGATACTTAAGCATACTCCCATTAATGACAACACCACAATCAAAGAGGGGAAGCTGCTAAAACAAGTGAGGTGAAGTTCTTTTTCTTATCTCCCTTTATGAACACATAAAAGAGGGAGGTGGTAATCAAACTTAATTCATTTTAAGTCTATATGGTTGGAAACAGGTGAATATCCTCTGAAGGAGGACTTGGAATAAACAATCAAATGCTACCAACGAGGGTTAGCCCAGTTAGCTCGAGGCGTGGGTCTGCTCCCCATAGATCCTGGGTTCGACTCCCTCGTTGGTATCCCCCGTACTCCTTGGGTTGACGCCCCATGTCATGAGGGTGGGTGTGGGTCCCTCTAAGGGGGACTAGTCGGGTGCACCAAGCAGCCCCGATACCTCCTTGCTCGCAAAAACAAAAAAAATCAAATGCTAAATTGGAGCATGCTGGGTGAGGAAATAGGATTTTGCACTCATGAATTCTTGAACCTATTAGAACGGGGAAAGATTCACTGGCATATACCTACTGATTATGACTACTTGACTAGTGAATGAATACCAAGCACAAAAATCATTTTGGCATCTCGGATATTGAAGGAATATTCGAAGGTTTCAAATACAATATTATCAACATTAAAGCTCCTATATACAAGGCACAGGCCAGAAAAGGGAAAAGAACGAAAGAAAGAAAGAAAAAAAAACACTTATGGGTTAAGATAAACTTACATGAATAAACACAACTAACTACACGAAGCAAAATATTCATGAATTCAACAAGCCATGGCCAAGTATATTAATTCTGTTGGACTCCAAAACCAACATGAAAGTGTCTCAAGAGAACAATAAAACATCAAAACAGAATCACTCTGCCTGCTATGCATGATGACAAGTATGAGCCTGACTGAAAATCAGTTTAATAAGTTTGCTTTTTCCTTGTACCAAAGAGTATACATTAAGATTTTGTTTGAGCTTGATATCTAAAGTTGACTAACATCTCGAGTGTTTTTTTTTTTTAATTGCTACGAAGTATGCATATTTCTTGTATTAGATGATGTAATGTTCTAATGCGTTCCCCCATTCCTTTTGTGTTGAGCGAGAATGAAACTTATCCAGATGCAGATAGCACGTGGATGCTCAAGTACTCTCAAGAGTGGGCATAGAAAATTTTCAGAATATTATCCTTTAGAAGTGTCTTAAAATGGGGAAAAAAAAAGAGCATGCCCAGTAGCACAGCTTCAGATGAGATGAATAGAAAAAATGAACTTTGTTTTGGATTGTCGTGGTTGAAAATGCTGTGTCTGATGAAGAAAGATGCATGTCATGGCAGTGACATGATCCCAACAGAATCCAACCTTGACTGTCCCCAAATATTCACCATTTTATATACTTTTACTTTTGGCAGAATCGATCACAGTTTGCTCGCATTTGGGGTATCACATTAGGTAAAATACCATTGTATGCTCCCAAGTATATAACTGCTGTCCTAACAATAATCAGTAACAATTATTAGCAATGAGAAGTGCTAAGGAATGATATGGGGTGCAAAATGCAGAAAATCAGAACCCACCCAACATGATTTTTGAATTCCAGCAAGCCCCAAATGCATGTTGAAGTGAATCAGATCATAATTGTAACGTAAACCTTTCTCTCTACTCTCTTCTGGTTGCATAATAGAACTTGGTTCCGTAATGTTCAGTTCAACATTTTTAAAGTTCAACATGTTACTTGATTGAGAACCAAACTAGGTCTTAAATGACTGAAGTGATAATGGATGCTACAGCCTACATTTAAGAAGAGGATGGGCTTTTATTTCCCTGCACAAAGCCAAAAAGGCATGGCAGAACTCAAATAAACCATATGATGAGAAATCGAAACCACACATGATGCACTAGTTCTAATGTTTCTGCCCTTCAACTATTCAAGCACTAAACCACACACACTCAACAACAGCAATAGCAACAACAAAAAACACTATTCAAGCACTAAACACCATCACCACCACTGTACAACAAAAACAAAGCATAACCTTGCACCAACCCAGAACCTAAGAACCACAATGAACACATTCAAACCTTACACAAACTCTCATATTAAACAACCATGAAGAACAAATTCATGCAAGGTCAACTATAACAAAGACCGTAGTAGATTTAAAAAGGTGAAATTCACATTCCCTCCAATTCTTCACCTCACCTGATCCTAACCAAAAGGCCAATAGAGCGACAGAAAGAAGAGAACATAGAGAAATGAGAAGAAATAAACCAGAGAAGAGTGAATAAGATGGAACATTTTCTGCTCATGATTCACGTTGGCATTCTTATTGAAATCGCAGCAGGCGCTGCGGCCTTGTATTCCAGTAACTATTTCTCTTCAACAAGCATAGTTGGAATGAATAGATAATATACCAAAACAAACATGAAAGGAGAACAAGTCCTATGTAAGAGCATTAGCCCCAGCAACAATCTCCAATATCTCCCCGGTAATCTTGGCCTGCCTCTCTCTATTATACGCGATGGACAGCGTCTTCCTCAGCTCCGTGGCATTATCAGTAGCATTGCTCATGGCGCTCATCCTCGCAGCTAGCTCGCTGGCCAGCGACTCCTGCAGGGCTCTGAGAATCTGACTGTTGAGATAGAGGGGCAACAGAGCATCAAGAATCTGAACAGGGTCCTGCTCAAACTGCAGGATTGGAGAGAATTCGGGCGTGGGCGTCCTCACGGTGTCTCTCTCGACAGTCAGCTTCCCTTCCTTTGTGGTGAGCCTAAACAGCTCATCCTCGGCAGCATCCACACAGTTGCCATTCACGTCGCAGATCTCGCCTTTGGGCGAGAGGGGTAGAAGGGTGTGAATCACAGGGTCTGACTTCACCAGCGAGACAAACTTGGTGTAGAGCAGCTCCACCTTGTCGACCTCCTCGCTGACGAAGAGCGAGAAGACGTCGTCGGCGATCGCCTGAGCTTCTTTGGTGGTGGGCAGCGCCCCGCCTTCGAGAAAGCGGTCGACGGGGATGTAGGGGCGGCGCTGGAAGTAGCTGTTGCCCTTCTTTCCGACGCTGATGATGGTGTAGGCAACGCCCAGGTCCGTCAGCTCGCTCATCCTGCTCTCGGCCTTCTTGATAATGGCGTTGTTGAAGCCGCCGCAGAGGCCGCGGTCGCCGGTGACGACGACGAGGGCGACCTTCTTGACGGGGCGGACGCGGGTGAGGGGGACGTCGATGTCCTCCGTCTGGAGGTTTTCATTGATGTTGTAGAGGACCTCGACGAGGGTCTCGGAGAAGGGGCGGCCATTGACGACGGCTTCTTGGGCGCGGCGGACTTTGGCGGCGGCGACGAGCTTCATGGCTTCGGTGATCTTCTGGGTGCTCTTGACGGAGTCGATGCGGACTCGGAGCTCGCGGAGGCCGGCGTGGATGGGGGGAGGGGAGGAGCGGGTGGTGGTGGGGGTAGGGGAGGAGCTGGGGGGGAGGCGGAATGGGTGGAGGAGGGAGAGGGAGGAGAGGGGATTGGGGTCGGAGAGAGATGGTTTGGAGGTGACCCACATTGTTAGATTGGAGATTGACATGCTTTTTGCAGGATTTCTTTGGTGGGTGTGTTTCAGAGAGAGAGAGAGAGAGAGAGAGAGAGAGAGAGAGAAAGTATTGATTGGTGATGTGGTTTTGGGTTTGGGAGAAGAAGGGGAGAGGAGGGAAATGAGAGGTGGAGGGAGAGATTGGGTTTTGGGGGATGATAAGGATTTTGACCGTTGGGGAGGATTTTTTGAGAGCCATGTTTTATCTATCCATTTATTTGCAAATACAAGTCAACAGGGCACCAGTGGTTTAACCCAAATAACGTTCGAAATTAGTCGGCGGCGAAGCTCATTTATTAAAAATCATATCACCTATTCATGAATATAAAATATCTGTGAATTATACATCAATTACATTAGTTTTCACCGTCAAATCAATTTGTTGTTTGATGAAAAATATCAAACAGATAAACCAATTGTTGGACCAGTTCAGATGTTTAGTTTGACGCAGACTGATTTCATGATCTTCTTTTCTTCGATTTTTCTTGTTTGCTTATGCACTCATTATAAGATAAATCCTTGTCTAATGTTTCAGACCACTCATTTGATATCTATTTCATGGGTTGGTACTTGTTCTCCTTCATAATTCTCCTTCCACTGTATTTCTGTTTTTTAAATTTTGGACCTTTTGTTTTGTGCTTTTCTTTAGCATTGTTACTTGTTAGTCACTGTCACCATTGCAGGCATGCAGACGCCCGGATTTACCGTGAAATCCACAGTGCCCTCCCTCCTTATCAATTTACTCACTGACTTGTGGACGGTTAAGATCCGTATATTCATCCAACAGTGTGTGGATTTCCCAAGTCCCACACAATTAAGCAGCCTCATGTAGGTGGATTATTTTATCGTTGAGACTGTCAAAACAGAATAAGAGAGTGAGCAACAGAGTATTAAAAAAGAATCATTTGTTACTAATTTGTACATGAACTTCTTTTCAGCCTCTTGCGTTGGTACCTCGTCTCGGTATAAACATCTAATTTATTTATAATCAATGTAAAAAGATAAGAGCTATCCCCTAAAAAACGCATGATTTGATGGGAGAAAGCACTACAGTATAAGTTAATTTTTGTCAAAACAACTGCATCAAACATAGTAAAAAACCATTTTTCATGAAAATTGAAGAACTTTTTCCACATGAAAAGGTTTATAAATCTGCCCTTCTATACATACAAATTTGATCAAGATTAAAAAAAAAGTGCTAACCTATTCATAATCTAAATTTCTCAAATTGTCGAGATGAAAATAATATATCAAAAGTTGCTAATAGTGTTTGATCAAGGTCTTTTATAAGTAATCAATCTAAAAGTAGCCAAAATCCTATTGTGAAGCACCATTCTGAAACATATTTAAGACTACATATTGGTCAAAGTCCAATGCTTTACAGGTAATTCCCTCTTTTTAATAGGATATGGTCAGATCACCATAACAGGAACTAGGTGCACCATAACATTAGTGACATAAAACGCATGAATAAAAATACCATAAAACTATATGTGCTAAACTATGATCAATTTGAGTGTAGATCATATCCTTTTAAAGTAAGATTTGGGCAGAGTTTATACATGAGGAGGGAGGGATTTATTTGAGAAGTTTAGATTATGAATAAGTTTGCCCTATTATAAAACCAATAATTTTTCTATGAGTTTGGGCCTAAGAGGGAAACCTTTATGAAAATGAAACTATGAAGTTTTGGAAATTTTTTTAGTAAATACTTGTACACATTCTTATAGCAGATTTACAATCAGAAATTTATTTTACCTACAATTGTAACATGTATCAGAAATTCCATTGCTCCTCTATGCTGATGAACTACTTTAGTCTAGATATGTGTGTAGGAGTTTATTTTAATTAAAGAGATATATCAAATATAAGAGATATATCATTTTATGTGGTTCAAAATTTCTTCTTTTTTTTTTTCTGGTTTTTTTAAATTTTGATCAAATTTGTGAATGGCCAACTTGAAGGTAGGTTCCACTTCAATACAAGGAGCTATAGTATATTAGGAAAACCACTTACATTAGAGAGGTGAGAAATCCAGGTCAAGCTTATATAAGCATTTGAGTGGTAGGACTCAATTTTTTTATTTATGTGGAAAAATATTGGGGGAGAAAAAGATAATGGGGCCCAGACTTTTTATTATTATTTGACAATAGAGGGTAAGATGTGAAAAAAATGTAGAGGAGCTACTTTAGAGAAAAAAAAAAGGGTAAAAATGAAAAATACAATGGACTTATTATCTCTTACAAGTTTTACAAATATGTGAATCCACAGTTGGCATCCCAGAATACGTGGTAGGCTGTCATTGGAAATACATAGACGCTCACCCCTACCTATATATGTAGAGAGATCAGTTCAAGCACAAATTAATTTCCCTTTAATAAGTACTTTTAAGTTTTTTGAATTCCAAACCTTTGAAATTACAGAATTTTTGTTTACGATATTAATTTTTTTGAAATGGTATATTTGGAACATACTTATCAAACTTTTCAAATAACACTCATGTTGTATATGAAATCCCAAAAGAAAAAAATTTTCCAAAATTAATCTAAATTTCACCTCAAAGCAAAACTCAAATAAAGTATTGCAAAACTCATATAAATTTCTTCAAAACTAATATAACTTTCCGCAAAACTCATAAAAAAAACTAAATAGTTTTTGGCAAAAAGTTTGAAATGGGTAGACCAGTCTAAGCATTTTTATTTTTAATGAAATTTGAAATTTAAAGTTTAACATGTAGTTTTTCATATATGAGAATTTCAGGTTAAGAAAAATTCGGAAAGTGGGTGAACAAGAGGCTTAAATATGCTGAATTTTACCCCAAAGTAAAACTAAATAGTTTTTAGAAAAAAATTTAAAGTGGGTAGACCAGTCTAATCATCTTATTCTCCAGTAAAATTTAAAATTTTAAAAATTTAGAATGTAGTTTTTCATATTCCAGAATTTCAAGTTAAAATAATTTTGGAAAGTAGGTAAACCAGAGGCGTAAATATGGGCCATCAGTCAAATTGTGCGCAGAAATTTTATATATAAAACTCACATAAATTTTATTCAAACTCATATAAATTATATTTAACTCATATAAATTTTGTTCAAACTCAGATGAATTTAACTGAGTTTGATCAAAATTTAGCTAACCTAAGGGCTTCACTTAATATTATTCTTCATCCTTTCTTCCTCCCATCAAAATTTAGCAGAACACTAAAGGTTCTATGCTGGTTGAGGAAGACAGAGGTGAAGAGGAGTTTGCTGCAATGGGAGAAGAGAGGAGATCCATTCTATGATCTCAAAGTGGGCCATGTCGTTGAAAGGGAGAGTCAGTTTCGCCGACTGTTCTCTTAACAAATTCTCAATTTTGCTCGGCAAAACCACAACGAAGGTGGGCCATGTGATTAATCCCTGCATTGAGGGAGTTTCGTCACTTCCAATTTGTGCTGCAAACCGAGACACCAAAGGCAAGTGCTTTAGGTAGTTTCTGAGTTATTTTGTCCACTGTTATTTCCACTTGCTTGACAAGTGGAGGGAGGACAAGCGAAAAAAAAAAACGTGGCAAGTGTGTTGGCCATGTGGGTCCAGGCCATTAGTGGGTTCAGTATCTGGGGTGGTTTTCCTAATGATATTAGGAATTTCCTGTTTTGTCAAACAGCAGTTTTCTAATAGGTTAGGACTTTCCTTTTTCTTGAGATAGAGTTCTTGGGGGATAAGGATGTAATGGTTATATATATGATGTAATCTGTAACCCTAGAGAGAGGACTGAGAATGGCTGGGATTCCAAGGCTGTAGTTTCACAGATTGGAAAAGAACCTAGTGGAAATTGGTTTCTCGTGGATGTAGGCATTTTTGCCGAACCACGTAAATCTTCTTGTCTTCTTGTGTGGTAGATTGTTGATCTTGATCGCTTTTGCACACACACGTACAACAAGTGGTATCAGAGAGATTGATTGTGCGTGGACGATCAACGGGAAGGAGAGATCAACAGTGATCTCTGCTGGGCCACGGGAGAAAATTGGTCCTCTGTTACGGTAACAGAGATCTGTTTTTCTGTAGATCTTGAAGAAGACAGAGGAGGGTTCTCTGATAGGCTGGACATCTTCGTCGGAGAAGAAGTCGTTGGCCGCCGGATTTGAGGAGGACGACCGGAGGAAGAAATAAAAAAAAACCGTCATTAACCTGTCGTCGCCGGCCGCCGGTCCTAGCTGCCCACCGTTGCCGCCGCTGCTGTCACCGTCGCCGGTCCCGCGCAGTAGTCGCCGGACCAGGAAGCCGGAGCCGCAGCAGCCCCGACCGCTGCATCTCTGCGCCGACTGCAACTGGGTTGCAGACCCAGGCGCAGAGAAGGAAGGAGACGACCCTGTTCTGGGTCAGCTGGGTTCGGGTCGGGTCCATTCGACTTGACCCGATTTGGAGTATAAGCCCAGCGCCTGTTTTTCAGGTTGGGTCAAGCTTCGGGTTGAGTTAGAACCAACCCGTGGTGCAAGCCCTGTCCAGCAACACGACTGCAGGTCGGTTTGGGTCGGGTTGACCTGAACCCGGTAGCAGTCCGCTCCAGCTAGTCAGCCACCGCAGGCGTCAGCAGCGTGATGTCATCAGGATGACGTCAGCCCACGTCATCGGACAGAGGGTCAACGGCCAATTGACCAGATTGACGGCAGAAGTTTGTTTCTGCGATATCTTGATCATCCGAAGTCCGATCGGAGATCCGTTTGCGCCTACGGACTCGTTTCAAGCAAATCTACGTGTTAGTGGAAGAAGATTGGTTGTTTGATAGTCTACAAGGAGTTTGACCAAATCAGAAGCGCAGAAAACCGTTTTTGCGATATCGGAGCCATCCAGAGTCGGATTTCAGATCCGTTTCCTCCAGCGTGCTCGTGTTGACGAGATCTACAGCTTGGTGCAGGAGTTGAGGTCAGTGTTAGTTGTTTATTTTTCCTGTTACTTAATTTGATTAAGATGGAGAACAATACTATCAACACTACCATGGTTAAGTTTAACCATTCCAATTGGTTGATCTGGAAATCGAAGATGGAGGATATTCTCTATTGTAAAGACCTCCATGATCCTGTTGATGGGGATAGTGCCCGACCGAAAGATATGCAAGATACTGACTGGAACAAATTACATAGAAAAGCGATTGGTCACATCAGACAGTGGGTTAATAACAGTATATTTCACCACGTGTCTAATGAAACCAATGCGAATACCCTTTGGAAAAAGCTAGAAGCAATGTATGATAAAAAGACCTTAGTGAACAAAACCTTCTTGATCAGAAAACTTGTGAACATGAAATTCAAGGATGGTGGTCAGATCGAAGATCACATCAATGAGTTCCAAAGTGTGGTAAATCAGTTAGCTACTATGAAGATGATCCTTGATGATGAGATGCAAGCTTTGTTGCTTCTGAGTTCTTTACCGGATACATGGAAGACATTGGTTGTTTCCTTGAGCAACTCTACTCCAAATGGTGTGTTATCTATGACTCAGGTTACCAGTAGTTTACAAAATGAAGAAACTAGAAGGAAATCTGCAGGGACAGATAATGCACAAGCCTTTGTTACTGAAAACAAAGGGAGGAGTAAGAGTAGAGGATCAAAGGAGGGTCGTGGTAAGTCTAGAGGTGAATCACAGTCGAAGTCTAGCAGTGAATCACAGAGCAAGAAAAAGTCTGTAAAATGCTTTTTCTGTGGCAAGATGGGCCACGTAAGGAAAAATTGTTTTGCCATGAAGGAACAGAAAGGATCCAACAATGAGAAGAAGAATGACAGTGATAACACTACAGCTATTTTGAAACAAAAAGTAGTGGTGCTCGCCGGCGATGATGATAAGTGTTTAAGTGTTGCAGATGGTCAGGTTGAGTGGGTTGTTGACACAGCAGCATCCTACCATACTACTCCCTGCAGGGAGATGTTCACGATGTACAAAGCAAGTGACTTTGGTACTGTGAAGATGGGTAACACGAGTCATTCAGAGATTGTTGGTATCGGTGATGTCTGCATTAAAACCGATATTGGTTGCAAAATAACGCTGAAAGATGTGCGACATGTTCCTGATCTGAGGTTGAATTTGATTTCCGGGACTGCATTGGACCGTGCAGGTTATGAGAATTACTTCGGAAATGGCAGATGGAAGCTCACTAAAGGGTCTCTTGTTATTGCGAGAGGTACAGTAGGTAATACTCTTTATAAAACACAAATAAAGCTATGCAAAGATGCGTTGAATGCAGTTCAAGACAATTCCTCTCTGAATCTGTGGCATAAGAGGCTTGGTCATATGAGTGAGAAAGGCTTGCAGATATTGGCAAAGAAGGATTTAATTCCTTGCTCCAAAGGTATATCCCTTGACCCTTGTCATTATTGTTTGTATGGTAAACAGCATAGGGTTGCTTTCTCTTCGACATCAAAATTGAATCAAATGTGTTGGATTTGGTAAATTCTGATGTTTGTGGTCCCATAGAGGTAGAATCATTGGGTGTCAATAAGTTCTTTGTCACGTTCATCGATGATGCATCCAGGAAAGTCTGGGTTTATCCGTTGAAATCAAAGGATCAAGTGTTCCAGATGTTTCAACAGTTTCATGTCAAGGTTGAAAGAGAAACAGGTAAACTCTTGAAGTGTCTCCGATCAGATAATGGGGGAGAGTACACATCCAACCAGTTCAAAAGTTATTGCTTGAAGCATGGCATTCGACATGAAAAGATAGTTCCCGGTACTCCACAGCATAATGGTGTGGTAGAGAGAATGAACCGCACTATTCTTGAGAAGATGAGATGCATGATAAGATTAGTACGGTTGCCTAAGTCATTCTGGGGTGAAGCCGTTCTGACTGCCGTTTATCTGATTAACAGATCTTTCTTCGTTCCTTTGAATTATGATCTTCTAGAGAGAAGATGGACAGGTAAAAATGTTTCCTATTTGCACTTGAAGGTGTTTGGGTGTAAAGCATTTGTACATGTACCAAAGGAGCAGCGTTCCAAGTTGGACGATAAGGCAGTGAGTTGCATCTTTCTTGGCTATGGTGGAGATGAGTTTGGCTACAGATTATGGGATCCAGAGAAGAGGAAACTTATCAGAAGTAGGGATGTGGTTTTCCATGAAGACCAGTTCTTTGGAGATGTTGAGAAGATTGATAAGTCTTCTAAGAAAGTTGATAGAATGGTTGATCTCACACCGACTCCTTCTCCGGTGCAGACTACAGGTGGAGAAGGTGGACAAAACGATCCGGATCATGATGAGGCACAGGAGTTGCCAGATGATGAGGGTGTTGAGCAGGGGGAGCAGCAATCTCCTCGAATTGAAACTACGGAACCTCAAGTTAGGAGGTCTACCCGAGAGCGTCAACCATCAACTAGGTATCCTGCATCTGAATATGTTTTGCTCACTGATGAGGGGGAGCTAAATAGCTTCCGAGAAGCAATGACTCATACTGATAAAGATAAGTGGATGAAGGCTATGCAGGATGAGATGAGTTCTTTGAAGAAGAACAAGACATATGAGCTGGTGCAACTTCCTAAAAATAGGAATGTTCTAAAAAACAAATGGGTGTTCAAGCTGAAAAAAATGAGAATGGAAAACTGGTGAAGCACAAAGCACGGTTAGTGGTAAAAGGCTTTGCACAGACGAAGGGTATCGACTTCAATGATGTTTTCTCTCCTGTTGTGAAAATGACTTCTGTCAGAGTCGTTTTGGGTCTAGCCGCCAACATGGACCTTGAGCTTGAACAGATGGACGTGAAGACTGCGTTTCTTCACGGTGACTTGAAAGAAGAGATCTACATGACTCAGTCAGAGGGGTTTGAGGTAGAAGGAAAAGAACAGATGGTTTGCAAGTTGAAGAAGAGTTTCTACAGGTTGAAGCAAGCACCGAGACAGTGGCACAAGAAATTTGATTCATTCATGTTGAGTCATGGGTACCGGAGGATAGCTGCAGATCATTGTGTCTATGTTCATCGATTTATCGATGGTAGGTTCATCATCCTTCTTTTTATATGTAGATGATATGCTGATAGTTGGACATGATAGTAAGTTGATTGGCAAGTTGAAAGAAGAGATGTCAAAGTCGTTTGACATGAAAGAATTGGGTCCCGCACGAACGATATTAGGCATGCAAATACATTGTGATAGGAGTTCCAAGTAGTTGTGGTTATCACAGGAGAAATATGTTGAACGAGTACTCGAACGGTTCAATATGAAGAATACTAAGCCAGTTAGCATACCTCTAGCCAGTCACTTCAAACTAAGCAAGCGCTTGTGTCTTACTACAGATGATGAAAAGGAACGGATGGCATGTGTTCCTTACTCCTTTGCTGTGGGGAGTCTCATGTATGCTATGGTTTGTACACAGCCAGACATTGCTCATGCTGTGAGTTTAGTGAGTAGATTTCTCACAAACCCTGGAAAAAAGCATTGGGAAGTAGTGAAGTGGATCTTTAGATATTTGAGAGGTACTTCCAAGGTGTGCTTATGTTTCGGAGGCTCAAAACCAGTCATGGAAGGTTATACTGATGCTGATTTTGCAGGCGATCTTGATTGTCGGTTGTTGACTTCTGGTTATTTGTTTACTTTCGTAGGGGGAGCTATTTCTTGGCAATTAAAGTTACAGAAGTGTACAGCACAGTCTACAACTGAAGCGGAATACATAGCTGCTAATGAAGCAGGGAGAGAGATGCTTTGGTTGAAGCGATTCCTTCAAGAACTAGATTTGAAGCAAGAAGAATATGTAGTTTACTGTGATAGTCAGAGTGCTATGGATTTCAGTGAGAATGCTATATATCATGGTCGCATGAAGCACATTGATATCAAGTACCATTGGATTCGTGAAGTGATTGAGAAGAACTTCATGAAGCTGGAAAAGATTCATTCGGACAAGAATCCCTCGGACATGATGACCAAGGTTGTGTTTAAGGAAAAGCTGGAGCTGTGTTCAGAATTGGCAGGACTGAACTCCCAGTAAGGGCTTCAGGGCATTTTCCCTATGGTCTGAAGGGGGAGATTGTTGGCCATGTGGGTCCAGACCATTAGTGGGTTCAGCATCTGGGGTGATTTCCCTAATGATATTAGGAATTTCCTATTTTGTCAAACAGTAGTTTTCTAATAGGTTAGGACTTTCCTTTTTCTTAAGATAGAGTTCTTGGGGGATAAGGATGTAATGGTTATATATATGATGTAATCTGTAACCCTAGAGAGAGGGCTGAGAGTGGCTGAGATTCCAAGGCTGTGGTTTCACAGATTGGAGGAGAACCTAGTGGAAATTGGTTTCCCGTGGACGTAAGCATTTTTGCTGAACCATGTAAATCTTCTTGTCTTCTTGTGTGGTAGATTGTTGATCTTGGTTGCTTTTGCACACACACGTACAACAAAGTGTTCTGGCTCCTGCAGAAACCAGAAACAAATGATATGTGGATCCAGATTAGTGTCTGTGTTATTGGATCGTTGTTGGAGCTACTTTATCACCTCGTTGATCGCCGCCACCTGTGTGCCGTCACCGGAAAGCAGCAACTACTCACCCATTCCCATCGCAGTATAAGAAGGGGGCTTGTTGTTATTGTGTCATTGTTGTTGCCATTGGAGCACAGCCTGCTGCCAGTGGCCGTCGCCTCATTGCCCACTGCCTCGATACTGCCCATTGCAGAAAACATCTATAGAAGGAAATTTTAGTGCTATATATATAGGGAGGTCATTTTGAACTTTTTAAGTGATTAAGTTAAAAAAAAAAGGATCCCTACCTTATGACAAAACGGCTTGAACCTCTTGCCATAAAGTAAAATGTTGAGGGACTTATGACCAAATGCCCTTAATTTCTTTGCAAAGAATATCATTTCAAAACGCCCTTTTATATTTGTATCACTAGCACACCAAATAGACTACAGAAAATGCTTATTGGTATAGACCCTACCATGTCATTATTGCCCTCTTCAAATTCTCCTCCAGTGTTTTATTTTTGATTTTTTGGCATCATCACCAATATGGACCAACCTCTGTTGAAATTAAAGCATGGGAGACAATTTTTTATTATCATGGGCCCACTTTTATAAAATATTATATATGGGCTAACCTTAGAATATGGGGCCCACTTTTAAAAATTAATAAATTATTAACACATTTAGAAATTACAATATGGAGCCTACTTTTATAGGAATTAGAGCATGGGTTCACTCTTATAAATTGCAATTCGGGTTCACATATAAGAATTACATGAAAGATCTATAGAGAAATTATTGTACTTGAAAACCCATATTTAAAAATTACAATATAAGACCCGCATTTAGGAATTACTCCATGAAGCATGCATGTATTGCAATTACATCAGAGCTCCAATCTTGTCACTTGTGGGTCCTACTTGATGGTACATGTATCTATGATCAACTAAATCCAATGGAGCAATATTCTACTAGTGGGGCCATAGTTTTTCTAAAAGTGCAAGAATTATGATCACAAACAATATCAAAACTATGCATATGTTGCAACTGATGTAGGAAAAATTGGCGAGTTGATACTTGACTCTCCCTATTGATTTTATTTTTAAGAACTATTGAGTCAAGGGTCACCACAATTTGGTAAGTTGCAGTCATAACATTTGATGGACGAGTGTGATTTTAAACAATTAGTGTTTATTTTTAAGTAATTATAATTTAGATTTGGAGTTAATAAAATTAGAAAATGTTGATAGAAGTTTAATTTAAAACTTATATTTGATCTATTACATTCTATATTTGGATTAAAAAGTTATGTAATATGTACAATTTTCTTTTATTTTCATAATTATGATATTTTTCTTCTATTGACTTGATTAATATGAATGCATGTGAATAAATGTATACTTATATTTTTAAGATAAATAGCTTTGAAGTTATTTGAAAAGACACAACTCTCTTGAGTTACCTAGCATGGCCTACATGGAGCCACACATATCATGGATAGAGGGGGACCAAAAGATCCTAATTCTATAGGATCTAGATATCAAATTAGCGGTCAATCTCATGTTGCTAAGAACGGCTCTTTACCTAGTGGTAAAAAGTGGCAGTTCTTATTGTATTATTCAGGATTAAAACCTTGCGTATAGCCCCCTCTTTCTTCCTGCGTGTGTGGGCTTCCCATTTATGTGGGCTCTCTTCTTGTGTGTAGCGGGTTTTCTTTCCGGGTGTCAGGCTCTCTCTTGGGTCTCAGCCCCTTTGAGTAGTTTATCAAAAAAATTAAAAAAAAAATCTCATACCACTAAATATGGGTCCACATGTTTAACAACTTGATTTAAAAAAATTGGCCAGCGAGTTGACAGCCATTATCATTTGGATGGGTGTAGACTCATGGGATCCTGTGTCAGCTTATTAGACCATAATGAGTCAACTCTTGTGAGGGAAATATTTGGTTTTTTTTCATTTTTTATTTTAGAAAGTATATCGGCATTGTATAGACCATAGAAAATCTTTACACCACGTGTTATATGGATAATTAGAAATATATTGGTAGGACCCATAAGAGTAAGTATTTATTTATTTATTTATCTTTTGTATGGCAAGTCATATGACTATAAAAAGGTAGATTTGGAAATACTTTTTTTTTCTCAAAAAAGCCTTAACGAGTTTTAAAAATGCTTTATAGAGTTATTACTTGAATTATATGGATGGAGCCCATAACAGTAATCAGTTTTTATGTGCTATCTAGTGTCTTGGTAATACAAACATAAAGGGTAGTTTTGGAAGGATTTTCTTTTCAAAGAAGAGGTTGAGAGCTCTCAAAACAGGAGTGCTGCTATTTAAATAATACTTTTTATCTCTCTTGACACATGAGAAAATAAAAAATTAAAAAAATTAAAATCTCTAAAATACCCTTGACACATCTCTCTCCCTCACTTCTCTCTTCTTTCCCATTTTCCTTAGGCCGGTGATTAGCACCGATCGGCAGGACAGAGGCTCCCTCTCCCTCTCCCTCGAAAAAGGGAGAGGAAGACGAGAGGAAGAAGGAGGGTGAGGAAAGGAATAGGAAGGGGGAGGGAGAGGAGAGGAAGAGGAGGGTAGGAGGAAGAGGAAGAGAGAGAGGGAGGGAAAGAGGAAGAGGAAGAGGAGGAGAGAGAGAGAGAGGGAGGGAGAGCTCCCTCCTAACAGTCAAAGCTCGTCATCGGCAGAAGGAAAGGGGAGAAGAGAGAAGGGAGGGAGAGAGATGTGTGGGGCCTATTTTGGAGATTTTAATTTTTTAAAATCTTTTTATTTCTCATGTGTTAATAAAGATAAAAGTATTGTTCAAATAACCGCACTCTTAAACAATCATAAATTTTAAACTTTGTGGTCCAGCCATACTGTCATTAGTTGCACTGAAGTCGGGTACAATATATTAAAGTTGCATGGTTTTGAATTTGATTCTGACAAAATTACTTTTAATTTTGACTTTTTTATAAAGCTGTCTACAAAAAATGTATAGAATTGATCTCATGACTTCGTACCTTTTATAAATATCCAATGTAACCAGTACACCACATAATATTCACATGTAATAATATGTCAAAACAATGTCAAAATAGTTAAATTGAGGGGGACCTTAACCATGTTACTCATGCTTGTGCCTCGCATGGGTCATTGCGCTTGTTATAATATCTTAAAGAAGAAGGTTTTGGCTTTAATTTTGATTGTCGGTTGGAATTTTGAACATAAGTTATTTTCTCTCTCTTTCTTCTTCTCCCTACTTCTAATCTAATGCAACTACTTACTTTTTTTTATTATCAAAACGGCTTATAAATATTAAACATTTTTTTAATGTTTTTAATACATTTCTACAAAAACTCTGTTTCCATGTACTCCAATTCTCTGCTTTCCTTTATACACAATTAGCTATTGGATTACATACACATGTACTTTCATAACAATTTTTTTCTTTTATTATCTTTCAAAAATATATGATTATTTTTAATGCATGAATATTTAAATGGTAATATTATTGGCCACATCGATGTTGAGCACCGATTATTATTCCAGTACAAAGTAGAGAATGATTTTAAGCAATTTCGATGTCATAAGTAGGACCTAGTGATAAGATTTGCAGTGGACCATGCTAAATTTCTGAAATTTGACTGCATGAGAAAGAATTGCGAGTGCGAGAAGATGTTTTGTTTGTTTGTTTCCTTTTTTTTTTGGCCATTAAACCTTTTTTCTTTTGCTAAAAATTATAAGTTGTAACCCCGACTGTATCAAACCATTTGTGGTGGAACTTTTGCTATTAATTTTTCATTTGAATTTTTCAACCATCAACATCATTCAGATGGTAAAGAATGTTCTGTAGCAACGCCTTGCTTGTTGTTGATGGATATGATCATACATCATAGTTCCGAAAATGAAAAAGAAGCGATCCCATCTCATCTCACAATAGTTTTTCTGAACTTCGCCAGGCATTAGGTGAGCACCACTCTTGTGGGGTTTACATACCTGCCTATGATGGAGGCTCAAATTATTACTCTATTGTTTTTTTTTTTATGCTAATGGAGGATGTCTTTGCTCTTTGGGCTGAAATAATTCCTTTGGAGCCAAAGGTTGCTGTATAAATCCCCTATGGCCCTAGTGTGGTAGTTCAGCTTGAATTCATAATCTTCAGGAGTAAACCATAAGAACTTGATAATTGGCCAACAAATTTTCACTTTTACAAATGAGTATAAGCCGATCCAACAGTTCAATCCACTGGATATATGTCAAACTTTGGATCAATGATTATTGCAAGGTCTTTGTTTTATAGTTTACTTAAATGGATCATAAGTTGGGCCTCGTTAGGTGTTTTGGTACGTAGTGCTCACCTTATCATGAGCACCTATGCTCAATGAAGGGATTTCCTATGTGCGTATGTATATATAAATTTTTTGGGACGAGCTGGAATTACGAAAAGGAAAAAGGTTTCATTTGATGATTGGATGTGGCTTATTTTTTACACATACGTAGTTCCTATTATGATCTTTTAATTCTTTCACCTTGCAAGGTTTGTGTAACTCCAGTGGGCCTTAAAAAGTTAACTCATATAGTACACCATCTCGCTGTTGACCATTTCTCTCCATATGATATTCATATGAAACCAATCCTTTGAAGACTGTCCTTACGATCCACATGGTGAGCAGCACCGATGAAGAGTTAGAAGTACTAAATTAACTTTAAATTTGATATCTAATAAGTTGGCACCACCTAGATCTTTTGATCCTCCTTTGTCCCATGATCATTGGGGTCCCAAGGCGGGCCAGACTAGATGGTCTGCACGATAAGACTGTAAGGACATATGTTTATTTATAGATGGACAAAACTACTATGCATTTGTGCCTTATACTACAGTGAGGGGCACTTTCTATAGTATTAATTTGTAAAAAGACAAAGCTATTACGCTTCATGACACCTTTTTGACCTTATTAGGTCTAAAGAAGGAATTGTGCTCCACCATAGTGTGAGGGATAGATGTATAATAGTATATATATATATATATTTAGGCAAGCCATTCCTAAGCTCAAGTTTATATAAGAAATTCTGTAAGCCTGAGCCTTTGGGACCCACCTTTTGATACATCCAAATGGACCAAACACACGACCCCGCTGAATTGCATATGTCTACTAATTACTATCAAAATTCGAATTTACTGGACCGTTGGATTGACAACGAGTTTAAGCTTATATAAGAAATTTCATGAGTCCGAGCCCTTGGGGTTAATACATGACCCTCCTGAATTGTACATATCTACCAATTTTTTGTCAAATTCGAATTTACTAGACTGTTGGATCGACTGTGTACCGATCCAAATGGACTGTTGACTATTAAATTTTGGAGGCCTAGATGAAGATGATAGAAATCACTGTTAGGGCTAATTTTTTACAAATAGGAGGGTCGTAGGGAGTCCTTCAAATCTCTTCATCCCCAACCTCCTGTGAGGCCCACCATGAGCCTAGCACTTGAGCTTACCTTATCTTAAGCTTGAGCTTAGGAGATGGGCTATTTGGCCCCCACTACGTTGTTAGGTTATCTACATGGTTATGCCGGCCCATATTGTAGTTGCCTCATTAATCAGTTGGGACCCACATAATCTCTTTATTAGCAAATGGCCCCTTAGAGGATTTCACTATTAAATTGACGAGTCCCATTATGATTTCATTATTTATCCGATTCCCTTAACTAGGTACACGTTGATAAAATAATCACCAACCACTAATCACGCGGCCCACTGTGATTTCATCTTGGGCATGTGAATTTGCACGAACAACCATTAATTAGTGGATCCAACACAGCAATGATAGATCATTTGATTATAGTGAGGCCCACCAAAATCAATCTCATGATCGGGTCAGTTGATCCCATCATGTTTTGTCGGGTCCTACAATAGGAACCCTATTTCTACGCACCACACCGACTCTTCCTTCGCCGTTCCAAGCCCTCGCCCTTCCCACGCGCGCGCGAGAGCGGTCCGGTTCTCCAAATGGAGAAGATTTCTCGATCCAGAGGCAAAAAGCGCGAACGAGACGAAGATGTCGAAGAGGAAAATCATCAAACAGATGACAACCCATCTTTGGGTTACTAATCTTTCCCTCCCTTCCCCCATTGATTTCCAATTTCACGTGCATCTGCTTTCTAAACTCAACATCTTTAGCATCTTTGTGCATATCTACGTGAATTACACTCAAAGTTGATTTTTTTCTCCTGGTCCTACTGACCCAAATGTTGGATTTTCTGTCAAACAACACACTTTCATATATCTCTGCAAGAAAATATGTGTTTTTGCATAATATTAGGTATGTTTATGGATTTTTTGTAGTTGATTTGTAGCTAGAGGTATGATTATAAACTCACGTCTGAATGAGAAAATTTTTTTTCTTTTTCATGTGGATGACTTGGGTGGATAGATTTGGACCCACCTTTATTTGATCAAAGTCATTCATATCCATTTGCCTCCCAATAAATGGGTTATGGTTCATATTTCATTGAAATTGGAGTGATATTTTACAAACTTGGTAGAGTTGAGTCAATTGACAGCTATGGTTTCTTGCAGTCAAGCATCATATTCTTCGTTTATAAAACTGATCTCTTTGTAATTGCTTAATAAGTTGTTGAGGTCTTCTTTTGATAGAGTGAGATGTGGAACTTTGATATTTGAGGGATACTGACAATAATGCTTTTGGAAAATTCTCAATTTGCATTTTGGTCTTTAGCAGTTGTTTATTTTGAATTAGTTGAATGATTGGCTAATGCTTTTTTTCCCCCTCTCAATGTAGAGAACAATCTTACGTTTAGCGATACTTTGATAGCTCTTCGAATAATGTGTGCTCAGTTTCCTCAGATTGAAAAGGTTTGTTTGATATTCTTATAGCCAATTTTTGTGTTTATACTGAATTCCATAAGTACACTTTTCACATAAATGGAAGTGATCAACAGACACTATGGCCTATGGGACACACATACATGGTATTGTACACATGTATCTATAATAACTCGTGTAATGTATGTGTGTCACTTGCATAACTGCACTTTTGCCTGCCATTCTTGCATATGTTAGTAATGTCTCCTGTGTTCCAAGTTTTTGTGGGCTCATGTCTGTGTGTAGTACAAATAAGAAGGTGCATGTGTATCGCACCATTAGATCTGTCTGCTTTTTTTTTTTCTCTCTCTTTTTGAATGGTTATATCCATCTGGATGCATAAAAAAAAGGGGCAGCCTAGTGCATGAGGCTCCTGCCACTGTGAGGTTTGGGGAGGGTTCGATATACAAAGCCTTATCCCCGCAAGCGGAGAGGTTGTTTCCGTGTTTCGAACCCTTGACGCCCATGTCCCAATGGAGCAACCTTTTTTTCTTGTGTTGGACATTGAGAATACTTCTTTTCTTTTCTGGATACGAGGAAGGTTACTTTCAATCTAGTGGTAAATTACCAACTATCACTTAGATTTGGAGTCACATTACCTAAAATATTCATTTTCGAGCACTGTCTTCAAAAATTAAGTTAATTGACCGAACTAATTGTGGATTTATCCATGTTATGGATAATGAATGACACGTGTTTGTGCCTGTTTCAGGTCACAATTCAGCCCTTTGTTCTGCGTTCGCAGCTATACAGCAGTGTCAGCGACCGGACAGAAGTGGACAGAGAATTGGAAGTATGATTTTGTGCAATTTATGATTTTTTGCAATTTACATTTTTAAGTATTTGATGATTGAATCTTGCGATGTTTATAACTTGACAGTAGATTTGGATGCCAATGAAGTTGAATTGGTTTAGTTGGTCCACAAGTTAAGATTGCCGATAATGATTAAGGAAAAAAAAAAACAAAAGAAAAGGAACTTACTATCACCATCATAACCATCAAAACTTTATTCTATATACCTGGGTCAGCAGAAAAAGGTACGACCCTATCCTATGAGTCATAAAACTTCAGTGAGCATATCATATGACTTTGAACAATTTAGCCTGAATGCACCAAGCCTAGTTGTTTTGATTATCTTGAGTGTTAACCTTGAACCTGTTCATTTGACTGACCATGATTGATCTGGTTGGGATTTGAGGATGAAAAATTTAAAGATAATTATAAGTTCAGCATTGTATTATTGTTTTGATTAGTCATGTTCTAAATAGTTATAGCGATAAAAAGACTATAGTGGCTGTAGAACACAGTGTTTCCAGACTATGGTGCCTTTGTTCTCATAAAAATGTAAGCTTTATGAGGATCTTCCTGGTGAATTTGTACATTTATTTTATATTCCAACTAGTGTGTTCTTTGTCTTTCCTGGTACTTACTTTGGGTAAATTTGCTAGCAATGTGTAGTTGAAATCTCAGAAAAAATGCAGATGTACTTCTGATCTATTTTACATGCATCTGTAGCTGGAAGTTGGTTTATGATTAGATAGGCTCTTGAAACTAGATTCGAATAAGGCATGGTTTATAAAATATTTTTTTTCTAAAATAGGTTTGGGCGGGCAAGAGATGCAACATCCATTCTGGCTGGATATCATTCTTGTCAATTTTGTTTTGGACCTATTTTGGTTTGGCTCCAAATTGAAATGTTTTAGCTGTTTCAGCATTTCATTTGAGAGTTGTGTTTCTCAGACTAATGAAAAATATTAAATATATATAAATTAAAAAAAATATGAATAGTGTTAAAAAGTGAAAATAGGACATAAAGTATTTGTTTAATTCATTTTACTAAATCAGCAATGTGATATATACTATCTCTACATGCAAAATAAATGAATCCCAATCCCTGCTCTAGTGAAACAAGAAGAAGAAAGAATGAAAGGAGCAGGAGGAAGGAGTAGAGGAAACTATTGACTTTTTGCGGAGCTGGGAGGACCAAATAAAGAAGTATAAAAAAAGAAGTGTTCAAATGAAGGGAATCAGTTCTTATGTAAGGACTGGAACGGGCTAAAAGCCTTACCTGTAATGGAAAAGACTAAACAAATGCATAATCAGCCCTAATGGAGGGGATATTTGTAAAAAACTTAGATTAAAAAAGGGAAAATCCTTGTCTTTGTCAAATTTATATAATTTTGGCCTGCTCTGAACCAGGGATTTTACTGGCCAAAATACCAACTTTTATCTTCCAAGACAACATTCAAGTTTTTGTGTGTGTGTGTGTGTGTGTGTGTGTGTTTAGTTTTACAGATGCACATGTAATGAGCATGCTTCTTGATAAATTTCTTCTGCAGTCTTTGAAGAAGGAAAATGTTTTGCGCTTGTTTAAACTAAATAGTGGTCAGGATGATCATGCTATAATGTTCATCGATGACTATTTGAAGCAGGTTGGTTCGTCCTTTGTCTTCTTTGGTTCAGGTGACATGCTCTGAAGGTCTTCTTCTTTTTATTTATTTGTTTATTTTATGACCTGTGCTTCCCCATGGTATATTACCCGATAGGACTATTCTCCCGGATGCGCGCATGAAACCTAGACATGTGCGTGTTTCAAAAGTTTTCCAATCTAAGTTTTGAATCCATTTTTCAATTGTTTTTCATTTGTTGGATTCAACCTTCATGTTTTTTTATTTTTATTTTTTTTTAATTTTTTTAAATTATAAAAATGGCATGATGACCTCTTCTGGGTGAGCTTGTGGACTGGAGACATTGTTCTTCCATGGGGATGGCCTAGGATTGAACTTAAGTTGGATCTTCCCACTTGATTATGCTAGCCAGTGGGACCCACCATTACAAAAGAGAAAAAATGGGGAATGACGTGTACTTACCTCTTTACCATTAAAAGAAAGTTTACTTTCCACTATGAGATGTATTTGTACATGATGAACATGGTGTGTTCTTAGTAATTGGCTGCTCATTACAATTCCTTCATTGGTTAATTTGTACAGATGGAGTTTGCTGTTAAAAGGCTGAAACCAAAGAATGAAGATGACATTGTGGTTTTTGACTGGTTTAAATCTTATGTCATAGTATCCAAGCTAGACACTAGCATTGGGCATCAAGAGCTGGTGAGCCATTTTTTTATTACAATTGGGAAGTAAGTTTTGTGGTGTTTATATTTTTTGTACCTTGAAATCTGGATAGATAGCAGTAAAAGCTTTGTGACAGATACAACGGCATAGACTTATTGTTTGTGAAAAATTACTATAGTTTATATGTTGATTTTCTTTGGGATTATATATATTCCAGTTGCTTGTTTAATTTTTACTTTTAGAAAGAACTTTGCCATGAGATCACATTTGAAGTTGGGTGCAATATCAAAATGTTATATATATATATATATTCATTTCCTTCGACAAGAAATAAATTATTTCTTTTGATTGACAAGAAAAGAATTCTTAATGCGTCTATCTGATATTATACTTCACCATGGAACATTGAAAATCATATATATAGGCTTTCTTCTTCAACTTGTTCTCCATTAGTGTCAACAAGGTTCTTTAGGTAAGAAAAACTGTAAAAATAGATGAGTGTGAGAGTACACCCTTTCAAACATGTTTCCCTTTATTTTATCAGTCATCAATGTGCTGCAATGCATCTAAAGAATATACACTTAAAAATTGAAATGTCTTTTAATTCCTTTTCTGAATGGTAAATAAACAAAAATTGTTATGGATAATATTGAAAACAAGAGATTTCAGCTCGCCTTAAATAATCTATATTAACTTTTGTTGCTAAAACATTAGCTAATCATTGCATTTCTCTCTTTACAATGACCCCAGCTTGCTGGGACATGAGTCAGAAGACTGATGAGGGTGATGATGATTTGCATCTCTCTCCACTTTGACAGACCTGACTTCTGAATGGTGAAAAAGGCACATAATCCTACTAAATATGTAACCTCTATAGCAACTTGTTGGTGCCTTGTATTTTGGGAATCAACCCCTATGATAATCACCCGTTCACCCTTGTAAAATTAATTGCAACACCTTAAATCTTCCCCTTTTATTGCAGCTTATAACTTGGTTGAATCCTTTGCTTTAATTGGTTAGGGAATGGAAAGTCTAACAATCTACATTACTATGCTACATGCCCTTAAACTCCAAAAGTTGAGTGGTGGCATGGACCATATCTCTTTGTTCTTCCTTCTCTTTCAAGTTTCAGTTCTATCTATTTTTCAATTTCTCAGTGTTGCTGGCTCTCAACCTCTTAAAGTTTTTCTGCTTGCTTCCTTTGTGATAACAATTTCATTTGTTGACTCTTGTCATAGAGTTCTTGAAAATCTATTGTTTACACACCCCCCCCAACCCCCCCAACCCCAACCAAAAAAATACCAAATTAACCAAATAATTGCCTTGGTGGAATCCTCAAAAGAATATTTTGTTGTATTTGACGTGGTCCATGCTCCTATCTTGGATCAACTATGACGGATCTCTTTTAAACCCAGGAAATGATGCATTAAGTGACTCAAAGGTAGGTATCATCATTCTACAGTGAATAAGGGATGCACAATAGCTTGGCATCTTTGCACATGGTTGACGTATGTAGAATAAAGTTTTCTCACTAAAATGATTAACCATAAAGATTTTATTTGCCATCATCATCCATTAAGCATCTGATGAAAGCGTGCACATGTTAAATCAGTCATATCAGTCTGAACCAATGATTAGGGAGAAGTCAAATTTAACAAAGGGCCTTGTGAGAAGTCTCCCAGGTGAACTATTCTGAATGTTTCCATTTCCAAATTTAGTAACGTATGTCATCCTGCCAATGAAATCGGTTAAGAACAGAAACAAAACTTAATTCTCTCTCTCTATGGGGTCTTTGAGCCATTCATTTGAAAACAATCGAAACAACATCTCTCATTCGCTCTAAAGTTTGTAATCCTTCGAATTCCTTCCTGAAACCTGCGTAAGTGATCATCTAACTGTTAGGCTTTATTGACAACCCCTGTTTGTTCTATTCTACTTTTTATGACAAGTATGATTTCTACTCTCGGGTCATACTATTATTCTACTTTTTATGGCAAGTATGATTTCTACTTTTGGATCATACTATAACCCAAATGACATATTCCACAGCAAACTTCCTTGATAGGTCTCCACCGGAAACTTTCAAGCTTCCTTAGATCCACAATGTTATTTGCATTACTGAAACTGCTTGAAAGAGGCTAAAGCCTAAAAGTATCCCCTATGCACATCTTGCAAAAGGGCAATGATTGAGAGTGTGAGTGCTTTAACCTTCCTGTAGGCATAACATGCAGACATTCTCCCATATAGGTTGTTGGCTTCTCAAGTGATCTACTGTAAGAATCTTTTCCAAATAAACAATGCAACAAAATGCTTCATCTGTAGGAGGGTTTCTAATCTGCTCTCTCTCCTCAACCACACATCCACTAATAAAAATTCTTGACCAAGAAACTCCCATGATTATCAGGCACCAAATTTGGATTCTCCTGGCTCTACCAGACAAAATGAACTGCTGTCACTTTTTATCAGATATTACATTTTATTTATCTAGTATTTGATTGTTAACTGTATTGATGAGGTACATTTTATTATCTAGCATTTGATTTTAACTGTATTGGTGAGGTACTGCATCTAATTCATCTCAATTGTGTAATTATTTTCTTTTTTTTTTTTTTTGGTGATAGAATTAATTTAATGATTGGACAAAGGCATGTTGATCTAACTGACCAAGTTACCAAATTGTACCTTTGTTATTACATTAACATTGGGATTTTAATCTTTGTACTGAAGGTTTGAAAGTTAATTTTACACGTGGCATTCTCTATGACTTAATAAGTCCCTTAATGTTCTTTGTTTTTGTTTTTTACAGTTTTAGTATTTGTCGCATTGCAGTGTTCACTTCTCTCAGTTGGTGGCATGGTGAAAGATGACCATATATCACTCTTAATCAATGCTGGTCTACTTGTGAGATACCTGTGTATTGTTGTCCATCCTTTTTATTTATTAATTTCACAATGCATAAATAGCAGTCATACAAGTTGTTGTGACTATTCTCATTTTCTACTGGTTATGCCAAAAAGGGCCTTTTCTGTTAACCTCATTGATGTCATGATGAGGTTCTTAATTATCTCTTTTACACTGCACTTAATAATGAACTTAGTTATGTTTTAGTGAATACAAAGTTCACATTTAATTGCTCAATTGTTTGGTATTCTGATCTCAAGGGAATAAAAAAGCTCATGGTTTCGTTCTATATATGATGTAAACTTTCAAGTAGGGAATGTATTAATCAGAGAGAAAGAACAAGAACTGTATATTCTGTTATTCTGTAATCCAAGAGAGATGTCTACTATTTTTTTTTATTTAATAATGTGTCTATAGTATGTTATAGGGGCAAAGACAAAGGACATAAATGCCCTTCTGAGTAAGAAAAATTGTAAGTATATTATTCATCTCTCACACTCGCCTTTAAGTCGTGTGTGACGATGACTAGTGAAAGCTTGGTGATGGAGACTTATGTTCAACTTGTGCCAATCCTTTGTGAAGATATTTGCTTGTTGCAATATAAGAACATATTGAACTTCAAGTTCTTGTGATCTTTTGCTCAAGAAAATGGTAGTTTGGTTCAATGCGTTTCGTCCATCCTTGGCACTAGGAACTAAGAAGGCTAATCTTTGACCCATAAAATATTGAAATGTTAAATATGGCTACAAGGTAGCAACAAAGGGTGCGATATTTGACCTAACATTAGAGTAGGACTTTGTGTGCTGCTTATGGGACACCATGAAACTACTCATAGGAACCTAAGAAGCACGAACACGGACACGGGACACGGATACGACACGACAAGGACACGGCGATACGGCAAATCCTAAAAAATTAGGATATGGACATGGCTAGGATATGGCAAATAATAAATATATATTTATATATAATCATAAAATTAAAGAATAATTATATTTTTAGCCAAATTAAGAAGCATAATGTCACAATTAATAAAGAAGAAACATAAGTAATAATAGAAAAGTCAAAAATAAAATCCATACTGCATAATGTAATGTAATAGTAGGCCATAGTACATCATCGACATTACATGTCACAATTACATCATAATTAAAACAACAAAAAAGATTCATCTTCCATTACCCCACTCCATAAATAAAAAAAATCCTCGCTTCATTCGTGATTCATCATTTGACATAACTTCAATGACATCATCATCCCTACCAACACTCCCATCATCAGTAAATAGCACAGCCTCTAATTTTGGTGCATCAATTGAAAAATAAACTATGAAAAAAAAATACAGTAGTTTTGGAGAAAAAAATGCAGTAACAGCAGTAGTTCTGAAAAAAAAAAAAAACAGCAGCTGCAGTTAGAAAAAGAAAGAAAGAAAAAAAACTTCAGCAGCTGCAGTTAGAAAAAGAAAGAAAGAAAAAAAACTTCAGCAGCAGTAGCAACACAACAAATTTGGAAAAAAAAAAGCAGCATGAATTCTGAAAAAACTACAAAAAAACTGCAGCAGCAAATTAGAAAAAACAGCAGCAGCAAAAAAAAAAAAAAAAACAGTAGCAGCAATTCTGAAAAGACTATAAAAAAAAAAAAAGCAGCAGCCAAAAAAAAAAAAAACCTGTGGCAGCAATTCTGTAAAAAAGAAAAAAAAACAGCAGCAAAAAAAAAAAAAGAAAAAAAAACCAATAGCAACTTCTTCTTCTTTCCGCCGTGTTTGAAACGTATACTGACGTGTCCACCCCGTGTCCGGCCCGTGTCCGCATCTTAAAAAATTAAAAAAAAAGTAGGACACGTTTTTGGCGTGTCGGACACATGTCCGGCTGTGTCTGAGCCGTGTCCGTGTCCGACATGTGTCCGACACGGGCATGGGGACCCTATACAGGTGTTTGTGCTTCATAGATAGGAACAATGGTTGGAGATAAAACAACGACTACAGTGGTCTCTTCATTTGTGTCATGACGCACCACGAGGAAGAAAAATAGGCAACGGGTTATTCTCTTAGCCAAAAGGCTGAGGATAAATTGTCTAAGCCTCATATTAAAGACAAGAGTTCAACCCAAAAGGAGAAGAAAATTGAAATCTTATTCAATATTGTAGTCTATCCCATGAGAAGGGATTACATCTATTTATATAACTAAACTACTCTTTAAATAAGGAAATAATCTAATTCAATCCGAAGAAGGAGTCCAAATTCAAATATAAAATCAGTTTCTAAAAATAAGAAACTTAAGAAAGCAACTGCTAATAATAAATTAATCTTCATTGCTAGGTCTTATTGGATTTGGGCCCAATGGGCTGGCCATGACTAGCCAATCATGGATTTGGCCTGCATCAGTTCCTCTTCTCTTGGAGGAGAACTCATCATTGAGTTCGGTAAATGTCCGTTTGGATCGAAAATTATTCGAACAAACTTCCGAATTGCTTATTGAGCTTTATTTTGGGGACATAACTTGAAAGCATGATTTGATCTTTCCTCCCAATTAGAAGTCGGTTGGAGGAGTTGCTTTTTTTGAGGACTACATGTGTCTTGAATTTGTGATTGGACCATTAGATGCTTCAATTGTTGGCTGTCTATCTTCCATGTTTGATCTCCGAAGATGAAGTCAATGTGGTGGACTTCAATAGCTTAATCTTCTTGCAAAACCATTGAAACAATTGTTTTGAAGTCTAATTATTCTATTGGCTTTTTTGAAATTGGTGGTGCAATCGTATCCATTGGATGATCAATGTCTGCTTGTACTCCTTCTGGCTTTACGTTTGGCTTTTGTATATCAATGTTGTCTTTAGAAAGAGATTTATCTTCTTCCTTTCGAAGTTCATATGAAACATGACCCATTTTGGGAGTTCGGCAACTTATTTCACTTGAAGTTGTCATGAGATCATCCTTTCCTTGAGACCATGTGACTTTGTAAGGCTTCATGAGCTTCTCTGTAGGCCAATTGAGTTTGTCAATAACTTCTTGTGCCACGAAATTGATAGCATTGTCACGATCAATAACCACATTGGCTAACTTGTCTTCACATGTTGCTCGCGTCCGGAATATCATAGTTTGTTTCTACTCTTCTTTTTCCATTTAGCGGGGGTGAGAAGTCTGCGAATAACAAGTATGTGATTATCTTCTCCTGTTTCAACTACATGAGCTCTCGTTTGTTGCTGAAAATTTTCTTCCTAAGACTTGTCACATGCGGGGCTGTCGAAGCATGTATTGCTTCACACGAATAGCTTCATCGTATGCTTCATAAATGGTGTTGCAGTGATTCATCTTCTCTAAAATGCTTGGTCTCAATCCTCCAATAAAACGAATCAAATCATGCAATTCATTTTGTTCCAATTCACATATTTGATGTAGTCTTGAAAATTGATCTAAATATTCATCAACTGACAACTCATTTTGCTTCAAATTGAGAAATTGTTCGAATAAGAGCTAATTCTCAAAATACAAATTACCTTATGTATGCTCATACTATATTCTTTGAACTTCATCGGAGGATCCAAAGATGTGCATATTAGCTTTGATGCAAGAAAACAAAATCTTTTAAATTCTCAAAAATGAACTAACTTGATGGCTTGATCTTGATGACAAAAGTATGCAAGTGAAGACGGATCGTGAATTGGAGCTTTGATGGCCAAGATATCACCCTTTTTAGAATCAATGGGTGAGAGTGATAAATTGTGCTTTGGTTGGGCTTGGCTTCCTATTAGCTAGGACCACTTGGATTTTATTTTATTTTATTTTCACTTTTCAGCTAAATGGGTTGAACCTAAGCCAAAGTAAAAGCCCAGAAGCTAGGTTGGGATGGTGGGCTTGAGCCTGGCCCGAAATAAAACAAGGGAGTTGAGAATTGGGTAGGACCCAAACTAAAGCCCATAAAGTATCACTGTGCTAGTTGCACGTGTGGTATTCCTCGAGAATGACGAGCGACTGAAGAGAAAAGGGTCTTCAAACCCCTTTTCTACTGACGTGCTCGGCATCGAAAGGAAGAAGAAGGGATTACATCTATATTTACAACTAAACTACTCTCTAAGAAAACAGTCTAATTCAATCCAAATAAGGAGTCTTAATTCAAATATGAAATTAATTTCTAAAAAAAAGAAACTTAAGAAAGCAATTATTAATAATAAATTAATTCTCACTGCTAGGCCTTATTGGATTTGGGCCCAATGGGCTGGCCATGATTGGCTAATCATGGATTTGGCCTGCATCATGTTAGCTAATCCATAGAGAATGATATGAAACTCAACTGAGGTGCTTGAAATATGCCCAAGAGAGAGTGTGAGAGAGCACAAACTGCATTTGACCGAATTAATTTGTATGGCACATTTCTCCATGGAGCATACAAGAACCAACAAACATGATTTAGGGGTAGGAAACATCAGGTCTAGTGAATGTCAAATGTGGGAGAATCCTATAATGCTTTTATATGAAATGGAGACCAATAAGGGTTCACAAATGTTATAAAAAAAAGGGGTTCACCAGATTACGTTTAACTCAATAATCACTAGCATACCATCTTTTCTCTCAGAATCGCCAATCTGTGCAAACTGATGCAGTACGAGGCTCAATGATGTTCATGTGACCTCCTTTGCAAGGAATTAATGGAAAGGGTTAAATTCTTTGAGGAAATGTTGTTGGAGAGTAGATTTGAGTGCAGTAATGTTAGAAGCTTCGGTATTGGTAATGATAATATCATTGACATAGATGAGGGGCGGGACCAAGAATTATGCCTGCAGGGGCCACTATGAAAAGAAACCAATGCGAGACTACAGGAGGACCTTCACTAGAAAAGAAAGGGAAAATTTATTTCTTGTTCAACATGTTTTTGCTAAATGTTAATGATAGTAGAGTTTGAGGAGTGCTACTCTATTTTTAGTTGATACAAAGGCATATGTTTGTGTTAGAGACTTTAAGGTAACTGTGTAATATTTATACACATCCCATTTCACCTTGTCTCCTAGAAACATGCCAGAATGAAAATGTCTCTCTTAGATATTGCGATTTGATTTTGAAAAACATTGAAATACTGTAATTTGATTTCAATCATATTTTATGTTCTTGTGTTATCCTTACTTGCTTTGAACGCATACTACATAATTGCAGACTCGCCAGCTGATTGATTCAAACGTGTATTGGTTTGCCATTCCAAATATTGGTTCTATAATCAAGGGTCTTTCTCAGGTATTCTTTTTGAGACGGTAATTGTAGATCATGTGTTAGCCATGACCTCTGATTTATTTAATATCTTAGTGCAATGGTTCAATTGAGGTTAAAAATGTGAAAAATAATGTATGCTTATGTTTGTTTGTTGAATAGTTTAAACAGGAGTAACATTTAGTACCCATACTAATGTCTTTTGGAAGCTACATGTGAAGACTTGAAACCTTACATTGCGGCCGAGAAGGTGGAAAATGGATTCTGTCACTTGATTTAACAAAACAGAATGGTGGCTCTTTGGCGCAGCCACGATCCACAATTGAGAAAAATTAATCAAATTCCCAAAGGATTGATAGAATCCAAAGATGGATTCAGCCCCTGGGGCATCCTCACAAGAGGAATGAACACCATAAGAGATAACATCTCAAACCTCGAAAGGGAACTTTTACTAATTGAAACTCAACATCCATAACAATGAGGCCTAACATCCTTCTATATAGGAGGGAGCTTGATCCCCAATTAACAAAACTTACTAATATTAGAATGATCCTAAACAAGAAAGGAAACTCACTAATATTAACCCTAATGCAATCAAACTACTAATAATATTTCTAAATAACTAGGATCCAATTGGGCTGATGGACTAGGTCCAACGGGTTGGCTGACTTATGGTTTGGCCTGTATCAACTCTCTCCTGCTTGGAAAAACTCGACCATGACGAGTTTGCCAACTTGAGAAATGCCGGGAGGAGTTCAACTACAAGGTAAGGGAAACCTCCTCTTGGGTAAAAAATTAGTCATACAAGTTCTTTTTCTTTTCTTCAGATCTGTGTTTTCATAACTTGGCTTGAAAGCTTGATGTGGTCGTTTACTCCATAGAAAAAGGCATTGGACGTGTCGCTGCTTCCGATGAATGAATTCAGCTTGGATGTATGATTTGATTCGTAGATGCTGTAATTGCTGGTTGTGTATCATCCAGATTTGATCCCCAAAGATGAAATCAATATGGGGAGCTTTAACAACTTGAACTGCTTGTGAGACAACGGGAACAATTGATTTCATTGTTGCCGACCTAATTGGATTTTTTGGAAGTGATGAGACAATAAAATCTCATGGATGTTCAATATTATCGCTAAACTGATCAATGTCTTTACTAGTTGCTTCTCCTTGTTCTTCTTTTGAAGCCTTTTGATCAAATTATTCAATGTGCACTTGTTTTTGTTCTTCCTCAACTTTTTGTGGCTTTTGATTATCACTATCTTGATCAGATTCTACGTGCGTTGAATTTTCCATGCGACCAGCAATGCCTTGTCCCTGCGTAGTTGTTGTATCGTGAATGTCAACTGTCATGGTTGGCATCTCCTTTGGTGCAATCATGATGTTAATTGTTTCGTTTGGCTCTTCCTTTGATTCTTTGGTGGAAGGGGAGGATACAGGAGGAGTGCCTTGTGGTGTCGAAAATGGAGTTTCTAGATGCTGCCATTGAATTCGTCTTCCATTCCATTTAAAATTGTAAGTGTTATTCTGATGGTCGGTGATGACCTTAAGACGATGGAGCTATGGATGATCAAGTAAGATGTGGGCAATATTCATTGGGATAACATCACACTTAGCATTAGCTTCATAAGAACCAAGCTTGATTGGAACAATTCATTGATGCTAGGCTGAAAGAGTATAATCATCTACCCATGCAACTCGATAAGGTTTCGGGTGCTTTGTAGTTGGCAATTGCAACTTATCAATTGCTTCTTTAGATATAATATTCATAGAACCGTTACCATTAATAATGACGTTACACGCCTACCTTTGCAATTAACTTGTGTTAGAAAGATAGGAGGTAAAGTCGCATCATCAATATTCTCTGAATTATCCGCAACTAAAAGTCACTAATGAAGGAAAAGCAAAGGACTTTGGTCATCAGGGTCTGAAACTTCAAATTGTGTTTCAGACTTAGGTTGCATGCTAGACTGTCTAAGCATATGCTCAACAAAAAGTGTTTCTAAGTATGCCTCATGAGTGGTTTTACAATATTTCATATTCTCCAAGACATCCGTTCTCAAACTTCTAATATTACGAACCAAATCATGTATCCTATCCTCCTTTAGGGCACATATTTCGTACAACTCCCAAAATTGGTGAGTAAATTCATCAATTGACGAGTTCTCTTGCTTCAAATTAAGAAATTGCTAAAAATAAAACTCATTCTCAAAATACCAATCTCTATATGGAAATTTGTAAAAAATTGCCTAATGTTCATTGAAGTTTCCAAAAATTTTTATGATGATATAGGATGCAAGGGCAATATGATTTAACTCACTCTGAAAAAAATTAGACCGATCTGCTAGGCTGGGCCCCTTTTTTTTTTGCTGTTGGTTGATTGGGTTCGGGTTTGGGTCAAATCCAAAAAGTGAACCCAACTTGGTAAGGGCTCACGGTAGTTGTGGGTCAAATTGGGTGTCCAACTGGACTTGGTTTAATTCAGATTGGGTCAGGTCAAACTTGGGTCAGATCAGGGCCAAAGTTTAGGCCCAACTACTCAAAGAAAGAAAAGGCAAAAGGTCATGTGGCTCTTTTTTCCCTACTTGCTACAGTAACAAAACGCAAAGGAAGGAGAGGGATTTCTTATCTGGTATGTTCAACTGCGATGAAAGAGAGGTGGGTTGTTACTGATGATGAGGAATCTGGGGAAAAGCTTGCTATGGACGAGGTGGGGTGAAAGCCATGGACATCATGACGACGAGCGCACGGCTTCCTGATGCAGCCCAAGGGTTAGGGCTTGCGTGGAGGTGCGTAAACACGTGTCCAAGGACACTTAGAACCGTCAAGATGACTTCAACACACACGAGGACTCATCTCTCTGGGAAAACCTAATTCTATTAATCAACCAAATCTGAGAATTTCTTCTCTACAATACCATATATATAGTAAAAACAAACTTAATGTGTAAGAAAACCCTAGGCTAATAATGGAAACTTTCGTAATAACAATTTAATTAGAACTCTACTAATAATAATCCTAATCTAATTTGAAGAGGGGCTGCTGGGGCCTAAACTGCATCATCCTCCCCGGGTTGAAATAAGAGTTCGTCCTCGAACTCGATTCTGCTTCGGATTGCCAGTGTAAATGTGTTGAACATGAAGGACTTCCGTTGTGGCAGCTTTCCAGGAATTCTTCTTTGGCGGTTGTGGTTTCTCAGGATGAAGAGTAACTTGCTGTCCACCATGCATGAATGTATAGGTGTTGTCGCGCATACCATGAGTCCCATTCTTGTCATACATCTATGGACGGCCTAATAAGATATCACTACTATCCATAGGTAGCACATCACACCAGATTGTATCCTTGTAAGTCTCACCAATGGCAAAAGTAACTTTGCAAGTATGTCGAACATGCGCTTAATCACCATTCATTAGCCACTTGACAAAATAAGGACAGTTATGCTTATAAACTTTCAATTGGAGGCGATCAACAAGATCTTGGGAGATGAGATTTTCACAACTTCCGCTGTCAATAACAATTGTGCAATTTTGTCCCTGAACTGTACCTGCGGAACGGAAAATATTTTTTCGCAACCACTTATGCTCAACAGTTGGTGGAGCGTCCTTGAGGACAATAAGAGCTTCACCTGTGATATCTGCATCGATGAATTCAATTTCCTCATTGTCAATAACCTTGGGATCAGTGTTAGTACCCTGAATATCATCCGGGATATTTTTATTAGCACCTTCAATCTCAATCAGATGTATTCGCTTTGGACAATCTGCGGCGCGATGCCTGTGCTAGTGAAAATGAAAACAAACCATCTTATTTTGATCTTCGGTCCTTGCAAAAGTCTGTCCATTGGATTTAGTTTCTTATAGAGGGGAATTATTTGGCGGAACCCATTTGGATTTTTGTACTTGATGATTTGCAATTCCCTCAGCTTTGATAGCATGTTGGATGAGTTCATTGACATTATCAAAATGTTGGAAGGCAAGGATATGTTGAATGTCTATTCTCAATCCATTGAAAAATCTATCCACTACCACATCATCATCTTCAGTCAAGCTACAATGAGCTTGCAGAGTCAAAAATTCCTCAGAATATTCAACAACTGTTTTGGACCTTTGTTTCAAGTTTTGAAAGCTAGAACGTAAATCTCTTGCATAGATGACAGGGAGGAATTTTTGCTTCAAAATATTCTTCATCTCAGTCTATGTATCAACTGGGTCCATGTTTTGATTCCTCCGTTTTCTTTGCATTTCAGCCTACCAAGTTTCAGCATAATTGCGAAATCTAGTGGCAATTAGTGTGACTTTATGGTGCTCAGTCATTGGCTTTTGTGTGAAAATATTCTCCACGCATACTAACCAATCTATGAATTTAGCGGGCTACAATTTTCCATCATATTCAGGAATCACAATTTTAATCCCTAAGTCTCGATTAGGATTATTGATTGGCGGATCTTGTTGATTCCGAATATTTGCACCATCTTCATGGTGGTGATGCACATGTTGATTAGTTTCCAAATTTATCACTCTAATATCCAATTGTTGCAGGGTGGTGTGCATGTCATCAACTTTTGCAGATAATTCTCTAATGGCACTAGCCAAATCTTCAAGTGAAGAAGATGAAGATTCAGCATCCACTTGCTTCTTAGGAGGCATTTTTTTTAAATGAAAAATTTAAATCTGATTGACATGATGTGTAGATCGGTTATCCAAAAACACGTTAATGAAGACAGATCTGAAATCGGATGTCAGATGGCTTCAAAATAATAATTTCTGGTTGTTGATGGAATGTTACTGATATTAGTTGACTGGAATGGCAAATAAGTTGACTTCCTGCTGCAAGTGAGTCAAATGAATCTGTCTAGGCCCAACAAGGACCTGAATGGAATACAAGCCCAAAGGTCTTGCCCCGCACGTGTCCAAAGTCACGTGTGACTCTTTCGTTAAAAACCACAGAGAAAAAAAAATCTTGAGGGAGCTTGCTGTTGCCTGGTGACGAGAAGAAGAGATGGATGAGTAGAGGGCGACTATCGGCGACGAAGGAGTGTAGCCAACGGTAGGTGGCGACGGTGCACGGAGAGATCAGGTGGCAAGCGAGCAAGAAGGGTGGTGCGACGCTGACTGGTGTGGACAAGTCGACGCGATAGCGTGATGCGGGCGGCCTTATGACGACGACAACAATCAGAAGCAACGACAGACGGTCCAGGTACGTTTCTTCTCTCACTCTGCTGTTGCTTCTCTCTCTACTGCTTCTTTCCTCTTTTTTTTTTTTTTTCACTCTAGGGTATGGGATGGAATGTCGATTACGTCGGGTGTGAGGAATCGGGTCATGCAGGGCGATGGCAAAGAAGATGCAAGTGAAGAGGAAGTGGGGCAGGCTGGGAAGAGGGTGGAGGTAGCAATGATTAGGGTTAGGGTTGGAACAAGGAGTGAGGGGTTTCGGCAGGAAGTGTAGGATTAGGGTTTCAGTCGGTTTTTTTTTTTTGTTTTATAAGAATAGAGGATGGGTTTGAGCCGATGTTTTGTTGGGGAGAGGATGATGGGTTTTCGAGATGTGTTCTGTAAGGGGTGTAGTTTTGGGCTGTGGGACTATTTTGGGTTATGAGGCACGACAGTGAGATGGGGGTCTGGCCGGCTGATGAATAGGGGTTGGTCCGGTTGTCGACGATTAGGGGTTGGGACGGGACGAATTTCTAAGAGGGTTTGGAGGCTGTGCCTATGTATACGGTAATGGCGAAGGATACGAAGATGGCGAAGGATCTGCACGATCTTCCGGCTTTACTACCAATCTGATGCAGCCCAAGGGTTAGGGCTTGCGTGGAGGTGCCTAAGCACGTGTCCAAGGACATTTCGAACCGTCAAGATGACTTCAACACACACGAGGACACACCTCTCTGGGAAAACCCAATTCTATTAATCAACCAAATCTGAGAATTTCTTCTCTACAATGCCATATATATAGTAAAAACAAACTTAATGTGTAAGAAAACCCTAGGCTAATATTGGAAACTTTCGTAATAACAATTTAATTAGAACTCTACTAATAATAATCCTAATCTAATTTGAAAAAGGGGCTGCTGGGGCCTAGACTGCATCATTTCCATGCAGTACTGACGCACGGTGGAGATCTCTTTGGCAATGAACAGGTATGCCATCTGTGCTCTCTCTCGTTCTGCTTCTTTCCATTTTTCTTTCCTCTTTTTTTTTTTTTTTTTTTTTTTTTTTTTTTTTTTTTTTTTTTTTTTTTTTTTTTTTGGGTTTCTGCTGGGACTAGGGCCTTGAGTATGGATTGGATGCATGTTTTTTTTTTTTTTTTGGGCTGGGTTGGGGTAGAGCTGTCAGGGAAAAGGGAGATGAGTTTACTGTGGTTGAGGGATTTGTGGAGATGGTTTAGTGATGGGTTGGGTGAGGGTCAAGGGGCTGTTGGATGGTGTTGGTTGGGGTGGAGGTGGTAAAGAGGCTTCGACTGGGATCTGGGAGGGGCAAGGATGGGTTGGAATGGCTATTGGGGTCTGCGGAAGTGATTTGGGATCAACTGGTGGGATCCCGGTGGTGTGTTGGTTTCAATGGGTAGAGATGGGGTCAGAAGTGATGAAAGGGTGGTGTTAGGGGTGGCCAAATGGGGGTTAGGAAAGGGTTTTGGAAATGGGAAGGTTCGGTTGGGTGTAGGGCTCTGGCGAGAGGGTTGAAGATGGATTGCTAATGGATATTGGGGAGAGGGGTTTTCGATTGGGATGGGGAATGGTGACGATGGAATTGGGATCCAAGGATAAAATGAATGATGATGGGATAGAAATCCAGGAAGGGACATTGTCTTCTCGGCGATTGCTTTTTGTCTCTGATACCAAGTGGCGCAATTACAATTCACGATCGAGAAAAATAGATCAATCTCTCAAAGGATTGATCGAATCCAAAGATAGATTCAACCCCTGGGGCATCCTCATAAGAGGAACAAACACCATAAGAGATAAAATCTCAAACCTTGAAAGAGAACTTTTATTAATTGAAACTCAGTATGCATTAACAATGAGGCCTAACATCCTTATATATAGGAGTTGGCTTGATCCCTAAGCAACAAAACTTAAAATATTAGAATAACCTTAACAAGATAGGAAACTCACTAATATTAACCCTAATGCAATCACACTATTAATAATATTCCTAAAGGATCCAATTGGGCTGATGGACTAGGCCCAATGAGTTGGCCGATTTATGGTCTGGCTTGCATCACTCTTGCTCTACACACACTTGTGGAATCCTAACAGAGTCCTATTTTGGTTCCCATCACCTCTGAATTCTACCACTGCGAATATAATGAAATTTGCAGGTCAAATTGTGATCCATTTACTAAAAATAACAAAAATGGGTGGGTTGCTGATATCAGCTAAACATGCTTATATAGGAATTTTTTTGAGTTTATTTTAAGTAAATTACAATCCCTATAAATTATGCAGACAGAAATATTTGTTTAATCCTACTGAAGCTAATAAGGTTCCTCTGATTTATGCCTTTGTAGAACCTTGACGGCCCTTTGATTTTGCATTTTAAAACTGCCCCGAGCAAGTTAAAGATGAATTGCTAATTCTGAGGGTTTTGTGATTAATGGCATATAAGAAATGATATTTATGAACTCTTTCAGGCTGTGATGCAGCTCTTTTCACTTGTTCTGACATATTTTTCCGAAGGCCATCATATCTTTCTTGTATATTATACACCTGCGTGACTGGTGTCCAGTAGATGGCCATGTAGTGGGTGGTGGTTTTGTTATTGTTGTGATAGATACTGCTGCTGCTGCTGCTCTTATTATTTCTTTTTTCCTCATCCTTTCAATTTGTAGCATAATTAATTTGTCGTGGCATTACCATATGATAGGCTCACACACTGCTGAGTTGTGGGAATTTATCATAACTAGTATGTTAATGTAGATAGGTTAAACTTCTTCAAATCTGAATTAATGACTTTCGTCAATGTTTTCTTCAGCCTACCCCTACCTCTTGATGGGCCATCCACCTGTATAACCAAACTTTTTCTCACCGGTGCCATTACTGGCCTACGCTCAACATACCCAAACCATCTTAAATGGCTTTCTCTAATCTTATCCTCTATTAGTGCTACCCCTAAATGCTTTTGAAAGTGCTCATTTCTAATTTTATTTTTCCTAGTTTTACTACACATCCATTTAAGCATTCTCATTTTCGCTACATCCATCTTATGAATATGCATTTTCTTAATTGGCTAACATTCTGCTCTATATGTCATAGTTGGTCTAACCACTGTCCTGTAAAATTTGTCCTTCAATTTCGTTAGCATTCGTCTATCACAAAGCACTTTAGAAGCTAGTCTTCACTTCAACCATCCAGCTTTTATCCTATGTTCCACATCTTCGTCAATCTCCCCATCTTTACTAATCATCGAGCTTAGGTACTGAAAAGAATCTCTACGTGGTATCTCATGTGTTTCAATTTTGATAGTGGTTTCAATACTTTGTATATGTCCACTGAAGTTGTAATCCATATATTCTATCTTTGTATGGAGAAAAAGAATTCATGTAGCCGACCCCAACATGGTTGGGATAAGGTTTTGATGATGATGATGGGTATATTAATGTAGATGGTATTGTTATTGTTGTCATAACATAGGCTCACACACTTCTGTTAGTGTTTCTATTTTTCGTTTATTTTATTTTATTTTATCTTATCATCCTTTCAAATTGTAATGTGATTAATTTGTGGCGGCATTACCACATCTTTGGGTCACCACCTGTTCCCTTGTGGAAATTTATTATAACTAGCATATTAATATATTTTCTCATTTTCAATTTTCATGTCTGCATTTGATTCTTCAGGGAAGAAAGGAGCTTTTGTCCTTTCTAAACCGCAGGAAATTCAAAGAGATGTTGATGGCTCCTCTGGAGAAGAAGCGCTTGCGCCTATCTCCATTAGACATGCGGTTTCATCTCCGGGATTTAATTGGTTCTGGTCACTTGAAAACAAGTCATACCCCTACAGGCTTGGTTGTTCGTGTCTCAAAGGATTAAAAGCCAGGTGCTCTCCATTAATGAAAAAAGAATAAGAAAAGACCAAAAAGGCAGCCTTACAAATGCCTTTGAGATTAAGGATATTGGAGTATCATTTCCAAGTTGGTTGACTTGAAGGGTTAATGGTTCACTTTGCTGCTTCAACATCATCTGCAAAGCCTTACCCCCTCTAGTCTCATGCCATGATTAATTTATCCTAAGGATAATGTTACTGAGATATGTGCTGTTGTAGTAATTTGCTTGTATTATTCAATTCATTTTGCACCAGATTGATTTAATTAATTATACTAATCTAATTTTCAGAAGAAGATATGGTTTATCTTGGAATAAAAGGGTCCCAAAAAGTTTGTTGCTTTTTTGTTAGGTGGCTGTGTTGAATGAAAACTTAATCATAGATTATCTGACAAGTCGACAATAAAAATTATAATGAATGGCTGTTCTATTATTACGTCTTCACAAAATTGTGATTTGAGTCATGTTTTGGTCCTTTGTGACTGCTGCATGTAGGGGTTTGGGTATCCTTTCAGCTTATCACAGGTCGATCGCTCTATGATAGTGATGGGGATGTATTGGACGTGTTTTCTAAGAATTTAGGTCCTTTGGAATCCAATTTAGACACGATGGAAAATTTTAATAGAAACATTGAATGACATTCGACCAAATTGACAGTACGGATTGCTATTTGCTTAAATATTATATTTAATTAAATTTGTTGTATTCTCTCTGCTATTTGGTGTAATTATACAAAATATCACGATATTAAGATTTATCTTTTTGGTCCCTAAAATTATAATTTGTAAATGCATAGTCCTTTTTTCAATGCTTGGTTTAAGCTTATTTAGAAAATGACACAGATGCCTTCGGTTTGGTTTTATTTTTTTTTCCTTTGCCTTTTAAAACCGTGGTTTTCAAGTATGAGCCAATTGAAGGGGGTAATTTTTGATCCATTATGCCAACTAACTCAATGAATCAAGGTTCGTGATCAAACTTTCTGATTTTCTTGGCTGGGTTCGTACTGCCGTAATTAGAGAGATAGCCTGGCCTGATGAGTGTAGATAGTACCTTGGCCATCCCTGTGGTGAACGAGGAAAAAAAAAAAGCACATTGAGATAAAAGTACCACTTTATATATATAAGTTTTGATACGCCTTCAGAGAAGACATACTTGACATTTGTACCAAGTGGAAGGTTATAGGAAACATGCAGCTTGCATGCCACGAGTCTCATGTCAGATTAGGTAGGATACAGGTCAAAGGAGAATATAGGTCTCCACAAATAAGAGCCCAGTCAGTGAATGGGAGTGTCTCCACAAATGAGACTCTCAATAGGATCAATAAATGTTGGTTTCTTGGTGATCTTGGTGATCCTGCACATCAATGCCGGAACCACAGAAATGGTGGTAGGTGAGTCCTGCCTCAATTTGGTGACTGTCAGGATGTAACGGTCTGCTGGAGAAAATCTCCGGTTGTGCAATTAGTCCGGTAAAGTTGAGTTTGAACTTGGTTAGTGGGTCAAACACTAACAACTTCGAGTCCATCTAATGTATTTGTTAATTGGTTGAGAAATATCAAATGAATCTGACCTAAGAAATAACAGAGTCAAGCACTGCCACCTCAATTGTCTCACCAAGGTATTACATAACGAGCTATGGGTTTTTAAAGTCAAAATCAGGACTAAACTTTCTCGTTGTAGGGCATCTGTATCAATTGTTATATGGATTTTAGCCAAAAAGAGTATAGGAACCAAAAAATATTTCTAAGGTGCCTTGTAGGGACACAGGCAGCAAGGCCATAACTATAGAATGAATTTTTTGACGCGTTATTATGTACATATTGATCAATATTTAAGTTCATCAACTAAGCACACTAGGGTGCTTTTGCAGAGGAATTTGTGGTGTTTGTGGGTTCAGATTGTTTCATTGTAATTTCTTGTCCGGGACTCCGGGTAGCTTCCTTGTAAGCTGTTCTCTTCCTTCTCAAAGCAGGTTAATGCCCAGGTAGTGGAGTTGCTTATCTGGTAGCCCATGAGATTGAGAATGGTTTTATTTGATAAGGAACTATATTCTGGGCCATCGTTGCCAATAGATTCATAGCAGGTGGAAGCTACCTCCCCACACTCTCTTCCCTCTCTTCTTCCCCTTCCTTACTGTCCTACGTCGTAGGCTTAGGTCCCACTGTTGACATAGGGTGGATTGCCACTAGTTTAGCTTATATTAGGAGGTATGCTCTAAAATTAGTTAGATTGGAAAAATATGTCTATGTTATTGTGTACACATACTAAAAGGCATATCTAGAATAAAGTAAAAAGGAGGCATATCTAGAATAAAGTAAAAAAGAACACATTCAGCAACAAGGACAACACCACCACAGTTGCTATCAGAGGGGCTCACATTTCAAAAGCAAAATAAAGTGAACTGTTCTTAGATGCTCTTTTATTGTGTTGAGCAGGCAGCTTATGAATGCTTAAAGTGCTGATATAGGCCTGTGTCAACCCAATATAATACACAAAAGGGGCGATAAGACGCATGATACTTTACAATTATTACGTAAGGTCAACATTATCGGCAATCTTATTTACAAGGAGCTTTAGTTATACATGCACCTTGGCCCTACCTCAGAAAGATGTGAATCATTCATAGATGCATTCGTTAGCGTTTACATGTAGGAGCTTTAGTTTAGAATGATCATCACCACTGGATTAGGAGTGTCGTTAAAATTAAGTGATTGAATGACACAAAGTAGAGTCTTTTAAAAGATAGAAATCTTTTGTACAATGTCGGATGCCTTGAGCATGTCCAGACCATCCATTCAAATTATTGCTCATGGTGTATTTACACTATGTTCTAAAACTTGATTCAGGATAGATCAAAATGGAAAAACAAACTTTATATAGCTAATCTCAACATAGTTGATATAATGCTTTGACGATGGTGTTGATTTATTGACACTCCAAAATTTTCTCTATTATGAAGTATATTGTTTGTTTGACCAAAAGCATTTAAAAAAGCATCTTCCTTATCCGGCAGTGAGTATCACTCTAGTTGAAGACAAAATTATTTAGGATTAGATGAACCAATTGCATATTATTTGAAGGTTTCTATCACTACAAAGTGGGCCTTATAGTATGAAAAAGTTTATTTATTACCAATTAAATCAAAAGTTTTTCAATCTAATTGCGAAGGAATTTCCTCCCCCGAGCATTGATACTTACAATAACATGAGCATTGCACGCCAGAGAACCTAGTGGGACCTTGTTCATGTTCCATCTGAGTGGGCCAAAAAACAAGGACTCCCTGATCATCGATCCCAGGTTTAAAATCCATATGAATGGACTGAATTGTTAGATTGATTTGCCATCGTCTTAGACGATGAAAACTTATCAATCATTGCTCAAGTAGTTTAGATGATAATTTGAGCCTATTGCTATATACAAGTATGTTGGGGGTTCGAATGGGGCACTAGGTAGGCCCCACAAGAAAGTGTGCTTATCATAAGATGAGTGCTAGTGCTTCGCAGAGGGGGTCCAATTTTAAATGATGCTATGAAGAGAGGATCTTGGTTCCACTTGTGAAATAAAAGTTAATAAAATTGTGTATATTTTGCGAATTATACATTAATGTTTGACTTTACCTTTTTTTTATTGGAATGAACTCTCATAAGTATTTTTCAATGGAAACTTACAAACATGAATTATAAACACGTAGTATATGGCTATTCTGTGAGAAACTTTTTCTTCTTTTTTTGATGACCGAAGATATTCTTTGTTAATCCAACTTTTATACTTTTGGCCTTAGCCTAAGGTAATCTGATTCTAACGAGCAAAGACTATTCTTTGGGATGTATATATATAACTGTATACATATTACCCGGATAATACAAGGGGTAGGAGTCGAATTTGAAATCTTAGAAAACAAATTTAACGCTCAAACCTACTAAGCCACTGCCTTGACAGCCCTGTAAGAAACTTCTTAAAAAGTTAACTAAAGGAATTTCATGTAGAATCTTAAAATTATTTGTAGCAAAGTAATATAAAACACTTCACGCACATGAATGCGCACACAGGCACGCACGAAAAAAAAAAAAAACCGCCATACGAACGCCCTAACATGTAAAATCATACTAAATATGCTTATTTTAATCCATCAGTGAATGACAATTGAATGTCTCATTTAAATTCGTCGTATTCACAGGGGTAATTTGTGGGTGTCGTGGGGAAAGTAATGCAAGGTACCTCTCATTCGAATCTCTCTGTATCTTTTACGATGGCCCTTCTTTGAGGTCCATGGTGAATTTAGGACCAGAAGCTAAATGAGCTGGGCTTTAAAAAACATTCGCACTAGCCCAAAAACAGCCCACCAGTACTACTTACTACAGTCTACATATGGGATAACCCATCTTATAGAGACTGGAGAAGACCTTGCCAAAAATCAAATGAGGTCTATTTCACTAGATGGGCAAACCATGCATACCTAATTAATCAGACATTAAGGAGTTGTACCTAACTATCCATTGCCTAGATCATTGTCATATGAATCTCACTATTTTGGCTGGGTCATCTATCCAGTCGGGCCCAACTTGTTCAGAGTTTTGTAGATGAAGACATTTTCATGTGTGATGTGTCATCTGAAAGGTTCTTTGTGCTGTGCTTAGTTAGAAAGGTGAGATTAGTTCACTGAAACACAGTTCAAAATTCCATTGTAGTCTAGTTGGTTAGGCTATTCGGCTCTGACCCGAAAGACCCGTGTTCAAGTCCCGTTTTTACATCTATTGTCAAAATCGAAAGTCAAAAGTATTATTAAAGTGAAAATCATAAGGCAAAAGCAATTTGAATTAAAATGACAAGTTAACAAGTGATAAAGTAAGCACTTTTTCTACATCTTTTCTCAAAATCTATAGTTAAAAGTATACCTATTAAAGTGAAATCATAATGCAAAAGCAATTTGAATTAAATGACAAGTTAACAAGGGATAAGGTAAGCACTTCACAAGGTTTTATCGAATAAGTTTTTTTAAAGATTTTATTTTCTCACTTGTTGTGACCAATCAGACATTGTAAAGGAACACTTATAGTGGCTAGGCTTATTTTCTCACATATTTTACTTTATCTCTTAGAAGACAACCATTACCTCTATTTTTCTTTTCAAACAACCATTCACATGAATATATTGATGGACATGAGACCAAAGGGGATTAGATTCATCAATATCTAAAAAAATATTATGACTTTGAAAATGGATTGTGCTCCCACTACTTAGGAGGAAATTGTATGGACTTATATTAACATATAAATTACATAAATAGGGTAAATTTCCCTATGACCCACTATTTCAAGCCCCTTTTTATTCTAATTTAGGTCCCTATATTTTGACCAATCCAATTCATCCATACACTAAATCCCACTTATAGAAACTTTAGGCTTGTTTGCTTGAATTAGAATACTTTCGAAATTAAATACATAGGATCAATACCATAAGAGAATAAAAATGATAGCAAAGGCGAATTCCAAAAACTGAGCATAAAAAGCCTCAAAGAAATGAAGATGATGGAAAACCCCAATAATTAAATGCATAGGAAAGTGAATGTTTTATATATATCTCTATAATATCCTTCACCTTTTACCTTTTTAATAATCTTTTTATTGAGTTCGTTTGATTATAAACTTATATGTTAAAGCAAACAAAGAAGCAAGGACAAGGACAGACAAGCCCTGCACATTATTCCAAATGTTGCTTACCTTAGATTTTATTGCAATAAGTTACAATGGTATGTAGCTATTAAACTTTAAAGACTTGTAGTATAAGTTCAGTTTTAATATTTATTTATTTGAGTTTTAACATTTTATATTTTGACCCTTTTTCTTGCATATAGATATAGGTCGGCTACACAGCTGTGAGCCTTTTTTTATCAAAGAAACGATGGTGAACAAAACCGAACCATTTGGACCCCTATCTACAGCAGGTTACCAATATTGACCAAACTTTCTCTCACAGCTTAGTATTATACATGACGTGGTCCAACCCATGGCTCCAACTGTTGCCACATCATCAAATTAGATAGGTGGCCCACCTAACATGTATATGATGCAAACAAACACATTCCCTTCCTAAGGCCATGCCACAGAGAAAGGAATGTGGATGCTGATTGTAGGATTAGGCTTCCTACTTACTCACCTCTTGTATCCAATTCAGCTATATTCTTCCTGCAGAATCCCTATCATTTTGAGAGTGGTGAGCTGCTGAGAGCACTGTGAAGACGCGGACAGGATATGATTTGAGCTTTCCATGACTGGTAGGTAGGCTGGAATCAGCTGGATGGCCCATCAATGGCCATACAATGGGCCCCACCCATCCTGTCTGGCCGCGCCGCGTCCGCAAGTGTGCCGGCTCCACGTGGTCGCGTGTGGGCCCCGGTACATGTCACAAAACATATGCATCATTGTTAGCTTTATTGGCAATAATGCACTGATTGCCAGGGGGGTGTGAAGAAGGGTCCCTGTAATGCATAAGCAAATGCTTGCAGACAACCGTTTCCCAACTTTTCAAGTCATCTCTACCCCCAACTTCCAAGGGATCTGTGTGGTTTCTGATGTGTGGAAAGTCCCAGCATCGTACACAATCATCCCCCAACAATCTGGTTTGGAAAGCGACACCCCCTTCAATTGCGACTTCCCTCCAAACCCTTCTGTCTGATCACATTTATAGATTCCAAATTTTCATTTGGGTAACGAGGGGCCCGCTAGCTCTTCCATGGCCCAGAAGGTCTATCCAGCGGGCCCCACCCTCCACGGGGTTCATCATCGCCTCCTATTAAAATTCATTTGAATATACATTGCTGCGTGTATATGTGCAAAGAAGTACCATCTTTTTTTAATCTAGTTTAATCAATATCACCACCACCACCACCGCCATCATCATCATCATCATTATTGTCATGATCTATCATTATTGTGGTCCTAAGCTTTTTGCATTTGTGTTGGACTTGGAGAACTCTAGTTGCCCACCTTTTCCTATTTAAGGCTGAATTTTAGCGTGCTCCGCATTCCATTGTCTTTCAATTCCATGTTTTCCTTTTCTTAGTTTCTTGTGTTTGTGTGAGCTGTTAGTTTTAATCATTTAAACATGTGACAATCACACTCGGCAACATCTCTGTTAGATATGATTTGGTGCTAATTATTTTTTTTATTGTCTTTTGTTGATAATATTATTGGGCAATTAAAAATGGAGGGCTGATGTGGCATATATGCGTGGCCGACACTCTAACACGGTCCTAGCCTCATTGTGAGGCCCAATTGGAACCGTCGCCCATCGCGGTTAGAGGTGAGACAAAAATGGTTCCATCATCGGTAAGGTGTGGACAAAAATGCTATCAGTGTAGAATAATGGTTCTCATATTTAAATGACGTCTATTCCCATAGGAACAGTATGCACATAGTGCAGTGCAAACTCACTTGTAGCCTGTAGGGCCCACTTGGGACATGGAAAAATCACGATGGTGGATGAGGGTGTGCAGAACATCCTGTCAATCCATGACACCTTAAAATTTTCAATTTTACGTACAAGGCATTATTTTTTTCGAATTCAATCAAATGGTGCACAGTGGATGGATAATTGTCAAATCTGGGTTTGTGACAATTTGTAAAGGATGGTGTAGATGAGGAGGATAAATTGATCAAAGGTAAGTCAAGTGGCCAACAAAAAAAAAAAAAAAAAATAATTGAGTGAACCGAACAAAAAGTGTTGAGACTTCCGGATCATGTTTGAAGGAGAATTATTGAATATCTTTGATGGCAACTCTTTTTGTGATCAATCTAGGATAAGTTTTTATTATTTTATTGAAATATTTGATTGATCATCGTATATTCTTTTGTGATCTTTGTTAATCTTAGTTGTTTGTCCAAACTCATTTAAAAATAAAAAAGTTCACGACCCTCCCCATTGCACGGAAGAATAGCATTTCCATAATCTATACGTGTTTGTTTTGCTTTTCATAATTTCTATCCAAAGTTGATACACGCGAGTAATATGAGTTGGGAATAAGTTGCACTGTAGCCGTATTGCACTAACAAAAACTGGACCAGACGGGAGGCTTGTGCATGCAAACTGCTTATAGTGTATCATTTCTCGTGCCACAAACATCAGGCTACTGTTGCAAGATGTGATATTAGTGAATTAGATTTGCAATTTGTCGACAAAGTTCATGTCTGGATCAAATCAATCCTCAATGAATATCATGCTCAATCTATTGCATATATATCACCCAAGTTAGAACTTCTTTACCAAAAAAAAAAAAAGGTGAAAATTGAAATTGATTCCATGATTTAGCCTCCTATGCTACTGACAGTTGAAATCAGTGATTTAGGTGATAAAAGTTCACTTCAATTCAACAGTGAATTTTATTACAATGAAATGGATATAGAACACTCTTTTAAACCGTGATAGCAATTGTCTTTCATTTTGTTTCATGCTTTCGGACTAAGCATGGTTGTAACCTTTTTTTTATATTTATTATAATCCTTTGCTACCGATAAAAAATAATGTATTTGGCTTTGGCTAAAACCCTTACATATCAGTCGTTATATTCATCAAATCTTCAATGATATCTTAAGGACAAGTGCCTTATAACCCAGTGGCAAAGACGGGTCCAAAGTCCAATCCCTTGTATATTAATCAATTCGACTTGGTTTCCTTCAAGTTTTAAAACATAACGACGGACAGAGCCAAGCTTAATGTTGACCAATCTCTAGGATCATATCTATCTTGTCGAAGTTTTTGCTTAAATTTACACTCCATTAAATGACAAACACCACCTTCATTTTTTTGAGGTACCCATCTTAGGGGGCTGGGGCCTGGCCCTCTGATGAGGGAAGTAGATCTCAGTCAAAAAATGTAAACCCCATGTGAAAAACATTGGATGTCCATATTCGAACCTTGAAAAAACAATTTGTAAACAACACCTTTATGAAACCATTCTTGCTTACTGCTTTTTCTTTTTTCATTTGATTGCATAGATGGTTTGTGGCACAGGCACTTCCGTTTATTTGTGATGTCCTGTTGTTTGATAACGTCTAGACATAATCTTTCTTTAATTTAGAAAAGGTCTAGACATGGTTCTGAAATTCTGGAACTTAAAAGTGGACATCAACCTGTTGTTTATTTTTTATGTTTAACTTGTCTACTTACAAAGAAGTTCCCTATAATCTCAAGATAATTACCTTAATTTGTCTAAATTCTGGGCAATATGCAAAGGGGTATGTTTGTGCAATTGCATTTATAAGAAAAAGAGTGGAAAGTGAAAAAGCTTTTTCACAATGTAAAAAATTTCTTGTCTCATGCTGGTACTTCACTTTTGTTAAAAAGAAATTGAGTTTTTCGTGATTTAGTGGAAAAACATTTTTGATGGGGAGCAAGTTGGAATGGATTTTCTATGAAATACGGAGAAGCGTGCCTGAAAAACTGATTTTCTCTAGTGCTGCACAAATGTGCCAAGTGGAAAATGCATTTCCTCATGTGGGTTTTGTGGGTTTTATTTGCTCGAGGATGTCAATGGACCTTGAATTACGCAGGTACCCAACAACCTGGACCTTCTTTTGACACCTGAGTAATAATCAGGTCTGAACTTGAGTATCTGTGTACTCTAGCATAAAACACATATGATGTACAATCAATTTCACATATTTAATATGGCATAGTATAATTTTGATCTACATATGCTTGTACAGGAGCGATCGAAGAGGAAACCGTGGTTTCTCTTCATGGCATTACAAGTCTGACCTCCCATGTCCAACTTTGAAATTTACTGAGCATAAGGACAATGCATCTAAAATGACAGTTTTCAGTGTAGATTTCCTCCACACTAAACAAGAGACGAGAGTTTTACATTAAAAAAGAAAGGAAAAGAAAAGACAAGAAAAGAAAACGTAGGAGGGCCATGGAGGAAAAGTATTTTTAGTGACATATCGGTTTCACAAATATGTCTCCTTCTATTGTTAGAAATAGAACTTCATCAAACGAACCAAAAATAGAACTAAACATCAAAATACGCAATCCATTGGGCCAATCCATTTGAATAGGTGTAAACCCATGGGATTCGTGACATTGGGAAGAGGGGGATAGATTGGATGGTTCATTTGGCTTGATCATATGGTGGGCCCCCTAGTTCTCACATTATATCTATTGTGAGGTAGCTGCGTAGGAGGATGTTGATTTGATGCACAGGACCTTGGTGGTCTGTGCCCTACACACGGCCCCCACCAATCATCGTGAGGGCGACGGGAAGATCTAGATTGGTTGTGCCTCCGTATAAAATCTTCATCTAACCAATCGTCCTAACTCCTAACCACTTGAATCATGGCTCACAAATTTAATGAATTTATAAAATAAATAAATAAAGTGGTAGTCAATCCAATGGTCCAATCAATTTGGATAAGTGGAAATCCATTTGGTAATCCCGTGTCACCGGATCCGATGGGCAATTAGAGCCTTGTGTTGTGTTATTACCCATTCAAATAAGAAACTTGACTTGGTTCTGGCAAACTTTTCATGCTTTAGGTGGCTGGAAAGCAGTTTTCATATTTTGGAGCAGACATTTTCTGTAGGAATGGATTACCATGATGATTCATCTTTCCCAGATTTACATGGAAAGACATTCTCTGTATCAATCAATTAGCAATGTTTTGAGAAGGATCCCATGTCTCATCATTTATATGTTTTTGACTCTGAAATATTTCCCCATTTGCTCATCTTCCTAAAATGGAACTAGTAAGATCAGAATTCAGAAATGTATATAATGATAGCTACGGATATCTGAATTATCTAACACATTCCAACACCACATAGAACCTGTTTTCAGATCCTGCACAAATTTAGATTGGAATTCAGATTAAAGCACATCTATGAAAAAGTTTTGGATCTAAATCTGGATTCATATACTTAGATCTGACACGACTAAAGCCAAAGTAATTATATTTCAAGGTAGAAGTTGAATTAAGCCCATAAGGCCTTTTTCTGTATTCAGAACCTTTGCTCTTGACCTTGCAACACTTTCCATCAGTAGGATCCAAGTTGAATCCAATTCAAAATTGGACCCCCTCCTTCAAAACGAACAACGGTCCAGGTACTGCATCCGAACCCAACCAGATCTGCTTGCAAGTTACAACCTTAAGATGCATAGGTGGGGGCTAGGGTTAAGATACTTGCTCACTTCTCTTAACCTCTTCATATATATCCACATAATACTGTCAACGACATGGGTGGGCCTCGTAAGAACAGAGAATCCAGGCTCCTGTGGGCCACATATTATTCAATAAACTATGGCAAGAATTCCATCTCAACATTCCATCACATGGAAATTGATTGGATGGGTTTTGTGAATTAGTGATGAAGGGATACAACTGGTCCAATTACGTCCACAAATACATGAAAATGATTGGATCAATTTAAATATGAAGGAAAATGTGGGTGATTGATACTGCTTTAGTCACAGGTTTTAGGGAAGATTTGTCTACGTGATATAGCTTTTGATTTTTTCATACTACTTTAATCAATGTCCAAATCAAGCTATAATCCGGTTATATTTTTACACAACTGGAAGTCTGGAATAATACTATATCAGCTACTATTATATGATGGATTTACTGTGCCCGATTTTCTATAACATCGGTGGAGTAATAATCCTATCAATGGTCCTGGTCCCTTTTCAAGTACCATTGTATTAAGCGTTGAGGACCCTCCAGCTCCTACTTTCTAGACACCAACATTACTTCCAACTGTCGTGCCTTCATGGTGGTCCTGACCAAAAAGGAACGGGGGCTGTGTTAACATTGGAAAGTATACTATGACCAGGTACAATTCAAGCATCAAGCCATTGATAGTTCAATGGCTAGGTACCATATGGGTCAAGTTTGGTAATCAATTTTTTTTAACTTCTTCAGGTACCATTGTACAAAGTGCCAAGGAGGTCCCTCCAATTCCTACTTCCTAGACATCAACTTTATTTCGAACTGTCGTCCATCTAGAGTGGTCCTGATCTTGGCGGAGGAAAGAGGGTTGTGTTACATTGGGACGTCTTGGTAGACAAGTACTAACCACGGAGAGTTCAATGGCAATTGGCAAGGCACCATAGGTTAAGAAGGCACCCTAGGTCAAGTTCGGCAATCAGCTTTTTAAAGTTTGACAATCAAATGCTTCCAAATTTCTAGCCAGTCTCGTACAAAAGTTAAGCCTTTAGCAATTTAAGTCTTTTAAGGAATTGAGTCAGTGGAAATATTCATTTTTTTAAGATTTTTAGGTTGCAACTCAATCAATAAAATTTGAAAATCCTCATTTTTGTGGATTTACTCATTAATAGCAAAATTTCTCATTCACATGACATACACTGATTTCGATATAAAATCTTTAGTCATACAAAATCTTTAGTGAGGAATCCCTATTCCAGGTGCAATGAGGAGTTATCATATTTGCGGATTCCTCACATGTTAGTAAATGTTGTTAATCTCATGAGAGGAACTAGGGACCTATTTGTGGTCCTTACGCTCATATTATCACTATCTTACAACTGGTCTAGTTTAAACCAGCAAACAAAAAAAAAAAAAAAAAAAGGAAAAGGACTATTCAAGAATCCATGATAATAGAATTTGGCTCCAACGAAGGAGGCAACTTAGGACCACACCATGTTCGGACGGTTAGAAATAAAGATCTTTTAAGGGGCCTTTAACATTTTCACACATTTATTAATGAAAAAAAATGGAAAAGTACGACTCAAGCAACCTTGATAATGAAATTTGGCTCCAAGAATTGAGGCAACTTCACGTCCACACCATGTTCAAAAGTTGAACGGCTAGAAATGGAGATCTTGTAGGGGGCTTTAACATTTTCATATACTTATCACTGAAAGTGGAATTGTGTACGGATTAGAAAGAGCTCAAAGGTAAACAAACAATGTAAAAAGAGTATGTCAAGGATAAAGACATCAAATTTGTTAGTATTTAGAACCATCTTTAGATTAATAAAAGCCGTTTCTAGATTAATACTCTTTATATTTGACTTCATTTAACTACTTTAATGCTTGTTTAATGTTTTCATCAAAACAAGAAAGTTACTTTTACTAAAAACTGCTCTTTGAGTTCAAGTAAAATTATTTTTATTTTCAATTAAAGGTGAAAGAGAATATGCAAAGAGTACATCCAGGATAATAAAGATATCAAATTTGTCGGTAATTAGAACCATTTTTTACTTTTACTGAAAAATGGTATTTGAGTTAAAGTAAAATAAAATTTTTTCTGTTGTACAAAATATGGTCTCTGGAGTAGAGTTCGTAGATCCTAGCAATAGTAACTTTCACAGTCTTGGACGTCTTGCTCATTAGTCCTACTAGGATTATAATTAATTGGAGAGAGCTCTTGCATAGGTTTAGCTAACTATTCTCACATGTTGTGAAATTTATTTTTGTAAAAGACAATAAAAGACTATCTACCACCAAAGGGAAAAAAAAATTGATTGTGTACTCTTTTTTTCTTTTTTTTTTTTTGAAAGATAATGTTTTTGAAAGAATAATTTGCAGCATACATTTTTTTTCTAATAATATTTTAGAAGGATTTTAATTTTATACATGATGGCATCTTATGTGTAATTTCAATAATTTATGTTTTTAATTTTCTTTTATTCTCCACTAATAAGTGTGACGACCCAACAGTTTGAAAAACTCCCTGTATAAACTCTGTCATTAATAACCCATCAACATTATGTAATCGCTTCAAATGCACTTGGAACTCCATGAAGAACTTGTAGTTCATTTTCATGCAATTAAATACAATGACATGTTTTTCAATTTAGCAAAAAAGAGAAAAGAAAACAACAGCTCTAAGAGAACTATCAAGGTGACGCGCCTTTATGTTTTCTGATGATGGCACATCAGTGGGGCCCAACATGAAAGCAACCTGCGCCAAAAATCGAACTCAATTAATGAATCCTACCAAACAGGTTTTATTTCATTGAATGCGGATCATTTGTCCAAGTATATCACTTGATAGCCCATCTTTCTCCTTAAACCCGGACAGGTCATATATAGCAACTGCATTTTCAGAAAAAAATTTCACTTTCCACAAAGTGGTGAAAATTCATATTTCATAATTGCAAAATTTTGAGTGCCATGTTGGACCTAGGATTAGAACTATTTGTAAAATGATTCTAGCTCGAACTAGTTTTTCTGATTTTGATAAGAGAACTGGGTCCCTTTATGGAACCAATTCCTACTTCTTTTACTTTTTTTTTAAATTTTTAGTTGCTTTTTTCATAAAATGAAGATATCATTCAACCAAAAAAATCCAAATGGGATATCATTCAACCTATCAATAGTACATCAAATCTACCTTCCACAACTAATAAATCTCAACATTTTGAGAATTACTATATAGGTTCATTTTCGAAGTTTGTGACGTCAGCGTATATAAAGTAAAAAACCATGTTTTAAAAATGCATATCCCTGAGCCGGCCCTTGGTCCATAGGTCGAAACCTTTATTTATTTGAAACCTGGATCATAAAGATTAAAACTTAAAATAGCTTCCAAACACTTTTTTTTTTGTGAATTGGTACTTTTGTGTAATCAGAGAATTTAATATTTGATTACTTTCCTACTTTACCTCTCAAAGGATGTGAAAACCCTTAGGCTGGTAGGGGATATAAAATTCTCAAAACTAAGAATTCCTCACCTATTACCAAACATGTCTTATGGAGTCCTCATTAATCTTAATTGACTTTGAGTAAAGCATTTGCTAGGGGTAGTGTCTTACCAAACACGACTATAGATTTTTTAGAAAGGTCATATTGAGGACGGGACTTTCCAACTCTATGGGCCCACTTTTGATCCGTGAAACTCCTTTCATGCTCCTATCCCGTGATGATATGCAATCATGCACAATTTTATGTGCATCAAACATTTATGTTGGATCGAATTTAAAAAAAAAATCTATGGTTAAAAGAAAGTTAAACTTTTAGGCTGTTAAATCAAGAATTTGGAGAATCTTTTATGGGGCTGATTTTGTATGACCCTTTATCCATTAACAGATCTTTATATTCATCCCACTCCCAATGATAGGAATGCGTTCAAATGAGTCCAATGCGCTGGCCGGATATACACAGTAATGAGGTGAAAAATTCTCTGTTAATGATACTTTACACATAAGAAGCATTTAGACAGAGATGTGTGGGAACGAAGTAATGAGGTACATTTATGAATAGTTGATATGTAAACCAACAAGAGCTTTTCTTAGGGCAAGGAAATAAATCAAATCCAGAGCACCTGGGAACATGAAAAAAAAATAAAAAATAAAAAATAAAAACAAATCATTAGTTGAAGGAAATAAGGAGAGAAGGAAGCGTGACTCTTTCTACCATCAGACCACCTAACATTATCCCCTACAAAGAGGGAACCCTAGCAGCTTACAATTATACAATGCAATAATTGGAATTTATTCCGAAAGGGTCTCTCACAATCTGTTACATGTTCCGTAGCTTCACACCCACAACAGGGCCAAAGTTTATACACCCACCCACGAATGAATTTTGCTCCTTCACTCTTTGGGTCACTAGGCCAAATAGTGAATCCCACCTAATGATCAATCAAACTCAATCACACTCATTATTCCTTGTGAGTCGGCACTCGCCTATGTTTTCAAGCAGGCCGGATACTTATTTACCATTGGGTTGATCAAGGAAAAAATGTAACTTTTTGTAAAACTGTTAAACTTTGAATCCATCAATCAAGGGCTCTGATCATCTAATCAAATTGATATTTGGCCCACCTTTAATTGAAGGTTAATTTTCATGCGACAACTGGTCCTCAATGGGGCATTATGCATTTTAATTAGACTGCTGCTAAATGTAAATGGAATTTTGCTTAGTCTGCACAACAAAAAAAAAAAATAAAAAAATTAGAGAATTTCCAAAATACTTCTACCCCTTTTCTCTCTACACATCTTCTTTCCCTTCTTCCTCTCTCCTCACCTTCCCCATCTCCCTCTCCAGCTGGTGACGAGCTCTTGTAATGAAGGAAGACTCTCCTTTCACTCTTCTTCTCCCTCGCTCTCTCCTCCCTACTGCTTTTTTCCCCTCCCGCAGCATCTTCCAACACGAAGGATGGGGCAGAAAGGTGGAGGGAGGAGAGAGAGAGGGAAGAGAGAGAAAATACCGGGGGGAGGGGAGGAGGAGGACATTTTGAAAAATTTTTATTTTTATTTATTGTTGTGTAAACTGTGCAAAATTTGATATGCATTAAACACCGCCCTTTAATTATTGCTGCACGCAATCTAACCTATCTGTAAATTGTCAAAAATGCCATTGTGGGTTTAGTGAATATGCCCCAGGGTTTTATGATAGATGGGTATCTCTGTCTTTTTAGCATCCCCATAAATAGGATATGCACCTTTATGTGTAAGAGACGAAAATGTCACTTTATATGTAAAAATTTTCGTGTTAGGCCGATGTCGCTTTCGGAAAGTACATGGTTTGTTTATACATCTATTTTATGTGTGAAGATTTTTTCCCACATATCCAAAAGCACCTTTTTCTCTTTTTGCTTTTTAATAATTAATATTAACTGTAAAGAAAGAGCTGTTTCTTATTGAAGAAATTTCTTTCCACTTGCGATTGCTATCCGTGAAAATGCATGAAGAAATTTGAGAGGTTTTTTCGGTTGAGAAACTTTAAATCCCCAAAACCAGTAGCTACTTCTATCTTTGACAAGATTGTGAGTGGAGAGGATGGATGAGTTAGGGATAGATATGTAAATGGGTCACATCGGGTTTGATTGCACGCCGAAAATTATTAATGAGAATTTGAAATTAGAATTAAGATTGGTTTAAAAGTAGTTTTCTAAAACTAAAAGCAAATTGGAACCAGCTTCTTGGTTCTGAAACCAAAATTATTAATGAGAAGATGGAACTAAAAGCTAAACTAATTCCCTATATAAGATGAGTCTAGGTTTAGGTAAAAAATGATTTGTTAAAAAAAAAGCATCTAAGAGAAATTTTCCAAAAGTAAGGAAATATGTTAGGTCGAAGTCCGCGCGGGGGGGGGGGGGGGGGGGGGGTGGTAACCAAGGTGGATCTTGACTCATTTAAGTCAAAGGCTGAAAAAAAAAAAAAGACTTAGACATGGATTTGTTTACTCATTGGAATATAAATAAAGATTGAGACTCAGTTATTAATGGGTTAGAACCTCTGGATATTTAGAGAATCAGGAGCCATTTACATCTCCAATTGGAAAAGATAGTGGAGAGATGTCATGCGAGTAAAGATATCATCAAAAGGATAATAATGTAAGAAAAAGTACAAGATCTCATTCCATCAATTACGTGTATTTCTAGACAAATCATGAATCAGGATCTAGTAGTATTTTTTTTCTTTTGTAAAAACCCCTAATTCTCAAGGTCATTTCTCCCAATTCACTGCGGCAGACTTAGCAATCCACCCATATTCCTACCATCGAGCATGATTTAAAATTCAATAGTTTGTGAAAGAAAATTCAAATTCTATAATTAATAACCCCAAAACTTATTTAGGGTCGACAAACTTCCAACACCCCGAGTACCCATCAGAAATATTCGCCGCAAAACACGCCGTTAAAAAAAATGATAATTTTAGTGTTTCATCTTATCATGAGGACCCACTTATAATGACTCTTTTTTGAAATAACAAAGAGTTAATTTATAAGGCTGTTGGGTCTAACCAACATCAACACTCCATTGATTCAATTAAATAGAATACCTGTATTAAAAAAATGAATATAGGCTGAGTTTTTAATCTGCCCGACTCGCTGAGTTGCTCAAAAATTTTAATACACCGCCAACAAATCTAATCATATTTACTCTTGAGTCCAGCTGAGTTGTAAAAAGTGTAACAGATTATCTCCTTTTTGCTGATTTTAACCAAGATATGACAATGTGTGAAAAAGCAGTGCCAAACACCACCAAAAAGCTTCACCTTCGTTGAAATGGAACAGGCCTCTATGATTAGATTTTTTTTCTTTTATGCTACTCATGGCAATGGATGTTCAGATAGCTATCTGCATATATTCTCAACGTTATCGTCACATTCATGGGTTTGCCAACAAATTTCTTTTGTCTTTACTAGTGGTGCCAAAAATAATTTCGTGGGCCCTTCTTCCTATTTTTGATTACCTATTTTTCTGACGTACCATTTCCCAACTAAGCTCAAACTTTGCCTCATTCCTTGGTTGTATATACGTTGCTTATGACCCCAGACCCTTTCTTTTTTCTTTTAAATGTCATTCTTTGTGATGGTTGTGATTATAATTTAGCTCCACTAATTGAGAAATTGGTAAGAACAACTAGCTGTATTTTCTTTATTATTAAAAAAAACTTTGTGGGGGCCTACTTCAAACATTTGAATTTATAGTAGACCCACTGTGACAAAGGCAGTAAGAAAGGATCACAAATGACCCAAATCTCAAATTTATTTGATGACAAACACCTGAATTGCGTGACTAATCATGCCAGTCATGTTCATGTTTGGCATGGGTTATTGTGCAAGTCTATTTTACATGCTGCTTGTGAGAAGGTTACGATGACTACATCAAAGGTAACATTGGCGCGTATCGTAAATGTAAAGAGTGATCTTCCTATCTAGGCATTCATTATACATGAAAGTAGCTGTAGTGGGCCCCATGGGTCTAATTGTTCTAGAATTGTGGTACCCACTTGGAGAGGATCATTTCTCCATTTAGCTTGGGCCACGTAAGGCGTCTAATCTATGTCAATTTTTTTGATAGAAGTCTAATCTATGTTATTAGACCGGTCGATGAGTTGGAAATAGAAAGCTTGCGCCCATGGTTTTCTAAAGACCTTCCACATCACATTGCATAAGCACTTATTAGGCCCCCCGCTCACTTGTTGGCAGGGTTTCTTACCTGTAAACTTCGACAGATGGAAGGGTCCAATAAAAGTGCTCCAATCACGATCTTGCAAGGAACTCTTTCTATATAAATATTCCAAAGTTTCAAACCGTGACAAAGGAGATTAAGCTTTGCCACATTTCCTGGATTGCTTTTGCTATTATCCAACAATAATCTCTGTCTAGATTAGTTAGTACTTCAACCGAATCCTCCCCATTCTCTTTTCTTTCGTTGGATTTCCAACCGCTCCAAACACACATGGGCTTAAGAGACATAGAGGCCACACTGCCCCCAGGATTTCGGTTCTACCCCAGAGATGAGGAGTTGGTCTGCCACTACCTCTACAAAAGAGTTAACAATGAGATGCTCTCTTTGGATACTATGGTTGAGGTTGACTTGCACACTTGTGAGCCATGGCAGCTACCAGGTGATCAATGAATCTTCCTTTTACATGTTTATTCATATCTTATTTCAATTCATTCATTTCTGGGCAATTGGTTGATCAAAAGCTTCTAATCAACCACAAAGCATGTTGTGACTGTTCTTTTGACGGATTAAGATTGCTAGAACATGCTTTGTTTATTAAAAAATGAATCACTCTTGTGGGGTTGTTCAAACTACAAAGCTTGAGGTGTTATCACAATTTTTCTGGGTTTTCAGCAGAAGGATGGTCTACTTATAATTCACTTCTTTTTCTTTACCATGCATGTTTTATTAGTCACTATAGCTGTTTATTTCATGGGAATTTCTTTCTGAATTTTTCATTTGGATGGAAATGCCGGTGAAAAAAGTAGTATTACACAATAGTTTTAATGTGTTGGAAGCTTTTCAAATGTTTTTTTTTTCTTCCTTCTTTTGAAATGGTTGAAATGGGTTCAGATGCTGCTATGCTTGGAGCCAATGAGTGGTACTTCTTCAGCTTCCGAGACCGGAAATATGCAACTGGGGTCCGTGCGAATCGAGCGACAAAGTCTGGCTACTGGAAAGCCACAGGAAAAGACCGTCCAGTGATCGACCCCACGACACAATTTATCGTTGGGATGAGGAAGACTCTGGTCTTTTATCTAGAAAGAGCTCCAAATGGGAAAAAGACTGGTTGGGTCATGCATGAATTTCGCCTTGAGACCCCTCATACTCCTCCCAAGGTTTCTTTTACTTCCTCATGTGAAAATTGTACAAACACGCAATCGTTTTTCATTTCCTTGAAGCCAAGTATTGGGTATATGTTTCAATAAAGGCAATTGAGTATTAAGCATCTCTTAAATAGTGTTCCATGAGTAGATACAGTCCTCACGTGCCTAGTCATTGAAGTTTGTTGTTTTTATTGTCATTATTGTCATGTTTTATGACTTAGGGGCACTGTTACCAACCTTTTATACTTCTTCTAGTATTTAAGCTTTGATTGATCAGATTTTCTGTCTTGCTAATCTTGTTCAGTTGATTAACAGGAGGATTGGGTGCTATGCAGAGTTTTTCACAAAAGGAAGAAAGAGCCCTCCACTCAATACAGTATTGAAGTTGAACAAGAAAATATTGGTTGCTCATCTGCAAATATGGGGTCATGTATTCATCCCATATACGGAAGCATGCCGTATAATAAGCAAATGGTCTCAGACTCAAATGAACCCCACCAAGAAGAAAGCAACAGGCCTCCAAACACCATGCTAAACTTGGCAGTGTTGCACTACAACTTTCTGGAGGATACACCTATGATTGGGATTAATGGTAGAGGTGGAGATGAGTATGGGTTTCTACTGGACTTAGGTTTGGATGATGAGAACATGGGGGATGGAGAGCCACTTGATCTGGGGGAAACGATTTTGGAGAATGGAAAGGAGAAGGGGTTTCCTTAGGCTGTGGGCTTGGGAAGCTGGAGCTCTCATTGCCTCATGTTTGAGAACTGAATTATTGGTATGTTTGTCGATTTGTGTTTTGAGTGATGGTGTATGTATCATTTGTGTTGTGCAGATATTTGTTGGGACAAGAAGGTACATGTCAATGTTATATATATATATATACAAATTATTGTACGTTAAAAAAAATTGTTGGCCTTGCTTATGAAGCATAAAATGTCACATTTCATTCATTATTCTAACCATATTCTTATTACTCTCCCTCTTTCTGACCATATTCTCGTTACCCTCTCTCTCTCTCTCTCTCTCTCACACACACACACACACTTTATTCTAACAAAAACTCTCTCTCTCTCTCTCTCTCTCATTCTTTATTCCAACAACATTCTCTCTCTCTCTCTCTCTCTCTCTCTCTCTCTCATTCTTTATTCCAACAATACTCTCTCTCTCTCTCTCTCTCTCTCTCTCTCTCTCCCCCCTCTAAGTTAAGCATTTCAAACTTAAATACTATACCTCTTATTTATGAGTTGTCTAAATTTAATTTTTGTTTCTTTGTGGACTCCAAACATTCTATCAAATGATCGATAGAGTTCAACCCGTCATCTTCTTTATCAAATGCATTTAAGAACAAGCATCCAAGTCTGCTCAAAATGATTAACTCTATTAACCATGGTTAAGAAAATTACACACCCAAATAATGAAATATTTCTGCACATTTTCCTTTGCAGAGAGAGAGAGAGAGAGAGAGAGAGAGAGAGAGAGAGAGAGAGAGAGAGAGAGAGAGAGAGAGACTTCTCTTGCTCTTTTTTTCACTACAAAATTACAAAAATGTGACACCCTCTTTCTCTACCACTGAAAGCATCATGTATATAGTCCCTAATAAAAACTTGTCCTATTTTAACTATTGGGCTTCCAACCTGCCCCTTACAACCAACCTGGACAAATAAGGGTGGCTTGATCTGGGTGGGCCATGTGGGCTCATCTGAAGTGGGTCAAGGCTTGGCTTTGTTCGCCAATGCTGTAGAACAATATAGGTACTCTATATAGATTATGCAGACTATTCGTGGAACTTTTGTAAGAAATGACCCAATAAGGGTTCCTTGACATGCTTGGGCCATGTGGGCTTCTGCAGAATAAGTCAAGACTCGGCATCTTCACCAATGCTCTTGTGTAAGGTGGTCCCACCAGACACCTCTACATGATTATGTACGGAATATTCGATGGAAATGGTTAATTAGCTCATCCAGTATGAGAGGTAATGGTGCTTTATATATCTGTGAAGATAGAATGAATCTCTAAAGATTGTATGATAACGCTTATTTATAAATATATATTGTAATCTATACATGAAATACATTTTTTATTTTTGGCAATCGTATCCATGAAATACATATGGTACGTATGATGGGCCCAACACTAGGCCGAGCTGACAATTTGACATCAAAGCCAGGCCATGGTTTTTTATTAGTGGGGGTTAAACTGCTTACGTCTGACCTTATATCTATTAAGCCTTTTTCAGATAACCATTTCTACCTAAATTTTATGGTTTTGATATAAATGGTTAATTGAAGAAACTTAATATGGTATTAGAGATAACTAAATGAATTCAAAGAGGAATGTGTTGACGTGAAAAAAATTTGAATGTCACCAAAAGTACGCAAATTGGGTTTCACATGAGAGGAAGTGTTGAGAAGTGGGCTCCACCTTAGGAGGAGTATTGAAAAGTATTTATGTTGTCTTTGCTAACATCTTGAGATTTTGGTATAAATGGTTAACTAAAGAACGTAATAATATGGGCCTAAAAACGTGACGAAGCTTAGACTAAAGTGGGTTCTATTTAACAACTTGACAGACTAACTTAATGGTAGTGGCATATGTACTAGGCTCATCTAGAAGATGTGTTTTTTCCTCCAAAATATGGATACCTAGGGCCCAAATGCCTCTATATACATTACGCTTCTCTCTCTCTCTCTATATATATAGAAAAATTCTCAGGAATGCACCATTTGACAAGATGTGTTTTTGCTCTCTTTCTATCCTCCAATGACAAAGAAGTTATGTGGAGACTTTTTTTCCTTTTTAAAAGTAACATTAATTTCTTCTCCACTTTCATAATCTCCTATTTGTTGCAAAAAGGGTGTTTTCACTTTTAAAAACCCTTGGGCGCCATCTAGCTCTCCTTATATATATATATATATATTGAAATGCTATGAAGGATTTGTTTTTGTCTTGCAAGAATCTAGACTAGAGTTCTAGCTATTAACAATTTCTAAAATCATTTCAGTAGTTGCTTCCTAATATGTTAGGTTTATGAATTTGCATGATTTAACTATCATTTTAGATTGGATTAGGGACCTAACTAGGTTAAATGCTTAATTATTCATTCAATTTTATCATTTCATATATTTTCACAAAGAAATTGGAACTTGCACAATTTTTACACATTTTATGCATTAATTGAGAATGTTTGCAATTTTTCTCTAAAGAGTCTCAGTTGGAGTTGAACTCTATCCGGACAGGTCCCACTTCAGTGTGGGTTCTTTAGTATTTGATTGGTTTAATTTGAATGTGCAGAAAATAAAATTTGTGAGACCCACAAAACTCTGAGATGATTTGGATCTCACTGCTTGAAGATTGATATACTTAGAGTTCATTTACCCGTGGATCCCACTTGAAGATTAGCTAAGGCTTCTAAAAGATCTTATCTCATCTTATTGTACCAAGGAATACTTTTCTGACTTGACTAATAAGTCACAATCACTGTAGAGATAGAGATAGAGTCCATTGCAAATTAGAATTCAAAATTTAATACTGTTTTTGTCAAGATAGCTTATCTTAAAATGACTATAACTCTCAATCCAGATGTTGGATCAGTGCAAATGACCTACTATTGGAAAGCTCTTTAAGAGTAGATGTTAGTGGAGCCCAAGATTGTACAAATCAGAGTTAAAATGAGAAAGTTATGAGCCTAAAAATTTTCAAGTACATTTTAAAGTGGAGTTGTAATTGTATCTACATCGTTGAAGTATAACTGCTGCACATTTTTCTATAGACCCTATATGAAGATTAGATAAGATTTTCAAAAGCTTCCATCTTATCTTATCTCCAATATCTCTTTCATCTAAGGAGACAAACCCAATCAATAAGGAGCAGATCTTATCTCTTAATCTATAAAAAATAGGTTCAGATTCAATGAACGTAGAAGCTAAAAAACTATAAAAGGAGGCCACCATGGGAGACTCCTCTTCATTCCTAGCCAGATTTGGAAATCCAAGATCTCTTTTTTGCTCTTTTCTCCACCTCTCCCCTCTATTAATTTTTGTTTTTATTTTAAAGGTTTTATAGAGCCTTGATCTAGAAACTTGGATCTAGAAGAGAAAATTCTGATAAACCATTGTATAAGAAGAAAATATCAATGAAGTTATTTTTTAGGTTCTTTGCAATAGTAGGCTAAGTTTCTGATCGGAGCGAAAGATAAAGCTAAGCATTTTAATGTTCTAGTTTATATTTGTTATTTTACTCTTTTCTGATTGTCTCTTGTTAATGTGCTTTTAAAATATAATAATAGATCTGTCTTTATGCTAAAGGGAAACCTCTGATTTATGTTAGTAATGAATAAATTTTGATCATTTATACTTACTCTGATAGATTATGCTTAAATCCTTGGTTATCTTTGATAGTCTATGATTAGTTTGATAGGTGATGCTTAGAATATTCATTTTTTATGAGGTAAATGATATTTTGAGTATTGATTTTATTTTTCTTAATTAAAAACTGGTTTTTGCAATAGTCAAATCATCCGGATCAAAAACATTAATTTATTTCTGATGTAAGTAACAATTGAGACAAAAAGGATAAATTAATTACATAAATTGAATTTTTGAATAACTTAGTGGATTTTGGCGGCTTTGATTTATTTGTATTATTGTTTTTTGTATTTTTTTATTCACATCTCATCAAGTTACTTAATTTCTGTTGTTGACCTAAAAAGATTCATATTTTTAATTAAAAAGGTCAAAAGTGCTCCCTATGGCATGATTCAAAATCGCGGTATTAGTCACGGTATTGGTCGGCCCTAAAAACTAACATGGTATCGGTATCGGTCGCAGTTCGCGATCCATCGCGGTTGTTACGGTGTGAATTTTTTTTAGTCCAAAAAATTTTGAAAAAATATCCAAAAAATCAAGAATATTATAAAATGCTGGAAAACACTGTTTCTTTCCATTAGTAACAATTATAAATCAAATTATTGGTCCCCCTAAGTCTTCACACCCTATGTCACTGTTTTATATATTTGCTATTAAATGTGCAAATGTTTTATTGTTTAGTTTTTTTGCTAGCTTTATACTTTATAAATCCATCCATATAACCTTTACGTAAATCCTAAACACTCAAAATAATGATAAAAATAAATGCCCTCTTCTAATATGGTCTTCCTAAATTTTCATTTTTGTCAGGCTTAGGCAATTGTCAAATTAAATATTTTAAAACACTTGGATTTTTTTCTCAATACTTTATTAGCATTTAGAAAAATAAAGTTAATAGTAGGTCCAAGCCTTATTGTTAAAAATTTATTAATGGCCCATTCAATTATGGAACACTGTTTTTAGTGGTTAGAGTCTTTATAGATGAAATGCATTTGAAGGTTACAATTAAAAAAGGAAAAAGAAAAAAGAAAGTTCACCGAATGAAGCCCACTATTTAGAAATTTGAACCACTCTAAATAAAAACCCTTATCTTATATAGCTCTCAACCTAAGTTTTTATAATTAGAGATTGGCCCACTGTTACATTGATCAAATTTTATTTAATTAAAAATCTAACCAATCAGAAAGTGGGCCAATTTCCAATTTGAATGGAATTTATCCAATTTGAATGGAATTTATCTAGGACCCATAGGAGATACTGGCAACTATAGTGTGAGTCCAAGAATTTTTAACTGGTGTGGCCCACTGTACCCCCCCTTGTTTGCACCATGTATGAAGGAAACAAGAAAAAAAAAAAAAAAGAAAGGGGCTCAATTTGGCCTTTCAAAAAGCCAAAACTCATTTGGGTTTTCACTGTTCTCAAACCTCAAAAGCACTTATGGAAGTCACGGAACAGAGGGAGGGAAAGGGAAAAATAGGAGGGAAAGCTAGAAAGAGAGGAAGGCAATAAGGAAAGGAAGAAGAAGAGGGAAGGAAGGAAAGAGAAGAAAAAGATGGAAACATAAAAAAGAGAATAGCAGAAGAAGAAGAGGAAAAAGGAAAAAGAGAATGAGAGAAGAAGAAGAGGGTTGGTGGTAGCTAATGGTGGTAGATGGTGTAGAGGGTCGACGGTGGAGGCAATAGCAGCCGGTGGTGGTGGTGGCGGTGACAGCAGATGATGGAGGAGGTGGTGTCATCAGATCTGTAGATGGTGGCAGAGGCAATAGTAGGAGCCTTCTAGGGTTCCAGTTAGCCTTCAGGTACCAAATCTTTCTTTCTCATTTGATCTCTCTTTTTTTTTTTTTTGTTACTGATGATGTTCTTAGGGAATAAAAGGATTTAAACTTTACATTTTTTTTGATTTGGGAAGAAGAAGAAGGTTTACAGATCTCTTTGGGTTTTTTTTTTTTTTTTTTTTTTTTTGCTTGGGAGGAAGAAGAGGGCTTAGGATCGTTTCGGCCGATATATCGGTCTTAACCGATGTTTTCAATGTAATGGCCGAAATTGGCCGAAATTTTGGCGATATTCCATTGATCCGAGACCGATATTGATACACATTAATATATCGATTCGGTCATAGCCGATACTGGTATGTATCGGCCAATACGAACCTGTATCGGCCGATATTTTAAAACATGCCTTATGGGATCGACCTGTATTTGCCATTATTTCAATAAGACAACTGTGTACTTGCAGTTTTTAAGTAGATTGATTAAATTCATATCAAGTTTTTGGCGCTGTTGTCGGGGAGCTAGTTTGAATTTTTTTTACTAAAATCTGAAAATATCTTTTTATTTAGTATTTTACATATTTAGGTTCATGAGTATATATAGGTTACATTAGTTTGCATAATCTAAATAATTTTATTTTGCGTCAGTTATTTTTATTTAGTTTGTTTTCTTGATTGTACAAAAAATCAAAGTTTTTTTATTTTTTTGTTTTTTGTTTTATTTTTTTTTTGAATTTTTGAAATTTATAATTAAAAAACAAAAAATCTTTTTTTTGAGATTTCTTTAATTTTTAATTTCAGTAAGTTAAAAAAAACTTGATCTTCTTATTTTGAGTTTTGCTTAGATTAGTTTCCAATTCTTAGGATTAGATTAAAGTGTCTTGATTAACTTGCTAACTTTTGAATTTGAGTAAGTTAGAATTTTCAAAGTTGTTGAGATAAGCTTGAATTTCAAAATCTAAAAATTATGATTAGATAAGATTTGATCAATTGAGATAACTTTTCATTTTGAATTCTAATTATATCTTGAAATTTGTTTAGATAAGATAGGTTAGAATTCCTAATTTTCTAGATTAGATTAGATTAGATAGGATTTTGATTTTGATTACTAACTTTGAATTTACTTGTGATAGATTTGGATTAACTTTGTCATCTTTTGAATTTTTTTAATCTCTTTTTATATATTATGATAAGATTGAAACTTTAAGATTAGGTTGATAGAATTCAATTTTTTTGATTATCTTAGGTGATAAGATTTACTAATTTTTGAATTTTCTTTGGATAGGTTGCTTGGTGTAGAAGCTATGATACCTAGAAACTTGTATAAGCCCAACATATTCGTATCGGATTGATACGATACTTGTATTGGTACCTGATACTGCACCGATACTTCCAAGGTATAAATTTATTATATCCTACTTAGCAAATCCATTATTTCATTTATTCTTTAAGTTTTCTTACTTTTCAATATAGAAAATGTTATAATTGAACATAAACAATGATAATTTTATTAATTAAATCTTAATTTAAAAAAAAATTAAGAACACCCGTATCCGTATCCGTGTCCTAAAATTTTCAAACTGCAGAATCATATCCTCAATCCCCGTATCCATGTCCTTACCCATTTTCGTATCTGGGCATCATAGTGGAGAAGATTTAAATAGATTGCTTGTAGAAACATGAAATTGCTGGATATAAGATTGTACTCAAAATTCAAAATTTGAAAATAAAATTTGCTCATAAGATAAGATTGTTAGGACTAGTTGTAAGATCCTTTATCTTTAACCCACGAATCTTTATCTGCAAGTGGGCTTATGTCTGCAAATTGTGATTGCTTGCTTGGTACACAAATTAAATTGGACCCATACACTTAGTTAAGGGCAAGCTCCCCCAACAAGATAAGGACTGGATTTTATCACCAGATCCTTGCCCTCCTAGGTTTAATCATTTCTTACTAGCACCTAAGTTTAATTAAAATCAAGTAGGAATGAGACTATAGGACTCGAGCTGGTCGCACTTAAAAATGGCGTGGAGATGTGTAATGGATTCAATGTCCAACATTCATGTACTTCAAGCACTAAGAAGAATGAGAATTAATTACAGTTCATCATTACGTTCCCTTTTTGTTTACATGGGTTCTAATGCCTTGACTGCGGGGATGCAAGTTGTTTATACAAGTTTATAAAGTTTACAACCCCTCCCTCAAGTCTTAGATGTGATCTCAATTTGAAAATTACAAGAAAATGTACAAAAAGTGCAAGAAAATGCAAAAAAAAAAAGGGAAAAAAATGGGGGTGACTGTGACCCGCGGTCACTGCCCCAGTCTTATAAGCAAGAGAGGGTTGGATCTAATCAAATGGATAAGGCTTACAAGATCGAGCCTGCACCACTACCACAATGATCAAACAGGATCCATCAGTGCATGACGCCGGACAATGCATAACTGTAATGTCGTTGGTCTTATCATTGATTTAATAAAACATTTATTTGGGTCAAAGCCCCATGGACTGAATTATCACTTTTCTAAAGCATGAAAAGGTGTGATTTGGTCCATGCACATCAAGGTGCAAGTTCCCTCAACTAAATCTTCCAATTAAATGGCAAAAGTATGCACTTCGAGGTGCCTAATGCCTTCATTTGAATGATAAAAGAATGCACTTCAAGGTATAAAATTTCTTCATTAATGTTTCCAAACCCATCATAGACATCAAGGTCTTCCATGGGTGTCTTCAAAGGCCAAACAAGCCATTTTTAGCAATAAAACGGGTCAGTGACCGTGACCCACGGTCACTGTTCATTTTCCATTGATTCCCGCAGTCACAGCACATTTTACACACTTTCCCACGGTCATAGCACTTTTCAGCACAGCAGTAGCAGTTTTCAGCATAACAGCAATAGTTTTCAGGGCAACAACAGCACCTTTCAGCAATTTTTAGCACTTTTCATGCGTTTTTAACCAAATTTAATCACAAATTAGGGCAAGAAATTCCCCACAGATGGCGCCAATCTTCTGATCGCGCTTAAAAATGGCGTGGAGATGTGTAATGGATTCAATGTCCAACATTGACGTACTTCAACCACTAGGAAGAATGTGAATTAATTACAGTTTATCATTAAGTTCCCTTTTTGTTTACATGGGTTCCAATCCCCTGACCGCGGGGATGCAAGTTGTTTATACAAGTTTATAAAGTTTACAACCCCTCCCTCAAGTCTTAGATGTGATCTCAATTTGAAAATTACAAGAAAATGTATAAAAGTGTAAGAAAATGCAAAAAAAGGAAAAAAATGGGGGTGATTGTGACCCGCGGTCACTGCCCCAGGCCAGTGACCGTGGGTCACAGTCACTGATAGACAGTGACTTTGCAGTCACTGTTTTGCCTCCGTTTTCGCATTGTTCATGCTGATTCTTTTTTCAAACTTTTTTCAAGGGCCGAGACTCCGTTTTTATGACTTTTGGGGTGTTGAACAACCGTTGAGAAGATCGAATTCAATCATGGAATCGATTGAAAACTTTGTAATTCATCATTCATGTTTACGGACTATCTTTTGTTCAAGTCCGAAGAGGGTATCACAAGAAGCCAAAGTTGTGTCATTTTGAACATATGGCTTTCAAGGAACAAAATGAGGCCCAAAGGGGCTTGTTCACAACCTTTGTGATGGCCAAGAAGCCCTCCTAAATGAGAACAACAAAGATGACAACGTCATCCTTCGAATAGTCGTTACTGCATGAACATGGTTTATTCTTTAGTCACCCTCTCCATTCCTCCTCCTTTGAACCTTCTTGCTCACCTTTGTAATTGAGAAAAGAAGAGGGAAAATGACATGGAATGCTGCTGTCCTTGCTTGAATGCCCTTGTGTTTTTTGAATTCTCTGTATGTTCACCCTGTGGGTTCACCGTCCTCCTTCCTTCAAACACTACCCCTTTTATAGAGCCTTCAGGTGGTTTTTGGTGGTTCCAAGGAGTTGAGGGGAGTTGTGGGAAGTTACATTTCAAAAGGAAGTGGAGAAAAACCATCCAAAACCGCAGGAAACTTTCGAAAGTCGGTCAACTCTCCAGTTGACTTTTGATGAAACTGGGCCATTGTCTCAGCTGTTTGAGGCCCAAATGACTTCGTTTTGGTTTGAAACTTGGAGGAACTGATATCAAGGATATCTTGGAGTATTCATCCAAATTTTATGCAGTTTGGATTTGGGGAAGTAGGATTTCGAGCAGTGGCCTATTCATTACATGTGTTAAGTCACTATTCACCCCACACTGTAGGTAGTCAGCTTGTTTATACCCGAACAACATCCAATTGACTTGAAAATTTGGAAGAGTAACTTTGAGTATTTTTTCCGAATTTCATTATCTTTGGCCTCCTGGAAGTAAGATTTTAGCTAGTGACCTCCATAACTCGGTGTCACTGTCCTCTAAGCCAACATGCAGTGAAATTCCTACCAAACAGAGTCCTTTTAACTTGAAAATTTGCAGAATATCTTCTGAGCATAACTGAAGATTCGCGCCCAAATTTCATCAATTTTGGATATCAGGAAGCAGGACTTTGGTCAGTGACCCCATGGCTTGGGGGGGGGACTGACCCCAAGTTGACATGCTTGTTGCTTTTGAATTCAGTGATGTCTGTTCAACCCAAAATTTTGTAGGGCCTGTCTTGGGCATCATTTGAGCTTCCTCTTGGAGTTTCAGGTAATTTGATCTTCATGGGATGTCACTCTGCATAGGGACCCACAGAGCATAGTATATGATCATCTAGACTAAGTTTGGATCCAAATGATGTCCAAATGCTCTGAATCCTTGAGGAGTAGTCTTTAAATGTACTTGAAAGTATTTCGTTGAATAGGAGCTTGCTTCAACATGTGGAAGTGCCATGTCCCGCAGTGATTCCCAAGGAGCTAGCAAAGAGTCTCTGAAGTTAATTTCAGCTGAGATGAGGTCCAAGTGCTTTGAAAACTTTAGAACTTTATAGTCCAAAGCTTGTAATACCTTCGCTGCATTATTTGCAAAATCTTATGGGTCAACAGAGCCCAGTAGGACGAAGACTACTAATGGTTACACCAATTGCGCTCTTTGACCAAAGTTAACACCTAGAAAAGCTTTTGCTCCCGAGAGTGCGATAGCTTGTCTGTTTAGGGTACTAGTTCTTAAGTAAGTTCATCCCTACTACTCCTTGGTGGCTTATCTGGTTAACTGAGGTCTTATAAGGTCAAATTGGAGGCCCACGTGTTCTCTTCAACTAGTTAAGAGCTGTCTAGTGATCTAGGCTAACCCTATGACCTCTCTTGTGCTCAATAGTTGTGCTTGACTACTTGTGCATCATACTAGGATCATTAGGACCTTGCATGTAGGTTAGATTTAGTTGCTTCCTTTTGTTGAAAAAAAAAACACGAAAACAAATTTGGCCAACCTTTTCCTCTTACAGAATGAGCCAATGGGAATACATAAACAAGGGGGGACCCAAGAATTATGATCATTCATGGAATAATATGGTTGGATTTTTTGGATATAATGGACAATCCAGTCGACAAGAAATTGATAGTGATCAACCAATGAGGGTCCCACATAATTACTCATATCTTACACAATCATTCACTCATAATATGGACATGTGGGGAAATGGGCTTTGTGAAATGGATAACATGTTTAATTCAAGTTGGCAAAATTACTTTCCTTATGATTGGAAAAATGGGCGCCTTATAGATCAAGAGTATTGTCTCCACAAATGTACTCCGGGTGGGTCGTATGAGTATTCTTCCCAAGATATACCATATGCACCCCCATCTTCATGGTCATATGCACCACTTAATCCTTCTTCACCCGAAAGGTCATATGAACTACCACTCCCACCACCGGAGGAATCTTTGCAAGACTTTCTTTCTATGATTAGGCAAGATACACAATCCATAGAAATCAACATCAAAGCCATGGAAAGCCTAAAAATGTAAGCCTTAGAAAGACTAACCAAGTTAGTCTACTTGGAGAAAAACTAAATGACATCTTTAGAGGTGAAGTAGAATCTCAAAGACATGATCCAACAATTATTGTAAATCTTACATACGTGGATCACACAAATAAAATTTGGATATTTGAGGATGACAATAAGCTTGTGGATGCGGGTATGATAGTTGAAAAGGAATCTGACCCATATGAGCCTGTGACACCAATGCCCCCACAGCTTACCCAAATTAATCAAGATTTTGAGGATTCAATTCTTTTGGATTGTCCATACTACGAGATTCCTCATGAGATCCCATTGGATGGTCTAATTAGGTGCATTCTTGAAAAAGGAACACTTGTCTTTGTGGCAAAATGATGTGGCAATGACTGTGCAACGAGATGATGTCCTTCTTAAGGAAATTTTCCATCCAAGTCCAGAGTTTCATAAATTGCCTGAAGACAAGGAAATCCATTGTTTAAAAAAAAATTTTAAAACTTGAGGAAATTGGCCTGATTCAGACCTCCAAGTCTAAAATCTTAACTACACATGTGGCTTTGTTTACAATTTCAAATCAAGATGTTGCCACCAACATTTGTATGCCTGTGCCAAAGGAAACCGAAAAAATTAATTTATGGAAATATTAGCATGGGAAGACCAACCATCACTCTATTTTTCAATGCTACCTCTTGTTAAAAAATTCAAAGATCCATTTTTAGGAGTGGAGGAGAAATTCTTCATGGTGGTATTTTCCTCATCAAATCACAAGAAACATGTGGTCCTCATTTTCACTGGGCCCAATATTCTCATGGTAACATTCTGTTTAGTGCCTCTTGTAAACTGTGTGAAGGAAAATTTCATTTTGGATTTGGGTGGATTCCAAGTTTTGGATCCTGTAATGTACATTTTTCTTTTTAGCATATTTCTTTTTCCATGTTAGTAGAATAACTTCTTTTCTTTTTATTAGGTGTTGAATAACTTCTTTTCTTTTCATTAGGTGCTTACTTTCGCATTTCCCTCCATCATTTAATTATTCCTTATGCTATTTCATTCATTTAGATGTTGCATTCTATGTATAACATTGAGGATGATGTTTAGTTTAGGTTGGGAGGTGGGAACAAGCACTCTTGTCTATTTTTGTTTAAACATTTTTTTTTCAATTTTTCTCTTATTCTCAGTTTTTAGTTAAATTTTTTCACTTTTTTTAGTGTAATCGCTAAGAGGAAAGAGAATAGGATGCTATTGAGATTAGGAAACACTAAGTAAGACCAAAGAAATTTGGGTTGAGACAAGTTACATCAGTAGGCAGTTAAATGATTTTTTGTTGAGGTGATCAACTTATTTGGGAATCTATTGTTAAAAGACCCCTATGTCGGTCCAGGGTGGACCGGCTATTGTTGTATTTTCTTTTATGTCTTAGGTTATTTTATTCTTAAAAAAATTGCAGGAAAAGGAATTTTTCAAAGGAATTGAAGCAAATTGAAAATATATAAGGAATTAGGAAATTTCAAACTTTTCGAAGAAAGTAAAAAGAAAGTCCGCTTTTTCTGAATAACGAAGCATCAGAAGATTGCCTAAACTTGTCCCCACTATATACACTTTACATTTATCGAATTTGGATAGGAAGCTAAAATGATTGCTTTCAGAATTTCTCCAAAAGATTCGATGAGAACCTGAGATTTAGTTTATAAATATTTTTTCTCCTGGTTCATAAAGGGAATTAATTCGGGCAAATTGGAAAAAGATGCCTTTTGTTTGGGGATTGAAGAGCTTCTCCTCCTTATTTTGCCAAAAAAAAAAAAAAGAAAAGAAAGAAAGAAAAAGAAAAAACAAAACAAGTGTTGAATAATGTTTTGTGACTAGTTTCTGTTCGTAACCTTTTTAACTCGAGTTAGTAAGCCCGTAGGGGTATATCTATACCTGGTGCCTTAAAGCCATCCGTTTTGGGAGTCATTGGCCTAATGCTTATAAGGCATTACACAATTACTTGTGATTAACAAGATGTGTTTTTAAAAAAAATGAAAAAAAAAAGGAAAGGAATGGAGAAGTTTTCCGGCTCTTAACAATAGTGTGAAGCCGTCATAATAGCGTTGAAAGGAAGAAATTTATTTTGGCTAAATTTTTGAGGAATCGGATGGTTTAAAAGAAAATTCTGTTTAAGTGGCATTGGTGTGGAATATTCAAAACTGATAGTCATGTATACATTTCTCACCGTGCACACAAGTCTTGGTATGAATTTGAAAAAATTTTTGAAAATAGAATAATGGACCAAATTTTGAAAAGTCTAATTTTCGATCATTCCAGATTTCAAAATTGTCCGATAGGAGTGGATTTTCTTTTGAGAAATTTCTTTTACCTTTGCTACTTTTGAAAAAGAATTTTGTAGGTATATTCACTGCAAACCCTCATGAGGCACAACTCGTCCACTAAGAGGAACCTAGGGGTTTAAAGGCTTATTGCATTTGCTAAATGCAACTGAGAGTACCAGCAAAAGTGGTTTTGTTTTCATACTTAGTTGTATTATTAAATTAGGTCAAAGAACTTCAAACTTTTCGTTTGCAACTTTTACTAAGATACTTGCAAAATGCTGGTTTGGGGGTGTATTAAGTTCATGCATTTGCATGATTTAGGCATCATTTTAAATTGGATTAGGAACTTAATTAGGTTAAATGCATCATTATTCATTCAATTTCATCATTTCATTCATTTTCACCTAGAAATTGGAATTTGCATAGTTCTTGCACATTTTATACATTAATTGAGAATGTTAGCAATTTTTCTTTGAAAAGTTTCAGTTGGAGTATAACTCTATATGAATGGGTTCCGCTTCAATATGCGCTCTTCAATATTTGATGAATTTAATTAGAATGTGCAGAAAATGAAATTTGTAGGACCCACAAAACTCAGGGATGATTTGGGTCCCACTGTTTGAAGGTCGACATACTTAGAATTCATTTGTCTATGGATCCCACCTGAGGACCAGCTAAGGCTTTCAGAAGATCTTATCTCATCCTATTATACCAAGGAATATTCTTCTAATTTGGGTAACAAGTCACAATCATTGCAGAGATAGAGTCCATTACAAATTAAAATTTAAAATTCAATACTGTTTTTTTCAAGATAACCTATCTTAAAATGACCATAACTGTCAATCCAAATGATGAATCAGTGCAAATGACCACCATTGGAAAGTTCTTTCGAAGTAGATATCCGTTGAACCCAATATTATACAAATTGGCGCTAAAATGAGAAAGTTATGGGCCTGGAAAGTTTCAAGTACATTTTTAGGCAAGATTGCAATTGCATCTACACCGTTGAAGTATAACTATTGCACATTCCTCTGTGGGCCCCATGTGCATATCATATAAGAATTCCAAAAGCTCTCACATCATCTTATCTCCAATATCTCTCTTATCTAAGGAGACAAACCCAATCAACAAGCAGTAGATCTTATCTTTCAATCCATCAAAAATATGTCTAGATTCAATGAATGTAGGAGCTAGAAAATTATAAAAGGAGCCACCATGGGAGGCTCCTCTTCATTCCCAGCTAGATTTAGAAATTTCAAATCTCTCTTTCCCTCTCTTCTCCACCTCTCCCCTCCAATAATTTCTTTTTTTTATTTTAAATGTATTCTGGAGCCTTGCTCTAGAAACTAGGATCTAGAAGAAAGAATTCTGAGAGACCATTGTATAAGAAGAAGATATTAATGAAGTTAGTTTTTAGGTTCTTTACAATGGTGAGCTGAGTTTCTGATCAAAGCAGAAGATGAAATTAAGTATTTTAATATTTCAGTTTATATTTGTTATTTTACTCTTTTCTGATTATCTCTTATTAATGTGCTTTTCAAAGATAATAATATATCTGTCTTCATGCCAAGGGCAAACCTCTGATATATGTTCCTAATAAATAAATTTTAATCATTTATATTTACTTTAATAGACTATGCTTAGATCTTTGATTATCTTTGATAGTCTATGCTTACTTTGATAGGTAATGTTTAAGATGTTCATTCTTTTATGAAGTAAAGGAGGTTTTGAGTATTGATTTTGCTTTTTTTAATTAAAAATTGGTTTTTGCAATGATCAAATCACCCAGATTAGAAACATTGATTTGTTTCTGATTTGAGTAATAATTGAGACAAAAGGGATAAATTAATTGCATAACTTAAATTTTTGAATAACTTAGTGGATTCTCATTGCTCTGATTTATTTGTTTTATTGTTTTTTGCATTTTTTTATTTACATCTCATCAAGTTACGCAATTTTTGCTGTTGATCTAACAAGATTCAGGTTTTTAATTAAAAAGTTCAAAAGTGCTTTCTGTGAGATCGACCTGTATTTGCCATTGTCTCAACAAAACAACTATATACTTGCAGTGTTTAAGCAGATTGATTAAATTTACATCTGAATATTTGAATATTTTTATTTGTGACTTTTCAAAATTCAATGCTCTGGATTGATAGCATTTGACACTTTTGGCTTAATGGATTCTCCCAATTTCAACTTCCATTTATAAAGCATTCATGAATCTAAGTAAGAAACTATTGGCCAAGTGGGTTCAGACCAAGTGAATTCAAGGTCTTGGGCAGTTTCCTAATTATATTAGGACTTTCCTGTTAACTAACAGTAATCTCCTAATTGTATCGAGATTTTCCTTTTTGAGAATAGCTTTCTTAGAGGTTAAAAAAGTGAAAATTATATATGATGTAATCTCTAACCTTAGACTTAAGTAGTACATATTGTGTTGTGGACGAACCCGACGGAAATTAGTTTTTCATGGACGTAGGCATATTTGTCCAATCATGTAAATCTCTTATATTTTTTTGTGAGTGATTGTCAATTGGTGTTTGCTCATGCTTTTGCACACATGCACACAGCAAATGATATACTCAGCAGAAACTCTCATATACCCTACAAACAAACAGATCCGTTTTGGTCTGTTTACAGAATGCAGAAACCTGGATTCCCATAGCAACATTCAGAAGTTTCTCTTGCAAGTTCAAGTGTAGCAACAAACAGTTGCGTACATACTAGTTTACGTGTAACAGAAATGAGATCCAAATGTACGGCAAGGCAGTATTTGAATATGCAGAACATTCAGCTTCCTTGATCCTTTTGAGTTCAAATATGCAGCGGTTAAAGGTAGGAGATCCAGAATATCATTTTTTATTTTTTTTATTTTGTTAGAAGATGCAGAATAGGATGACAATAAACTTTTTGGGAAGATGTCTATTCATGTTTTTCTTAAACTATGTCTTCATGTGGTGCTTTTTTTTTTGTTAGAAGATGTCTGTTCATGTTAGAATGATTAGGAATAAAGCCAACGTGGCCAATTCAGGAACCTATAGGTATTCATTTATAGGTAAGCTGTCTATGTGAGACACACATTGGTTCGGAAAGAGTCGTATGTCTAGACTTTGGCAAGCCATTTCATTTTAGAGGCCGACATCAGAGTTCAATCCCTAATCATCCCCGTCATATGCATTTGCTGGAATTCGATTAAATAAGGAACATTTACAGTAACAAAGGATGACATACTAACAATGTAGAAACAAAAGATGAGTTCCAATGAATGGGGCGTCTGCTGGCACAATATTTGTAATTCTTGTAGGAAAAATAAATAACTCACTAACAAAGGCATGTGGCTTCGTGGATGAAGTGTTTTTTATTTCTATTTGTTTCTTTTTGGTGGAAAAAGAATTTCATAATTACTAAAGGGAAAACAAAAAACAAAAGCCAAAGCAGGAACCAAAACAAAAACAAAGCGAGAAATCAGACTCGAATGTCCCTTTTAGTAAAGCCACAGACAATCGAATTAAAGTCTCTAAAAATGTGATATATGATGTACGGATATTTCAAAATAGACAACGTATTGTATTACATTGTATTCGATATTTCACTTTTTATCTGTTAAATTTGTGTTCTTGTCGTGCCTATAGTGCATCCCTTGTTGTGTGCGCGTGTGCGTAAGCAACCGGGATCAACAATCAACCACATAAGAAGACAAGAGATTTACGTGGTTCGGCAAAGATGCTTACATCCACAGGCACAGAGACGATCATCTTCACTATAACAAGTAAAGCATACAAAGACTCTCATTCTCTCACATCGTCTCTCCTATGTGGTGTGGGAACACCACGTGCGAGACAACTCTCACCTCTCTTCAGTGCAAGATCTAAGGTTACAGACTATACACATATATAATCTCCGTTTTCTTGGCCACCAAGAAAGCTCCGGTACAATTACCAAAACACCCTTGACCTTAAACCAGTCACTAGCTAACCCAGCAGACTCATTTGGCTAAACCGGAATACAAGACATAAGCTCAACAATATCTACCTTGGCTTGAATTCTACGCAACTCGAGCCTCCAGGAGATAAAACCCGCAATGTCTTCACATACTTTGCTGAATGATACATCACTGCACCGACGATGTTGACTTCTTCCTTCAACATTTTGACATGTTCAACTAGCGTTTGAACTTTGAGCAAAGTTCATTTTCTCGTCAAACTCCACATCGAATTTAAAGCTCGAATTTATTGATGAATCCGAGTGATATCGATATCTGAATTGCTCACCATCCTGCCCCATCTTCAACATCACTATGAAGATCCAATCACCACAAGCATGCAAGTAAAACAGATCGGGAATACAAGTCCGATGACTTCACAATTGCATAACAACCTCTGTCTCCGAGTGGTCAAAAACTCTATTTGACCTGGCCTCCGATCAATCAAACACATGTGAGACAACTATTGATGCATCAGTTCCTCCTTGGTGCTTCTTTGGCTTAGCTTAGGCAAAATAAACAACATCACATGCGATACGGAAAGCATGTGAACCCCAAACAAATAACTTCGTTTGAATCAGCAAACCCTTTGTAACGAGGCCGATGACTCCTACTATTGGGTTTGTAACTACAACTAGGTCGAGTCGACTCGATTCTGACCTGAATCCACATCTATTCAGATCTTCATCACAAGAGAAGTTGGTGTTGCCTAGAACTCCTTTTTCTTTCTGTAACCAAGCAGGACGTCTCATAACAAGGTATGTATATCCAAATTTCTTTAATTTAGGCAAGTGGGGAGCAACAATCCTCTCTTTTCAAGATTTTTGCACCAAACTATAGATCTCATCACCATAAGCACATTGGAAGAAACGGATCTGAAATTCGAGTTCAGATGGCTCCGATATCGTACGAACAAGTTTCAACGCTCTGATTGGTCAAACCTCCTTGTTGACCATCAAACAGCCAATCACCATCTTCCATTGTGTGGATCTGCTCGAAACGAGTCTGTAGGTGCAAACGGATCTCGGATCGGACATTGGATGATCAATATATCGCAGAAATAATCTCAACCGTTGAAACTGGTCAAACTACTTTGACCTCCTCTGCTGATGTGTACCGACATCAGCACTGCAATGTTGTATTGGGTTGGACTCTGCGCAGACGGGTTAGGTCTGACCCGACCCGAACTGAAAACTATATTGCTGCCTGGGTCTCTCCACCACGGGTTAGGTCAAAATGACTCGATTTGAAACCCGGAACCTGAACCTATTCTACTGGGCTTTGCTGCTACAGGTCAGGTCAGGTTAGAACCTGACCTGGAACCCGAACCCGATGGCCAACTCCTTCCTCTATTTTTGGTTCGTTCAATTAGAAACCTTACAGCGTCTTCGAGCCAGGTTAAGGAGTGGTGGACCGCAGCGATGAGGCCGGCAGCGGCGAGAAGGGGGGAACTCTGGTGACGGAGTGCATGCAGCGACAGCGAGCAAAAAGGATAGCGATGCTCCTTCTTCGCCGGTCTTCTTCCTCAAAAAAAAAAAAATGCCAAAACCCAAAACAGAGAACCCATCGTGGCCCACTGATCAGATCCAAAAAATCCGTTCATTTCTCTGTTTCAGAAAATAGAGATAAATCTCTCTCTGACGGCAGTGTCTCCACTGGCGACGATGAAGAGAATGCAGCAGAAAACTCGTGTTCACGAATAGCAGTTTTTTTTTTTTTGTTCAAATCTCTCCCACTGGCTTCTTCTTAACTCGTCTTCTGTAAATACAAATGCAAGAACCAGTCACTTCTCATCTTCTTCTTCTCTGATTGGAAACTCCAATCCGTGGCTTAACTAGAGATCACAGGTGATCTCTGATTTTTCTGTAACGAGAATTGTAGAAATCCGAATCCTCTGAGAAGATCCAATCTGTTGATCTTTCATGCGCAACCTCCAAGCCACTGAGCGATCTTCACCTCACTCAGAAACCTAAGGAACACAACCTCGGCTTTGATACCACTTGTTGTGCGTGTGTATGCATAAGCAACCAAGATCAACAATCAATCACACAAGAAGACAAGAGATTTACGTGGTTTGGCAAATATACTTACATCCATAGGCACAGAGACGATCATCTTCACTATAACAAGTAAAGCATATAGAGACTCTCATTCTCTTATATCGTCTCTCCTACGTGGCGTTGGAATACCACGGGCAAGAGAGCTCTCACCTCTCTTCAGTGAAGATCTAGGGTTACATACTATATACATATATAATCTCCACTTTCTTGGCCACCAAAAAAGCCTCGGTACAATTATCAAAATACCTTTCACCTTAAACCAATCCCTGGCTAGTCTAGTGGACTCATCCGGCTAAATCGGAATACAAGGCATAAACCCAATAATCCTGCCGCAACCATGACGTATCTAGGCATCATAGAATATGATATGATTCAAAATGCTCAAACATGATCCACAAGTTTGAGGTTCTATGCTCTGCTCTCTCTCCCTTGATGGCCTTAAGGATTTCTAAAGCATCCAAATATTCTAAACGAGAGCATGTTGGCTTTCCGAAAGTGTTTTTATCATAGTATCTATCCGTTTCACTTATTGGCCTACGTTGATCACTTGGGTCTGTGCATTGTAATTGAGAAAGGGATTGGTGCATTTCTCTTACACCTTCTCCTTTCTCTTCTTTTGTCTTTGTGCTTTATATTTCTTTTTTCTTAATAAAATTTTGTACCACTTCAAAATAAATAAATAAATGAATGGCCAGTCCCAAAGTCCATATGTAATCGGCCAGTTTTCAAAACCATGTGTACAACCGATATTGTGGGATCCATCTCAGCTAGAAAATGGACAGTTACACGAAGTTCTATTGTGAGAAGCTTTTGGTCATCAAATAAAGTTAGATGTTTGAGCAGGCTGTAATCTACTCAACACCCTTTCTATCCAGCCCCATCTTACATGCATGCAACTATGCAAGTGACTACAGTTGGCCCCACTATGCTTTCGTTCGCTACAATTGAACCAACTGATTGGACTCAAATCATTTCTCTTCAATTTTTTTTTACTAATTTGTCTCTCTCTTGCCTTCACTTTATGTCCTACCAATAGCCCCCACTTTATTTTTAGGTTGGGGTGTTCGGAGGGAGGATTGATTCCATGTGAAGCCCTTCCTTTGTCTTGGCTTTTATTCTGATAATTTGGGTACCAGTGACACAAGCCTGTAGACTGATATTCCCCTCCCTCTTATGGATCATAGATGATGAACTTTCTCAAGCCGCCTTCACAGAGCACTAGTTTTATTGCTTCCAATTTGAGTAGGGTTTCAATTTTATTTCAACCTGAGTTTAACCGGGTGAGGGGAATGGAAAAAATTATCATTACCATGCATGCATGTAGCATTATTCCATTTCCTGTTACCCACCCCATGTGAGGCCTACATGAGCATTTTGCTTTGGTTGTTGTTAACTACCCCATTCACCAGCCAACACTATACTTCCTCAGGGGAATTTTATTAGAAATAATAGCAAGTTGTTAGTGACAACAGGATCGAAGTTATAGATAAAGGTTAGTTTAAATATCTGAATTTAAATCATTCTCTTCCCAACTCTCTCTTTTTGAAATTGATGGGACTTGGTGATTAAAGTTATGACAATTTTTATGACAATGTAGTCCCTCTTGAAATCAAGATGGAGATCTAGCTAGGGATCCCGTTGTCTCTTATGCTTATACAATAATCTCACTATCAAATTTTTTTTCGAATTAACTATCAATTATACTACCTTTTCAAGCATCAACACCATTTTTTTTACAATGAGAACCCTGTGGACCTCCCTTACAGTCGATCATTGGTAAGACTCCATCTTTCATGTCATATTTTTTTATGGCAATGTAGTCCATCTTGACATTGAGCAAATTTCACCAAAAGGATCATTATGCATATTTCTATTTGCCAAACTGTTAGGATTTTTGTGTTGGTTAATTTATGGGTTGAACAAAATTCAGGGTCCAAAGAGTTGTTTTTTTCATTTTTTATTTAGAATGGACTATAGCGTGAGTTGTTGGAAGAGCTAAATGAAAGTATTTGGATTAAAATAGTTATATCTTACAAATTGAGTGTCGGATATGAGTGAGCAACTATCATTAAAAAGCTCTTTTCGAGTAGATATCTGTAGAGTCCAAGATTACATTAATTAAAGTTGAAACGATAAAGTTATGACCTCAGAAAGTTTATAGAAATTATGATGTCTGTAATTACGAAACTGCCATTATTTGAAAATTTTGAAACTACTATTGTGTGAAAACCTTTTTTTTTTTTTTTTTGTGCTAGAATTAGTAATTTAGGTTTTATAAGGAGTATACCTGTAAGGCACAAATTGTGAATTATTTAAAGGGGTTTCTCTCAACCTTAAGGTATAGTTCTCCTATTATAAGTTGAGAATACTTATTAGAAACCTTAGGTCGGGGAGACTGAAAAGGGTTTGTGAGCATATTTAGTAATTGTTTGAAATTATTGTTAGGTTTGTGCTGATCTGATGACGATTGTTGGTTTTTTTTATTTGGGTTTTCACGTTAAAAAAACTTGTGCCTTTTCTTTGTGTAGTTCATCATTTATTTGTAAGTTTATTTTATTTTTTCCGCTACATATTATTTGATTTGCAACCTAAAAATCATAGTCGCCCTAAAATCTTTAGGAACTTTTTATCTTGACCTTTCACGTCATTCAACTACCAATATATATTTATCCCCCATTTGTCATTTTCCAACTCTCAAAATAGGAAAAGAGAAAGGTTAAATTTATATCAAAATCCGGTTAAAAAGCTTGTGAAAGCAAATTTGAGTTTACTTTAAATAAAATTAACACTCAAGCTACTCTGAAAATCTGTTCCCCTTGAGGAAAATTTCCTCCCTCTGCCCTTGATTACCATAATGGTTGGTCATATGACAGATCTTCCAACCATAGTCATGTCGACCTCGATATGAATAGGCCAAGTAATGGACGTTCTGCTTGCTTTATAAGTTACGACTCTTTATTTTTTAGAGGTCATCCAAACTGAATGGTTAGGTTTTTGCAACCTTCTTTATATTTGTATCTTGTCCGTAGAAGAAGGTACCTTGGGACCAAAACAAGGGAGCATTGATCTGTTGCTTTCAGGCTGCAACCCCTCTTGGGTTAGGCCTCAGGGAGAGAAACAAACCAATGGTACTTCATAAAAATAGAAGGTAAAAGAGGAACGTACAAATTGATCTGTTGCTTTCAGGCTGCAACCCCTCTTGGGTTAAGCCTCAGGGAGAGAACCAAATCGATGGTACTTTGTAAAAATGGAAGGTAAAAGAAGAACGTATGAATTGATTTGTTGCTTTCAGGCTGCAACCCCTTTTGGGTTAGGCCTCATGGAGAGAAACAAACCGATGGTACTTCGGAAAAATGGAAGGTAAAAGAAGAACGTACAAATATTTTCTAAAAGAAGAACAAATTTTTTCTTCTATCTTTCATTTTACCAGTGATGCTTACCCTAAAAAAAAATTTTCTGTGGGTGATGTGATGTTCAATGATTTAGCTAGATTTTCTAAATAGGTGCTATGAAAAGCCAAAAAGGAAAAAATAAAAAATGAAAGGAAAAGTAGGTCTACTTTCAAGTTTGTGAGGGCCCTTCTTTACGTGTTAGCAACAGCTATGAACAAATGCGAGGGTCATTATAATTCAGATGGAAGTCCCTCAGTTAAGTGCCGGTGCTCATGTTAGAAGATGAGCACTTGCCCTTTTGGAGCCCACCTCAGACCCCAAATGGGATGGGACTGGGGTGATGACAGAAACTTAGATTATTATAGGCATCACTTGACAAGCGGCCCATAAATTTTTACCATCCAAAATAAGTGTATAGTGGATCTATCAGTCCGTATATGGATGAGTGTCAAACCCTAACACTCATTACTATCAAGGGCGACCCTAGTTTATGGTCCTCTTGAATGGACCATAAAGTAGACCCCATCATGTGTTTTGGGGCTCTGGTGCTCACACCAGCCTTTAGCTGAGGGGCCTACTTGGATTACGTGTGTGTTAGTGCACACAAAGCAGAGGAGTATCTTTCCATTTGTACACTGTTGGCTGTTTGGCACAACCCATTTTTTTGCAGAAAACCAATAAAAATAAGCAAATTTTCTTGTGAGAAAGAAAAGCAGAGTCCAATTGAGCTTCAGAAATCAGTTTTTGCAGAAGAGGAAACAAAGCATTACACAAACAGGCAAGATCATTTCAACATCCTAACCTTAGGGTCTCAAAGTTTAAAATATTTATAAGGGCTTCCTTTTATCTTGATTCAATCTAATGGTGATTAATGGTAAGATCAATTGAGATGAGTACTAATTCAAGTGGGTAGATGTGGGAGAATTGGTTGATCATAGGTGAGCTAATGTATTAACAAAAATGTTTTTACAGCGTTTTTTAGGACTTCTTAGAAGGATAAAATAGAGATTCACTTGGTTTCTCTTAAGCATATAGTTCATCTATTAGGAAGACATTTACCTTTTTTTCCTGATCATACACTTCAGCAGGCAATTTTGATAAGATTATTTTATCTTACTTAGGTTGGTTTTCATGATAAATAGGTGCTCAAAGTCATTTTCCTATTCTTTAACAGTTGTCTAGTTCTGTTGGGAAGGGGAGTTTGAGAGTTTTCCATAATATGATTCTCGTAGTCCAAAATGAATAAATAAATAATAAAGTAACTTCTTTGCTAGCACATTGGTACATACATGCACAGGGATCGATTTATATTTCTTCTAGTATAAATATCATTCTTAACCAGTAGTCCACCATAGCAGAAAAAACAAAAAAGAAAAGAAAAAAAAAAGAGATAGTTTCTTTGTTCACTAGCCATCTTTTTGAAAAACATTCCTGCAGGAGGTAATAGGTTAGAGCTTTGTGGTTATTCCTCCACAGAAATCTTCTTTCTCGGTAAATTTAGATTATTGGATACAATTCTGCTTTCTGACATGATTCCATATGTTGCATATTTTGAAGCATACGTGTGGCACAAGTTGTGGCTTTCTCAGTTTCTGCAGTTCCTTTTGACTCTAGAGGGCAGGTATCTTTTCTTTTCTGCGGGGCCTTTTGGTTCTCGAGTGATGTGTAAGCCTCCAGGTTTTTTACTAGCAATCATAGGTAGCTTTACAAGCAAGTTAAATACAGAAGATTGCCCTGATTGCGTTTAAAAGCTATCCAAAAGACAAGATTCCAAATCCAACTTTAGCAGCACAAATTTGTTTCATAAACAAGATTTTTGTAATTTCTTTTGTTCAATCTCAAAATTTTGTTAGCTCCGAATTGAATATTTATGAAAGGCTGAAATTTCCATGGACCGCAGATAATTATCTGCAGTTGCCCAAGTGTTGCTTACTTTCAATAATCCAAACCACCCAATGTTATGGTGTCTAGCTGTGTATTAAAGAGACGTGCACTTGAAGATTTTTGTGAATATTAAAATTTAGGAGGTATGAAGAATGAACTCTTACTCTAGTGGTAAGAGCTGTGACTTTTTATCTGCCTATCTAGGGTTTAAATTTTGGAAGCACTTTTCTTCACCCGAGGTCTTCTCTTACTTCACCTGAGGTCTTTTTTTCTCACTAAAGGTTTACCTTACCTCTTCTGAGATCTACTTCCTTCACCAGAGGATTGAGTCCCAACAAAATAAATAAATAAATAAAATAAAATAAAAATGGAGGTATGAAGAGGGGAAAGGGATATTTTGGATTCCATATTAATTTGGACCAAGTCCTGGTCAAAAACAAGTTCTCTGGATCTGCTCAAGTCTGCTTACATTAATGGCCTGTATTAAGTTATTAAGGTCTCCTTCTCAGCTTCTATTTAGGACCAGCCTAGTCGACAACCAGGTTTTGATCTTTTCTTTCCTATTGATGTTGAATCCTGATCCCATTGTGGAATCTGTGTTGGATTTAGATCTAAAGGCACATCCTACTGTTAAAGTCGTTGTTGGGGTTGGCACAGTGGCCCTATGTAGAGTAGAATAGATTTCCCTATTTGGGTTGGTTGGGGTTTTCCTTTTTATATTATGTTTCCTAATTTGGACAGAATTCTAACTTAATAGTGTTGCTTAGGGGTTTCTATTTATTGGATAGAATTCTAACTTAATAGTGTTGCTTAGGGGTTTCTATTTATTGGTGGATATAATTTAATTTATACAGAAAACAATAAACAGTGGTTTGGATGCATTCTCAGGTCTTCTTTCTCCCTTCTCCGTCAACAGCTACACCCAAAGCTATTTGAATCAGATATTCAACGATCCAAATCGAACCGAAACCAAACTGTTCCCTTCCCTAAGTTCTCTGCCATTAGCCAGCAGGGAATTTGGGTCCACTCATGGATAGATGCTTATTTACTCTAATTGGTAAGGAGGAATTCATCTTGTGTTTTCTTTCCTTCCATATATCCAAAATAACATATTAATATTGTCTCTACGAACGATTTTTAGATTTTTTTTTTCACCACTTGGACTGTTTGCCTAGGACTTGGCTCTTGTGAGAGAGTCTCGATGCTTTGAGTATTCACCCTATAGTGACTGTGCCGCCATGTCATCGAGGGGAGCCTGCCATGTACGTGGGCAACTGCCTCATGCAAGACAAGAATTGAGATCAAGTGAGGAGCTATGGGGTTTTACTCCGGGCTTGTAAGACAACAATGCCCTATGGTGATGTACCAGGCTGTGATAAATGTACCCCCGGCCAACATGGAGGCAGACTCTCGTAAAATCTCAATTCCTTGTGAGAAGGGTGAGTAGCTGAAAAGTAAATTTAAAATTTAATCTACACTACTGCTTTACGGAATGGAAAAATAGAATTCATGTAGCCGACCCCAACATGGTTGGGATAAGGCTTTGATGATGATGATGATGAATCTACACTACTGCTTACCTCGCCGCACCCAAGATTCATGTGCTCTTAACTCCCTAGAAGAGGACTTTGATGTCCCGTACAAGCTGAGCCATCAGCCTGGGACAGGATGTTGGACTCTATGCCTAACATATGCTGCCAAAGGAGAAAAGAGATTGATTACCTTAAATTTATTTCTTCACTATTTCTTCTGTATCATTTAATTTTTTCGTGGTCAATACTTGTGATTCCATTCCAATGGATTCAGTAAGACAAGCCTTCTCTCTAATTATGTGGTGGACCTACTTGGGCTTGAGTCCTAGCTAAGGGTTAAAGGTCCGAGTCCAGGTTTGCATCTGATATGAACCCTAGATCCTGGGTCTGAGTCCACCCAATGAGAAATGTAGAAGGCCATGAGCCCATCCATTGAAGTCCAAGTCAGATTAAATGGCAAGGAGCAAGCAGATTTAGTTTTCCAAGAAGAGAGAGAGAGAGAGAGAGAGAGAGAGAGAACCCACTAGCAATTTATAATCTATGATACCTGAAAATTTCCAATCAGGTAAGTGTTCATATTATATTGTATCCGATGCTTCAATTATATATATAAAATCCATGCTCCTGCCATATTCACTGTCAGTTCTACTTGTATTCGTGATGTATCTGTGCATCATAGCTTAGTGTCTGATTCCATCAACTTGTTTCATGTCTGCCCTTCTATTTTATTCCTTGATATTTGTTCCTTATTAAGGCTTAAAATATGGTCATACCCAATAAGTTACAAGCATCTGAATCTAGCAATGGAAAATACTATAGTTGTTGTGAACTGAGCTATATGCTGAAGCATCTAACTTCATGTCTTGCTTGCTTATCAGGTTGCAGTAAAGCACTTTGGTGAGTTTCTCTGCTGCCAAATGCTAGGATATTGTAAGGATTTTTGTATTGGTAAATTCATGGGTTGAACAAATTTTAATTCCATTGATATTGTATTTTATATATCTTTTAGTATAGACAGTGGTTTTAGTCGCAGGATGCATTGAAGTGAAGAAATTAAAGAAAGAGTGACAAATTAAAGTGTTTTTCAACGGATAACATGGTTTAAAAATGTCATATGTCACAAACCAAGAGTCAGATATGGGAAAGCTACATATCGTTGGAAAGCTCGTTTCGAGTAGATATCCGTAAAACCCAAGATTGCGTTAATCGAAGCTAAAACGACAAAGTTGTGGCCTTGAAAAATTTACAGAAATTTGTACTGAATTTCATCCAATCAATTAGGTAGACATCCGATCGATTCAACCTAAGACAGTAGCTTAATCTGATCGATTGGATGATTACTCGATCGATCGGGCGCTGTGTAGAAATCCACCGACTTGTACGAAAACCTTTTTTGTTTGTGCCAAAGTTGCCTCTTTTGTTTCTACTTGAACTTGAACCCTAAGGCACGAATTATAGGTTATAAAAAAGGATTCTCTTTTAACCCTAAGGTATGAAACACAAATCTCATTGTTATAAATAGAGATTGCTTATTGGAGATCATGTTCTCTAAAGTTATTTCATTAGAGAGTTGAATGGCTCAAGTTCCGCTCTAGAAATCTTTGTCTTCTATATCTCAGAGCGTAGAAGATTGTTGTGGAGAGTTAAGTACAACATCTAGAAGGCGTCTAGGTACTTGGATCGGTAATAGAAGACGGCATAGAGTCGTTACAGTAGAGTGCTATGCAAGGAGAGACATAAGTTCTTAGGTTGTGCGAGAATTGGATAATGATTGTGAGTATATCTCTATATAACTGTGGTATGATTCATAGTGTTTGATTTTCGATCATGATTTTTTTCCAATTTAGATTTCCATGTAAAAATTGTATCTTTTTATGGTATGTACTTTTATTTGATTTATTTCTGCTGCGTAGTTGATTGTTTGTATATATAGTATTGAGATTGATTGCATTAATCTATTCTAGATAATCTCTCTAAAAACCTTTAGATATGTTGAAGGAGAATAATGAAATTTCATGCAATAGCTTGGAACTCCAACTATCCACTCATGCACTATACACAATGTCCCTAGTCAATTGAACAACAATTTGATAGTCATCTTTCTATTTTTTGCTAGGTTGCATGATAGTTGGGATAACCAGAATTGCTTGCTAAGATTTGGCTCAAAATAGAATGAAATGGAGAAACAGAATTCATGTAGTCGACCTCAATATAATTAAAATTAGCCTTTAATGATGATAATGATGATGCATGATAGTAAAATATCTTTCAACGACATTTTTCAAGGTCACAAGCTAAAAAAAACATCTTTCTATACTTTTATATGTTCCAGGACCTTATCTTAGGAAATGTGTCACGGATCATTACATTGATGTGATCTTCTAAAATGTCATGAACACAGGAATGTTCCTCTTTTAGCATTTATTACTAGAAAATAACAGCCCACCAACCGCCTGACTAGGGTGGTGGCTAAGGCATTCTCTCCCTAGTCCATTAATAAACTGTATGCTGTTGCATGTTAGTTAACAGCAACAGTACTCTCACATACACACACCAAAAATTAAAAAAAGAACAAACAGTCTCACATACTGACACTAAGACCCAAAAAAAAAAAAAAAAAAAAACAATCTCACATGCAGACACCAAGACCTCTTATATTCAATTTTCTTTTCAAACAGTTCTTTATACATTGGTTATACAACATTTCTTGATTAGAGCTTTAATCGAAGTTCAATCGGTATCCATTGTGGTCATGATGACCAAAATTTCTTATTTGGAGCTCAATTGGCCGTCTACTAAGCAAGAAGTGCAATGCTGAATGTCTCTATTCTCGTTTTCTTGAATAGGGTTGTAAAAGTAAATGACTTTGTTGGATTAATGGCAAGTATTCTGAGTTAATCAAATTGTTGTATTGAGTCAGCCTAGGACTAGTTATTGGGTCTAGAAGTATTTTAGTAATTGTATTTGTTTTCTTAGAGCATCCGAAAGAGGAAGCTATATATTCTGATTTTGAACTTGTAAAACCTTACCCTGAAACTGAGATTGAGAATTTCAAGTTAGGAACGTTGTCATACCATGTAAATCTTTCATGTGATTTTCTTTCTATATTCGTTTGTGTGGTTTGTAGATTGTTGTTTCCGCTTCGGACACAACTTATTCAAGTCGTTTAGATGGTTCTATGCATTATTGAACTCATTCCCATCTGTTTCCAGGTACATCTTGTGATTATCAAAAAAGTTCATGGCCATCTGGTTTCCCCTTAATCTTGTGATTATCAAATAAATAAGGGTAAGTTATAACCCAAACAATAATTCTTCGTAATCAAGGATCTTAGACATCGCAGAAATTAAATCAGAAAAGGAAAGAAAGAACTTAGATTATCTAATTGAACGCTACACCTCATGATATGATTGCTCCTTACAAATAAAAAAAACAAAAAGAAAATGCCCATGTGCAAGACGAAGGCAAATGGATTGTCTATGTTTAAATCCATTTCTCAAAAAACATGATATAATGCCTGAGAATTATAGCAAAGAATCTTGACTCAAACAAACGAACAAAATTTAATTAGGAATTATACTTCTCTTGCAACAAGCCTCTTTTAACCTTGTTCTGTAGGAGAGAACGGCTGCTTTCGCAAGTAGTAAGGAATGCCCATTCTCACTTGGGTGTCCAAGGTTCAAACCCTGAACACGCCACTTTTCCCACGGTGTAGGCTTCCAATTCCACATGTGTGAACTTTTATTGTTACTTGTGAGAGCTTTATTTTCCTCATGTGTGGGCTTCTGGTCCTGTGTGTGCAAGCTCTATCATTCGACCTAGTACCCTTGGTTGGGGTACCAAAAAAAAAAAAGAATTGCTTTGCTGGTGGCAAAGCTGGGTACTGTCCTGCCTACTTAGCTCTCTGGCTAGAAATTAGGCCAGGGACCAACCCTTGGGCCTACAAAAGAGCCTAACTTAAGCCCAGTGTGGGCTGGCCTGACACAGTATTCGAACACTCCTTGACGAAGATGATGTGATGACACAAAACCAATTTCATTTGGATGTTTTAACCTCACCTTGATTCATACGGTAGACAACTAGACAACTTAGTAAATGAAGAAATCTAACTAGGTCATGGAAGTAAAGATTTCAGTATAGGACTGAAAATTCTACACCCGGTAATCTTATGGGTTAAATTGATTATCCAGCCCACCAACCCAACTCAGTAATTCCTAGTCCTGGAAAACCTTTCAAACCCATTCATTAATGGGTTGTGTTCAGGTTGAGGCCCATAGATGCTCCTCAACCCGAATTAAGCAAGGTGCCCAGACCCTGATTTAGTTTTTGCTTTTTGGGATGACATTTTCAAAATAAGATTACTAAGTGGATCAAGTCTGGATTCGACCATCCTCATAACTGTTACAGTTCAGCCATCTGTACCTGACCCATTATCATTTATCACCCACTTGCAAACTCATGTCATAATTTTGGTGGTGAAAGATCTCGCTTTAATCCAACATGGAATGTGGCAAGAAGGAATTCATATCAGGCAACAGAAAGAATGGGAGTTAATAAATTTCTTTTTTCTAAAACCAAAAGGTTACAATGATTTGATGGGCTTTAAAACTTGATTCCTGGTGGATCACACCTGGATCTCACCATCTCGTCCGTCGCCTAACTTGACGTGCCCCTGGTGGGCTCCACAAGGTTGCCTGCATATTTCTTAGATAAGCATGGGTGAACATTTCACATTCCCAGTTGGATCTGAACTTCTCTCCTTCTCATAATGAGTCATTTTCAAGAAAAACCAAACTCTTCCTGGTGTAAAAACAGATCTCCATTTGATCTATTTGAGCGCAAAACGTGAAAACCATCCGATCAAAACTTAACTGTGTGTGGATGAGGATCCTCTTTTACACTGTGATGAGTGATATCATATGAGGCTCAAATTAAATTGGGCACCCTGCCTCTATCCAGTAACCAGAGGACATTTGAGGGAAGGACTTGACGGGATGAATGATGCTGGAAAAAAATTAAAACGAAAAAAATTTAAGGGTCTTTTATATTTTTATAGATCGAGGCCAAGCATGGTAATTGGAGGGGTTAAAAATAAGTTGGTCACTAGCACAGGTATTTTCATGCAAATAAAGAATTCATATATTGAAAAAGTTATATGAGTACCTGTTTTTTGCTATCTAAGAGCAAACGGCTTTGAATGAGAATAGAAATATTGGATACACAGGAACAAAAGAGGTAAGATAGAGACATGATTTTTTACAGAAAGAAAGATGTAGAATTTCAAAAAATAGAAGGTAGAGATGAGTAGTTTGATGAGATAAAAGAGATAAGAAGGTAGTTGCACGAAATGAGTAGTGGGGAAAGAAAGTAAGACTGATTAATTGAAAGTGAGGAGAGAAAGTGAAATTGATTATAAGTTTAAAAAAAAATTACAATCAAAACCATAACTAACAGTCGAAATTGATTCAAAAATCTTTGAGCTTAATATAGTATAATTGCTGGAGAGAGATGGGGTTAGGTAAGAAACCCCTAAGAAGATGAGGGGACCCATGGGCCATGAGGACTCATGATATCACGAGATAGTGGTAGCCGTAAAAATCACATGCGATTCAAGCACTCTACAGTCATTTCACAAAATTTGGCCATCCGTGGAAAACATCCTTTTTGGTAATTTTAATCTTAGAAATTTATTTATAAAATCACAGAAATACCACCAACATCAGCTTTTAGCAAAAGTTTCTCTTCTTTTTTTTAAAAAAAGACACACGGTAAACTGATCTTTAAAATAAAAATAAAAATTTTAAAAATGCTATTGTTTTTTTGGAGAAACTCACAAGATGTCTTCTTCTACAAAACCCTGTAACTCATGGCAGGTGAGAGGAATTGACCATCTTCATTCCACTGCTCACTCCATTACCACGAGACCGTCTATATCAGTTTCCTCATTATTACAACACTAAGCCCACACAAGAGAAAAAGGGAGAGAGATAATCTTATTAGACTGAGATATGTACCTAATAAGAGGGGGAAGGATCTTATTTATAGAGCAACATTGTTTCCTTCCCAAGTAACCAACTTAGTTGGGACTCTAATCTTAAATGCTTTTTTTTATCACATGTGGGTACCAATGTGGCCATCCAACTATGATAATACCCCTTATAACACTCATTTATTTGTTGAACTTTATCAACAAATGCAAGGATATGTTGTGTCTCTCTTATCTCAACTCCTCTCCTGCAGTTAAATGAATCCTGCTTAACACATGTTACATGTAGGCAATAATTGTGAGTTTGTCACAGTGATTTGAGGGAGATTTTAGCGAAAGAATCTCATCATAGTTAAAATTCATTCCATAATGGACTTCGAGAGAACTGCGATACAGTGCACTTTTGCCATCTACTTCACTTTTAAGTACAACTTGTGTCGTCCCTAAAAAAAACAAAAAGGAGAAAGGCAAGTAGCTTGTGTTGGGATTGGGCTCGGACTGCAATGCCAGTCATACTGCTAGTCCCATTTTGGGCAGAACGTACACCAGTCTAGAGAGACCTGCCAGTCATCCCTATTACTACAAGGCCAGTTTTCAGAAGCAGATAGAAGGAAGGAGTAATAAGCCAATGTTTCACTTGATCAACCAGTGGACCGAAATCCATTTGAAGTGAATTTTGGCCAGCCCTAATACATGGACATCCATGAGTTTGGGCATCGTTTGGGCATATGAAGGTCGTCCAACCCAGGCGGCCCTGCACAAATACTAGGTGCGTCCGGAGCTCCAGATTCCATATCCTCATCACATGAGATCAAAACACCCCTTACTTAAAATAAAATCGGAAGAAGAATATAACAAAGACTACAAGCTCTCCACACCTTTCCACAGCTAATGCAGGTTCATTTTGATGATCCCACAGCACCCTCGGCCACACAAATACAGAACCAGCATTCAGAATACTATTCTATTCAGCGTTTACGAGGCATCTCATCTTGTTATAGCTAATAACATCATAGAAGTAAATCCACCACCTCTATAGGCATGGCACTGCATTTCATACTCGACACACCTTGACACCCACCCACCCACACAAGTCCCACCCGCTCACCGACCCAAGTCCCCTCGCAGATAATGCTACAGCCAAAGGCAGGTGCTGACATTCCAATGAATTGGCCTTTTCGGAGTAGAGAAACTATCCTCATATAGTTTCGGAATTAGAGAAATTACAGGAGAGTTGGTGTGCACAGCAACCACTCTAATCAATCACTATCAGCAGATCGCAAAATATGAAAACAAATGAAAAAAAACCAAACAAACAGCAACAAAAACAAAATAACTTAAAACTGTCACTGGAAATTTCTAATCCACCAATAAAGATGAATATGTTGAATCAGCGTCCCACTTCAGAAGTAGAGATAGAAAACTGAATTGAAATGGAACAAGATCTCCATCCCAACAGAAGCCATAAGAGATGCAATGAATAAAAACATAAAGAATAAAAGTACAAAAGAATACAGAGCACAAAATGATTACAGAGGTTTACAATCCTGCTGATACCAGTCCATGCAAGGTGACTATACCTATCACGACATTGTTGTTATCAATAACAGGCAAGAATTGTACCGGTGAGGGGGGCGACTCCATCTTCTGCATGGCTTCCACTGCCATTGCGTCTGATCCAATAGTTCTTGGGTTCCTGCAGAAATAGTATAAACAAAATAAATAAAAGAAAACATAAGATATTTTAAGATCCAATGCAACCCAAAGTTTTATATGCAGTATATAATCTTCTAGTGTCTTATTGCAGAGACGTAAACTGCTTATCTATGAATATTGAAAAACATGAGGGCTGGCCTGCTGGCACCAATAAGCCACTAGGTAAATGAGAGACCCAAGTTTAGTGGTAAATGTTTTCCTCCTCAACTAGTATTGTATTTATAAGATCACCATTGGCATTCTTTAATTGAATTAAAAGTAGAATATGATCATTGCATTAAAACAATGATCAAATTTTCACCTGTTGCACATTTCCCCAACTGTGAGCTTGAAGATGGCTTCTCCACTGGCCTTTAGTGTGCGCCGCAGGTCACCATCAGTGAAAGTTCCAATCAGATGGTAGTCATCGTCAACAACTAGAAGACATCCGCATCCCTTACTTGTTAGCTCAACAAGCTGATCCATTATCAGATCACCTTCCTTACAGATGGGAAGCTCCTCATGCTTCTTCATAACATCCTTTACCTGCACATAAGTAGTTCAATTTCAATTGCTGGGAGACGCTCTCTTTCTAAGCATACTTGCACACACATCATTTACATTTCTTTAATTTAAAATATAGGGTTCAAGTTTTCTCTAATAATGAATCAGTGGGATGCTAGCAGATGTTTCGGTTGTCATAGGCATTATTCAACAATCCAGAACTAAGTGCTGACGACTGAAAAATGATGTGAAGTACTTGTACAAACCCATACAGGGGTAGATTGATGAGATCCCACTCTAGAATACAAGCTCACAAATGTTTTAAAATTTGGACGTTGTGCATAAGCAAGTGTAATTTATGTAACACACAAAATAGGAATACAACCTAGATGATAATTTAATAGGGATGTTTCCTTGAGTTTCAAAATGATAGTCATCCAAATCCACACTAGCCACTAAAAGAGATCATAAAACTAAAAAACAGTCAACTGAAATAGAAGGAAAACAGGTAACAACCAAGAAACAAAAAATAATCAACAGAAACCATCTAACCTCTCAAAAACATAAATAAACAAATCAACCAACCAACAAATAAATAAACGGATTTAGGCAACCTAGATTAGATTTATCCCCTAAGATCAGATATCAAGAATAATGCAAAATAAAAGAAACCAACCAAGGTTCCCTAAGTCATGATGATCTTTAGAAACCCAGATCTAAGTTAATGATCTAGAAACAATGAACAAGGGATCAAATCCTTCATGTTTTGAATTCATTATTAATAACAACAACAAATTTTAGCTTTATCAGAATAAACTAATCCAACATGAAAACCTGCTAGTCACCCAGATCTAAGAAGGACCCATGCCTTCATCTTGGGGGAAAAGGAAAAATGAATCAGAATCACATTAAAGAATCTAATTTCTTCATTGGTTCTCAATTAGAGATTCAGGTCTGAAAACCCACTAAAATCTCATCCCCATTCGACTGTCGAAAAAAACCAAACCACCCACATTCCTAAATTCCGAAAAAATTAATAGCAGAATCATATACAATGCAATGGAGAAAAGACTGACAAGCATCAAGCTCCAGTGGGGGAAAACCAATTTGATCATCACTATCTTTGATCTGAAAGCCTGATAAAAACCCAGATCTAAGAAAATTGACCACCACATTTCATTTTCAACACGAATCAAAGGAAGAAAAATGGCATTTTTATAAGATAAAAAGAGAGACTCGGATCTGAAACAAATGAGAACATCAAACTTTAAGAAAAATTGCACCCCAATTTGATTATCAATCAGATCCAAAGCACCCACATTCCCAAAATTGAGACAAATAACATCAAAATCAAATGCAACACAATAAAGGAACCATTAGTTTGAGCGCATGCAAGCCTTAAAAGATCATTAGAACCTGAGAAAAAAATGGCACCCCATTGTGATCTCATCCCCAATCAGATCCAAAGCACCCACATTCCCAGAGTAAAAAACAGAAACATCAAAACCACATACAACAACCACAATGCAGCAGAAATCCATGATCTGGGTGAGACCCAAACCTTAAAAATCAAGCTCTTCCCAATCTTCCCGGCAGGATGATTCGCCGCGTACTCCTCCTTCGTCAAGTTCCTCGCCGCCATCATGGCGATTGCCACGGTGTCCCCAAAAACCATCTGAATCGCCGTGGAAGTCACCGGCGCGAGGTCGAACGGACACAGCTCCCGCTCCAACGGGAGATGCACATTCATATCACAGACTCCGGAGAGCAGGCTCCCCTTCGCCGACGTGACGGCAATGAGGAAAACGCCCTTCGCCCGAGCGCAGGGGGCGAGGCGGAGGAGCTCGTCGGTGTTGCCGGACTTGCTGAAGAGGACGAGGAGGTCGGCGGAGGAGAGGATGCCGATGTCGCCGTGGAGGGCGTCGACGGGGGAGAGGAAGGCGGAGCGGATGCCGAGGGAGACGAGGGTCTGGGAGATCTTCTGGGCGACGAAGCCGGACTTACCGACGCCGGAGAAGAAGATGGTGCCGGAGGAGTTGAGGAGGGTCTGGGTGAAGGCTAGGGTTTGGGAGAGGTCCAGGTTTTGGAAGAAGAAGTTGAGGTATTTCTGTTGGGACTGGAAGAGGGAGAGGAGGTGAGATGGGTCCACTAGGGCTAGGGATTGGTCTGTGGATGGGTTTGTGGGCTTGATATTGTTGGGTGATGGAGGAGGAAGAGAACCCATAACCTTGTTGTTAGGGGAGACCTGAGAGAGAGAGAGAGAGAGAGAGAGAGAGGACATCATGTGCAGAGGGAGAAGAAAGGATTTAAATAGATGAGAAGAGACCTTGACTACTGTGCAATACTTGGGTTGGGCCGCTTGTAGCCCAATGGGCCATGAGAGGTTCTATCTGGTCTGCCTGCCTTGATAGTTGATTTCCCTTCGGGCCGTTTGTTAATTTTCTCTCATTGTAAAGTTAAAGTTATCTTTCATTTCACCACACAACAACTTAAAAAAGTCAAATCAAAATATCACATTTCAAAAAAATTCTTTTACCTTTTTACACAAAAAGTCAAAAAATTATCTCTTCATTTCACTATCTAACAAAAAATATCTACTTTTAACACAAAAAGTCAAAAAGTTACATTCTCTTTTCACTAAAAAATAAAATCTAATCATTGGATTGATTTAACCCCTCTTATTTTTTTTATCTTTTAAAATTGTCATTCACCTCACTTCACTCCATCAATTAAATTAACAAACGGGCCCTTAGGTTTGGTTAGGTCCTCTTAGTTTTTGTTTGTTTGTTTGTTTGATTCTTATGGTTGGGTGGTATGCTGTAAGTTTTAGCTGTTTGGCCTTTTGCTTTTAGGTTGTGTTTGTATGATGACACGGAAAAGAGACATCACCTCTTTCTCTTAGGCTCTGTTTTCCTACCACTTAGGCAGGAAGTCCAGATCCTCTCCATCACATAAAATACTACTAATTAGATAGATTTTTAGGTTTAACTACGCATTTTGGCCAGTCACTAGTGAAATGATTTGCATAAAATGGATATAGAATTCAATATTATAATAATTAACAATGAAGGCATGCATCACATGTTTATTTCTTTACTTATTTTTTTCTTATTGCCTTTACATGGGAGGAATGATGGTGATGTTCTTTGCCTGGCTGGTTGTATGACTTTTTGGCTTGAAATATTGAATTAAAAGGGCATGTAATTTTATTTTATTTTTTATCGATGACCCAAAAACTTTCATTAAAAAGGGAATAAGTACAAGGAGAAAGAAAGAAAAGCAACAAGTAATATGAGAGCATTGTACCTCATACATCGGACTACATAATACTCCCTTTCTAAGAAATAATATATCAATTTCTTGTTTGGGTAAAGCATTTGTTATAGAATTTGCCAATCATAATTCATGACGAAACAGGATGATATTTGAAGAGAAAGCTCGAATCTCATTAAAAATAAATTGAAAATTCCAATGATATATTTCTTTGATGGATACCCGAGCAATTACATTAGAGGAATCACTCTCCATAATAAAGCTGTCATTTAAACTTTTAAAAAAACATCGAAGAGCTTTCGAATAGCTAAAACTTCTATTTCATTCAAATCACAAATATCTATATTTTTAGAAAACATAAATAAAACCTTACCTTCTTTTTCTTCTCAAGGAAACAATCTATTAACTGCTTGTTTAGTTAAAGCATCTATTATAGAATTTGCCGTTCTTAGTTCATGACAAAATACTACGATAATGCTTAAAGAGAAAATCCAAATCTCATTAAAAATAAATTGAAACTTTTAAGGATATATTTTTCAGTTGGATACTCAAACGATTGTATTAAAGGAATCACTCTTCACAATAAGACTAAAAAAATATCGAAGAGCTTCCAACCAGCTAAAACTTCTATTTTATTCGAATCACAAAAATCTATGTTTTTAGAAAACATATATAAAAACCCCACATTTGTAGTTACGAAGCACACTTCCGATACCAATTAGTCCTGACTTACCTTTTGCAACTCCATCATTGTTAAAAGGGTGTTTATATATATATATATATATATATAAATGAAATTAACCCCATCACATTATTTTAGCCCTGTTCTTTTGTCTCCAAACTTAAAATGGCTTTTAAAGACATTGATGTAATTGGTTTTTGATCCCATGGCTTCTTACAATATGATCGGTGTGAAATTAAGGTGTACCCCAATTCAAGGATGAAGGGGTGGGAGTATTTAGTGTGGAAGGCTACGATAGGATCATAAATGGCTCAGGTTAAAAGAAAATGGAGAGCGAAAGACACTAACACCAAATCATCAGTATATACTCTGCAGTATATATTATATACACTATTAGATATAATACGATGTAAATGATTTATTAAATTTTACACCCATCGAGATGCAAATCAAAGTCAGAAATTTGGATATATTACCTGTCTCAAGTTAGCTTGAATTGTGTTGAAAGAACAAAATTTGCTAGTTAGATCAAGCTTCACTGAGTATGTTTTAGTTTCATTTTGTTTACTACTAATTTAGATTCGATTTACTTCAACACAGCTGGGTTGGACTTGGTTTGATACACAACCAACTCACCTAAGTTGGACGTCAAGGAGAGACTATTGAACCCATTATATGGAGGTTTTTCTTCTGGGAATTTGAGAATTCTAGATTCCCGAAAAAATGCCAGTTCTTTTTTTTTTTTAATATGACATGGAAACCTCCGACACTATCTCATTAATGTTGCAGGACCAATGGTAAAACCTCAGATACATGACACCACTCATAAGCATTATGTACCGGTTAAGGCACTCAAAGGATTCAAAGTATGGACTCCAAGAACAATTGTAAGCTTCCCAACCCCTGCAAAATATTTAAAAATAAGTAAACATTTAAGAACTCCACTAGTATTTGGAAAAATTTGCTTGTTTGAATGGTGTGATGACAAAGAACAAGCCCATGAAAATGTCCCTTTTTTTTAACCCTAACTGAGGGAGTTGGATCCTATGAGAGAGCCCGCACACATGCAAACATTAGCCCATATAAGTGGAAACGGAAGCCCCCAAAGCAGAAAATGTGGCATATTCAAAGTTCAAACCCTGCATACTTCTTCCTTACCACTAGGGTAACGCTCTTGAAAATGTCTCTTCTTTACAGAGGTGGCTCAATCATTGGACAAGAAAAGCTTTTACTTTAGGCCCCCCAAAAAATAAGGCTCTCCAAAAAGTAAATTCTATCCTTTTTTTTCAATCCAAAAAAATAAGGCCTCATAAAAATAATTAAATCAATTACCATCTTTTTTAATTTAAAAAAATAAGTGTTATCTTTTACCATCTTTTTAGATTTCAAAAAAATAAGTATTATCTTTTCGTATTTCAAAAAAAAAATTAAAGATCATTTTCACCATTGAGAAAATGTTGACATAAAAAAAAATTCTTAAAATCACAACAAGTAAGAAATCAGTTTCTATTCTGAAAATCCTTCAGTTTGCACATTTTTTCCTCTATATCTATACTACTTGAAATCATTAGAAGATAACTTCAAATATAATCTTTTTTTATATTGAAGAAGCCGCATTGAATTCAAAAGTAATTTACATCTATAATCTTTGTAGCCAACACCGATAAATCACTAAATTAACTTATATCGTTCTATGCTTTTAAAAAAAATTTAATTACAATATCATATTATATGTTCGTTTGTTTTATTTGTAAATATTATTAGTTATAATTTATAAATATTAAATATGTTTACTAGAAAAATATTGACAATATCTTTAACTGTTTCTTTTATAGAAAAAAGTTTTTTAAAATTAAAATTAATAAAATTCTAATTTAGAACAACAATGTCACAAAAAAGATTAAGTAGATTAGCCATACTATTAATTGAAAAGGATATGTTAGCAAAATTTAAATATAAAAACTTAAATAATAATATTGCATTACAAAAAATAAAAAAATAAATTTTAAATAAAATATTATGATAATATTAAAAATAAAAAAAATACTCCATTTAGGATTGTTGCTTTAGGCCTTAAATTGTCTTGAGCCGGCCCTGCTTCTTTAATGTAGAGTTCTCCAAATTTTCATTTTCAAAATGCAACTATATACTTTGAGCATTCGAAACCAAGTGAGAACAGCATTTTTGAAAAATTCTAACAAACAAATTAAGAGGTGCTTGGAGTTGCAGGTACCTTTCTCTGCCTTTTCGGCTAGAGTTGCAATGGATTGAGTTAAAACAAACGGCCCATCCCGACAGACTCCTATATGTGTTATCTGCAGGTTGTACATTCAGGTTCAGGACGGTGTGGATTTGTGCTTTTAAATCCAAGTAGGGTAAGGCATCTTTGGGTTTTGGCCACCTTGCTCCATTTATGATTAGTTTATTAAAAAATAAATAAAAAGGCTAGAATCAAAATATAATAGGAATTTTATATTAGGTACTTTTCATAATAATAATAATAACAATAATATGTCTCACAATTAAATGCGCATATATGGTTAGCATCCTTGCACGTATTAATAGGGGAGTCTCCTTTTTAACCCTACTCCACATGGATTTATACTGAATTTCTACATATGCCAGGCAACATACGACATCTTTCTGCATGAGTAGATTTCTCTCTCTACAGTGAGCTGGTTACCCCCCATGAAACAATGGGACCTGCTTTTGTCGTCCATAGTCCATGCATCTCCTCGTAAGAAACTGATTGCCAAAAAACGAGTAAAATGGAAACATGATGGGTATAGTATGTTGCATGATTCCACCCACGTTGGGCATAGGACTAAAGGAAAGGATCATCAGCAGGGACCCACTGTTACAAAAGACCCAGTATGGTGGGGTCGAATAGTATACTAATTAATTCGAGTAAGGACGAGTAAGTACCAGGCCCTGAGCTCAGCGGATATACCTATGGGGTCCACTTGAAAGGCTGAAATGAAGGGTTGTGGGCTTGTGGCTCAGTCCATTGTAATATTGGAGATTGGAAGAGAAAAGAAGAGGAGACCAAAATGATATTTTAGATCTTGAGATTGTGCCAAGACCCCTGTGCAAGTATAACTGGCCACAACAGATGGCGTCAGCTGTTCTATTTTTACCGGCACCGACACTTGTGTGGCTCACTGCCATCAATCACGTTTGAGCTGTCAGTGGGTCAGGGTGACCCATCAGGTCTTCCAGTCACTGAAAAGCCTTCTTAGCCTTGTGGTTCATTTCTGGGAATAAATTCAAGCCATTCAATAAAAAAAAAAGCAGCATTAATAAAAAGCATCGGATATTTGACAACTTTTGCATGTGATTTTCAATCTTATTTCTTTATAAATTGAAACTTTCAATCATGCATTTAAATAGCCTCTGCCTCTCCCAAGATTTCGTGCGGGGAGATTTGGACAATTGGACAGCAGTTCAGGTCCGTGCCAAAGCCCGCTTAAGGAGGTTCAGGTCCATTGACCTTGACACATGGCTCATGTAAACGAGTATGATCCCTTATTGGTAATACCTACGATGTAAATGAGTCTCTGATTCTCTTATTATTAAAATATTTTGACCCTTTAATAACCGGATTTGAATTCTTATGAAGGTCTTGATAAATAAAATGGGTCTAAGTCATTTTTTGGACTCATGATCTAAATTGGTTCCACTTTGGCTCTTGCCCATAGACTTCGGACTTGACATATTATCTCAACTTTTGAGAATCTCTCCTATGAATTAGGTTTTTTTTTAAATCATTCTCCACCAAGACCCGAACATGGACCCGGATCCGTCTCATATACATTCTTGGTTTTAGTTTTGGTTTCATCTTCTCATTAACAGTTCTGATTTTTGGCTAGAAAACTAGTTCCGACTCAGTTTTGAATGAATCTTCTCATTAACAGTCATGGGACCACCATGGACCTACACGAGAACCATTTACGTCTCTAGCAGTATGAGTTAAGTTTAGGTGCACTAGGGCCCAAACAGCCCAACCCAAACCAATATATTTTCCGTTCTTCAATCTTGGACTCACACACCATGACCTCTAAATTTTCCCTGAAAAATTTCCCCCACACAAAAACAAATTTTCGGTGGAGACAAGGCTGCAGAAATGTGTCACAAATGCAGCGCGGATACTGAATTTATTTAGGAGTTTGAAACATCATTCCTGTTGATGACTTTTAATACTTCATTGCGGACATGTTATGTCAAGGGTTCACCCCCAAACGGGCATGACATTCTGGACACCATGGGCTTTTCAAATTTGGGCTTAAAATTCAAGGGTCATAGGACTCAGAATTAGGCTTGTGGGTCAAGGCATTTGACACCAAGCCATCACGCCCTCTTTGCCTTGGAAATAGCGAGCCGCAGTGTAGGGAATTCTGGGCCGAAGTAAAAGTTTCATAGGCTTTGTTGAGTGTGCTTTGCCTAAATCCCAAGATCCCTGGATGAGCTCTTGGGCCTTATTCTTCGATTCCTTTTTGGAGGTTTATCAGTAAAATCCTCTATCAAGAAATAGGTTTTATTTTTTCTTTTTCATAACCTGCGAAGGAGTTAGGACCCTGAGAGCCTCACACACGTGAGGTGATAGGAACTCAAATATGTGAAGAGACGCAAACAGAACTCAGTCATGTAAAGAAATGAAAACTCACACATGTAAGGAGACACAACTCACAAAAACAAGGTAATGAGAATTCATACATGCAAGAAGACAAACAATTCATCTTGTGATGTAAAAGCAACCTACATATGCAAGGAAGGGGAAGGTAGGTTTTGAAACCTGGACCTCCCAACGTGAACAATCACTCAATGATACGAAGCTGTTCTCTAGACTTAATCGGGTTAGAGAGCATACTTGACCTGTCCAGTAACGGGTTACATTAGATTTTTATTTTTTATTTTTTATGACAATAACTGTTTGTGCTACCATTCTACCCAAGAAAAAAAAAAAAACTGTTTGTGTTACCAAATCAGTCCAGTGAAGCTGTGGGCTGGGTTCTGTACATTCGTGGTTCAGTTTTTAATTTTGAAGTATAAAAAATTAAAATTGCGTGCGTTGAATCTGCACACTTGACAGGTTGCAAGATTTGTCCACTATCATTTATTCCCAAAAAGAACTCGCACATGTTGTGTTGCTAAAAAGTTTTATTACAAAGAAAGCAAGGTGGGTGAAGCCCGGCCAAGATCTTAGCCTGACTCGAGCCAAAACATAATATTTACATCCAACTTCAGGATGGGTCCTTAAATTTAAATTCAACTATGAAGATAGGTGGCCAAAATATATTAAATTTTCTTTGCTATCAAAGCCTCAAAGGCATTTATAAAGGCAGCATAGATATGTTTCAATACTTCTCATTGAGTAGAACTTGTTTGGTGTACATTTTGCAACGCATATCTCAATATCAAGTCGTTTTCTTTGGAATTCAAACTCGCGACATATTGGCTATGATGCTATATTACATTTTTTCCCCAAATTAATTCTAACAAAATCTTAAAATTTTTTAAATTCACTTTGAGATATTACCAATCAATCTCTAATAAAATCTCAATGTTATGCAGCATGCTTGGTATTACAGGAGGACCAAAAGAGGAATTTCATGTCTTGAGAATTCTTAGCATGTTAGAGAAACCCAATGTTCCTTTTCATAATATCCCAAAGTGAATTATAAAAATGATTGGATCTTAAACCCATATCTTTTAGGTACGAAATAGGTGTAATGACTAGTGTTTGGGTTTGTAATTGCCCTTGGCTTGAAACCGTAGAGTGGTTTTATGGCTTAGCTGCGGCAACGGGTAGATTGGGTTAGTTCAGGTTAGTTTGAGCAGTATGATTAATATGCATAAGCTTAAACTGAACTCCTAATAACAAGGGGGGTTTAGATTGGATTGGCATATTAGAAAGCAATTGGTTGGGTTAGGACTGAGTTGACAAATAAAAAGAATATAGACACAACCAAAACCTAGCCAATTGTATTAATCTGGTCAGAGATGTTGACATTGGCCTGAGCTAAAAAACAAAAAGAGTTTCAAGTCAAACCCTGAATTACCAAGTTAAATTCAGGTTGGGTATACCTGGGTCAGGCTAATTGCAGTCATATAATTTTGTTAGAGCAGCGTCGTAAGCCTATTGTCTCAAAGTATCTTGGATTATGATATTTTGGATTGGTGTAGAATATGGTTTTGAATCCAATCAATCCACCACGCTCCCCTAATAATTACCTCTCTAAAGAATGAGTTCTAGCCTTCTGGTGGAAAATTTGAAAGGCCGGAAACCACTTCATATTTAGGGGCATTGATATTATTCCTGAAAAGAATAATTCATATGCTAATAGTGCAGTGACTTCATCAATATTGAGTTGAGGATTGTGTCGGTATTAGCAGTGGCCTATAGTCACGATTGGAGATAAAGCAGATAATGGATACAGACCGTATCTCTATGGATGCTGCCTTTGAAGCATCTAATCGTAGAAGAACCTTCTGTCGTTTAATAGTGTTGAATGACACAATGTTTTTGTGCTAGTGTCATCAAAGGGCTGAAACTACTCTCATTTTTTTTTCTGAAAGGCAAATTGATTTAAAGAGAAAAGGGAGCAAGAGTTGAAAAGAGAAGCTCTCATACAGAAGATACATAAGGATCCAAAAAAAAAAAAAAAAAAAAAGGGATCCACACGCAATAGACCTGAGCTAAGCCAACAAAAGGAAAGTCAAAATGGAAAAATGTATAGAGGAGCATCTCTCAAAAAATTAATGATGGCAGCAAGAGGAGGCCCAAGGAAAGATTTTTGCAGTTGACCCAAGGCTGAATTTAGTTGGATCTAAAAAAGTCTTTTTGAGACATGGTTGGAAGAAACTTTGTTCTTAAATCTATTGTTACGTCTATGAATTTGCTTGATTGAGGCATCATTTTAGATTGGATTAGGGACTTAATTAGGTTAAATGCATTATTATTCATTCAATGTCATCATTTCATGCATCTTCACCTAGAAATTGGAATTTACACAATTTTTGCACATTTTATGCATTAATTAATAATATTTGCAATTTTTCTCCAAAGAACCTCAGTTGGAGTAGAACTCTGTCCGGATGGATCTCGCTTCAATGTGGCTCTTCAGTATTTTATGAGTTTAATTAGAATGTGTAGAAAATAAAATTTGTAAGATTCACAGAACTCTGAGATGATTTGGGTCCCACTGCTTGAAGATCCACATACTTAGAGTTCATTTGCCCATGAATCCAACCTGAAGATCAGCTAAGGCTTCTAGAAGATCTTATCTCATCCTATTGTGCTAAGAAATATTCTTCTAACCGAGCTAACAAATCACAACTACTACAGAAATAGAGTCTATTGCAAATTAAAATCTAAAATTTAATCCCGTTTTTCTTATAATATCCTATCTTAAAATGACTATAACTCTCAATCCGGACTTCGGATCAGTGCAAATGACCCACCGTTGGAAAGTTCTTTCAGAGTAGATGCCCGTGGAGTCCAAGATTCCACAAATTGAAGCTAAAATGAGAAAGTTATGGGAAGTTTCATATACATTTTTAGGCGGGATTGCAATTGCATCTATACCATTGAAGTATAATTGTTATACATTCCTCTGTGGACTCTATAAGAAGATCAGATAAGAATGCCAAAAGCTTTCACCTCATCTTATCTTTAAAATCGCTCTCATCTAAGGAGATAAACTCAATCAATATGCAGCAGATCTTTTCTCTTAATCCACCTAAAAAAGGTCCAGATTCAATGAACCTTGGGAGCCAAAAAACTATATAAGGAGGACATAGGAGGCTCTTCCTCTTTTCCAACCAGATCTGGAAATCCCAGATCTCTCTCTCCCTCTCTTCTCCACCTCTTCTCTCCATTAATTTCTGTTTTTATTTTAAATGTATTCTGGAGTCTTGTTCTAGAAACTAAGATTTAGAAGAGAGAATTTTAAGAGACTCTTGTATAAGAAGAATATATCAGTTCTTTTTGAGGTTTTTTGCAATGGTGGGCTGAGTTTCTGATTAGAGCGTAAGATGAAGCTAAGTATTTTAATGTTCTAGTTTATATTTATTTTTTTACTTTTTTCTGATTGTCTCTTGTTAATGTGCTTTTACAACATAATAATAGATGCCAAGGGCAAATCTCTGATTTATATTCTTAATGAATAAATTTTGATCATTTATACTTACTTTGATAGATTATGCTTAGATATGTAGTTATCTTTAATAGTCTATGCTTAGTTTTATAAGTGATGCTTAGAATGTTCATTCTTTTATGAGGTGAAGGAGATCTTAGTATTGATTTTGTTTTTCTTAATTAAAATTGGTTTTTGCAATAGTCAAATCATTCAGATCAAAAACATTTATTTGTTTCTGATCTGAATAATAATTAAGACAAAAGGGTAAATTAATTGTATAAATTAGATTTTTAAATAATTTTGTGGATTCTGGCTGCTCTAATTTGTTTCTCATCATTGTTATTAATTTATTTAGTTTCTGATTTGCATACCACACTTCTCTTTTATTATTGTTTTCCTTTTTAAAAAATTCGGATTTTTAATTAGAAAGTTCAAAAATGCTCTCTGTGGAATTGACCTGTATTTGCCACTGTTTCAACAAGATAATTGTGCACTTACAATTTTAAGTAGATTGATTAAATTCACATCATCTATACATATTTTTGGATTGCCAAATGACATATATTGTAGAGAAGAAAACAACAACCATACCTTGATTAGCAAACTTGTCACATCCATAAGAGAAAAAGGACCATATGAAGCAGAGGTTGAAATGAAAGGAAGTGCAACCGACAACCATGAGAATCCATTTCCAAAGGTTAGAAGCAAAAGAGCAAGTAAAGAAAAGATGATACATAGATTCACCATCCGAATTGCATAGAGAGCAAATAAAGGACAAATTAACCCCAAATTTTTAGCCCAATCATGAGTTGGAAGTCTCCTAAGCATTAATCTCCAAGAGAAACAAGCAAATCTAGGATTCATAAGAGGATGCAAAATTAAATGAGCCGAAGGCTTGATGACTGATTTAGAGGGAACTAAAACTATTCTCATCTAAAGAAGAAGAATTGAAACTAATATTACTCATGTTGATGAAAGGCAAAGACAGAGGCTTAACTAAAATTCATGTTTTGTGAAGTGGTTACTGCCATCTAATTGTAACAAGAAATGATCTATTATTTTGGAACTTAATGACATTTTGCGAGATTCTGATTGTGGAATTTACTCATATTCCTTGGAGCTTAACAAAGTGGCCCATTACTTAGCTAAGTTAGCTTCTACTATTGGTTTAAATTCTGATAGTTTGATAGCTTTTTTGAATATTTGTCTAAATGGATTACTCCAATGTAATTGTTTTCCTTTTTTGTGTTTTTGAATGTTCTTTTTTAAAAAGAAAAAAGAGGATTTTATGGGAAAATGCCCCTAAGATTTGCATCAAACATGATTAAGCTTAATTTTTCAATGTACACGGTTTGGGTTAATTAGGCTTGAATTTGTGCTTTTTTTTTTTGTATTTCTGGCTGAGTGATGCTAACGTCACTCCGTTGTACATAGAAAAAAAAAGTAGGAAAGAAAGAAGTGAGAAGAAAGAAGAAAGGAAGAAGAAGAGAGGAAAAAGAAGAGAGAAAAAGGAAGAAGAAGAGAGAAGAAAGGAAAGAAAAGAAAAAGAAGAAGAAGAGAGGAAGAAAGGAAGAAAAAAAGAGGAGAAAGAAGAAAATAAAAAGAAGAGAGGACAAAGATGTCACGACCCGAGCCCAGAAATCGGGGGTTAGCGAAAAGCTAAACCGGTGACACACGTACTCCCGTGCACGTGCATCCAAACCCAGTCCAGATGCACGCACACAAGGGATCTAACACGTGCGAACTAAGCGTACGCGGAAGCTGTACATATCATAGCAAGCAACAAGGAAAAGAAAAAAAAAATAGCGGGAGCCAAAACAAATGCGGAACGGAAAAGACAAGATAAATACAATACTGGAAAAAAAACAAATACAAGTCTGAGTACACGACAAAATAAAGATGTACAAATATACAGAGTACAAAGTCCAAAGTCCAAAGTACCAAAATACAAAATCTCAAAAAAAACCAACTCAAAACAAAAGCCCACTGATATGCATGCACGCACTCGGCAGAGGTGATCAGGCCCACTCTGCCAAACCGGAGGGTGCCTCTACACTCGGCCCTGCAGCCTCCTCGACCGCCGGTGAGCTGGGCAAGGGATCTGTGCCTGCAACACCACAGACAACACAAATGAATACAACGATCCAGCAAATACAAGTAACAGGGATGAAACACGCATAGTATCAAAGTGAATAAAGTAATGACAGAAGATTAAATACAGAGTTTCATCTTAGTATGCTAAGCAAATCGTGCATAGAATTAAAGCATGATAGTTGAATCAAAACATAGAAATACTGACTAAGTGGCTACTACGTTAACCATGTTCTCTCCGATAGAGAGCAGAGCAAAGCAGATGAGAACACCACTGACCGGGCCAAGGGTACAAGTGGGTCTCGGTTTCCTGGGTTCCGGGGTCCCAAGACAAAGCGACACTGCAGTTACAGAGATACAGAGATCTAAGCCAAAGGTAACCCCGTCGGGCATCCTAGGGCTGAGGCTGAGTAGAGCCAGACTAATACCAGTCAAATCAAATCCATAGAAAGGGAGATTATCCGCTTTGGACTCACCGATGACAAAGACCGGATCTTGTCCTCACGTATTAACCACTGGGCAGAGCCACCCGGGAATACCCAAATAAAATCAGAGATATACAAAGCCAACAAAGCATATATATTAAGCCAAAGCACAGCATAGATCAAAGCTTAGTGTAGAATGAAGAATACAACAGATATACGGAACGAAAGCAAAAATGACTGCGGAATGCATATACATAGATTGACAGAACAGAGGGCAAAACTATAAACAATATGCAATGCATCTCAGATTAATACGGAGTCAAGGTTCATTACAAGCCAGTCCTAATCTAATTGTTCACTGTCACTAACCGTGCATGTTGATGTAGTTTTAAGTTAGTCAATGCACCATTGTCATCAAAGTGTTGCAATGAAATCTTTGCGTGCACCGACGTCCCTTAAACCAACACCCATGGGGAGGTGCTTAACAGTAAATCAACACCCACATGAATAAGTCACAGCCTAACAGACTATTCATGCGATCCAAGGAAATCCATTGGGCCGGTTTACACGGGTGGTTAACCTGTATTTGAGCCCTATAAGTCTCACCATTATCCTAAGTTATATTTCAAAATTGCCATGCCTAACGGTTTAGCCATGAGGGACCTATGGTTAAGCCGAAGACATCTTACGCACTCGTCGTAATATGCACTACGGCTTCACCTTGGTTCCATTCAAAACACAGCTAAACGGATCATCTTCCACCTCTGATCTGACACCTTTTTCGGCTGGGCTACAGCCAGTATACGGCTGAGCCGTAGACCAATTCACGGCTTAGCAGTAGCATTCCACGGCTTAGCCGTAGCCACACCGTAGGAACACTGTCTCTGGAAGTTTCGACTGATCAGAGATTTAATTCACGGCTGGGTTACGGTTTGGGTCACGGCTAGCTTACGGCTCAGCCGTAGAACAATTTACGACTTAGCCGTAGCCTAGCCATAGAACAAAATCAAAATTTCAAGTCTCTGGAATGTGAGCCGTAGAAACTTACGGCTTAGCCGTACAATACAGAACACGACTTCGGGATGGTTACAGAAACTGAAATTTGGTACAGAAACATCTCCAAACAAGCTACAGAGGTTCCAAATTCACAAAATGTGGCTGTAAAACCTTTATATACAGAGAATAAGAGTGAATCAAAGCAATCAAAGAAACAACCCATATGTGTTATCAAAGCCTGTACTTGTACTTGCCTCAAATCTGACAAATCCTCTGAAACAAGCTCCAAATCCACTAGAATCAAAGCAAAGCAAAGAGATACACCATGCATGAGATGAAGACAGAGCAATCAGAGAATGAGAGGTACAATTGGGAGAAGAAACACAAAGAACCCACTTACCTCAAGCAATAGACAGAGATGAGAGAATGAAGAAGAACCCAATCCACGAAGAGTAGCAAAACCCCAATCGAAAGAGAGAGAGAGAAACAACCGAAGTGAAGAGGGTCTCCTGGAGTTTGCATGCACGTTGAAGAAATGAAATGAGCAAGGGAGAGACATCTGGAGCATGACTCATTTATATAGGTTTTGAAGTTTAAAACAAGATCCATGGAGTTTAAGCTATTTACAGTTTAAGTCACATGAAGGTCCATCTTCCCCAATTGACTCCAAATGATTCTGAGACAGTTACGGAAATTGTCGAGCTCAACGAAATACGCGTGCTGACACCAAGATGATGCAAAGATGATATGAGCAAAACAAAAGCAAAATTACGAAAAAGGGCTTAGAACTACCTATTCCAGGTCAAAGGTCACTTAACTACCTATTCATGGCCCAAAACCAAATCCGAAAGGAATAATCAAAACAAAACACACTAATGAGCCACTAATCCGGCTCAAAGGGGATCGGAGTGTTACATCCTCCCCTACTAGGAATCATTCCGTCCTCGGAATGACTACCTACCTGCGCAAAGAGCTGGGGGTACTGGCGTGCTAGCTGTTCCTCTAGCTCCCAAGTAGCCTCATCTGGACCGTGATGTTCCCACAACACTTTAAGCCATCTGATAGTCCTGGTACGGAGAATCTGCTCTCGTGTACCAACGATGCGAAGCGGACGCTCAACGTAAGTTGCATTAGGCTGAATCTGAATGTCATCGTATCGAATCACATGGCTCGGATCTGGCACATACTTACGGAGCATCGACACATGGAATATATCGTGAACACCGGAGAACTCGACTGGAAGCGTCAACCGATAGGCTAAATCTCCAACTCGGCTCTTGACTTCAAACGGTCCTACATATCTCGGAGCTAACTTGCCCTTCTGACCAAATCGAACTGTGCCCTTCATCGGAGAAACTTTAAGGAACACCCAATCTCCGACTTGGAATGCCAAAGGTCTCCTCCGAGTATCAGCATAACTCTTCTGCCTGGATCGAGCAACCTTTAAATTCTCTATCACTTTCTGCACTTTCTCGGTCGTCTCAGCTATGATCGTCGGACCATGAAAACTTCTAGTTCCAACTTCTTCCCAGCACACTGGAGTCCTGCACTTGCGTCCGTATAGAGCCTCATATGGCGCCATACCAATACTCTCGTGGAAGCTGTTGTTGTAGGCAAACTCACACAAAGCTAGATGCGTATCCCATTCCTTCTCAAAGTTCAACACACTAGCTCTGAGCATATCCTCCAATGTCTGAATGGTACGCTCCGACTGTCCGTCAGTCTGGGGGTGGTATGCCGTACTAAAACTCAACTTCGTGCCCATAGCTTCCTGAAATGCTCTCCAGAATGAAGACACAAAGCGACTGTCGCGATCTGACACAATCGATACTGGGGTGCCATGCAATCTGACTATCTCGTCAACAAACTTCCTGGCCATCTCTGTGAATGTCATCCCCTTCTTGAACGGAAGGAAATGTGCTGACTTGGTCAATCTGTCCACTATTACCCAGATCGCATTGTTCTTTCTACTGGTCGGCGGAAAACCGGAGACGAAATCCATCGTAATGTGCTCCCACTTCCACTGCGGAGTATGCAATGGATGCAATGATCCTGGAGGTCGCTGATGGTCAGCTTTTACCCTCTGACAGGTCAAACATCGAGCTACGAACCCTGCGATCTCCCGCTTCATATTATTCCACCAAAATCTGTCTTTCAAGTTCCGGTACATCTTCGTACTCCCGGGGTGCATCGCATATCGGGCATCGTGCGCATCTGTCATCAACTTATCTTTCAGCTCATCCACAGCGGGAACACACAATCTATTCCTGAAGTACAAAACTCCATCTACCAAGCAAAAATCAGGTCGATCTGCAATCCGGTCTTTGAACTTCGCCAGGAGGGGGTCCTCAAACTGGCGATCCTTGATCTGCTGAATCACCTCAGGCTGAAACACGACGGTAGTAGCTAATGTCACCAATCCACCTACCATCCGAACCTCAACAGGCTGATCATGCACAAGCATATAGAATCCTGCCAACACCTGAAGACTATCTGTCCTCCTGCTAAGTGCATCTGCAACTACATTCCCCTTGCCTGGGTGGTACTTGATAGGAAAGTCGTAGTCCTTGATGAACTCCAACCACCTTCGTTGCCTCATATTCAAGTCATGTTGATCGAACAAATACTGGAGACTGTGATGATCAGAATGGACCTCGAACTTCACACCGTACAAGTAATGCCGCCACAACTTCAGTGCAAATACAATGGCTGCTAGCTCCAAGTCATGTGTGGCATAGTTCTTCTCATGCTCTTTCAGCTGTCTGGATCCATAGGCAATCACCTTCTGATTCTGCATCAGTACACAGCCTAATCCAACTCGAGAAGCATCGGAATAAATCACGAATCCCTCACTACCATCCGGGAGAGTCAACACTGGCGCCGTAGTGAGCTTTTCTTTCAACATCTGGAAACTACGCTCACACTTCTCTGTCCACTCATACGGGACCTTCTTCCGAGTCAACTGAGTCAGCGGGGCTGAGATCTTCGAGAAGTCCTGCACAAACCTGCGGTAATATCCCGCCAAACCCAGAAAACTCCGAATCTCTGTCACTGATCTAGGACGGGGCCAATGGACTACTGCCTCAATCTTAGCCGGATCCACCATCAATCCGTCTCTAGAAATCTTATGACCCAGAAATGTAACTTGCTCGAGCCAAAACTCACACTTGGACAACTTTGCATACAACTTGTGATCCTTAAGCAGCTGCAATGCTTTCCGTAGATGATCTGTATGTTCTTCAGCAGTCTTCGAATAGACCAATATGTCATCTATGAAAACCACAACGAACTGGTCCAAGAAGGAAGTAAACACCCTATTCATCAACGCCATGAAAGCTGCGGGTGCGTTCGTCAAACCAAATGGCATGACAAGGAACTCGTAGTGTCCATACCGAGTCCTGAAAGCTGTCTTCGGAACATCCTCATCCTTCACCCTGAGCTGGTGATATCCTGACCTCAAGTCAATCTTAGAGAAGTAAGCTGCACCCTGAAGCTGATCGAACAACTCATCAATCCTAGGCAATGGATATTTGTTCTTGATAGTCACTTTATTCAACTGCCTGTAGTCAATGCACATCCGGAAACTGCCATCCTTCTTCTTAACAAACAATACAGGAGCTCCCCAAGGTGAAACACTTGGGCGTATGAACCCTTTATCCAACAAATCCTGCAACTATTTCTTCAATTCCAACAATTCTGCAGGTGCCATACGATATGGAGCTCTACTGATGGGTGCTGTACCTGGCATCAAGTCAATAGCAAATTCTACCTCCCGAACTGGTGGCAACTCTGGCACATCCTCCGGAAAGATATCCGGAAACTCGCTGACTACTGGGATCTCACTGAGCTGTCGCTGATCTTTCTTCTCTGAAATGAATGCAAGAAATCCCTCACATCCCCTACGAAGCATCCTGTCTGCTTTACAAGCAGATATTACACGTCTTGGGCACTTCATCTGGCTGCCCTCAAATCGGAATCCGCTGCCCAAATCAAAGTAGATAGCCTTGCTGTAGCAATTGATACACGCATGATATCTTGCAAGCCAGTCCATACCAAGGATCACATCAAAATCCAGTGTCGTGAGCAACACGAGGTCTACTGGGAGCTGATGACCAGCTATCCGCACATCACACTGAGGGTAGAAAACACTGCACTCCACCCGCTTACCAACCGGAGTGGATACTAACAACAAGTACGGGAGTGGTGTGGGTCGCTGTCGAAGCTGCACAGCAAAATGGGGTGCTACGTACGAACGCGTAGACCCGGAGTCAAATAAGGCTAAAGCTTCAGCATCATAAATTAAAATTTTACCTTCCACTACCGTGGCCTCCTCCGCGCCCTCATGCGTAGCAGCATAGGCTCGGACTGTCTGGCGGTTCTGCTTCTGGGCTGGGCGAGCTGGCTGAGATCTGCCCTACGTTGTAGATCCTGCCTGTCTCGTCTGTGGAGAGGACTGAAACTTCGGGCATTGGGCCCGCCTGTGATCCGTAGAGCCACACCCGAAACAAGCCCCACTCTTCCTCCAACATCTGTCGGTGGGGTGATCCTTCCCACAGTGACTGCAAATCACCTGAGTACTGCTCGAACTGCCCTGTTTACCCTTGAACTTCTTCTGAAACTGACTTCTGCCGCTGAAGCCTGCCGCCCTCTTAGCCTCGGTTCGCTCCTCCTCAAATATGGCCTCTGCATCATAGGCCCTGTCAATAGCGTCATCCAATGTAGCCGGCCACATACAAGCAACCACGTGGCGTTTATGCCTCGGGTTCAGGCCGTTGACGAAGCGAGTCACCTTCTTCTGCTCAGTGTTTACCATGTCCTCTGCAAAGTGGGACAGCTCTGTAAACTTGTGTACATAATCTGCAACTGACAGCTGTCTCTGCTGAAGGTTGAAGAATTCCACTTCCTTGGCTCGCTGAATATGGAGAGGCATGAACTTCCGACGGAATTGCTGCTTGAAAGTCTCCCAAACTGTAGCACTGGGCATAGTCTGGAATGAGCTCTTGATACTCCTCCACCATGTCTTGGCTACACTCCGAAGCATAGAAGCTGTGAGAACCACTTTCTGTTTGTTACTGCACACAATCGTATCAAAAAGCTCTTCAGTCTGTTCCAGCCATTGCTCGGCCTGCAATGCATCCTCTATCCCATGAAACTCAGTCGCCCCTCGCTTACGGAACTTGTCAAAAAGAGCATTTGGATCTGGTTCCTTGGACTGGAAAATCACTTGCTGATCTATACGAGGTGATGCTACTGCAGCAGCCTGACTCTGCCTATCTACCATGGATGCCATCTGTGCCTGTAATGATTGCATAGACTGCATCATCATCATCATGCGCTCCTCACTACTGATATGTGGGGGTACCGATCCACTATCACCGTTATGGCCCTGTTGATTCTCATCCCGAGATCCTGATCCTGATGCCATCCTGCAACTGGAAAAGAAACACAGTACACAGATATAAAATGCCCTGAGTTAGTCAAATCCCAAATCAACCTATGAGACTTCGAGTCAAATAGTTGATAGCGTTATCTCACCACGATCTTAGATGCCTACATGCTTATAACTAACATGCTCTGATACCATACAATACGTATGTCACGACCCGAGCCCAGAAATCGGGGGTTAGCGAAAAGCTAAACCGGTGACACACGTACTCCCGTGCACGTGCATCCAAACCCAGTCCAGATGCACGCACACAAGGGATCTAACACGTGCGAACTAAGCGTACGCGGAAGCTGTACATATCATAGCAAGCAACAAGGAAAAGAAAAAAAAAATAGCGGGAGCCAAAACAAATGCGGAACGGAAAAAACAAGATAAATACAATACTGGAAAAAAAATAAATACAAGTCTGAGTTCACGACAAAATAAAGATGTACAAATATACAGAGTACAAAGTCCAAAGTCCAAAGTACCAAAATACAAAATCTCAAAAAAAACCAACTCAAAACAAAAGCCCACTGATATGCATGCACGCACTCGGCAGAGGTGATCAGGCCCACTCTGCCAAACCGGAGGGTGCCTCTACACTCGGCCCTGCAGCCTCCTCGACCGCCGGTGAGCTGGGCAAGGGATCTGTGCCTGCAACACCACAGACAACACAAATGAATACAACGATCCAGCAAATACAAGTAACAGGGATGAAACACGCATAGTATCAAAGTGAATAAAGTAATGACAGAAGATTAAATACAGAGTTTCATCTTAGTATGCTAAGCAAATCGTGCATAGAATTAAAGCATGATAGTTGAATCAAAACATAGAAATACTGACTAAGTGGCTACTACGTTAACCATGTTCTCTCCGATAGAGAGCAGAGCAAAGCAGATGAGAACACCACTGACCGGGCCAAGGGTACAAGTGGGTCTCGGTTTCCTGGGTTCCGGGGTCCCAAGACAAAGCGACACTGCAGTTACAGAGATACAGAGATCTAAGCCAAAGGTAACCCCGTCGGGCATCCTAGGGCTGAGGCTGAGTAGAGCCAGACTAATACCAGTCAAATTAAATCCATAGAAAGGGAGATTATCCGCTTTGGACTCACCGATGGCAAAGACCGGATCTTGTCCTCACGTATTAACCACTGGGCAGAGCCACCCGGGAATACCCAAATAAAATCAGAGATATACAAAGCCAACAAAGCATATATATTAAGCCAAAGCACAGCATAGATCAAAGCTTAGTGTAGAACGAAGAATACAACAGATATACGGAACGAAAGCAAAAATGACTGCGGAATGCATATACATAGATTGACAGAACAGAGGGCAAAACTATAAACAATATGCAATGCATCTCAGATTAATACGGAGTCAAGGTTCATTACAAGCCAGTCCTAATCTAATTGTTCACTGTCACTAACCGTGCATGTTGATGTAGTTTTAAGTTAGTCAATGCACCGTTGTCATCAAAGTGTTGCAATGAAATCTTTGCGTGCACCGATGTCCCTTAAACCAACACCCATGGGGAGGTGCTTAACAGTAAATCAACACCCACATGAATAAGTCACAGCCTAACAGACTATTCATGCGATCCAAGGAAATCCATTGGGCCGGTTTACACGGGTGGTTAACCTGTATTTGAGCCCTATAAGTCTCACCATTATCCTAAGTTATATTTCAAAATTGCCATGCCTAACGGTTTAGCCATGAGGGACCCATGGTTAAGCCGAAGACATCTTACGCACTCGTCGTAATATGCACTACGGCTTCACCTTGGTTCCATTCAAAACACAGCTAAACGGATCATCTTCCACCTCTGATCTGACACCTTTTTCGGCTGGGCTACAGCCAGTATACGGCTGAGCCGTAGACCAATTCACGGCTTAGCCGTAGCATTCCACGGCTTAGCCGTAGCCACACCGTAGGAACACTGTCTCTGGAAGTTTCGACTGATCAGAGATTTAATTCACGGCTGGGTTACGGTTTGGGTCACGGCTAGCTTACGGCTCAGCCGTAGAACAATTTACGGCTTAGCCGTAGCCTAGCCGTAGAACAAAATCAAAATTTCAAGTCTCTGGAATGTGAGCCGTAGAAACTTACGGCTTAGCCGTACAATACAGAACATGACTTCGGGATGGTTACAGAAACTGAAATTTGGTACAGAAACATCTCCAAACAAGCTACAGAGGTTCCAAATTCACAAAATGTGGCTGTAAAACCTTTATATACAGAGAATAAGAGTGAATCAAAGCAATCAAAGAAACAACCCATATGTGTTATCAAAGCCTGTACTTGTACTTGCCTCAAATCTGACAAATCCTCTGAAACAAGCTCCAAATCCACTAGAATCAAAGCAAAGCAAAGAGATACACCATGCATGAGATGAAGACAGAGCAATCAGAGAATGAGAGGTACAATTGGGAGAAGAAACACAAAGAACCCACTTACCTCAAACAATAGACAGAGATGAGAGAATGAAGAAGAACCCAATCCACGAAGAGTAGCAAAACCCCAATCGAAAGAGAGAGAGAGAAACAACCGAAGTGAAGAGGGTCTCCTGGAGTTTGCATGCACGTTGAAGAAATGAAATGAGCAAGGGAGAGACATCTGGAGCATGACTCATTTATATAGGTTTTGAAGTTTAAAACAAGATCCATGGAGTTTAAGCTATTTACAGTTTAAGTCACATGAAGGTCCATCTTCCCCAATTGACTCCAAATGATTCTGAGACAGTTACGGAAATTGTCGAGCTCAACGAAATACGCGTGCTGACACCAAGATGATGCAAAGATGATATGAGCAAAACAAAAGTAAAATTACGAAAAAGGGCTTAGAACTACCTATTCCAGGTCAAAGGTCACTCAACTACCTATTCATGGCCCAAAACCAAATCCGAAAGGAATAATCAAAACAAAACACACTAATGAGCCACTAATCCGGCTCAAAGGGGATCGGAGTGTTACAAAATAAAAGAAGGAAAAAAAACCCCTTAATAGTAATCCCTTCCCTTCTTCCTTTCATCTTCTTCTCCCTTTCCTTCCTTCTTTCCTCTTTTTCTTTCTTTCCTTCCTCCTCTCTTCTTCTTCCTTTCTTCTTCTCTTCCTTCCTTTCTTCTCTCTTCTTCTTCCTTTTTCTCTTTTCTTTCTCCTCTCTTTTTCTTCTTCCTTTCTACTCTCTTCTTTTTCCTTTATTCCTCTCTTCTTCTTCCTTTATTTTTTCTTCTCTTTTCTTCCTTTTTTCTTTGCATTTTTTTTCTATGTATAGCGTCACTCAACCCTGTAAAAAAAAAGAAAAAAAGAGTTACTCAGCCCTATGAAAAAAAATGCAGAGAATAAAGGAAGGAGAGAGCAGAACGGAAGAAAAAGAGAGAGAGGAAGAAAGGAAGGAAAGGAAGAAGAAGAAGGGAGGAATAAAGCAAGAGATTAAGGTTTTTTTCTCCTTTCTTCTATTGTTTCTCCTCTCTTCATCTTCATCTCTTCCTCTCTTCTTCTCCTTTCTCCTTTCTTTTTCTTCCTTTCTTTCTCTCTTCTTTTTCTTCTTTTCCTCTCTCTCTCTCTCTCTCTCTCTCTTCCCCCTTCTTCCTTTCTTCCTCTCTTCTTCTTCCTTTCTTCTTTCTTCTCTCTTCTTCCTTTCTTCTCTACGTTTTTTTTCTATATAAAGCATCACTCAGCCCCACATACAAAAATAATAATAATAATAATTTTTTGTATGAATTTAAGCCTAATTGACCCAATCTGTGCACATTGAAAAATTTGACTTAATCATATTTAATGTAAATCTACGGGGCTTTTTCTCGTAAAATCCTCTTTTTTTTTTAAGAAGAACATTTAAAAACAAAAAAAAGGAAAATGCCTAATTTTTTTTTCAATGAAAAAAAATGAAGACTTGACATAGCTAGGTTCCTCTAAATTGAAGGAACATGCCTTATTTCTTTCATCTATTTTTTGTTGATCTTGATTTATTTTTTTGAGTCACGAGCCACATTGATGGATGAATTGTATGCCTTCCATCTCATCATATCATGTGAAGTTCTAGTAATAACAATATTCAGTTTTCAATTCAAAGGTTCATTTGTGTAATGACAGAATTTGAGATATAGGGAAAAATTGTTTAAATTTTCTATATGACCCACTCTTTTACTTTTGGTGCAATATGATTTTTATGAAATAAATAAACTAAACATAATTGTTTCTAGTTAATGAGAGGCCTAGAGCCCTTCCAACCCCCACCCAAACATAAATAAGTAGAGCACAAAATTCTTTGGTTATATACATAACACACTCTCTTTTAGAGTCATAAAATGTGAAAACAAGATGAAAGACAAATTTTCCTTGTGTCTCTATGCTTGCATGATTAGGAGCACAAGCAAAAGGTAGAGGGCTCAAGGATTAGTACCACCCTCTTCTTCATCAAAGAAAAACAAGACAAAAGATTTAGTTACACAAAATGCCCAAAATCTTTATATATATATACACCCCAAAATAGTGAGGGACTACACATGAATATTGTAATATCATTATATATATTATGACAATACCCCCTTTCACGGGAGGGCGACATGTGACGCTTTTTCTTTATAAGCATGCGACAGGTGGCATACTTCCAATTAAAGTCCTAAGATTCTCTCCCATTTTCCTTTTCTAAAATCTCTCTCTTTACTATTTAATTGCCCTAAAATCTCTCTCTTACCCCATAAATTTCTACTCCTCCCCTAACATCTCTCTCTCACCCTTAACAATAAGATCCTAAACCCAATTCAACACTCATATAAATGGGGTATGGTTTCATGCGGGGTCCAAGAGCTCGAGTGGAGATGCATAATATATTATCTACTCATAGGAGAAAATAGCAGATGGATAAAATGTTATATTGAAATATTGAATTGTAAAACATCATGGTCAAATTCCTAAATGGAACCCTTTCTAGAGATGACCTATAGTGTTATTTTCCAGAGATGGCCCATAGTGTTGTTATGATAAAACCCACAGTTGATGGAGAATCTTCTCTAATTAATACCATCCAAGATTATAAGATATATATATCTTTTCTTTTTCTTTTTTTTCCCATGCACTGCATTGTTTCTGGAGTTCACAATATGTAGGACGACACAATTAGCATGTCCCCGGCTTACTTATGTGTGAAATATTTTTTTTATAGTTAAAGTGGCCTACCAACAAATTGCTATATAAATCCACACAAATAAACGATAATCGAGGGCTTCGAAGCTCAAAAAAGTTGAAAAAGAAGCTACTGTGAAATGCAAAAATCCATGGGCCCAAACAGGACCCCATAGATACGCATAGGAATAATGATTGAGGTGCATCTTTTCTTTACCGATTTTTTCATTTTCTTAAAATATCAAGGAGCCTAAACAATGATCCAAACTATTTAGAGTATTAATAAGGTTAAATACATCACCTGACTAAAATTTCAACCGTTGATCTATTTTCGATCATGAGATATTTGTGAAAATAAAGCATAAAATGGGTCTATTTTGTCGAATTTTGTGGGCCCTATAATCTTGATTTCGACTATTAATCTTTTTTGGAAGTTTGAAAACGGCTAATGATTTAACCCCTGATTTGATCTAGATTTAGAAAAAATGATGAAAGTGTGAGAAACAGAAGATTGCTCATGTCACTATTACAGAAGGTGAAACGTAATTAAGGTAATTCATATTTTGATTTTTTAATTTAATTTTGAGCCAATAAACAAACTTCTTATCTATTGTATAGTTGTAATAACCCAAATATGACTATGAAATTAAATTTGAATTGTTGATCAATTGCATATCTCAAGAAATTGGTAAGAATATTTAAAAATCTTGATCTAATTTTCTGAAATTTGTTGGCTCCTATTTCAAGTTCTTACCGTTGATCCTCATATTTATATTAAAAATGGTGATGGGGCAAAAAATTAGCCTCTGATTCATTCCATCGAGATATGGAGAAATTGATGAATAATTATTTACCAATGGATTTAAAGACTCTATTGGAATCAGCTTTGCAATGTTACCAAATTGTTCATAACGAGAGGTTATTTAAAATAGATCTCTTTCATGCATATTTGTTTTAAACCAATAAGATTTGCCAAATAAACCCTTTTTATTTTGTGACTTTTTAATGCTTATATGGCTTGAGAAGAGGCAGATTCTAATAATCATACAAATACTTTTTTGGCTTTTACATTTGTTAATTTTAAGTACGACGTTTTTTCTTCTTTAATTTTTTAGCACCGTCATCCTCTTTCATGCCCTTCTCTTCTTTTTATTTCTTCATCTCTCAGTGGGACCCAAATGTGTAATGCAAACCTACTAATAGGCCTCAAATCCTTCAGTTGTAATTATTGTTGAAGTGATGATCTCTTGATACCCATATTTCATGCCCTTCTCTTCTTTTTATTTCTTCATCTATCAGTGGGACCCAAATGTGTAACGCAAACCTACTAATAGGCCTCAAATCCTTCGGTTGTAATTATTGTTAAAGTGATGATCTCTTGATACCCATCTTCAATCAATGGGTTGTGCTAGCCAATACAAATGGGTGCATTTAATTAAACTTTACTATGTTTAATATGCAAGGATTTATTTTATTATTTTTTATTTGTATTTATTGAAGAAAGAATAATCTATAAGGCCCATTTAAACATGCAAAATGTCTAATGTAATCCAATTTTACATGGGGCCTTTTCTTTTCCTATTCACAAAATATGGAGGGTATACCAAAAATTATTTTCTTAGTTTAATTTTTTCATATTGTTAGTGACGGATATCAGACCCCATTGAGTTACAACTTATCCCTAAACCAATTGGTAATAGAAAATAGCACAACAATGGTTTTATGTTCTTCTCGGTTGTATTAGGAAGGCATTTGAGCATCACTCCAACATGGGTGTGCAAAAGGATTGTACCAGTAACCTAACAGTTATTAATTTTTTAAATTAGTGTGTTTCTTTATTTTTTAAAATATATGAAGCATGTTCTTATTTTTTATCATATGATAACTAACAAATGCATGAATTGGCTTCATGTAAACCTAACTTATGAAATTGGCTCATCTCAATACCATAGGCCTAAAGTTTTAGTTGTTTCTTTTAATTTTTGAATCTCTATTTTAACCTTAAGGCCAATCTAGATTTTTTTTAATTTATAACTGGTCCACACTCGTCCTTTAATTTATTTTAATTAATAAACTTTGATACATTCTCTAATGAAATATGCATTATAATTTTTATACTCATGGTAAAATAACTACTTTGTTTGCTTTGTTGTTCTTATTTTCTATTACAATTTATTTAAATGTTTATTCTTAAAAAATTATTTTTCATGCATTCATGTTGCTCTGTTTGATACTAATTTTTTCTATTTTATTTTAGTTATTGTATTTAAAAATATAAACTTTCTTGTGGCCTCTCTATCTTTACCTTAAGACTAATTTAGATATTTGGGTAATTGGTCTACACACACTAAGACTAATTTGGATTTTTTTGGTAATTGATCCCCACGTACTAATGGACGACTCACAATGAGATTCGCAAACCTACAAATTTCTTCGCTTAAATAACCAGGGTGAGAAGTCCTTTTTATGCACTGTTATGAAGTGTAGTTTTCATTAGCCCCACAAATTATTCCTTGAACCATTTAAGATGCCTTCAACTCAACGTTTTATTATTATTATTTTTTTAATTTTTAACTCTCAATTGGCATGGATGATAGTTTCAACTGATATATGTGTGTGCAGTTTTTATAAGCCCACATATAATTCCTTGAATTATCGAGGATGACTTAATTTCAACGTCTTTTTTTTTTTTTTACTCTTAACTGGTAGACATGATAACCCCCGGCAAAGGACTCAAGGCTGGGTTGCCGAGGGATACACCGGGTCATAAAAAAATGTGTGCATTTAATTCATTATATTTAATATAAACTTTCTTCTTAAAACTTTTGGTTTTGTAAATTTTAATTTTAACTATGTGTGTTATGGTTTATGTGATAGTATTTATTCGTATTTTATTAAAATATCAATAATTCTTTTTTAGAAAAATAATTTGTTTCTTCATTGCTCGTGTTCAAGAAAATTGAAGAAATTAACTACACTCAAGAATTAATCATTCTATTGTTAGAAATTGAAAATTATAAGTTTTATTTTAATACCATCAACATAATTTCTTTCATATCAGTTTCTTTTACTAATTTATTTAAATATTTAATTTGCAGTATCAAATTAATAAACGAAGAAATGAATCAAATGCAACTACTGAAATAAGTACATGCCAATAAAAAAATATTAACTTTTTTTTTCTTTAGACCATATGTAATTCCTTTAATCATTTAAAGATGACTTAATATCAACGATTTTTTTTTCACTCTCAACTTTTATTCATCTATGATTAAAAAAATATTTTTTCCTTTTAAAAAATAAATATTTAATATTTTAACTATATTTTCGCTATGATTTATGTCATAATATTTATTAATATTTATTTAAGTTATTAATAATTTTTTATAGGATTTAATTATTATTTCTTTATGCGCGGGCCCTGAAGCACTATTATATATTTATATACACACACGAGCAAACCACACTGCATATGCTTTCCAATCATCAGTGGTGGGATTTATGGATATCAGGAAAAAGGAATTGGCCATTTCATCTTATTCTAATTCTTGATTCAATAGCTTCAAATTTTAAATGGCCTTTTGATATAAATTTTTATTCTAACTTGGTGACTCGGGATAGTGCCAAACCATAGGTGAAAACTACAGCTGCACTAATCAAAGTGGCTCCGACTAGGACTGTAGAGATGGACGTCACAGTTCTTTGCGTCGGTGCATTTCTGCATTTCTGCAGGTAGGTAGTCGTAGTCGTAGGGTCAAGTGTAAGCGATATCAATGACAGGGGAGTCCTCCTGAACCAACTGTAGCTTGTCTGCATGGCCCCATGGAGGTTGCCATGCAGACAACACAACCTGATCAGTTCTCTGCAGAATCAGACAGTTTCATCCGACATGTACGACAAATGATCGATGTAACGTGACTTACAGATCGTGTTTGCGATACCATTTCCATCCCCTCATCTTCATCATCAATCCTCCTGGAGAACAGAACTGCTGCACTGCAACAGGGGTAAAAAACAGTGAAGATTTCCTTTCACGACCTGCGTAAAATCGCCTCCGACACAGAACAGATTCGGCCGGTACGAAAAAGCCGAATCGTCTTGCGCACCGAAAGGAGGAAATGGGTTCGATCGAGACGTGAAAAACCGAAATGACTCATTTTTAACGCCAACACGACGGGTTCCACGTTTGTACGAAACAAATGACATGACGCTTACCACCGTTCATCTTACGCCACGTGGCATAGGTGGACCCCTTCATGGTACGTACGGCTGTCGTCTGCCGATAGCGTTGTCTGGGCTGGAGACGACAACTACCTCCTGAGGCACGTGAGAACGCACGACGGGCAGGTGGAAGTGGGTCCCACCAGTCAAATCAAAAGTCACATCCGACTTGACCGTTGAATGGCGCGATTTTCGTACGAGTCGTTGAGATTCTCTTCGGCCTCTCCCGCCAAATACCCTATTAATTATTCGGTTAGAGTGTAAATTTTGTTCAAGCTATCATTTCCCGACCTTGCATTAGCCGCAAAATAGAGACCATTTTCTTCTTTTTCTTCTCCTTATTATTATTATTATTATTATTATTATTATTATTATTATTAATTTTTACAAATTAATTAATTTTAAATTATAATTAAATTATATTATAAAAAAGATAATAAAATAATTGATTAGTGATTCATATTATTTTTTAATGAAAATACCCAATATTATTAACTCAGATGATAAAATCATCATCTACCTGTACTAAAACTTTAATGTGAAATATGAATTCTTAAATGTGTTTTATCTTCTTCTTGAACAATTTTATTTTATAATTCTTTTATTTTTTTTCATTTTTGTACTCATTTTCTTTTATTAATTTTCCTTGAATATAGTTTTGAGAGTAAATCTTTAACATGTATGTTTATTTTTTGGTTCTTTTCATTTTTCTTAAACCAAATGTTAACCCCATTATTTTACTCTCATTAAAATTAATGCATATGCATCATCCAAACTCACGCAAGCCAACATACACCATCTTCATCTTTCATTCAATATCAGCTTCATCACCATTAAAAAAATACAGACTCATCCACAATTTAATAAGAATTTATAATGCTCACCAAATGAAATATGTATGTATCCATTTCACACTCCATCATCAATACTTTAATTAAAATCCTCTTCGTGGCCCAAGGTTCATTCAGACATTTCATTGAACGCGTTGTGTCTCAATGAACACATTCCACATTTTCTCTCCATTTTGCTTAAATAAGATGAACAAAATAAAATGAAAAATAAAGGGAATGAAAAAATAATAGAGAAGAAATCATGATGGCCTACATATGACCCCAAGTCCCCAATCTCCTTTTCTCTCTCGTTAAAGGGAAGGAAGATAAGATGAGGTTTAAAATCAGTGGACTTTGGGGTGTTTCCCATAAGAATAAGTTGACGATATCATCGATAGTTAATGATATCATCGACAGATATATTTTGTAAAAAAATTGGTAGGAACCACTAACTAGTCATATATTATCTTTTTTCATAATATGGTTTAATTAGAGTTTCAAATTAATTATTTCATAAAAATTCCTTATTATTATTATAATTTTAATTTTTGCTCGGTCAAAAGGCAACCCCAAAAGAGCCCACACAAGTACAGAGAGGAGGCTACAAAGTAGACAGATAGCCCACAAATTGAAAAAAGGTGATATGCCAAAAGTTTACCCGATTTCCAGGGGAGATTGTCCATAGGCAATTGTGTGAAATGTGGGGGTTGCTAACTAACTGTGTAGTCCTTTGTTGTGGATTGCTTATTATTGTTGACATTATAATGGTGAAAAATATGCTATTATTGAGCGTCTTCTTTCATTAGAATTATTGAGCCTCTTCTCGTCTATACATATAACCACATGATGATAACCTATTAAATTAAATGTCTACATTTTTTAAAATATGAGTTTATCAAAGCTCTTCAGAAAATTTGAAGTGCAAATAGCATGTAGAGGTTAAATTTCAACAAGACTCAAAAGCTGTTAACCCTTAATTATGAAGTTAAGTTGGAGTTAGATTGGGAGGTCTAGTGCATTTACTTGGATTTGGTTAAATTCAAGTTAAGTTATTGGGTTGATTATGATAAATGGACTCACTTGGAACCCCCAACCATTTCTTAATTGGGTAAAAAATAATTTGAAAGTGTAGGACTAAACCAAACCCTAAATTACAAGGGCAACTTCAATATATATATAGGTTCGTGGATCATTTCAGAAATGACCACTCCTAACTTTGAAGGGTTCTATACTTATGAGCATTTGATCGGAGTCAAATCTGGCCAGCCCCTTGTCAGCATCAAACTCTTTCCATCCCTAGCCTTGCAATTTTTATAACCACCAAAGTTTGATAGAATTTGAAACTAAAAGAATCAGGTATCTTATAGCATGCAAACATGTTAGTATATGCGACTTGCTAATCTTCCTAGTGCACTTGAAACTGGCATAATTAGAAACTTGGATTGATGGACCCCGAGTCCCACTTGACGAAGTGATGAGATAATTCTTTATCACCAGTAAAAAATGGGTAAGAAATAGCGACTGCCAGAAAGCCCTTTCGCTGCGGTTTTTATTTTTTATTTATTTTTAACCCCTAAAACCCAAATTTTGCAGCGAAATTCTTCTTCCCCTGCTACAGCTTGACAGTGTATTTTGACACTAACATGGCAGATTTAGCATCGGAAAAAAAATTCAAGAAAAAAAAAAAAGAGCGATCATCGTCACCATTGTTATCATCACCATCACTAAAATATTACAGTGACACTGAACCCACATCAGCATCATTATCATCACCAACCATTACTACCACCATCATCATCACCACCCCATCATTGTCTCCATCGTGATCTCCCATCAACATCATCACTAGCACTTGGCACCATCATATTTATTGTCATAATAGTCCTCAAATACCACCACCATTTTCCTTTATCATTGTTCAAACAAATGCGCTTTCATTTAAAAATAGGTAGCAAGTGTAAAACTGTTATAAAGTATTACTTCAAAAGACTTTTGTATTGTAAGAATGTTCTATAGAAAAAATTTATAATAGAAAAAATATTAAACTTTTTGAGGCACAGAGAACATTTTCTTTCTTTTGTTTTTCTTTGTTCAAATGAATTAGTTTTTGTTTTTTTCACTTATTTTTTTTGTTTTTTTTAAATAGTAACAATTTATTAATAGTAACAATTTATTAAAAGACAAGACAAATTACACGGAATAAAACAAATGAAGAAAAAAAAGGAGAAGGTATAAGAGCATTGTAGAACACTAAATCCCAATTACATTAGCTTACCCACCCAAGGAGATAATATCGTTATCCTTTGTTTGGTTAAAACATTTGCCATAGAGTTAGCAGATCTAACCTTATGATGGAAGGAGACATTGATGTTAGCTGTTACCTCTCTGATTTCATTAAAATGGAATTGAAATATCCAAAGTCTCATCTTCCAATTTAATACTCAAGATATTACATTAAAAGAATCACTTTCAACAATAAGGGCACCTTCATACCTTCTAAAGAACAACCTTGAACATTCCTAAAATAGCTAATACTTTTATTTTATTAAAGTTGCGAACTCCCATGTTCTTTGAGAACATAATCAGCACCTCTTCATTACAATTCCTTAGCACTCCCCTAATTCCTGTCGGACCTAGCTTACCTCTTGAAGCCTGAACAACATTGAATTTAAATACCCCAAAGGAAGGGGGAAACCAAGCAAAGCAACTACTCTCCTCACCCTAAGAGGACCACAACTCATACAAGCTTTCCAATTGTAAAGGATATCATTTAAGCTAAACATTGATAACTCCTTCTTACTCAAAGCCCAGTTCACAATCCTTAATGCTAACCTTTAAAGATCCTATCATTCATTTCCTTCCAAATAGATTATAAAATTGCAAACGGAATCATCCTCCACAAGATATACACACGCACGACCAACAAAACACCCACAAAGCCAAGCATCTGCAGGCTCTTTAATAATCATTGGACAACACCAACCAACACCTCATCTCCTGATAGAATCATACCAAACTATGACTGTTACCTCACAATGAAGAACTAGATGGTTAACTGTCTCTTCCTCCTTGCCACACATCATATGAAGGTTTGAAATATTAGAAGATGTCATCCCTCTCTTCCTTAGATTTTCAACCGTAGAAACTTTCACCGCAATTGCTAACCAACAAAATGTTTCGACCTGAGGAGGTGCCAACTCTACCCAAACATGGGAAGAAAGAGCCCTATGGATGTGACCTCCTTCCAACATTACATAGAAAGACTTTGTTGAGAACTCCCCAAAAGTGGAAGGCTTTCAAATCCGAGAATCAGAAGAATCCCTATAAAGAAATAGGTTAGAAAGAATACTCAACAATTCCTTATACATACCCCCCTCCAATTGCCGAAGACTTTTTTCTAAAAGGCAACCCCACACTAAGGGTCATCAATTGGCCCGTGAGCCCGCTACTTGGTTTAAGCTAGTCTAGCCCTATGGGTTTTAGCCCAGCCAAGCCTAGTCGTCAGGCAGGCTAGCCCAACTCAGCTAGTCTAGCCCTATGGGTTTTAGCCCAGCCAAGCCTGGTCGTCAGGCAGGCTAGCCCAACTCAAATAGTGTTTAGATTGGACTTCACTTAGGGTTTGAAGCCCGGCCTAGCTTAACAGCCCGCAGGTTATTCATGTAACAAACTACTAGTGGGCAGTTGTTTGTACTTTGTACTTATGCATTCATATAGGCTTTACTGTTTGTACTTATGTTCATTAGTCCATGTAGAGAACTAGTAATGGCCAATGGGTACTTGTTTGTACTTTGTACTCATGCATAATGCATTTATTTTAAAATGATGTTATTAAATGATATAAAAAAATAAAAGAAAAGCCCAGCATGCCAGAAAAAAGCCCAATGGGTGGGCTAGGGCTTAGACTTTTTAAATAAAGCTTGGCCTACTAGAAGAAAAAGCCCATAGGGTAAAGCCTGAGGGCGGGCTTGGGTATCATTTTCACGGCTGGCCCGGCTCGATGACGACCCTCGCCCCACACCATAAATCCACTATTTATCTTAAAACAGTCATAAACAGAGGACTTCTTGTTAATTGATACTCGAAAGAGCTTTGGGAATAACCCACACCAGGGCCCTATCCCCAACCAATCATCTAACCAAAATTTGACATTCCTACCATTTCCCACCACAAAGCCTACCCATTTGTACAAAGTTTGCACCCTAACATTAGTCTCATCCCCAGCACTAGCAATAACCCTCCAAATACTTGACCTACGAGATATAGGCCCTTATTTTGGCCACTATTCTTACTTATCCTCACCATATTTAAAAGTAATCAACTTACGACAAAGAGTGTCCTTTTTCTCTCCAAACCTCCACCACCATTTAGCCAACAATGCCCAATTCTTGTTTTCCAAGCTACCAATACCAAGAACCCCATTGGATTTAGGTTTGATCACCTCAATCCACTTCATCAAGTGCAACTTCTTTTTGTCTGCCGGACCATCCCATAAGAAATCCCTCCTGATGTGGTCTAACTTCTCATTCATTGCCTTTGGCATTTTGAACAGTGATATATAGTAAATTGGAAGATTGGATAAACAAGCTTTAATGAGTGTTATTCTCCTAACCAAAGACAAGTAAGCCTTCTTCCATGAAGAAAGTTTCTTCTTAAAATTTTCAAACACTGGATCCCATTAAGACTTAGACCATGGCTTTGCTCCAATAGATAAACCAAGATAAATAATGGGAAGCCACCTTGACCTGCATTTAAAAATGTAAGCCAACTTTTAAATGGTTTTCTCCGGTCACCCAATCCCCACCAATAGACTCTTAGAGATGTAGGCCAACTTTTTTTTTGGTAACGTAATCGTTCATTAGAAAGGAGAAAACAAATGTTAAAAAAAGCCCTCAAAAAGAAGATATAGAAGGATCCAATAAAATGGGATCCAAGCTCAATAGGCCTGAACAAAGCCAACAACAAGTAAGGAGAAACAAAAAATAATGATAGAGGAGTAGCTCTAAAAAATTGATGATGGTAATGAGCGGAGACTCAAGGAAAGGTTTTTGCAGCTGATCCAAGGCTGATTTTAGTTGGATCTAAAGAAACCCTTTTTAGACATGGGTAGAAGGAACTTTGTTTTCAAATCTACTTATGTTTCTAGATTGCCAAGTGACATAAAATGTAGAGAAAAAGCCTATAACCATGCCTTGTTAGCGCATTTGTCACAACTGTTAGAGAAGATTGACCAAAGAAGTTGGGGCTGGAATGAGAGGAGGTGCAGCCCATAGTTGTGAGGAGCCATTTCCAAAGGGTCGAAGTGAAAGAGCAAGTAAAAAAAACATGATGCATAGATTTATCATCCAAATTGCAAAGTGAGTAGACTGAGGAGCGGTTGACACCAATTTTTTGAGCCCAATCATCAGTTGAAAGTCTCTTATGCATTAATCTCCAAGAGAAGCAAGAGAGTTTAGGATTTATAAGAGGATGCTAAATTAAGTGAGCCCAAGCTTGAAGGATGATCTTGAGCGAACTAAGTCCCAGCTCCTTTGAAGGAAAACTCGGCAGTGAAGGAGATGGAGAGAACCAAGGAATCAGTACTTGCTAATTGACTTGGATCGCTCTGTTCTTGACAAGAAAGTAACTTCAGAGGGAATGTGTTGAGTAAAAGCCCAATTGTTTCCACCAGTGATGTGAGAAACTTTGACATTATGAGGGAAAGAGATATGAGAGAATCTATCTGCGATAACTGTGTTGTCCAGCCACCTATCATACCAAAAATTGATCTTAGAGCCATTTCCAATTATCCACTTACAAATAAGCTTGAGCAGAAGACCTAGCTTCTGAATGAATTTCCAGATGCAAGAGCCCAATTTAATGGTATTGTGGTCCATAAAGAAGAACACTTGAAACATCTATTATGGAACCAAGTAGCCTAGATGGATGAAGAAGATGAAGCAGTCCAAGTAAGCTTTAACAAACCGACTTTATTGACTTCAGCTAGCTTATGCAAACCAAGGCTATCTTCAGATTTAGATAGGCTGATATTATTCCAACTGACTTAGACTTTCCTTTTACTCTCACCACCAGTCCAAAGGAAAGAGTTAATAAACCTCTCAATGTCAACTGCCACTTTAGAAGGAATAGGAAAGACCATCATGTAGTGAAGAGAGATTGAGCTTAGCACATGCTTCATAAGGATAAACCTTCCAGCAAAAAAAAAAAAAAAAAAACAATCTATTCTTCCAACTGACAAGTCTCTTCCGGATGTTCTCAATTAGAAAAAAGAAGTAAGCTCTTTTAGGGGCACATATGATAAGAGGGACACCTAGATATTTTCCAAGGTTTGGAGGCTAGTTGAATGCCTCTGGTGGGGGAGATAACTCTCTTTTTTCTGCAGTTACAGCAGCCTGCAAAGATGGTGTTTGGCTTTCATGAAGACCATGTCATCAACATAAAAAAGGTGGCTGGTAATAGGGTCAATATTTGAGATAAGCAAAATCCAACCTTTAGAAACCAAGTTTTCAAGGTCGAGGCTTAGGATTTCCTTAGCTAATATTAAAAATAGGGGGAAAGAGGGTCACCCTGTCTAAGACCACAACCAGTAGAGAAGAAACCACGAGAAACTTTATTAACTAATAACGATCCTTTTGTGGTTCAAAAACATTCAAAGATCAAATTAATCCAAGAGTCAGAGAACCCAAAGAACTTGAGGTCCTTGAACAGGAATGGCCATTCTAGTTTGTCTAAAGCTTTAGTGATATCTAGTTTTATGCATATGGAGCCATGTTTGGAATTTGTATAGACTTTCGAAGAAGCTCGTGGGCTAGGGAGATGTGTTGATGAATGGACCTCTCCTTGAAGAAGGCTGCCTGTTTTAGAGATAAGGGAGGGGAGAATATAGGACAGCCTATTAGCCAAGATCTTAGAAATGATCTTATAAGAGAAACTAAGAAGGCTAATAGGTCTAAAGTCTGCAAAAGTGGAAGGAGAGGGAATTTTTGGAATCAGGGTGATCATATAGGTGTTAGAGGCTTTAAAGATTTTACCTAAGGAGAAGAAGTGACGGACTGCTCAGTAACAACCTTGAGCAATGATAAGCTAAGCAAAAGTGAAGAAAATACTAGAGAATCCATTTGGCCTAGGGGCACTGTGTGAGTTAAGTGCAAAGACTGCATTCTTAATACCTCCTCAGATGGCACAGTTGACAGGACTTCATTTTGGAAGGAGGAAACTCTTCCTGAAGGAGCTGAAATATCGAAGATGCAGCTTATATCAGGAGAACTAGGGGCCTAAAAAGGCCAGAAGAAAAATATCTACCTACAGCTTGTTTGATTTGCTCATCATCAACTAAATTGGTGCCATTGTCCATGATGGTTAAAATATGCTTTGATCTTCTCCTCAGCTTGGTGTAGGTGTGTAAAAATTTTGTGTTTTGATCCCCTTCCTTGAGCTAGTTTATTCTAGCCTTTTGTTTCCAATGAGTCTCCTTTGCATGAAGGGCATTGTGAAGTTTAGATTTGGCAGAAAGCAAGATGATAGCAGTGGAGTCAAAAGGATTAGAATCAAAATCTTGCTAGGTATGAAACAATTCATCTTCAGCCATTTGGATGTTAGAGTTAAGATTGCCAAAAACTTCAATATCCCATTTTTTCAAAAACTTTTTCACTTCCTACAGATTCGAGAAAAGAACAAACTGAGGGCTCCCCTGAACTTCTATCTCCTAGACATGATTACCAACCTCCAAGAATGTGGGATGATTGATCCACATGGCCTCAATTTGAAGGGGATTCTTTCGGCTTGAATCTAATTAGAATGAGATTGAAGCAGTGGGCAATGATCAGAAGAAAGCCGAGATATGTGAGTTACCACAAAGGTCATGGAAGGAGTCAATCCATCTGGGATTGGATAAAGCACAATCCAATCTTGCATAAATCAAAGATCTACCACTTTTGATGTTTGACCAAGTGAACGTGCTCGATTTGTAACCCAAAGTCAGGGAGCCTTGACACCAACATCATTTGATTGAACTCATTCATTGAGGAATTTCTTGAGGGGGAGCTAAAGTTTTCATCTGAGGATGAGATAGCATTGAAGTCACCTAGTGCACACCAGGGAGATGGTTAGCATTAGAAATATCCTCCAAGTAGGTCCATTGAGTTCTTATTTGGATGTAGCTGGTAGATGTGTAAACTACAGTTATGAAACAAGGCTGACTCAAGCCACTTTTGGAGACATGGATGGACATGCATACAGGTCAACGAACCTTACACAGATGCATATTCATCACTGTCTTATTACGCCCATTTATATATTGTGTATTTGCAATATGCATATATATATCCAATAAGATAGTAATAGTAATAATAAAAAACAATAATAACTTAAAACATGCATTTATGATATAAATAAGGGATTTTTGTAATTTTCTCATATTTATTAATAATCAATACTAGCTCCTAGAACCCCAATTACAGGTTCCAGTGTAATGATGGGCTTTGAAATAGCGAACTTAGGCATGCTTATTTCCTACATCGGCAAATTCTGTTGGAACCAAGCTCGAGGGTCTTGTTTGATCCAAAGGCGAACTCTGACTGTTTGATCATAAATTGGCTTGGCCTGGAGATAGGGAGTTAGGTCTGAATGTGTAAGGTCCCAACCCTAGATAATTATAATTTATAATGATTAAGTTGGTTGTACTCTAATTAAGATGAGTGATTAGGTTAATTAAGCCTAAGTCCCAAGAGGTTGGGTCATGGATAGGTAGTTGGGTCGGGCTCGAACCTTTATTAGGTAGTCCAAGGGCTTTTCATTTAGTATTTTCATGATTTGGCATCATTAAAGCATCATATTGGTTGCATCGGGTAAGTTTCATCTTGTTGAACATCTTTTACGTTTGGCCCAAATCCATTTGGACCCATCTTAGCCCATTTTAAGCCCATTGACTTTATTTGGAAATATACAGAAACCAAGAGGGCTTGCTTGCAATTTTCAGAAAATTCATTTATATAAAAACCCTAACCCACCAACTACTACCAATATTTTTCTCCTCCATCTTCCTCTCTCTCGCATGTGCAGCCGGTTCTTCTCCTCCTCCCATCATCGCCTCCCTCATTCAGCCCTTATTCTTGGTGATTGAAGTTGCATGTATCAAGCTTGAGCTTCCTTCTTCTTCCTCTCCATCCCTTTTGCCCTCTTTCTATGGATCAAGCACCATTTTCACCCCCTCGCTTGTGGAAGAGTCGAGGTTTCATATTCTCCATCTAGACAAAGGGCAAATCGGTTTAAGTGTAGCACCGTACCCAAGGCAAGTATAAGGATGCATAATCCTACATGCATAGCTTGATTTCTTTGATTATTGATGGATCGTGTGATTTTACCAAATTTACAACTTTGTGGAAATGCATGGATTAAATGGTGATTTGGTGGAATAAGGATATTATTGGCCTTTAGGGAACTCAAGGGTGTAGAATGGAAGCTTTTGGAGTGGTTTCATTGCAGGTAAATTGGGGTTTTGGAAGAGAAATGCATTTGGGAAGAAAACCCACCCGCAACAGAATGTTTCATGGCCGACCGGTCGGTCCTGAAGCTCGATCGGTCAATTACCTCATCAGGTAGTCCGACCGGTCGGCTACCAAGCCCGATCGGTTGAATTCCACTTCTAGAAGGGTCCGACCGGTCGGACCTTCACCCGATCGGTCGGGTAAGTCTGACTGATAACTTATCAGAAGGTGTTCAAAAAATGAATTCTAAGCTTCACTATGAACTTTCTATAGTTTATGGGATAGCCTAGTGATGTGTTACTCCCTTAAACCACAGGAAAGAGACCTTAGTCTTTAATGTCAAGTCACGGGTGTGGGCATAAGGTGATGTGTCCCTGCGTACACATGTGGGAACACCAAGAATAGTAACACCGGGACACTGAACACCTTATAAATACACCGAGTTAAATGGCCTTGGAAACTTGGATTATCTAATATAGAAATGATAGAAATTGTCCTTGATAACCTATAATCTAATAGCATTGGGTTATATTAATATGCATTGGACGATCAGCATTTTATCAGTTGTGATTCTATGATAGACATCTCCAATGTGAGCGGTGGGTGTGGACCTCTTGAATAGGTATTCACAGGGTGCTCTGCTTAGCAAAGTCCTGCATTCCTTAAGAGAGTGTCTGGTTCTGGCCATATAAATCCGTGTAGGCACTCCCTGGGGGCTCTGCCCAGAAGACATAACGCGTTTTGGGTATTCCGTGGTGGCTTTGCCTAGAAGTAAAACCATGCGGGTACTCCCTGAGGGCTCTGCCCAAAGCGAACAATATCACAGTGGGGGAAGGAGGAGAACGTTACCACTTAATTCTATTCCTCAGAGGAGGTTTGGTTACCAATTGAGTCTGATGATTCAACAGTATAAGTTCCTAAATTACAATATTAATTTCCTTTAATTGTTGTGCCACTCTAATTTAGTTGATTTATCCTGTTAAGTTTATGTACCCTTATCTTGTTTAACCGTTGTGTTAACTGAGTTACTATGGTGCCATAGGTGTGGAACCCGCTGCCGACCCGGCAGTCAGCGCGATCCCGGAGGCAACCCCAACGTTACCCCGGGACGTGAGTGAGTGGAACGAGGGGGGGCATCTTCTCTTGATCTCCCTCCACAGTGCGCAAGAGGGACACATGAGAATAGGCTCAGGGTTCATTTGGTAATTATATCTTTTATATTATATATGGATATTCATGTACAAGCATGTAGGTGCATTTAATTAACAAACTTGTTTGCTTAATGAATGGAACAAATGAATATTTATGGATGCTCATGATATAATTACAGGTGAAATCTCCAAGTTTCCGCTTAAATTCCTTATATGGATAATACGTGTTCATGAATTTTCCTCACACGTACCTGTGGGATCACCCTGTTATAAGTTCGTACGTGTTCAATCATGGCATGAATTGTTACGGATACGTGTGTCATTCCTCGGAACCCACAGTTAATCCCCAATTCTCGGGTTCTGGGCGTGACAAAACCCACTTAGCCACTTATTGGCAACCTTAATCTATCCTTCACATTGTTCCACTCTCTTGTTGCTTAATATGTTCAAGGCTTTATACTCTCTTGTATTAAAGTGTGAATATTTCCACTATTCGGTAGAGTACGGCGTACGGGATATGTCAATCTAATTCATCATCAAAAAGCGTTCAGTATATATCCCTTACAACCCAAGGAACTAACTAATGGATATTCTTAACTTCCATTAATTATAAAACAGTCAATCGATGCTTTCTGTCTTTTTTATCTATCTGAATGGATGCTTCACTTTACTACTAGCATCAAAGCCCATGTGATGCATGATTAAGTCCCATACAACCGTAATAGTTAATTAGAGGTAATGAATAAATAATTACCAAGTTAATAAGAAATTACTACAAACTATCAAGTTTTCTACTGAAAATTAATATTCATAGATTGCCCTAGAAGATAAGTTTAGTTGGAGTATAGTAATCAAAACATAAAGCATGCATGACTTATGTACTTAGGAATGATCTATTTGACCGTTGGTGTAATATGATTGATGAAGCACGTCTAATTCAAAAAACGTCTAATAAAGAAAATAATCAGATCATAAAGCTTGGACTTATGAAGCTTTTCTGTGGTTCCTAGTTAAAAAAAGTTAATAAGTGAACGGTTTAAAATCAATGACCAATGCTTGTAGCCAGTGTCACAAAAATCTCACTTAAATGGGATTTAGGCCTTACATAGACAGATCACATGTGAGGATAGAATAGATGCATTTGTCATATGATAAAACATGTAGTTCGCTTCAATTTGTGCCCCACATGACTCGACTCATTGGCAGTTTGCGACACGCACTCTTGGATATATTGTGACCGATAAGGGTAGATGGATGAATACATTTAAGCGTGGATTAAAGGTTTAGTAAATGCTTTTCTACTTTCATACTTTAAAGACTCAAACGCAGATCGATGTCTATTGTTGATATTTGTTTTTTTTTCTATTTGTTGATTGAATCTACTATAAATGATATCTATATGAATGTTGGTGAGTCAATCAACAATTAGTGGTAGATAGGCGTGTGAAAGGAGTATTAGAGCTTGACATAGTGGGGCTTCACTCTCAGAAAAGAAGATAGTATGTTTAAAAGCTAAAATAAGCCTCTATGATCTCGGTATGTCGTCTTTTATCTTTTATTCTGGAGATTTGAAAATGAGATTTACCGATATAAAATTTAGACAACAGCATGTAGAGGTCATTTCTCTTTCTTTATCCAACAATGTAATAGAATCATTTGCATAGAGGGTCATTGAAACCGGCCTTCAGCAGTCTTGTGTAGAGTTTAAAAGCTTTTTTTTAGATAAATAAAAAATATATTAAAAAATTGAACATTAGAAAAACACAAGCTGTATGGGAAAAACTAAATCCAACACTTTATCATGTATCCATGAGATCATTCAAAACCATAATAAAAGAGAAGAAAAAAGAAAGATACATGCACTTTTGGAAGCCATCTTTTTTTTTTTTTTCATCTTTGTTGTCCTATTGTAAATGGACTCTTTAGATACCAATTAAAAGGCCATGAATTTAATATGTATTTCTATCATGTGGCTCACAGATTCTATGTAATTGTCTCATCAGGGTCTTTTTCATTTTTGACTACGAAGAAGGCTTCTAAGAGTCTCACTTCTTAGTCAAGAGAGAAAGTGGAGTTGGTTATGTGGGGGATGGATATAGAAAGAGGAGAAAAGGGAAATGAAGAGATGGAGGGACGTAGGAGAAATCATGTCTGCGAATGACCCTTAATGAGAGGTGTTGAGGAAGGAAACAACGGCTCTTTCATTTGTTGCAACTAGAGATGTGGAGAAATAGTCCTTGATGAGATGAGAAGAGTTGTAAGATGAGAGAAGAGACATGATGTGGATAGATATACTGAAAAGACTTGATGTGGATAGACATGGTGACCTAGCTTAAGGAGGGTTAAGAATTTGGAATTTTTTTTCAACCCTTTTCCAACCATTTTACAAAGAACTTTTTTTTTTATCAGCCAAAGAAAAGAAATTTTTATTAAAATCGGAGAGTTAAAAAGCATACAATATAACGACAGTAAAAGAGGGAGACTCAGTCGAGCATCATCACCAGACATCAAGGAGCCCAACTAGGATGGCCCCCTTGACCGGTCCAATCATATGCAAAGAGTCCCCAACAAAGTTGGTAAGATACCAACTAACCAAACATCAAAAGTAATTACAAACAATCTAGAGTCTATCCCTCTAAAACCTCTTCTAGTATAACCAATCACATAATGAATGTGATTGAAAAACCTAATCCTCTAGCCTCCGCTGCCTCCAGCCGAAATATGGACCCGAGATCGCTGTTAGCACAACTGATCCAAGTGAAAGAGAACCTCATCTATAGTGACCTTCTGCTTCCTAGCGTAATTTTTGGCCCATAAAGCGATTCTAATCTTTACTAAATTTGCAGCATAACCCCAATTGGGTCTAATATCATCACATCTCAGCCGATTTCTCCAAGCCCAGACAAACTAGAATACGGCTACAGGAATCATTTCCCAAAGTAATTTCCTTCTCCCTCCCCAATTGATTAGATTTCAGCTTACTAGAAGATCAGCTATTGATCTTGGCATAACAAACACCCACCCCCACCACTGGAATATACTAGACCATAACCTCCACACCTGTGGGCAGTGAAGCATTAGGTGATCAGTTGTCTCCTCTTGGAGCGAACAAAAAAAGCGTGGCACTTCCTCATTAGCTAGAATCACTCCTAGTCTTTTTAAGTGAGCACCCGTTTTAAGCCTGTTGTTCCATGTCAACCAACTTGTAAATTGAACCTTCAGAGGGACACCTTTAACCCACACCAGATTCCAATTTGATCGTTCTAGTGCCTGCCTCTGATTGAACCACCTTCTGACGTCTGCAACAAAAAATACAGCCGAAGAATTTGCCTTCCAAATCAACTGATCCTCATTTTGTTTGGATAAAGAAAGATTGTCAGGGAGTCGACTAAGCAATTCCAATTGATTATTCTATTCCCGGTAGAACAAAGTCCTTCTAAAGCTGATGTCCCAAAAGCCCTCGCCATCCGTGCCTTCACACCAAAACTCAGCAATGCACCCCTCTTTATTACCATTTAACAAATATAGCCTTGGGAAAACAATCTTGAGAGGTATATCATCAACCCAGACATCATCGCAAAATCTCATCCTGGACCCGGACCACAAGACAAGACTACAATTCGACTGAAAGAATTGGGCTAAACCTGGAACCGAATTACCCATTGCGACAATGTCCCTCCAAACAATTAAGGTCTCTAGCTTGGCCTCCTCCTTTGAAACCCATGCCCTACCATCATACCCATACATGTGACAAAGAACTTTCCTCCACAGTGCCTCTTTCTCCACCCCAAACCTACACCACCACTTCAAAAGGATGGCTATATTAAATTGTCACGCCTTGATCCCAGGAATTTGGGGATTTGAGTGGGCCCCCAGGGCGCACATACGTAATCCCGTAGAAATTCATGCCCTGAGGAATTGTGCACAAATTCCTACAAGGGAGATTTCACAGAAACGTGTGAGGTATGCCAACACACGTAGGGATGTAACTCATCATAAGTGAATTCCCTGCGAAATACTCAGCAATAATCAAAAGCACGTTAAAAGAACATATCCGTTATCATTCATGGATAAACATATAGATATATGTATATAGCAGTGTTCAAGCTCCAATTATATTTCGTACAATTCAACATTTACTTAAAAGAGTTAGGCACATAAGGACCAATTTGCGTTTTCCCAGAACAGACCAAAAAGTGACTATAACATCTCCAGAACTGACGCACTCCATAGGATGACTAATAAAAGACATCGTCATCCTTTCATTCATCTATACCCCGAGGTACCGTTGGGGCACTCTCCGGGAGCGCGTCAACACCCGAGTTGGGATCGGGTTCTGTACCTGCAATTACCAAAGATAACACTGTTAACATGATGGTTAAGCAAGTATTGAGGCATATGAAGCACATCAATTGAACTTAAAAGTATACACTGTTTAAAGGGGAGCAATAATAGTTTACTAAACATATGGTGTGTGTATGACAATGGATAAAGAATTACAATTAAACATCATATTGAATGGTAACCACGATGCTCTATTCTCCCAAAAGGAAGCATACATATGGGTCGCTAGGGGATCAAGCTAGCTTTCCGAGAAGCGTCGATAACTCCTCCATAAACTACTGCAGTAGGGACATACCTATACCCAAAGGGCATAAGCTAAGTTGTGCCGACTCGAAATCAATCATATTAGTTATAACATACATAAGGAATAGTTAAACGAAACACATGCATATGGGCTACAAAGGCCCGAACATGTAACAACCCGCCCCGCACCATCGAGGTATTGTCCGCTTTGGACTTCCCAGGAGGTCACCCATCCTGAAATTGCTCTGACTCGAGCACGCTTAACTTTATAGTTTTTATGGAAGTCCTCACGGTTTTGTCCCCAAAAGGCGCCTCCATAGGTAGACCCTATGCGAGGTATTGTTCCACCTAACTAGACCATTGGCTCACCCGAGACAAAACCGGGATCTTGCCCTTAGAGTACGCAGCGGGGATTTTGTCCTTGGACAGACTCGAACCCTGGTCTCACCCGAGACAAAGCCGGGATCTTAACCAGTTGAGCTACCAAGGCGCCTCGACAGTTTAGGACGGATTTTTACTTAATATTCTTTACATTCAAGCACTCTTGGGACTGGGTCGTTACAGGCCCACCAGCTTCCGCCGGATATATCCCCATATCCACACATATCGGACCGAAGATGGCCTCATAAGTGATGTGGGACTTTGCTCCCGCTCCTAGCCAGGACGCGGACTCAAGAGGTCACCCAAGGGGCATCAAACCCCGCCACTACTCAGAGGAGAGCCATCCCTTTCTCTGATACCATCTGTAACAACCCGCCCTGCACCATCGAGGTATTGTCCGCTTTGGACTTCTCAGGAGGTCACCCATCCTGAAATTGCTCTGACTCGAGCATGCTTAACTTTATAGTTTTTATGGAAGTCCTCACGGTTTTGTCCCCAAAAGGCGCCTCCATAGGTAGACCCTATGCGAGGTATTGTTCCACCTAACTAGACCATTGGCTCACCCGAGACAAAGCCGGGATCTTGCCCTCAGAGTACGCAGCGGGGATTTTGTCCTTGGATAGACTCGAACCCTGGTCTCACCCGAGACAAGCGCCTCGACAGTTTAGGACGGATTCTTACTTATATTCTTTACATTCAAGCACTCTTGGGACTGGGTCGTTACCGAACCTCAGCTATACCCTTGGCTAGTAAGCACACACTCAGTAGAAGCTCTGGTTTGTCAGACACGCACTCCTTAGAAGCTCAGGTCTGAATTGCCTCGGGGTTTGCTAGAGGGAGAGAATCCGATAACAAATCATGTCGAAGGTAACATATCGTAATAATATGGACTCATTCAGATGGAGTAAGTATCTCATGATCCCTGTAACACTCCGACCCGAGTTGACCCGGATTAGCGAGTAATTGCGTGTGATTTGAGCGTTAAGTGTGTTTTGATTTTGTTTTCCTTTGGTTTTGAGTTTTAGAGAGATTGTTTGGGTTGAGTTTGACTTGGTTTCGGTAGTTTGAGCCCTTTTTCGTAATTTTGGCTTTTGATTGACCTTGTCAGTTCTGCGTCATGCTGACGTCATCGCGTGTATTTCGTTGAACTTGTCGATCTTCGTAACTGTCTTGGATCCGAATGATTTCGTTTGCTCTCGTTGGACCGTCATTTGACTCAAACTGACAATTGTGGTAGCTGTTTGGACCTAGACGTAAATTTGACTCATTTTAAGTATAAATATCCTACCAACCCCATCCTTTTCTCTCGATCGTCTCTTCTCACTCTCAGCTCGTTTCTCTCTCTCTCTGTTCAGCTCTCTTTCTCTTCTCCTCCTTCTCTGTTTCGGTTGCTTGCTTGAGGGAGGAAGAAAAGAGCAAGTTGTGTGTGTTTCCCGGTGGACTGAGCCAAGCAACGAAGTGATTTCCCTTTGTGAGGCAAGTATAAGCCCAAGTAGTATGAACACCAATTGATATGGATTTGATTGTTGTGTTTTTATGCTTCATTGTATTTCTCAGTATTTAGACAGCCCCATTGAGTTTGTTTCACTGTTATTTGCTGTTTTTCGGTCGATTCGTTCACTTTCTGTATGACTGTGACAATTTCAGGAAAATGAGTCCGTGCACTCACGGCTACGCCGTGAAATGTGCTACGGCTAAGCCGTAAAATGGCTTACGGCTAAGCCGAGACCCAGCCGTAACCCTAACCGTAGAACAATACAGACTGTTATCTGAAAATAACTGAGAGTTGGCAAATTGCCATTCTTCTACGGCCCAGCCTGATCTAAGCCGTGCATTGTCTTACGGCTAAGCCGTGGACCAGGATACGGCTGAGCCGTAGAGTAAAATACGGTTGAGCGGTAAATCCGGATGGACATTTTAGGGAACCTCATCTCAGCCGCAGTGCATAGCACGGCTAAGCCGTAAGATGCCTCGGCTAAGCCGTAAGGTTACCTACGGCTACACCGTGAGACCCTGAGAATTGAATGAAAAGGACTAGGTGTAAGCAAAAGACCGTATATGACCTTCATGTTAGAACGTAGTGAACCTGAACATGCCCAATAAATGTCTGAATGACATGAATGATCTCGAGGGCTGCGAATCATTCATGGACAGCTATCCAGTTGTTTAGCACCTCCCCATGGGTGTTGGTTTAAGGGACTTCGATGCACACTCCAGACACTGCAACACTAGACAATGATGCATCGGACAACTTAAAACTACATCAACATGCACGGTTAGAAACACTGGATAATTAGTGTAGGATTGGCTTGTAATTGACCTTGATTCGTATAAGTACTTGATTTTTTGACTTGTACAGCATATTGATTTCGGTTATGCCCTCTTATGCGTTCTGCGCTGGACCTCTCGATTCTGTGGGAAATGCAGCAACCCCAGAGCGAAGCCCGGGCGGGACCATTCTATTATTGTGTATTGTGTTTTCCCGTTCCTCCACTGGAGTACTTGAGTCAGTGCTTAATTGTTCTGGGTATTTAGCTACCCATGCTTCAGTCTTGCTTATTGCATTCAGTCTTGTTATTCACATTTAGTATCTTCCGTTATTGCTTATGTACATGCAGTATCAGTATCAGCTTATTGCATTCAGTATCAGTATATGCGATGCACTTCCTATTGTTTGTTCAGCGTGATATGTGAGATCTGTATGTGGTATGTGATATGCTATGATTGATTGAGGTGCATCATCTGATTTGATTGTGATTGGTCTTGGCACTACTGAGCCTCAGCCTTAGGATACCCGACGGGGTTAACTTTGGTTTAGTTTATGTGTTTGCCTCTGCAGAGTGTTCTGTCCTGGGACTCCGGACCCCGGGAACTAGAGACCCATGCGTACCCTGGCCCGGTCGCTGGTGTTCTTATTCCGACTGCTTTCGTAAGGGAGAAAATGGCCAATGTAGTAGCCACTTTGACTGTTATCTGTTTATAATTCCGATAGCATGCTTATTCATTTGCATTATTGCTTAGTATACGCACATGATTTCTATGGATCTTGCACTGTGACTTGCACCGTGACTAGTAACTCATTACTAGACACAATTCGTGTTATCTTCTTGTTGGCTTATATTTTGCTAAGTCGTTGTACTTATTTGTTGTCTTGTGTGCTGCAGGCTCAGATCCCTCTCCCGATCCTGCGTTGGTCAACCCGACTCCAGGAGAGGCTCGCGAGGCCCCCTCCGGCCTAGAGGAGTGGACTTGATCCATCCTCCAGAGTACGGTTTGCATCATTTTGTTCTCCCCATTCATTTGAGTCCGAGTCTATTGAGGGGATTTTCTGTACTTGTACCGTGGGCTTTGAGTGATATATGTATTTTGATTTTGATTGTTGTAAGCCCGCTATATCGTCATACGTTTTTGTAATTACTCTTGTCATCAGTTTAATGTTGTTCTGTGATCCACTATGTCTTCTGGTATGTTGCTATATGCCTTGATACGTACAGCTTCCGCGTACAGTTGTTTGCACGTGTGATTGATCCTTTGTGTGTATGCTTGGACGGGGTTCAGGTGTGCATGCACGGGAGTACGTGTGTCATTGGTTAGATTTTCTCTGACCCCCGGTCCCTGGGCTCGGGTTGTGACATACGTATTGTATGGTATCAGAGCATTGTCTCTATCTTAGTTTGTAAGCATGTAGGCATATAGGACGTGGTGAGATTCTGAGATTCCGTAGTCCAGTCTTGGACTGTTGTGTTTGGTCCCCTTGTCTTGTGAGGCTGTATGTGTCCCCTAGTGTGATAGCAGATTGACTTTTGTGTTTTGCAGGCTATGGCATCGGGATCTGGAACACACGATAACAACAATCAGGGAGACAATGAGAGTGGATCAGCCGCTCCTCAGCCACTTGTGAGTTTTGACGAGCGTTTCTTGACCATGCTACAGGCGATCCATTCTTTGCAAGCACAGGTCGTTTCGATCGTAGACCGACAGAGTCAAGCGCCAGTTTAGCGGCCTGTAGAGCAGCAAGTGGTTTTCCAGCCTAAAGAGAGCGATCCAAATGCGTTGTACGATAAATTCAGGAAACGTGGAGCCACAGAATTTTATGGCAATGAAGATGCGTTGAAGGCTGATCAGTGGCTAGAGCATACCGGAGATCTCTTCTCGACCATTGTCTGTGATGACCGGCAGAAGGTTATGCTTACGGCCTCGATGTTCCGAGAGGTAGCAAAGACGTGGTGGAAGAGTGTTAGTGCAGCCTATCTGACCATGCCTAGTGAAACGGTGTGGGAGACATTCCAGAAACAGTTCAGAAGGAAGTTCATCCCTGCTCATGTCCGACGTGTGAAGGAGGTTGAGTTTCTGGCCTTACAGCAGCAGCAGCTGACCGTCTCGGAGTATATTCACCGCTTTATCCAGTTGTCCCATTTTGCTGAGGACATGATCAATACTGAGGAGAAGAAAGTGAATCGTTTCATTTCTGGTCTGCATCCGAGATATGCGAATTTTGTGATTGCTTTTCAGAGACCAGCTACTTTTGACGATGCGGTTGACAGAGCACATGCTGCGGAAGCCAACCACCTAGCAGAGAGAGCTATGGACTTCAAGAGGAGTGCACCAGTGGGGTCCAAGGGACAGATTCAGAAGAAATGGAAAGGGAAGCAAGGAACTTCGAGTTTCTCGGGGAGCAGATGCGAGTTTTGTGGACTAGGACATCCGACGGAGAAGTGTTGGAAGAAGTCCGGAGCTTGTTTGAGTTGCGGATCGATGGAGCATAAGATAGCTCAGTGCCCTAAAGCCAGGACCTTCCAGTCATCTAGGTCTATGGGGTCATCTAAGTCTCTGAGTTCAGCAGCTTCGAATAGCCCCCAGCCGTCTCTCCAGAACCAGAAACCACAGCGTCAGACTGCTCGCGTGTACGCAGCCTCCCATGAGCATGCAGAAGATGCGAAAGTGGTGGAAGGTAAAGTTCTCATTGCCCGAGCTGAAGCACATACACTATTTGATTCGGGGTCTACGCGTTCGTATGTTGCACCTCGTTTTGCGGAACAGTTACCGCAACCCCCTCAGCCGCTGCCCTATTTGCTGGTGGTGTCCACTCCGGTGGGCAAGAGAGTAGAGTGTAGTGTATACTACCCTCAGTGCGACGTGGTGATTGAAGGTCGCCAGCTGCCAGTTGATTTGATCTTGTTGTCCATGTTGGATTTCGATGTGATCCTTGGAATGGACTGGCTAGCGCGGTATCGTGCCTGTGTTAACTGTTACAACAGGACGATTTACTTCGATTTTGAGAAGGGGTTTCGTTTCGAGGGCAATCAGGAGAGATGCCCGAGGCGTGTCATCTCCGCATGCAAGGCGGATCGTTTGATACGCAGAGGTTGTGCAGGTTTTCTTGCTTTCGTCTCGGAGAAGAAGGAAGTGAAGCAGTTGGGTGAGATTCCGGTAGTACGTGAGTTCCCGGATGTATTTCCGGAGGAAGTACCCGAGTTACCCCCCGTCCGAGATGTAGAGTTTGCGATCGATCTAGTGCCCGGTACAGCACCCATTAGTTTAGTTCCTTATCGTATGGCCCCTGCTGAGTTACTCGAATTGAAGACGCAATTGCAAGACCTGTTGGAGAAGGGTTTCATACGGCCGAGTGTGTCACCGTGGGGAGCTCCAGTGCTGTTTGTGAAGAAGAAGGACGGTACCTTACGAATGTGTATAGATTACCGGCGATTAAACAAAGTCACGATCAAGAATAAATACCCATTGCAGCATATTGATGAGTTGTTTGACCAACTTCAAGGTGCCGCTTATTTCTCCAAGATTGATTTAAGATCGGGGTATCATCAACTCCGGGTGAAGGAAGAAGATATCGCGAAGACTGCTTTCAGGACACGGTATGGACATTTTGAGTTTCTCGTGATGCCATTTGGATTAACCAATGCACCTGCTGCCTTTATGGCCTTGATAAACAGGATCTTTGCTCCTTTCCTGGATCGATTCGTGGTGGTCTTTATTGATGATATTCTGGTATATTCGAAGACCCCAGAGGAGCATGTGGAACATCTACGTCGAGCCTTGCAGTTGTTGAAAGAGCATCGCTTATATGCTAAATTGTCGAAGTGTGATTTTTGGCTCGAGCAGGTAGCTTTTCTTGGTCATACCATTTCACGAGATGGGTTGGCAGTGGATCAGACGAAAGTTGAGGCAGTGATGAATTGGCCCAGCCCGAAGACAGTGACGGAGATACGGAGTTTTCTTGGATTGGCTGGTTATTATCGTCGATTTATTCAAGATTTCGCCAAGATTTCTGCACCGTTGACTCGATTAACCAGGAAGAATATTCCTTTTCTGTGGACGGATGAGTGTGAGCACCATTTCCAGATGTTGAAGGAGAAGTTTACTTCGGCTCCAGTCTTGACGTTACCGGATGGGCATGAAGGATTTATGATCTACTCTGATGCTTCTCGAGTCGGTTTGGGATGTGTTTTGATGCAACATGGCAAAGTAATTGCCTATGGCTCGAGGCAACTTCGGGAGCATGAGAAGAACTATGCCACGCATGATTTAGAGTTGGCAGCCATCGTTTTTGCGTTGAAGATGTGGAGACATTATTTGTATGGCGTGAACTTTGAAGTGCATTCAGATCATCATAGTCTACAGTATCTCTTCACGCAGTCCGAGTTAAATATGAGGCAACGAAGGTGGCTTGAGTTGATCAAGGATTTTGATTTCCCCATCAAATATCATCCAAGGAAAGGCAATGTTGTTACAGATGCTTTGAGTAGGAAGTCGGAGATTCTTCAGGCCTTGGATAGCCTTTATTTTGTGAGGCATGCTCAGCCAGTGGAAATGCAATTGGTGGAGAACTGTTTGACACTTGCCAGTACAGTGAGCTTTCAGCCTGACATCATTCAGCGTATTAAAGACCAGCAGTTTGAAGATGCGATGTTGAAGCGAATCCGGGATAGCATTGCAGATCGACCAGACTTTCGTTTGGAGGGTAATGTCTTGTATTTCAGGAGCAGGCTATGTGTGCCAGCAGTAGATGCTTTGAAGGAGAGTTTGATGACAGAAGCACACCATGCACGTTATTCTATGCATCCTGGAAGTACGAAGATGTACCGAGCTCTCAAGGACAGATTCTGGTGGAATAATATGAAGAGAGAAATTGCTGGGTTTGTTGCCAGATGTTTGACTTGCCAAAAGGTGAAAGCTGACCATCAGTGACCTCCAGGTTCCTTACATCCATTGCATATTCCCCAGTGGAAATGGGAGCACATTACGATGGACTTTGTTTCGGGTTTACCCCTGACGAGCAAGAAGAATAGTGCCATTTGGGTGATCGTGGACAGACTGACGAAGACAGCCCATTTTCTTCCATTCAAGAAAGGCATGACATTTTCCGAGATGGAGATGGCGAAGGAGTTCGTTGATGAGATCGTTAGACTACATGGTACGCCTGTATCGATTGTGTCTGATCGAGATAGCCGCTTTGTTTCTTCGTTTTGGAGAGCATTTCAGGAAGCCATGGGAACGAAGTTGAGCTTCAGTACGGCGTATCACCCGCAGACTGATGGACAGTCCGAACGAACTATTCAGACGCTTGAGGACATGTTACGAGCCAGTGTACTGAATTTTGAGAAAGAATGGGATCTGCATCTCTCGTTGTGCGAGTTTGCGTATAATAATAGTTTCCACGAGAGTATTGGAATGGCACCCTATGAAGCTCTGTATGGACGGAAATGTAGAAGCCCTGTTTGCTGGGAAGAAGTTGGAACAAGGAGTTTCCACGGACCGACGATCATTGCTGAGACTACAGAGAAAGTTCAGAAGGTCATTGACAATTTGAAGGTTGCCCGATCAAGACAGAAGAGTTACACAGATACGCGAAGAAGAACATTGGCATTTCAGGTTGGAGATTGGGTATTTTTGAAGGTCTCACCGATGAAAGGTACGATACGGTTCGGTCAAAAAGGCAAGTTAGCGCCTAGATATGTGGGTCCATTTGAGATTAAGAGCCGGATTGGCGATCTAGCGTACAGATTGATCCTACCCGTGGAGTTTTCTGGAGTACACGACGTTTTCCATGTGTCAATGCTTCGTAAGTATGTTCGAGATCCGACGCATGTGATTCGTTACGATGATATTCAGATGCAACCTAATGCGTCATACGTTGAGCGTCCGCTCCGTATTGTTGGGACCAGAGAACAGCTCTTGCGTACGAGGTCTATCCGATGGGTCAAGGTACTCTGGGAACATCATGGACCTGATGAAGCCACGTGGGAATTAGAAGATCAGATGGCACGTCAGTATCCTTACCTTTTTGCTCAGGTACGCGTTCATTCCGAGGACGGAATGATGTCCAAGTGGGGGAGGATGTAACACTCCGACCCGAGTTGACCCGGATTAGCGAGTAATTGCGTGTGATTTGAGCGTTAAGTGTGTTTTGATTTTGTTTTCCTTTGGTTTTGAGTTTTAGAGAGATTGTTTGGGTTGAGTTTGACTTGGTTTCGGTAGTTTGAGCCCTTTTTCGTAATTTTGGCTTTTGATTGACCTTGTCAGTTCTGCGTCATGCTGACGTCATCGCGTGTATTTCGTTGAACTTGTCGATCTTCGTAACTGTCTTGGATCCGAATGATTTCGTTTGCTCTCGTTGGACCGTCATTTGACTCAAACTGACAATTGTGGTAGCTGTTTGGACCTAGACGTAAATTTGACTCATTTTAAGTATAAATATCCTACCAACCCCATCCTTTTCTCTCGATCGTCTCTTCTCACTCTCAGCTCGTTTCTCTCTCTCTCTGTTCAGCTCTCTTTCTCTTCTCCTCCTTCTCTGTTTCGGTTGCTTGCTTGAGGGAGGAAGAAAAGAGCAAGTTGTGTGTGTTTCCCGGTGGACTGAGCCAAGCAACGAAGTGATTTCCCTTTGTGAGGCAAGTATAAGCCCAAGTAGTATGAACACCAATTGATATGGATTTGATTGTTGTGTTTTTATGCTTCATTGTATTTCTCAGTATTTAGACAGCCCCATTGAGTTTGTTTCACTGTTATTTGCTGTTTTTCGGTCGATTCGTTCACTTTCTGTATGACTGTGACAATTTCAGGAAAATGAGTCCGTGCACTCACGGCTACGCCGTGAAATGTGCTACGGCTAAGCCGTAAAATGGCTTACGGCTAAGCCGAGACCCAGCCGTAACCCTAACCGTAGAACAATACAGACTGTTATCTGAAAATAACTGAGAGTTGGCAAATTGCCATTCTTCTACGGCCCAGCCTGATCTAAGCCGTGCATTGTCTTACGGCTAAGCCGTGGACCAGGATACGGCTGAGCCGTAGAGTAAAATACGGTTGAGCCGTAAATCCGGATGGACATTTTAGAGAACCTCAGCTCAGCCGCAGTGCATAGCACGGCTAAGCCGTAAGATGCCTCGGCTAAGCCGTAAGGTTACCTACGGCTACACCGTGAGACCCTGAGAATTGAATGAAAAGGACTAGGTTTAAGCAAAAGACCGTATATGACCTTCATGTTAGAACGTAGCGAACCTGAACATGCCCAATGAATGTCTGAATGACATGAATGATCTCGAGGGCTGCGAATCATTCATGGACAGCTATCCAGTTGTTTAGCACCTCCCCATGGGTGTTGGTTTAAGGGACTTCGATGCACACTCCAGACACTGCAACACTAGACAATGATGCATCGGACAACTTAAAACTACATCAACATGCACGGTTAGAAACACTGGATAATTAGTGTAGGATTGGCTTGTAATTGACCTTGATTCGTATAAGTACTTGATTTGTTGACTTGTACAGCATATTGATTTCGGTTATGCCCTCTTATGCGTTCTGCGCTGGACCTCTCGATTCTGTGGGAAATGCAGCAACCCCAGAGCGAAGCCCGGGCGGGACCATTCTATTATTGTGTATTGTGTTTTCCCGTTCCTCCACTGGAGTACTTGAGTCAGTGCTTAATTGTTCTGGGTATTTAGCTACCCATGCTTCAGTCTTGCTTATTGCATTCAGTCTTGTTATTCACATTTAGTATCTTCCGTTACTGCTTATGTACATGCAGTATCAGTATCAGCTTATTGCATTCAGTATCAGTATATGCGATGCACTTCCTATTGTTTGTTCAGCGTGATATGTGAGATCTGTATGTGGTATGTGATATGCTATGATTGATTGAGGTGCATCATCTGATTTGATTGTGATTGGTCTTGGCACTACTGAGCCTCAGCCTTAGGATACCCGACGGGGTTAACTTTGATTTAGTTTATGTGTTTGCCTCTGCAGAGTGTTCTGTCCTGGGACTCCGGACCCCGGGAACTAGAGACCCATGCGTACCCTGGCCTGGTCGCTGGTGTTCTCATTCCGACTGCTCTCGTAAGGGAGAAAATGGCCAATGTAGTAGCCACTTTGACTGTTATCTATTTATGATTCCGATAGCATGCTTATTCATTTGCATTATTGCTTAGTATACGCACATGATTTCTATGGATCTTGCACTGTGACTTGCACCGTGACTAGTAACTCATTACTAGACACAATTCGTGTTATCTTCTTGTTGGCTTATATTTTGCTAAGTCGTTGTACTTATTCGTTGTCTTGTGTGCTGCAGGCTCAGATCCCTCTCCCGATCCTGCGTCGGTCAACCCGACTCCAGGAGAGGCTCGCGAGGCCCCCTCCGGCCTAGAGGAGTGGACTTGATCCATCCTCCAAAGTACGGTTTGCATCATTTTGTTCTCCCCATTCATTTGAGTCCGAGTCTATTGAGGGGATTTTCTGTACTTGTACCGTGGGCTTTGAGTGATATCTGTATTTTGATTTTGATTGTTGTAAGCCCGCTATATCGTCATACGTTTTTGTAATTACTCTTGTCATCAGTTTAATGTTGTTCTGTGATCCACTATGTCTTCTGGTATGTTGCTATATGCCTTGATACGTACAGCTTCCGCGTACAGTTGTTTGCACGTGTGATTGATCCCTTGTGTGTGTATGCTTGGACGGGGTTCAGGTGTGCATGCACGGGAGTATGTGTGTCATTGGTTAGATTTTCTCTGACCCCTGATCCCTGGGCCCGGGTTGTGACAATCCCCAAGGGCATTCAACACAATGTATTCATAAAACGTTCGGTGTCATTGTGTTACCACATTTTGGTATTGCCTTGTGTGCATAAGGAACACCTTTTTCTTTTACTAACATCCATGACTTGACTTTGGGGAATCATTCGGAATTCGTTTATCCTCTTAATGTATTCTTACAGTTGGGCCCGTGTAGGGGTAAGAAGGTGCCAATACTAAGGCCCTATAAGATCAATGAAGAATTCATAACATCCTAAATACACTGTGTTCATACAGCTTAGCCGTATACGACGTTACGGCTTAATCGAGTAATTCAGGTTTCCTTCAACAGTACAGAAGCATTTACGGCTTAGCCGTTTATTAGCCTACGGCTTAACCGTGCTAAGCCTACAACTAGGTTACGGTGAGGTTACGGCTTAGTCGTAAGGCATTTCACGGTGCAGTCGTGTGCAAGCCGTAGAAGAGAATGGGTTTCTGGAGCTCTCTGGAAAGCTCGTCGTAGGAAGACCTACGGCTTGGTTACAGGCTAGCCACGGCTTAGCCATAGGGCATTTCACGGTGTAGCCGTAGGTAAGCTGTAGTACAAAACCGAGTTTTGCTACTCTCTAGACTTTGAGCCGTAAATGCTCACGGCTTAGCCATAGCTTCGCCGTAAGCTTCAGAAAATCTGAAATCGGTTATGTAGTTCATTTTCAGTACGAGATCAATACAGAACCTTATTGTGGGGCAATTCTAAGGCTAAATCAGAGTGTCCCTGAGAGTGTCCATGCACACACACCCTCCTATTCCCTTCTTGTCATTCTGATTCAATTCACACCACATTTGTATCAATTAAAACAATAAAAAGAAATGGCTGAATTTGGAAATGTAAGGAGCTAACTTAATAGTCAATAACTTAATCATGCATGTGATCCATATGACTCAAATACTTGCCTCTTAACAGTGTTAACCCTCTCAAACTCCTTCTTGCTGTGTGCTCCGGGGCAAATCTCTAACTTGAAGTGGGTTCTCTACATGGCAACATATAAATGGTGAATGTGATGCATTAATGCGTGCATGTCATGGATTGGAGTCTTCTTGACTCCAACAAGCCTTAATGTGTGGAATGGGAATAAAGCTCTCACCTTGGTGAGCTTTAGCTTGAAGAAGGAGGTGATCCCTAAAGAAGAGAACACTCCTAAGAAAAGGAGGAAGATGGGTGAAGACTATTCCCAATGCATGCAAGACCCCCAACTCTAGTAGTTCTTTAAAATTGAAGTGAAAATGAAAGGAATCAGGAAGAGAGGAAGCAGCCCTAGTAACCAAAGGAGGAAGAAGAGAAAATGGGGCGTTGAGTCCCCTTTTTAACTTAAAATTTCCTGTATTTAACATGCAAGTCCAATCTTTTTATGAAATTTCAGTTTAGGCCACATGGACCTCAATTGGCTCAAGACGAGTTTGGATCAACGCAAGTCCAACACGAAAGATAATCTACACGAAAAATTACACAAGGAGTGATTGACGAGGTGCCCATAAGATGCAAGATCAGTTTACAAAAAGGCCCTCAATTACTGAAGTAAAGTTCAAACTCCGCCCAACTACCTATCAAAGACCCGAACCCAATAGTTTTGAATTAAATTAGCCTTATTAAGGTTTACTTTATGTAAAATTAGATTAATTAACGTAAATTAGGATTAGCAGGATTCGAAACCTTACATGAATTCCTTGATATTTATGATCCCCAAGCCCCCGAGATCTTTGCTCTTAAAAATTTCATCCCACTTCACCATATGCAACTTTCTTTTCTGATCACTGTCCCCCCATAGAAAGTTAGCTTGGCGTCTATCAATTTCCTTGGCTACTCCGTGTGGTATTCTAAAGAGGGCCAAATAATATATTAGAATAGAAGTAAGCACTGAAGAGATCAGAGTTAGTCTACCTCCAACTGATAATATTCGTTTTTTCCAAGATGCTAGCTTGGCCTTCATATTTTTTATGATAGGTTGCCAAGTGTTCCTCCTCATCGGGTTTGCCCCTAACTGTAATCCCAAGTACTTAAAAGGTAAGGACTCCCCTCTACAATGTAAGATTTTTGCCAACTTTGCGATTTCATCCTTTGTCATCCCCACTCCACATACTTTACTCTTTGCATAATTAGTTTTCAAACCCAACATGATCTCAAAACACCGAAGAAGCCTTTTAATATTTAGCACTTCTGAAGGTAGTGGTTCACAGAAAAGGCGTGTATCATCGGCGAATTGCAAGTGGGTTAATCTTAACTCGCTGGAACCGACTTTGACACCTCCAATTATCCCACCCTGTTTTGCTCTATTAAATAACCAGCTCAACGCTTCCACCACCACGAGAAATAGAAATGGTGATAACGGATCTCCCTGTCTAAGGCCCCTTTGCATTACAAATTCAGCTGTAGGAGATTGATTAATAAGGACGGAGAGACGATTAATCGTTATGCACTCTTTAACCTAGCTAATCCATCTAGCTCCAAAGCCCAGCTGTGCTAACATATTCAGCAAAAAACTCCAATTTACTGAATCATATGCTTTTTCAAATCCAGCTTAATCAGAATGCCTCGCTTCCTTTTATGCTTCCAACCATGGACTACTTCATTAGCAATAAGGATGCCATCCAAGATGTTTCTCCCAGCAAGAAATGCTGATTGTTCAGCCCCAATCACTTTGTTCAGACCCTTCTTCATCCTGTTTGCCAAGACCTTTGCCAGAATCTTATACGTGGAACCAATTAGGCTAATTGGCCTAAATTCTTCTATTTTGCTTGGGTTGCTGCCTTTTGGAATCAAGGTAATGAAAGCTGATTTAAAACATTTCAGTAATTTTTTATTATAGTAAAACTCGTCCAAAAATCTCATGACATTCTCCTTTACTATTGTCCAACACTTCTTGTAGAACAGCAAGTTGAAACCATCCGGGCCGGGTGCTTTATTCCCATCTACCTTTTTCAAAACTTAACAAGCTTCTTCCTCAGAAAACAGACCTTCAATAGATTTTGACTCCTCCCCGGAAATAAAAGCATCATCTCTTCCTTCTATCCAGGGTCTTACCTCCCAAGGTTCTGAAAAAACTAGTAAAGACTCTTGTGCGATGCACGGGTTAATTTTGTAAAAATTAATTAATAAACTAATTTAATTACCACAAAGCCATCACAAACTAATGTAGTTTTATATTTTACTAATAATATTGTAAACATTCTTATAATTTAAAAGCCTCCAAATATATTGCAACCCACTAATCAAACATATAGCAAAAATAAAAAATAAAAATAAAAAACCAAAAACCCATCAAATTACCCTAATCATTGATTTTAAATTATTATTTGATTCAATTGAAAGAAAGAAGCCCCAATGTTAAATCCCCAATGATTTCATATCTTGAACTAAATACAAAAACAATTATAAACACTTCATTGATATTTAAAAAAAAAAAGCCGCAATGTCAAATCCCCATATTTCATGCCCAAGAAAAAATCAGTTACATTACAGACAAACATTTATATCGACATAAAAAAGTGGCAAAATAGCAAAGCATAACCATACACGTAGAGAGAGAAAGCGGTGCGGAGGAAGAGGCATCCTAAAACCATACCTTATTATGTGCTGAGCTAGAGAGAATAGGGGAGATAGGGAATGAAGTGTTCCACCAAGAGTGGGATGGTTCAAGAAGAAGGGACACAAGTATAAATCCTTTTTTTTAGATGACATGGCTTAAGCAAGGAGGTGGGGCCCATATGTTGACATGGATCAAAGGGAGAGAATTTTAATCTCATTTTTTTAACCCATTAAGGAAGAAGAATGATGTGTTTAAGATTTCAAAACCTTTCTACAAATTATAGGCACGGATAATATTTGGCTTCCTTGAGATGTTAGAAAAAGTATGTAAGGATTTTTGTGTTGGCAAATTTATGAGTTGGATAAAACTTGAGGCTATTAGTATTGTATTTTATATATCTTTTAGTATGGACAATAGTTTGAGTCATTGAATACATTGAAGTAAAGAAATTAAAGAAAGAGTGATAATTTGAAGTGATTTTCTACAAACAATATAGTTTAAAAAGGTCATATCTCACAAACTGAGTGTTAGATATGGGCAAGCGCGAACCATTGGAAAGTTCATTTCGAGTAGATATTCGTAGAGCTCAAAATTGTGTTAATCGGAGCTAAAACGAGAAAATTATGGCCTCGGGAAGTTTGCAAAAAAATATGCTGATTTTTCATCCGACTCGTCCGGCAGGTATCCGATTGATCGGACTTGAAGCAATAATTAAATCTGACCGATCGGAACTGTGTTCGACCGATCGGACACGTGCAAAAAATTTCACCGACTTGTGATTTTTTAGTTCGATATGAAGAAGAATTTGCTTGTTTCAAGCCAACTTCTTTACTAATTGAAATATACTTTTAAGGCAAGAAATTAGGGCTATAAAAAAGGGCTTTTCTCAAACTTAAGATAGAGATCTCATTGTTCTAAGTGAGGAATATATTTTGGACGTCATCTTCTCTAGAGTTTTCATTAGAGAGTTGAAGGGCTAAAGTCCTGCTCTAGAGATCCTTGTCTTTTATATTTCTTTGTAAAAGATCATCTTCCATACGTAGAAGATTGTTCTGGGGAGTCAAGTATAACATTTAAAAGATGTTTATGTAATTGAATCTGTAACAGAGAACTACAGAGAGTCATTGCAGTAGGGCGATGTGCAAGGGATCACAAGGTCTTAGGTTGTGCGATTCGGATAAGGGCTGTAAGTATATCTTTTGTAACTATAGTATGATTTATAGTGTTTGATCTTTGGTTGTGGTTTTTTTTCCAGTTTGGGTTTCCACGTAAAAACTGTTTTCTTGTGGTGTATGCTTTTCTTTAATTTATTTCCGTTATCTAGTTTAATATTTGCAAACATAATATTGAGATTGATTGCATTAATCTATTCTGGAGGATCTCCCCAAAAACCTTCAAGTGGTATCAAAGCGGATTACACTAATTTGCTATGTTTGATCCTTAGAGTTGTCTAAAATGAGATTTAATCAAGGAGACACATATATGATAAAGTCATATAAGCGAAAGGATAAGAAATCTAGAAAAAAATATGTTCAAATTTAAGTCTGATTTGTTAGAGAAAGTTGCTCGCACTGCGTTGAACAATCAAACTACACAGGTATGGGTGGTTACATGCAAAAAACCTTGATCAAGATTATTAAACTCCCACCTCTAGTGTTACTACGAAGATATAATTAAGGGGGAGCTGTAATTGAGGGGGAGCTATTGTTGGATCCAAGTTGACAGATTTGTTGCATGATGATTATTAGCATTTCCAATTATGAACAAAAAGGGGAAGAATGGGAATTCTTGCAAAGTTAGAAGAAAGATGGAGCTGAAGATGGTTTCTTCTTTTGTAATTGGTAAAGAGCTGATGGGTAAAATTTTTGCTATTTGAATTTACTCAATGTATTTTTGGTTTTATTTTTGGGTAGATTAATTATATAAGAAGTTTTATCCATGAATTACTAAATGGGAAGATTATAAGGATTTTTGTGTTGGCAAATTCATGGGTTGGAAAAAACTTGAGACCATTGGTGTTGTATTTTATATATCTTTTAGTATGGACAATGGTTTAAGTTATCGGATGCACTGAAGTGAGGAAATAAAAAAAAAGAGTGACAAATTGAAGTGATTTTCTACTGATAACATTGTTTAAAAAGGTCATATCTCACAAATCGAGATTGAATATGGGCAAATAACCAACCGTTGGAAAGCTCATTTCGCGTAAATATTTGTAGAACCTAAGATTGTGTCAATCGGAGCTAAAACAAGAAAGTTTGACGTCGAGAAGCTTGTAGAAAAATGTGTTGATTTTTTCATCCAAACCGTCAGTAGGTGTCACGTCCCAAAATCTGAGATCCTTGCGATCCTGAAATTAAGATGCATGATGGGTCCTCAAGAATTAATTTAAATAAATTCCAAGCTTTGTTAAATAATCCAAATGGAATCACATGATTAATATCCTATACGAAACAATAAAATCAATCCATTAACATAATAAATAAATCCAAAGTGAGAATGATCCTCAAATTATAATAAACAATTTCTTAACTCTAATATAATCCTAAATCAATGCTCCATATCTAAAGCTGAAGTTCCATAGCTGATCCCTTAATCCCGATTCCATAAAACGTTAGGTTTCCTTGGGTTGCGGACCAACCTCAAAATCTGTGGGGAAAAAACAAATGTGAGTAAATCTCAACAAGTAATACGAACCATAAAACGTAACTACAGATAACAATCCAAGAAATCAAATTTAGAATCACGGTTCGCATATACAAAGTATATCAAGTAAGGTAAGTGCAATATCATGAACACGACAAGAAGGTAATGTAACCAAAATTCAAAGTATTTCAAATAAGTGAGCAAATAAACAAATCAAAAAATAAAAGAAAATCCATCTTTGTAGTAAACAAAATATCAAAGTGTGCTTGTTAGAGTTAGGTTTGAACTAAGCACAAGGTACCTATCAACTACAAATCCTTTTGTATCCATACAAAGTTGGCACAAGGCCCAAGAATACCAGTAATCTTCAAAACAAAGTTAAAGTTAGCTGCAGTCTAGCAGTATCACACAAAGGGGTTCCAATTCCAATGTCATATCTAAAAAGGGCTAAAACCCACAATGTGGGTGTGCTACGATGCATTGCCAATATTTTAGAAAATGCCTTGAAGGTACAATAGCAATTTCAGGAATTCAAAGTCGTTTTAATTACAAAGATGGCCAAGTGTTAAGATCATAAATTGAATCTCACGTTATTAGAATTTTTCACATTTTTTAGCATTTTAAATCCAATGATAATAATGATCAACAATAAAATTCACAAAAAATCAATTGTAGCATAATGGTCGCAGGGAAATATGACTAGGTCTAGCATAACCATCATATATAAGCATGTCAAAGGTAACAAAATATCCTAATAATCTAAGAATATTTCAATAGTCTCCAAAATTTTATATTTTAAATCAAATTGAGGCAAGGACCGGCAAACTCTAGCGCTAAGAAATTATGATAAGACTACTTGCCTGAATTTACTGTAACCGACGGATCAGATTGGTCCTGACTTGGATATCTAGGTGCCTTAGTGTGGATTCCTATTAATGATTGGTGCACAATTGGATTAGCACTATGGTCTAAAGATTTGAGTTTATGCACCAAGTTTGACTTGGGTCAGACTTAGGTACGGGTCATATGTTATGGGTTAGCACATATAGGATTGGGCATAAAAGGTGTCAGCTATGCATGCATGTAAATTAAATGAACTAGACATAGGTCAATAAGTGGAGTGGGAAAAAAATCAGTTGATGGACTCAAGCATGGATTTCTATAAGTTAAATGGGCTAGAGATAGCGGGTTCGGATTGCTAGGTAATGTAAGTGGACTTGACTGATTGGGCTAAGATATGATAGACACATCATGATTTAGGCCCAGATCGTTTTGATCATACAAGTGGGCCTCACGTTTTGAATTAAATTCATCATTCATGTCAGCTAGGCTAAGGATAGTGAAAAAAGAGAAATAGGGAAGAAGATGCTGGATGCAGAGCAAAAGATGAAGAAGAAGATTCGTGAGAAAGATGGGGGCGGGGTGTCTTTTTTTGGCGCAACAATGAAGGAAGTAAGTTCTTGGGGTATCGGATTTTGGTTCAGACGAGTCTCTTTGCATAGTGATGAAGTGATGGCGATAATCTTAAGTGGACCTTGAGTTCGTTTCTGAGATAGAAGTGGGACGGATAACGTGCATGGGCGGAGATGGGTTCGATGATGAAGATGTGGTCTGTTTTTGGTGGAACAAGCATAAAGGAGAAGATGGGTCTAAGATGTCCTGGGATTGTCGGAAGAGAAGGAAACAAAAGGGAGGAACAAGAAAGGAAAAGAGAAGGAGAAAATCAGAAATAGAGGGGAGACAAAAAAAAATAAGAGAACAAGGAGGAAGATGAAGATGGGTTCTTCTCAGTTGCAAAGGTGGGCATGGTTACAAGGAAGAAGAAAAGAAAACCAGAAAAGGAAGTAAGGAGAAGACCGGTAGTTGAATGAGAGGAAGAGTAAGGTACTGTTTGGTTTACAGGGCAGTGGAAGGAAACAAGGAAGAAGATGGTGTAGAGGAGAGTCCTGACCTGGCTGGACTGGTACCGAGATGGGTACCAGTTCTGGACTGGCTTCTCGGTCGGGAACAGGGAGAGAAAAAGGAGGAGAAGAAAAGAAAGAAGAAACAAAGAATAAGAAAAGAGAGTAAAAGAAGGAAGAAAAACAAGAGGGTAAAAAGAAAGAAAAAGGAAAACAGTACAAGGCGAAGAAGAAGAAGAAAAATAATAATGAGAGATGAAGACGGCTATTTGGCTGGGTTTAATTCGAAATTGGGCACTGTATCACTGATGGATTTGAATGGCTTTGGCACCATTGGTGAGCCTGATATGATGACAAGTAAGATGAAGGTGGGATGTTTCATGTGCATGGCCGAGAGATGGGTTCTTGGTAATGAGGTTGATGGTCTGGACCAGGTGGGCTGGGTAATGGTGATTGGTGCACATAGTGGCCCGGGGAGGTGTGTGGCTAAGGTAATGACCTATGGCCCTCCGAACCCAAATGTGGTGTTGTTTAATACATATTGGATGTGGTGGACGTTGAGATGCCGATGATAAAGAATTCCATGGCTTGGAATGAGCAAAGTAAATATGATGAATAGACTTTAAATTAAGCATTAAACATACTACCATGCAAGAACATGAGAATAACCTATTATAGTAACCAATAAAAGGAGAGAGAGAAGGAGGACATACCTTAAGAGGAAAGAGAAAACTCTAACACAAGAGAGGGAGAGGACTTGGAGTTCGTAGATGTGATTTAAGGGAGGAAGAAGGTTTTCTATTTATAGGAAGACAAACACAAGAATCCCAAAAGAATTTTTAGTATTAGCCAAACTTAGCTAAGGAAGTTTAGTTTGAATTGAATTCAATCCCCAAATAGAATTGGGATAACTCAATAAAATTAAGGAGGTTTAACCCAATAAAACTCCAATTTGTGCACAACTCTAAGATTCTCAAACTCTAGTAATTTATTGGACCTACATAGTAACTAAATTAGGTAACCAAATTTGAATAGCATAAAATCATAAAAATAATAATCACATGTGGGGTCCATTAAGATTAAAACGAGGGTCAAGATTAATTCATATTTAAAATCAAAATTTGGGTCTTTATAGTAGGTATTTGACCGATTAGACCTGAAGCAATAATTAAATATGATTGATCGGACCTGTTCCGACTGATCGGATAGGTGTAGAAAATTTAGATGACTTGCAATTTCTCTGATTTGAGAGGAACTTGCCTATTTCATGCCAACTTCTTTCTTGATTGAAATATACTTATAAGACACGAAATTGGGGTTATAAAAAGGGTCTCTCTCAACCTTAAGATAGAGATCTCATTGTTCTAAGTGGAAAATATATTTTGGAGATCATCTCCTCTAAAGCTTTCATTAGAGAGTTGAAGGGCTAAAGTTTTACTCTAGAAATCCTTGTCTTCTACATCTCTTTGTAGAAGATCATCTTCTATGTGTCGCAGATTGTTCTGAGGATGTTGGGTTAATGTCTTGTATTCCGGTTTAGCCGGATGAGTCCACACCATGAAGGTCAAGGGTATTTTGGTAATTATACCGGGGCTTTCTTGGTGGCCAAGAAAGCGGAGATTATATATGTGTATAGTCTGTAACCCTAGATCTTGCGCTGAAGAGAGGTGAGAGCTCTTCTGCCTGTGGTGTTTCTACACCACGTAGGTGAGACGATGTGGGAGAAAAAGTCTCTGTATACTTTACTTGTGATAGTGAAGATGATCGTCTCTGTGCCCGTGGACGTAGCCTTGTTTGGGTTTCCACGTAAATCTCGTGTCTCTTCTTGTGTGTGGTTGGTTGATTGTTGATCTTGTGATATATGGATGTGCACAACGGGTGATGTCAGAAAATCACAACAATTGGTATTAGAGCGGATACCAATTGTTGTGATTTTCTGACATCACCCGTTTTGTGCATCCATGAATCACAAGATCAACAAGCAACAAGCCACACACAAGAAGAGACACGAGATTTATGTGGTTCACCCAAACAGGGCTACGTTCACGGGCACAGAGATGATCATCTTTACTATTACAAGTAAAGTACACAGAGACTCTCTCTCTCTCACATCGTCTCACCTACGTGGTGTGGGAACACCACGGGTAGGAGAGCTCTCACCTCTCTTTAGCGCGCAAGATCTATGGTTACAGACTATACACATATATAATCTCCGCTTTTTTGGCCACCAAGAAAGCCCCGATACAATTACCAAAATACCCTTCACCTTAAACCAATCCCTGGCTAACCCAGTGGACTCATCCGGCTAAACCTGAATACAAGACATATACCCAACAAGAGCTCTCCTGCCCGTGGTGTTCCCACACCACGTAGGTGAGATGATGTGAGAGAGAAAGTCTCTGTGTACTTTACTTGTGATAGTGAAGATGATCGTCTCTGTGCTCGTGGACGTAGCCCTGTTTGGGTTTCCACGTAAATCTCGTGTCTCTTCTTGTGTGTAGTTGGTTGATTGTTGATCTTATGATACATGGATGTGCACAACGGGTGATGTCAGAAAATCACAACAATTGGTATCAAAGCCAGAAAAGCAGCAAGGAGGAGCTGATACGTCAACAGTTGTCAAACATGTGTTTGATTGATCGGAGGCCCGGTCAAACGGAGTTTTTTAACCGCTCGGAGGCAGAGGTTGTTCTGCAGTTGTGAAGTCATCTAGACTTGTATTCCCGATCTGTTTTACTTGCATGCTTGTGGTGATTGGATCTTCAAAGTGATGTTGAAGATGGGGCAGGATGGTGAGTGATTCACAATATCACTCAGACTCGTCAATGGTTTCGAGCTTTAAGTTCGAGGTGGAGTTTGACAAGAAGATGAACCTTGCTCAAAGTTCATGTGCTGGTTCAACAAGTCAAAATGTTGAAGAAGACTGCATCGTTGGTGCAGTGACGTACCATTCAGCAAGGTACATGAAGACATTGCCAGTTTTATTTCTTAGTAACTTGAGTTGTGCTGAATTCAAGCGAAGGTGGAGATTCGTCGAGAGAATTCGTCGACACAGAGGATCATTGTAACCCCGACACTGAAATTGATTTCTGGTGAATCTGGTGAAATCTTCCCCATCAGCGCCGGAGAAGAAGACAGTATCTCCATCGCCAGCCGCCGCCGCTTCCTCCAGTCGCTGATCGTCGCTGCTGCGTGTCCTTCATCGCTGTCGCCACGGAAGACGATTTGGGAAAGAGGGTTTTTTTTATCGTCAGCCGTCGCCGCCTCCAGTTAGGCCGATCGCCGTTTCGTTGCCGCCGTGCAGGATAGCAGAAAGAGGGCGCCGTCCGCCGCTGCCACCACCGCTGCCGTCGCCGAGGACGAAAACCCCGGACCGTTCCCCTGTTACAGAACACGCGAACAGAGGAAGATGAAGAAGGACTTCAGGTCGGGTCCGGTCTGGTTCGACCCGACCCGATTGCAGTGCAACCCAGCTAGCAGCAGCAGTTTTGGGCCGGGTCAGGTCAGGTTCGACCCGACCAGCTAGCATCAAAGCCCAGCAGCAGTAGTTCCAAGTCGGTTCAGGGTCGGGTAAGACCTGACCCATGTTCGCAGAGTCCAGCCCAGTGCATTAAAGCAAGTTCAGTTTGTGTTCGGGTCAGGTCGACCTTGTCTGTGTACTGGAAGCCCAATCCAACAGTTCAGCAGCAGTTCCGGGCCAGTTCAAGTCGGGTCAGTTCTGACGGTGTGCATAGAGTCCAGCCCAGAACGCAGTTCAGTTCAGTTCAGGGTCAGGTGAACCAGACCCGGGTCCGCTTCGGAAGCCCATCAAAACAGGCAGTGACGTCAGCGACGGTCAACAGGCAGATTTGACCAGATTTACGTTGAAATTGTTTTTGCAATATCTTGATCATCTGTCGTCCGATTGGAGATCCATTTGTGCCTACGGACTCGTTTCGAGAAGATCTAGGCAGTGGAAGAGGATGATTGGCTGTTTGAAAGTCAACATGGAGGTTTGACCGATCGGAGTGTTGAAACTTATTTCTGCGATATCGGAGCCATCCAAAATTGGATTTCAGATCCATTTCTTCCAGCGTGCTCGTGGTGATGAGATCTATAACTTGATGTAGAAATCCAGAGGAGATCTAAATAGATGTGGATTCAGGCTTGAATCGGGTCTACTCGACCTGGTCGTTATTGCAAACCTAATAATAGGAGTTGCCGGCCTAGTTACAAATGATTTGCTGATTCAAACGAAGTTGTTCGTTTGGGGTTCACATGCTTTCTGGATCGCATGTGATGTTGTTCATCTTGCCAAAGCCAGAAAAGTAGCAAGGAGGAGCTAATGCGTCAGCAGTTGTCAAACATGTGTTTGATTGATCGGAGGCCCGGTCAAATTGAGTTTTTTTACCCCTAGGAGGCAGAGGTTTTCTGCAATTGTAAAGTCATCTAGACTTGTATTTCCGATCTGTTTTGCCTGCATGCTTGTGGTGATTGGATCTTCAAAGTGATGTTGAAGATGGGGCAGGATGGTAAGTGATTCACGATATCACTCAGATTCGTCAATGGTTTCGAGCTTTAAATTCGAGGTGGAGTTTGACAAGAAGATGAACCTTGCTCAAAGTTCATGTGCTGATTCAACAAGTCAAAATGTTGAAGAAGACTGCATTGTTGGTGCAGTGACGTACCATTCAGCAAGGTACGTGAAGACATTGCCGGTTTTATCTCCTAGTAGCTCGAGTTGTGCGGAATTCAAGCCAAGGTGGAGATTGTTGGGTTAATGTCTTATATTCTGGTTTAGCCGGATGAGTCCACTGGGTTAGCCAGGGATTGGTTTAAGGTCAAGGGTATTTTGGTAATTGTACCGGGGCTTTCTTGGTGGCCAAGAAAGCGGAGATTATATATTGTATAGTCTGTAATCCTAGATCTTGCGCGCTGAAGAAAGGTGAGAGGTCTCTTGCCCATGGTGTTCACACACCATGTAGGTGAGACGATGTGAGAGAACATGTGTCTCTGTGTACTTTACTTGTGATAGTGAAGATGATCGTCTCTGTGCCCGTAGATGTAGCCTTGTTTGGGTGAACCACGTAAATCTCGTGTCTCTTCTTGTGTGTGGCTTGTTCTTGTTGATCTTGTGATTGATGTATGCGCACAACGGGTGATGTCAGAAAATCACAACAGGGGAGTCAAGTGCAACATCTAGAAGGTGTCTAGGTGATTGAATCTGTGACAGAGAACTGCAGGGAGTCGTTGCAATAGGGCACTATGCAAGGGATCATAAGGTCTTAGGTTGTGCAATACTGGATAAGGGTTTTAAGTATATCTCTTGTAACTATAGCATGATTCATAGTGTTTGATCTTCAGTCATAGTTTTTGTCACAACTCGAGCTTAGGATATCGGGGGTTAGTGAAAATCTAACCAGTGATATATGTATTCCCGTGCATATGCACTTAGACCCAGTCTAAATGCACACACATAAGGGAAATTCACACGTGCCATACATGTATGCGGAGGCCGTAGGTGTCAAAACATAACAATAGAAATACAGGAAAACGCCATGAATTATATCCAACAGATTACATAAAGGTTGAAACTATACAACCTGAATCAAATAACCAATATACAAATCATGAGTAAACTCCAAATGACATTGAAAGAAGACCATATGCATGTATCATACTGTCGCACTCCGATGGAGTGATTACATACACTCCGCTAACCTAGAAAGGACATCTGAGGTCACTTCTGGAGTCTGATTGACCGACGAGGAAGCGGTCAAGGGTCTGAGCCTGCAACACCAAGGACAACTCATGAATACGACGATTCGGCAAGGTATAGCAATAACAAATTAACACATATTGTATCTAATAGAATAAGTAATAACTGTTAATCATCGGAATTTCAATTTTGTATACTAGGCAAATCGTGTAATGAATAAAGCATGCTATTAGAATCAATGCATACGTGATGTGTACATAACTAGGTGGCTACTACATTTGTCATATACTCCAAAAAAAGGAATCTTACATATGTACTGAAAACACCATGGGCCAGATGGGTCTCAGTTTCCTGGGGTCCGAAATCCCCAAGACGTGAGCACACTGCAACGACAACATATAACTACGCCAAAGTCAACCCCGTCGAGTATCCTGAGGCTGAGACTTAGTAGTGCCTGACCATAGGGACTCAAATAAATCTAAGAACTTGCGTGAAGCGTGCATATCTTATCATAACGTGCATATCTGATAACGTGATGTGTATGTCATATCAGACATATATCATATACAGATCATACGAATCAAACAGAACAAACAAATCAAACTTACCAGATCAAATGGTATAACGAATGCCAAACAAATCATACTGGAGTAATAACAAATGTTAGACAAATCTTACATGAGTAAGATAGCAAAAGATGTCAAGTCTTATCAACCCACATTAATCAAATGGGTAGCATCGAACACGGAAGACTGCTGTTTCCACCTGAGATTAACCATAGATAGAGCCCTCAGGTAATATCCAATCATTGCCCCAGCGTAGAACACGTATAAAAGGGCAAAATCGAAGTCAATATGCAATACAAATCGGATTATGATGCAGGAATCACGATCTTTTAGTAGCCAACCCTATTCTAGTTATCCAGTGTTTCTAACCGTGCATGATAATGTAGTTTTAAGTTATTCGAGACACCGTTGTTTAGTGTTGCAATGTATCTTACATGTGCACCGAAGTCCCTTATACCAACACCCATGGGGAGGTGCTTAACAACTAGATAACGTACATGAATGAATTGCAGCCTTCGAGATTATTCATGCAACTCTGATCACAAACTATTGGGCAAGTCAAGGTTGCCTACATTATAATTCAAAGGTCCTACAAAGTCTCTTTAAAACCCTAGCTTTCTTACTTTTTAACGGTTTTACGGCTAAGCCGTGGGTAATTTTACGGCTTAGCCGTAGGCAGCTTACGGCTTAACCGTGACCTACACTGCGGCTTAGCTATGGTTTCCCTTACTATTCATCAACATTTCAGCTTAACCTTGCTTTTGTTCTACGGCTCAACCACGGCGAGGTTACGGCTTAGCCGTAGCACACTTCACGGCTTAGCCGTGACTGGACCGTAGAAGATCTGCAAGAGTGTCAACTCTCAATTATTCCAAATTCTGTAACCCTGTATTGATCTACAACTGGGTCACGGCTGCAATATGGCTTAGCCATAATGCATTATATGGCTTAGCCGTGTCCTAGCCGTAGGAGGAAGCTGGGTTTCACAGGATTCTAGATTCTGAGCCGTAGTACAGTTACGGCTTAGCCGTAGACTGCACGGGGTCATTTTCTGAACCTATTAAAGAGGCAACTGAATGTGTACAAAGATGGCAAAACCACATTAAACAGATGGGAACTAACATAAATTGAGTTGTAAACATATTTCACATGCAGGATTACAAAAATTAATCAAAATCAAACATATACCAATATAGTTCATCCAAATCATGCTTATACTTGCCTCAAATGGTCTTTAATACGAGAATTGTTGTCCTCAGGCTCAAATCACGCGTCTAGCACTGATTTACCACCCATGCATGCAAAGAAGAGAGAAGAAAGAAAGGGACGTGAATACAAGTGCAATGACTAACGTGATGGAGAAAGGAGAACAAGAAAATCAAAACCCACAGCTCACCTTCACTTCACAACAAAGAATGAATCCAGGTCATGAGTGCACAAATCCCCTTTGCTCGTACTTGACTTGCTAGAGAAGGAGAGAAGAAACTAAAAGAAGAAGAAGCCACTGAAGATGAAAATTGAGAGAGTAAGTGCTCACTTAGATAATATAAGGATAAGAGCAAATTACAAGAAAGCCCAATCATTCATGTTAATTACAGTTTGAGTCATTTGCAGGTCTAACGGAAACAAACAACATCTAGAATAAACGAGATGGTTACGAGAATTAACAAGCACAACAAAAGACACGCGTTGACGTCAAGATGATGCATGAATGACGACAGTTGACAAAATCTAAAATTACGAAAAAAGGCTCATGTCTACCTAAACCAGGTCAAACTCAACCTAACTACCTATCCATAACTCGGAACATAACAAAAATAAAAGCAAAATACAATTAGCAACTAATTCGTCATTAATTAGTCACTAAATCGAATTAAGTTGGGTCGGAATGTTACAGTTTTTGCCCGATTTGGGTTTCTACGAAAAGAACTATGTCTTCTTGTGGTGTGTGCTTTTATTTGATTTATTTTCATTGCATAGTTAATTGTTTGCAAACATAGTATTGAGATTGATTGCATTAATCCATTCTAGAGGATCTCCTTAAAAACCTTCAAAGTTCATCGATCCGACCTTAGATTTAAGGGTTCATTAAAATAAAACGTTTGTCATGCAAGAGAAAAGTTAAAAACTTCAAACTAAATTCTTTTAGGGTGGGTTTGTTTACATAAAATTCATAGGAATTCAAAATCAAATGTGCTCTATCAATGAATTATTAAAGAGGTGACGAGTGAAAGATATTAGTTGAAGAATAAAATATATAAGATAGAGATATAGATGAGGCTTTAGCTTTCACAGTTGTTGAATTAGTAGGTTGATAGCATTAAGGAGAAATAGTCAATTATTGATTCTACCATTGTAACTGTTACTGCAATTAGTTTTATTTTTCCTAACTTGTTGTATCTTATCCTTATTTTCTCTGTAACAGCTTTTGTAATAGCTCTTCTTTATTTATATATTAATTAAGAGGTTGTTTGGCATATTTTATCTATATGAAGATCTGTTTCAAATGGGCTGTTTGAAATAGATATTTTAAAAATAAAATGTTTGGCGGGAAAAAAATTGTTTGAATTAAGATGTTTCAAAATGTAGTGGTTCAGAGTTTTTCTTTAATTTCTAGAGATTTATATTGAAGCAAAGCCTAAAATTTGGACCACTAGGTCATTTCAATATTCTAAAACAAATCAACGGTTTGGATCATGAGTTGGGAACCCTTAGAATTACAGAAATACAAATCTATGGTGCTACATATTTTTTAAATATCTCGAGATTCAAAAATTATCGATGGCTCAATCTGAACACATGGTTGTGATTGAGTATGTGAAGAGTTCCAATGGTTGAGATAATCATTTGGGCCTCATAAGTTAAAAAAAAAAAGTTGGAAAAGAGGATTGTTGAAGATTGACATGGAATGCAATTTTTTTACCCGAGCATATCCAACAACCCTTAGTTTTTCTCAATTTTCTCAAGATTTACACCAAATGACTAGCTAAAATTTGGATCCATAGCGGGTATCACTATTTTGAATAGGATTAGTGGTTCGAATAATGATTGTGGGGCCCAAAATCGTCAAGAAGTATAGTGTATGTTTCTATGGTATTTTGCATATATCTCGAGATCTAAAAAAGATCAATAGTTTGAATTTGGACACCTAGCCATGTTAGGTCTTCCTAAGACTTTTAACGGCTCGAATCGTTATGTTGGTTCTTAGAATCTTACAAAAAAGAAGAAAAGTATGACGCAAAAATACCACCCACTATACGTGACTTTTTGCTTCAGACATGATTGTTCGTTTCAAATAACGTCAGTTTTCACACTTTACAAAATAGACAAATTCGATCTTGATGCATTTTGAATTAATGTGACGTATTCAAGTTACCAAACAAACTTATCTCCATTTAAAACCGCCTTAAGACATTAAGACATTGGAATAAGATATCCCAAATGGCAACTAAATGACCCATAGTTGTTGGCCATGTGGGGAAGATGTTAGGATATTTATATTGTCTAAATTTTTGTTAGGATATTTGTATTGGCTAAATTCATACATTAGATAAAACTTGGGTCTATTGAGTTGTATTTTATATTTAGAATGGATTGTGGTTGCGCGTCAGATAAGTTGAATTGAAGATAATGCAAATTGAAGTATTTTTCTAAGGATAATATAGATTAAAAAGGTCATATCTCACAAGCCGAGTGTCGGATATAGTCAAGCTAGCGCGTCAGATAAGTTGAATTGAAGATAATGCAAATTGAAGTATTTTTCTAAGGATAATATAGATTAAAAAGGTCATATCTCACAAGCCGAGTGTCGGATATAGTCAAGCTACCTACCATTGAAAAGCACATTTTGAATAAATATCCGTAGAGGCTAAGATTACGTAAATCGGAGCTAAAACGACAAAGTTATGGCTTCTGAAAGTTTGATGATGAGCGCAAGAAATTCAAATGCACTCAAGTGCGCCTAAGACCGGGCTCAAACGCTGAAGGCAGTGGCGAGCATGCTCAAGAGCTCATTTGACCACGCTCGAGCGCACGGACTGCAAAAGTGCACCGACCGGCACAAAAACTTTCCTATTTGTGCCAAAATTACATTTTTTATTTGAATTTGGTTTTTTAGCGTAAGACATGAATTATGAGCTATGAAAGGAGAATTCTCTCAAACCTAAACAAAACACAACACAACACATAGAGCTAAACTTATTTTGAATTGGGGATTACCATTAGAGAGATTGAGCTGAAGACTTCAAGTTCTAAAGCTGTGGTTTCTATTTCCTTGTAAAAGATTGTTCTCTAAGCGTAGAAAATTGCTCGTTGTGGAGATCAAGGCATTGATAGCGGGGCACCGAATGACTGCATGCTGCGGAGATTTATCAAGAACAACTAAAGCGCCTTATGTCGAGGGATTGGCTGTAGAGTTATGAGTATATTTTGTACCGTGGAAGTTAGTGATTGATCTTGTCTACTTTGGACTCGTAGTATTTTCTCATTTGGGTTTCCACATTAAATTTGGTGTTATCTTCTATATGTGATTGATTGCTTATATTTTTCTGCCACATAGAAATAGTAATCAAATCATAATCTATACTAAATCTCAAGCATTTTAAAACTTTTAATTGGTAGCAGAGCGGATCACACTAAATTGCTGTGTGTTGATCTAAACAAATTTTTTAGAATGGAAAGCACATCTACCGCCAAGTCTTATATTTTGAAAAATAAAAAATCTGGCTTAAAGAAGATGCATAAATCTGAGTCTGAGAAGAAAAACTCTAGATCTATTCAATGTTTTGAATACAAAGGGTTTTGCCATAGAGCATCTGAATGTGTAAATAGAAAAAAAAAAAGGAGATACAGTAAAGTTCATGATTCTAAAGATGTAGAAAATTCTCTTTTTGACATTTTCAAGTATGTTGTTTTCATGTTTAGAACTTCTCCATATGAAGATAATTCTGATGATAATATTGATGATGATGGAGTATCTCTTAAGCATGTTGACTGGGAAGTTAGTATAAATTATTGTATAGTCAAAACAAAAAATTAGGGTTGAATGCTGCAAAACTTGTGAAACAAGTTAAAGATTCTAAAGTTGAAATTCTATCTTTTAAGAAGAATTTAGAAGAAGCACATACACAGATCATCCTTGTTGAAGGATATAAAGGTTTATTGCTTGAGAGTTTGATTGCTAAAAACAAGAGGATGAGTCTTTGAAAAGAGAAGTATTAAGAACAAGGCTGAAATTGATGATCTAAATGTCAAGTTGAAGATGGCATTGACAAAGCTAGATGCTTCTATTGCTACACATGCCAATTCAACTGTACTTGACTATATTTTTTCAATGTTCAGAAACTACATACTGACAAAAATAGTCTTGTATGCAGTGATGGTCATTCAACATCAAAATCTACAAGTGACACTATCTTTGTTAAAAGCATTGTACGTGTATCCATTGCACAACATATTGCACAAAAAAAACATATTGATTGTACATAAAAGAGTGAGTCATGTCCTAAAATTGCACATGCACCCACATGTCACCATTATGGAATACAAGAACATATTCATCCCCATTGCAACAAGGTGAAAGCTATGCCAAAACCTAAGCAATAGAAAACTCAGTTTTTTGCACCAAAATCTCGTGTAATTTGGGTTAAGAAGGAAAACTTGCCATCTATTTTGGTTCACACTATGCTCAAGTTCTTTAATACATAAGAGTGGGTACCAAAATTCAAGGGCTCCTGACCAAGAAGATCAAGCCCTCACTCCAATACTAATACGAATGTATCACTGAGGAGGAGCCACAATTGAAGATGAGCTATTGTTGGATCTTGATTAACAAACATGCTGCATGTTGATACATAAATTTGTCAATTATGGACAAAAAGTGGGAGAATAAGGCATTAAGAAGGAGTTTTATAGATTAAAGATGTAAAGTAATAAACTGAAGATATAGTAAGGTTACTCTTCAATTGATTGCTAGGCTGAGGAAACTATATCCTTTTTATAATTCCAATTTACTCAATGTATTTTTTGGATTTATTTTTGGTAGATTAAATGTATATAAAGTTTTGTTCATGAATGGCCAAATCAGAAGATTGTTAAGACATTTGTATTTTCTAAATTCTTGTAAGGACATTTGTATTGGCTAAATTCACGTATTGGATAAGTTAAATTAAAGATAATACAAAATTAAAGTATTTTTTTAATGACATTATGGATTAAAGAGGTCATATCTCACAAACTAAGAGTCAGATATGGGCAAGCTACCTACCCTTAGAAAACTCTTTTCGAGTAGATATTCGTAAATCCCAAGATTGCATAAATCATAGCTAAAACGACAAAGTTATGGCCTAAGGAAGTTTGCTGAAGGGCGTAAAAAATTCAAGCGCGCTTGAGCACGCCTGAGACCGAGCTTGAGCTCCGAAGGTAGTGGCGAGTGTGCTCAAGCGCCTATTTGACCACGCTAAAGCACACTGACGGCAGAAGTGCACCGACCTGCACAAAAACTTTCCTCTTTGTGCCAGAATTACCTGTTTTACTTGGATTTAGTTTCTATACCTAGGACATGAATTATAGGCTATAAAAGAGGAATTCTCTCAACCCTTAATACATACAACATATAGAGCTCTCCTTATTCTGAATTGGGGATTGCCATTGGAGAGATTGTCTAGAGCTTTCATGAGAGTTGGGCTGAAGACTTCAAGTTTTAGAATTGACGCTTCTACTTTTTTGTAGGAGATTTGTGGCTTCTACTTCCTTGTTAAACAATGTTCTCTACGTGTAGAGAATTATTCATTGTGAAAATCAAGGCACTAATAGCAGGGCACCGAGAGACTACGTACTGTGGAAATCTATTAAGAACAACTATAACACTTTATGTCGATGGATTGGTTGTAGGATTGTGAGTAGATCTTGTATCGCGGAAGTTAATGAATGATTTTGTCCACTTTGGATTTGTGGTTTTTTCCTGTTTGGTTTTCCACGTTAAATTTGGTGTTCTCCTTTTTGTGTGATTGATTGCTTTTATTTTTCCGCTACATAAAAGTAATAATCGAATCACAATCTAAAATAAATCCCAGGCATTCTAAAACTTTCAGAAGACATTCAACAAAAAACTCTCCAATAGCTTCTTCCAATTCTGTGCCTTCAGAATGCATGAGTTATGTTGATGGTTCATCCCCTTTCCCAACTCAATTAATTATCCTAGATAAGCAAGGCAATCCCATTGAGACAATCAATCCTAAATTTCTAAAATGGCTAACACAGGAACAAACTTTACTTAGTTGGTTTATTTCTTTTCTTGCCGAACCTGTTCTTACTCAGGTCGTTGGATTATCTATAGCAAGAGACGTTTGACAGTCTTTTGATAAGACCTATTCAGCTCAATCGCAAGCCAAACTCATGACTATACAAAATCAGCTTCATACCCTCAAGGAAGGTTCTCTTATTATGTACGACTACATTAAGAAAAAAAAAATCATAGTCAGCAACCTTGTTGCAGTCGCTGAACTAGTTTCAAATTCAGATCCATCATCTAGTCTTCTCAGTGGTCTTAGCCCCAAATATGAAGCCTCCATCACTTCTATGACCACTCGTGTGGAGCCAATTTTCTCTAGATGATTTAACTGGATTTATGCTATCCCAGGAAGCACGCCTAGAAGAGACTTTCGTCTCGGTTGACATTATATTGCAAATAATGTCACTCACTCTATTGGAAACAACCGTGGTATGGCGCGTTAATCTTTCAGGAACAATCCTGGTAGTGGTCATGGGTGAGGACTTGCCGCTAAACCTATGGTTACAATAGAAGCTCTGGTCGCTCAAACAATGGTTGACCTACTTGCCAACTGTGTCAAAAACTGGGTCACTCAACTATATATTGTTGCCAAGGGTATAATCCTGAATATCAAGGGAAAATCCTCCACTTGCTGATGATGCTTGGGTCTCTTATTGGCCCCAACAGTGCAACACTCCATCCCACATTGCTTATAAATAAAATATGAGTTGAATATATAATAAACTATATAGATTACAACTAATAACTTGGATTTAAGCATTTTGGCCATATGACAGGCAGACTAAATTACTAGGCTAGTAAGTGTTGGGTTTTGTCTTGTATTCCGGTTTAGCCGGATCGGTCGTCTGGTTTAGCCAGAACCGAGGCTCAGGGTTAGGGGTATTTTAGTCATTATGTATGGGTTTTCTTGGTGGCCAAGAAAGCGGGAACTATATATATTGATGTATTGTAACCCTAGATCCTGAGGGGATTGAGATGGGATCATAGTAGATGAGTTCTCTCCTCCCGTGGACGTAGGCATGGTTGCCGAACCACGTAAAACTGCTGTGTCATGTGTGTGATTACTTGATGGTGTGATTGCATGCGTAGATCGTAGTAGATCCGTTGATCGCGGGTTGTTTCCGTTGCGCCGCTTTTCCCAACAAGTGGTATCAGAGCGTGGTTGAGATCGCTCGGGTTTTGCGATTAACGGATCTAGGATTTGCGTGGGAGAAGAGGATGTGTCCGGATCCATCAGTTTAAAGTGGAAATCGGGTCTGTGGTTTGCAGAGAAGAAGACCGGATTTTTCTTGGAGAAGAAACCAAGATGCTGAGAAAGTCTGCTGCCGCTGCAATCTCCTGAGTTTCCGCCAGTCGCCGGAAGCCGATCGTCGTCGTCGCCGTCTCGGCAACCGCTGTCGCCGGTTCCCCGTGCAGTCCACCGGAGCCGCAGCAGAGGGCGTTCTGCAAGTACCGTCTTCAACTCTGTCCGGTTGCAGAGGACAGACACAGAGGTTGAAGACACCCAGGTTCCGGGTCAGCCGGGTTCGTCGTGGCTAAACAGAGGACGACCGGAGGAAAGGAAACAAAAAAAAAAAAAAAAAGTCACTAACCTGTCGTCGCCGGCTCCCGTAGCCATCGCTGCCCGCCGTCGCCGTCAACAGCCGGTCCCGCGCCGCTAGTCGCCGGACCAGCCGCTGCGCCGGAGCCTGCGTTGGATTCGCCGCGTCTGCAACTGGGTTGCAGACGCAGCGCCCAGCGACAGAGTTGAAGAGACGACCCAGTTTCTGGGTCTTTGGGTCGGGTCGGGTCAGGTTGCCTGACCCTTGGAGAATAGCAGCCCAGGCAGCGCCATCAGGTCGGTCCGGGTTTTCGGGTTGGGTCCGAACCAACCCGCGGTGCAAGCCCAGTTCCGTTAGCAGGTTCAGGCCAGGTGGGGTCGGGTCGACCTGGTCCGTGTACTAGAAGCCCAGCAGTTCGAGCCGGTTCGGTTCCGGGTCAGGTCAGGTCGGACCCGAACCCGGTACGGCAGAGAAGCCCAGCAGAGAAAGCAGTTCAGTTTCGTTTCGGGTCAAGTGAACCTGACCCGAATCCGTTTCAGAAGCCCAGTTTAGCCAGCAAGCCGTGACGTCAGCAGTGACGTCAGCTCGGTCAACAGGCAGGTTTGACCAGATTCAACGGCTGAAATTGTTTCTGCGATATATTGATCGTCTGATGTCCGATCGGAGATCCGTTTGAGCCTACGGACTCGTTTTGAGCAGATCTACGCATATATGGAAGAAGATGGGCTGGTCAATGGTCAACATGGATGTTTGACCAATTGGAGTGTAGAGAATTAATTCTGCGATATCGAAACCATCCGGAGTCGGATTTCAGATCCGTTTCTTCCAGCGTGCTCACGGTGACGAGATCTACGAGGTTGATAAAAGATATTGGCAGTTTGATGGGCAGAAAATTGGGGGACTGAAGAAACTGATAGATTCACGATGATAGTAATGGATTCAGGCATCACGGGCCAGATTGAAGTGTTTGATGGAGAAACGACTTCAGGGATTGGCAGGATAGAGTGTTAGACTCCATGACACAGCAATGATTGAAAAGTGTTACTTGATGTCGTCAATGGTAGATTGCTCCAAGTACTTTGATGGAAAGCTTAGATCCGCATCAAAGGGATCGGGAAGGAGCGACATGCCAAAGTGGAAGGAAAAAGCAAAATCGAAAGGAGGTAGTGTGCAAGAAAGCTCGGATTCGGTTGAAAGGAATCAGTTTTAGTCACTACAGGTTGGTAGGGGATGCTTTTTTCAAGTGGAGCAGTGAAGGAGACATCAAATAACAGGAGAGGAAATCTGTGGTTCAGGTGGAGTTAGATGCGACGGATCATTTGAAGATGGATTGATGGATCTTCAATGATATCATTTAGTGGAAATCCAGGAAGCCCTGAACGGAGATGATTTTCTCGGGGAAGAAAAGGTAGTTTTGTTCAGGTCGGAGTAAGCCGGTTTAAGCATCGGGCCATACCTAACCCGCATGTACTGTGCCCAACCCACTAGAACAAGCTAGAACAGGACAGTTGCAGATTTGACGGAAAGAACACCGGAATGGAGACAGTTCACAAGGTACCAGTGAGATCCAGATTCGGGGAGGTCTTCAGTTTTGTCTTGACGGACGGAAGTTAGGTTCATTGTGTTGCAAGGATGCATGCATGTGGCAACAAATGAAGAGCGCTTCAGAGATTCAAGACGGTGGTGTTGAGGTCAAAGGAGGCAACTGTGGCCACGCTAGGTCGTAGCGTGTGCGGAGACGTACCTTTCAGCAAGGTGCGTGAAAGACATTACCAGGTATCTCAAGGTGGCTCTGAGGATTTACGGAATCCAAGTCAAGGTGGAGATTGTTGGGTTTTGTCTTGTATTCCGGTTTAGCCGGATCGGTCGTCTGGTTTAGCCAGAACCGAGGCTCAGGGTTAGGGGTATTTTAGTCATTATGTATGGGTTTTCTTGGTGGCCAAGAAAGCGGGAACTATATATATTGATGTATTGTAACCCTAGATCCTGAGGGGATTGAGATGGGATCATAGTAGATGAGTTTTCTCCTCCCATGGACGTAGGCATGGTTGCCGAACCACGTAAAACTGCTGTGTCATGTGTGTGATTGCTTGATGGTGTGATTGCATGCGTAGATCGTAGTAGATCCGTTGATCGCGGGTTGTTTCCGTTGCGCCGCTTTTCCCAACAAGTGGTATCAGAGCTTTTCCCAACAGTAAGCTACTTAGGTTGTGACAAATAGTGCCCAGTATTTGGATTTTGGTGCAACCCATCATCGCACTGCCAATATGGAAAACCTACCTGCTCACTCTCACTAAGAGTACCATGGTCTTGATCAAGTTCATGTTGGTAACGGTCAGCCGGATGACTTCAATAGGTGAAAGCACTGCTGTTGTTGTTTGACTTTGGCATGCTCATGAAATTTATGATTTTAAATTAAAAATTAAAATTTACTTTGTTTGATTCTTCTCCTAGGGTCTTTGACAAAGTTCACATGATGTATAATTTGCCTTTTCTACTTTTGTTCTTTCTTTGTGTGATGCTTGTGAATGTTATAAGAGCAAAAGCTTGTCCTTGCTTTTTTTTTTTTTTTAAGTTTTCCTCCAGAGTTATTACATTCTAATCTTTGGGAACCATCTCCCATTACTACTAATCTTTCGGTTTATGCGGTTTACATTACGTGGCACAAAGACAATGCAAAATAAATTAGGTTTCAAATACAAGTTATTTTGAAAAGTTCTGAGAGGATCTTTTTTTTCCTCTAGTTTTTCTAACAAATTTCAAGCTGCTCGAAATGTTTTTACATAAAATCAAACCCTACACATGTCAATTGTGGAATTTATTTAAAATGTCCAACTTGTCCCTCCTCTTCTTCCGGATACAGCCCCATGTTTGTACATGAAACTATTCCTCACACAGTCTCATCTTCTTCCGGATAGTACGCCATGTGAATACATGACACTATTCCTCACACAGACTCTTTTTAGGGTGTGAGTCTGCCATTGGATCTCTCCATGTTCAAACAGGATTAGACAGCCTAATCCGAACTAGCCCCACACTATAGCTAGTCTCACGTTATCTGTTACCTGTAGAAGATCTTAATATGACACATTTGTCAAATAAAATTCCTCACAGTTGGGTTGGCGAGATCTTGATCTGAAAATACTGTCTTCGAATGAAAACCTTGGAAAGAAAACTCATCATTATGATTGGGCAGTCGGTGACACAATTAGGTGACCTGTGACTCAAGTGATCCGTGACAACTAAAATAGATTTAATGGTATCTTTAACAAATTGCTTTTTTTATGGGCCCCTCCATGAGACAACTATGTGATTAACACCCAATCTTAGTGGTGGGAATAAATCCTCAACTCCATAATAGTAGTTTTATACCCACCACTCAAATCTCACAAAAGAAAAAGTTACCTAGCATCTATGCATGATAGCATTAGTCTTCCTTATAGGCCACAAACACACATACACATAACCTTAATTCACATGGTGAAGAGACCCACCATCCTCTGTTATAGAGGAGTTGTTGGGACCCGCCAATGCAAATAAAGAAGTAAAGAACCAGATATTCCAAAAAGGAAAAACCAACATCAACGATCATGGGTACCAACTGTTTTTTTCACTTGGATGGGCTGTCGGCCAGATTGTATAAGAAACTGCTTCCCAAATCTCAATAAAAGATGATGTCCCTCAATCTGCATTCATTTATTCATGAAAAGAATATAGATATATATATATAGATGGCAAAATTACTATACAGATGTCTCTTGTATTATGATGAGGGACACTTACTGTTTTTCAACACAAATTCAAGGTATTTCAACTAATCTAAGGTCTCTAGTTGTACCAAACTTAGAAAATATGGGTTGCTATCTTGTAGCCTTGTACGTTACCTTAAATAGAGATCACTGATTGAAGATCTTACTAGAAATTACGGCTTCAAGGACCATTCCAGTGGTGTTTCGGTCTTTCAGAATTACTCCAATTGAATCATTTGAGTTGATATGGCACTGTAGGAGAGAGGGAGATGAAGTTTGACAACTTAAAACTTGTTAGAGAGCATTCATGACAAACGCAAATAGGTTTTTAGTACTGATAAATGAGGAATGAGGAGATTCATTGTCTGCCATTTGCCAAATCTCCTAGACGGTCTGATTGGAGAATTGAAATGACACCAATAGATGGCATGATTGGGAGGAAAAAAAGAGGCTTCATTGAAAGCAGTATGGTCGCTAATGAGATATACTATGAAAGCAGGAGAAATTTGAAGACTAGATTGGTTTCAAGAGATTGAGCGTCCAATATAAAGAGGGAGATTTTGTACCAACAGTAGAAAGATCTGGTATCGTGATGCAAAGTATATATCTTAATTAGAGGGTACCAATTTCTTTCCCTCTTTCACACAATCATACTCCAAAAGAGAAGGCTTCATATTCCGTAGTCAGATAGATAATATTTAGAGTTGCTAGTAGAATGGTTTTAGCCAATCCTAAATAATGAGATAAGGCTATGACGTTGATATGGATGAGATCAAGAAGGCAAACAACATGAGAGAAAATTGATTATATCTCGACTAAAATAACAGTAGAAATAAAGAAAAATTAAAAAGGGAAGCTGGGAAATATAATAAAATAGAAAAACATGCACAATTAACCATTGCAAAGAACATGTGAAGGATGATGTTAGACTGACTGATGAACCTAGTATTCTTCATCCTATAGCAAAGAAAAGTTGCGCCTGTTGCACATTAAAATAGAAAGAGAGTAACCCATGTTGGGAAGACTCGATGCTTGGCATACATGAGAATTCATGCCTATTTCCATTTAAAAGGGGTAGTCACTTCCTCAATGATTGGTTAAAAGCTAACTACTATAATTCACTACAGCTGCTGCTCCTACTACTACAGCTACTGCTTCTACTACTTCACATGAGAAAAAAAAAAGGTGCCCACAAGTCTCAACATATGTCCGATCAAGGAAGAACTGAATTACATGGCAGGAATACAGTAAACAAGTATCTGCAAATTATAGAAGTAGACGCCTACATGTAGTTCTTCTGTCACTATATTCCGAAATGGAAACTATTCATACAGCTACAGCAACTAAGAACAGGCATAAAATTCCTCAATTACCTGCTATCAAACAGGCATTAGGAGATTGAGAAGCTTATAATTCTCTTAGGTTAAGCTCTCAATTATATGATAATGCAGGTGGGTCATTGCTAACTTGCACCTGGGTGGCCATCGGCAATGCTTGTGGAGGGCGCTTCCTCTTCTTCTTCTCATAGCTGATCCCTCTTGCCTTTGACTGCAAATCTCTTACTTCGCGGAGGTAGAGCCTAACGACCCGGGTGGCAAAGGGGTTGGCCTCCGGCTTGCCGCCGTTCTCTTCGAAGGCTGCACGGAGGCGGCCAATGAGTGCATCGAGGCTCCCCCAGGCCTGGCGGAGGGGGCATGGGCAGGGAGCTGGGGGGTTGGGGTGGCCGAAGAAGGGGCATATCTGGGTGTGGACCTTGGTCTTGCCGAATTGGTCGAGGTAGCGGAGGAATTCGAGGACGTGAGCACCGCTGCAGCGGGCGAGGGTGAGCGGCGGGCGGTGGTTGCGGAGGTACTGGCCGAAGGTGTTCCAGTCACGGCGCTTCTGCGATTCGTATCGACTTGGGGCCGGAGAAGTTGATGAGGCGGCAGCAACAGCGGTAGTGTTGGTGCTCTCCAAGTGGGAATTTTCAGTTACTGAAACTATGTCCATGGAAATTGATAATGATCTTGTATTTTTCCCTTTTCTTTTGCTGCTTTTGCCGTGGATGTTTCTGATGTTGATTATGATGGCCTGGTGTTAGTGTTGAGAGATGTGGTTTCCTTTGATTCCTCTCTTATGGGGATGTTGTTGTTTTCTCCTTCTGGTTCTTTTAGGGTTTCTACTAAATGTTTCAAGGGAAAAGAGTCATCTATTAGAGAGAGAGAGAGAGAGAGAGAGAGAGAGAGAGAGAGAGAGCTACAACTGAGAATTTAGCAGTTAGGAGAAAAATGGGTGCACCCCAAATGAAAAGGTCAAGCATGTGTCAGTCTGTTCTTGGGTTTCCACCTCTTTCCTGATCATTTGTTGTGTGTGTGTGTGAGAGAGAGAGAGAGAGAGAGAGAGAACAAGGAATAGAAACGAACCAGATAAAAGATTAACCCCAGACGGAGAGAGATCAAGTAGCAGAATTCTTCTCCTCCTTCTGCTTCTCCTTGCCGTTTCTGAACTCTTTCTTCTGCTGAGGCCGAACAGATCAGGACACAGGCTCTTTCACAGTCTCTTACTCTGGCAGATTTCTTCTGTTGATCAAGTACGAGAAAGAGAGATGAGAATGACAATTTTTTGATGCTGGAGAACCGATTATGACCTGAAATCGGAGCAAGAGAGAGTAAAGATACTATTGTGCTGGTGTTGGTGGGATACTACTCCCAGCCTTGCACGAGAAGTGTGAGTTTGGTAGATTTCATGCTCTTTCTTAATTTGGTGAGAAATCCGAGAGAGCTAGAGTGATGAATTTCTTTCTAAAAAAGGGAGAGAAGCAGATGGAATTCCAGAGAGAGTGAGTGAGAATTGGGTGGATATCTGTGCGTTTGTGTGTGTATGTATGTTTTTGAGTGTGCGGGGAAGTTGGGAAACCCTCTTTTTAGGGCTTTTGTGGAAATACGGAGGTTGACAGCAAGCTGAGGTGATGGAGACAAGTAAAAACTTGGAGAGGCCGGTAAAAGCAAAGGTATAAACATTAATTTCCCTCCCTTTCTTCACCACTCAGATGTGATGGGTATGGGTGGCTGTCCCCTTAGGCCCATGAACAACTAATTACTAATACTCCCAATCAACAAAATCAATTTGGACATATATAAGTACATGGTAATGACATTTTAATCCTTCTAATTAACACAATTAATTTGGAGATATAAAATCACTTTTCAAACTAAAGTATTGCTTAGCGAATGCATTATTATTATTATTATTATTACTACTTTGTAACTATTAAAAATCACCTAACGGTTGTTAACAGTTTTGAAGGACCGGGTTCATATTAGATTGGCAAGTCAAAAGTACAAAGCGAGCTGGATTAGGCTAACATTACAGTATGGACTCAACATTAATCTAATTTGTTTGTGAATTGAGTTCAAAATGTTAGCCTGAACTTGAAATTATTGGCTCGTCGGGCTTGCCACCCCTTGATCTTTCCTTCGGTGTTTTAAAGATAATTGCAAAAGTTTTTTTGGCAATTTTTATTTTCTCTGCAGACGAAGGGTTAGATTTGTCTAATGAGTGGACTTTTGATTAATTATCTATCTATTACAACTCTTAAAGGATGACAAGTTTGGATCGTCATAAGCTTTACCTTAATGTTGTATCCAGTTACCTTTTCCCATTGATCTAGCCATTGGACTAAAAGATTGCCTTAGGGCCTATTTCTTTCGAAGTGTTTCTAACAAGAAATTCTCATATTAGAAATTTTCGATATTGATATGATAGTTGTCCCATTGGAATTTAGAATGCTCTATTTTATTGCTAAACTTCTAAATTTCAACCCAATTAAAAAATTGCAAACAGCCATTAGACTTCTTATTTCAACATTTCAAATGTCAGATGGGCCGTGAGAATTTGGAATTTCGAGTGGGAACGGGATTTGTAGAATTTAAAGTTCTCCAGACAAAAACTCTCAAAATTCTTCTAAAAATTAACCCTTGAACTCGATATGGGGAAACTTCATGAGTATATACAACTAAATAATCAGTAAGAAATTCAGTTTATATTTTTTTGTCAAGAACGGTCTGAACAATCTTCATTGCCGAGAAAGCTTATTTTGTTATTTCTATTAAAATACAATGACATCCTAAAATAGTCAAGATCCTCATAAAATTTCACTTAAATAAAGTTAAGCTCACTTTCATATTGATTACTTACAACAGACCCTGGCCTAAATATTAAGATTATGACGGTTTTGAATATTTTATTAATTGATTTGATGGTGGACCCTCTTCTATTGAACTAAGAGTTTAGTGGGCTTATAAAAAAAGGGGCCATCTACTTTAAGCATTCTAGATCTTCATAAGTAGGCCCCGTATTGAACCTTACAAATTCTTCTAGATTCCCACTCTATAAATTTTACATTCTTATTGCATTTTTGCATGACTCTTACTTAAACTAAATAATAACCCGTTATCAAGGGGCACTTAAAATGCCTCCTTTTTAAAGACCCCTACCACTTGTTGAAGAAAACAGAGAAGTGAGACTAGAAGATCAGTAGCTACTCTAAACCAAAATTCCAAAGTGACAATGGCGATTTTTTTTGGATCACCTAACTAAGTATGCTCATTGATATAAATCTATGAACAAGACACATTAAAAATCTAAATGATTCCAAAACACGTTCCCACTAGTTTTTATCAATTTAAAATATGTTTATTTCAATCAGATTTATTCTGACATAGATAATCATAGCCAATACATAAGAAAACAACTAATTTTTTCTATTCGTAAAGGACATAACTCCAATTGAACTATCATTTTATGTAAAGGAAAGAAAGAGGGATTAATTTTCAGCAGTTTAGATTTTATATATGAGACTCAATGATTGAAAACAATAATGATCATTACTGTACACGATTATATGTACCAATTGTAAACAATTACAGTAAAAAAAATGCAAATAGGGATCATTTCTTCTCAAACACACCTGAACTTTTTAGCAAAACCTAAAATGACAATGATGAGCGTTTGAAAGAGAACTCCTTGTTCCAGATCTCCAATTATGGGACTAGGCGCGCGGATGGCAAATATAGGATGGATCGAAATGATGCAAATATTGGATGGATCGAAATGATATCTCCTTAAAAAAAAAAAAAAATCTTTCCTTTCTTTCCCTTCCCTTTCTTTTTCTTCCCTTTTCCTTTCTCCCTCATTTTAATATATATTTTAACAAAACCAACTAAGATTGTTTAACCCTAGTTTGGGAATCAAAGATTTGCTAGTAGATTTTTTTTTTCTTTTTGGGGATGGCGGGGATGGATTTAGACATGGAGATTTTCAAAACTTTGAAGGGGGGCCAGCCCTCCTATTTTTCTTTGTTTAATATACATAATACTATAATGCCCCTTGTAACAGTCACTTAAAAGAAATAAAATGCGGGTATGTAAGTAGTTTCATACCTCATACCCGTTATAAAATGTTGTAAAATCGGCAATCAATCCTTATCCCCTTCACTTCTCTCAGTTCTTTCGCCATATCTCTCTCTCTCAAAAAAAGAAAAAAAGAATTGTACTTGGTTCATTTCATCTCTTTTTAATTTAGAGTATCTAGGTTACATATTGTACCCAACACATAGGCAATTGGTATTGCACAATTGCTTCAATTTCTTTCTTCTAGTTTTGTTGCTTCTTATTTAAGCTTTTTATATATTTTTACTAGTGCAATAAAATGTAATGGTACATTTAATAAGGACACACTTTACTTTTTGGAGTGACTTGAGATACCAACCAATTCCTGAAGGTAGTTTGATGTGCAGGAAAGGTTAAAGATATTTGTTGTTTCAAATATCATTTCAATTAGTTAATTATAACTCCCAATTTTAAAGTCTAAAGTAATAGTATTTTTTAAGTGAGTTCATTTTTGTGATCCGAATCTGACATTGTTTGTAGTCAAATGTGTGCAAAAATGAAATTATGTCAGGGATAAACTAGAATGGTTTGATTGGAAGGAGTCTCCGTGAGAAATAAATGGAGTCCCATAAAAGGTGTGAAACATAATAGACTCTTTCTAACCTTTTTTTCTTACTTTTTCAATGAAATAATTAAAATTTTAATAGTGGTTTTTTAGACAACCACTGTTCTCTAAACATCTTATTTTTAGCCTCTGGTCCCAACCGTAGCCTGTGAAGGTAGAAGGGTAAGGGCCTAGGTATTGTACTAGTGTTGGCCCTCCGTGGGCTTTTGCAAGATCATGCATATATATATATATATATATTGTGGACAAGGAAAGGGCAACCATGAGTCCAGCCATTTGATAGCCCTATTATTTATTATCATTATTATTTTTTGATCAGCCAAAGAAAGTAAATTTTATTAATATCAAGGTGCCAAAAAACATACAAATACAATGGTAGCTATAAAGAGAAACTCACCAAAGCATCATTACTAGACATCAAAGAGCCCAACTAGGTTGGCCCCTCTGACACTCCTTTTCTGAGATACAATACCTTTGGAGGTATCAAATGTTAAAAGACTTTTCGGTGTTTTGAGATTATGTCGGGCTTGAAAATTAATTATACAAAGAGCAAGGTATGTGGTGTTGGAATGACAAAGGACAAAATTGCAAAGTTGGCAGAAATTCTACACTGTAGGGGGAGTCTTTACCTCTTAAGTACTTGAGGCTCCCTTTAGAGGCAAACCGAAGGAGGAGGAAAACTTGGCTACCTATCATTAGGAATGTGAAGGCTAAGCTAGCGCCTTGTAAAAAGCGAGTTCTATCTGTTGGAGGTAGAACAACTCTAATATCTTCGGTGCTTTCTTCTATTCCTATATATTATTTGGCTCTATTTAGAATGCCACATGGGGTGGCCAAGGAAATTGATAGTCTACAAGCAAGCTTTTTGTGGGGGGGACAGTGATCGGAAAAGAAATTTGCATATAGTGAAGTGGGATGCAATTTCCAAAAGCAAAAAGCTCGAGGGCTTGGGGATCATAAATATTAAGGAGTTCAATATGGCCATCCTTTCAAAGTGTTGGTGGAGGTTTGGTGTGGAGAATGCAACGTTGTGAAGGAAAGTTCTATGTCATATGTATGGGTTTGATGGTAGGGCATGGATTCCAAAGGAGGAAGCTTAAGTCAGAGGCCTCAATTGTTTGGAGGGGCATTGCGGATGTGGGTAATTCTATTCCGGCCCTTTTCTAGTTTTTTCAATCGAATTGTAGCCTTCTTTTGAGCTCCAGATCCAGGATAGGGTTTTGAGATGATGTATGGGTTGGTGATTTACCTCTCAAGATTGTCATTACAAGGCTGTATTTGTTAAACAATAATAAAGAGGGGTGCATTGTTGATTTTTGGTGTGCAGGTACGAATGGTGAGGTTTACTAGGTCTACAACTTCAGAAGGAAATTATGTTGCTGGGAAGAGGACAATCGTTTGGATTTGGTTAGGCTTCTCCCTGGGCATCTTTCCTTATCCAAACAAAAGGAGGATCAAATGTTTTGGAAGGCAAATTCTTCAGCTGTGTTTTCTATTACAAATGTTAGAAGGTGGTTCAATCAAAGACAAGGATCAGCGAGATCAAATTGAAATTTGGTGTGGGTTAAAGGTGTTCCCCTAAAAGTCCAATTTTCAGGTTGGTTGATATGGAACAACAGGCTCAAAATGAGTGCTCACTTAAAAAGAATAGGAGCCATCATAGGCAATGAGAAAGTGCCATGCTTATTTTGTTCTCTCCAAGAGGAAACGATCGATCACTTGACGCTACATTGTCCGTAGGTGTGGGGGTTGTGGACTAGTATTTTTAAGTGGTGGGGCTGGGTGTTTGTCATGCCGAAATCAGTAGCTGATTTTCTTTGTGGCTGGAACTTAATAAACTGGGGAGGAAGCAGAAAATTGCTATGGAAGATGATCCCTGTGGCCGTCTTTTAGTTTGTCTGGTCTTGGAGAAACCAGTTGAGATGTGATGGTATTAAACCCGACTGGGGACATATTGCAGAATTAGTTAAGGTTAGAATTGCCTTATGGGCTAGAAGCTATGCTAAGAAGAAAAAGGTATCCATTGATGATGTCTTGTTTCATGTGGATAAGTTGTGATAGCAGTGTTACAGTGTCTCTTATTAGCAGCAGTGTTACAGTGTCTCTTATTGGCTAGAGGCGGCAGAGGTCAAAGGAACATGGTTGTCATGCAGGCCATCTTAGTTTTTCAGCTCTTTTCTTTCCCCAGCATCATGGTGTTCTTGGTGCTGCTAGTAGAGGTTAGGGCGGCGGTTCTAAATTACTTGGGGGTATTTTTTGTTAATTGGATTTAGTTGGAATCTTATCAACTTTGTTTTGGGGGCTCCAAGCATATTATTGGGCCGGTCAAGGGGGCCAACCTAGTTGGGCTTTTTGATGTCTGGCGATAATGCTTTTGTAAATTTCCTTATATGGTTGCCATTGTATTTGTATGTTCTTTGGCACCTTGATATTAATAATATTTACTTTCTTTGGTTGATAAAAAAAAAAAAAAACAAAGGCTGGCCCCCTTGACCGGTCTAATCATACGTAAGGAGCCTCTTAATCAAGTTGATAAGATATCAACTAAAATCAAGCGACAAAAAATACCCCCAAGCAATCTAGAACCTACCCACCCTATCATCTGTCAGCAACACCAAGAATATCATGATGCTGAAGAAAGAACAAAGCTTAAAAATTAAGTTGGCCTGCAAGACAACCATATTCCTTCGACCACTGCTTTGACAGCCCTATCATTACCAGTACCTAATATGTGCTTGAGTTTATCATTTTTTTTTCAAGCTTTATTGGGAGTAAATGTGGACATTCTCATCTCTAACAGGGAGAAATCAGAAATATTAAGAGATTGAACAAGAAGCACTCTAGAATTTTATGAAGAAAAGCTATAAGAAGCAGTAGTTTTTTATTTCATCGTCCAGATGTTGATTTGGGCGAACTCAATACAAGAAAAACATATTTGTTCAATGCTGATAAGTTAGATTTGTTTTTTTAATATTTCGTAGTACATTTCACTTTACTCTTCTTTGTTTCCATCAAATCAATAGTATAGAGCAGCTACTTGCCGGGCAGAAGTGGGGACAACTGGGAGGCCATGGCCCCATAATTTTCCTAAAAACTTGAGCTTTTATACATATGATCTCCCCAATTTTATTTTTCTTTTACAGTGACCCGTTCATGAGAAATTTCCTGAGTCCCCCATTGTTCATATCCTACCGTTCTTTCGTTTTTTTTTTTTTTTAACATGAACTGGAGAGGGCTGACAAGACCATTCCCTGTCCTTACTTGAGAATCTTTATCTAAAAATGTCAAAACTGTAGTAGTCGTGCCAATGAAAGTCTGCAAAGTGTTTGTTTTGTTGTAGAAAGTTGGAAAATAGAAAATCCGGGTACCGGGCAAGCAATCTCGGCCCAACCCGCATTTCTTTGGTTCCTGATTTTTATAATAAAAGCAAAACATAGTACAGATCTGATTGTCTCAAACTTTTCAACTGAGTAGATATGTGAACAAAGACTTCTGCTGCTCAAAGGGGCCCACCAGCTATACTGTCCTTGGGTGGGCCATGTACTAAAATTCCATCTGAAGACCATGTTTACCACTGATCCTTGGACTATCATACCATTTCCTAGTGCTGTAGAACATGCAACGATCACCAGAATCAGATCAATAGTTTCATTTGGGTATAAAAAGGATCTAGTTTCTCGCAATTTAATAAAAGGGGCATAAAAAGGAAATAGTATACTAAAATTAACAAAATTTTGTAAGTTTAAGTTGGTAAACGGGGACTATCAAAACTTGCGTATAGGGATTGAAACCTGAGTAGGAGCCGTATCCACAAATATATCCCTTAGGACCCATTTCTTTAACAAATTTTTTAGTAGAAAATTGTGATGGTGTGAATTTCTTGACAATGATGTAGTGCTTGTGCCCTTGGCATTTTCAAATTTCATATTTGGTTGCTAGAATTATGAATTTCAACCATAAAAAAAGCCACTTGTATCTTTTGGAACTTTCAAATGCCAACACTTTTAAGAAACTTTGGATACTCCAATCAAGAGTAGGATTATGAAAAGGATTATTTTACATTCTTTAACTAAGTATCATTTACACCATTGTTACTTTGCTTCAAGGGCCCACTGTAGGACCAAGATTTCATGAATCCAGACAATTCAATGGAAAGTTCTCAGCGTCCATTATAATTGTAGTGGGGGTTAGTGACCATTGGATTCGACATCCAATCAATTCCACCAGTTTCTTATGAGGCAATAAAAGCTTTGTTGATCAATGGGGTCAATCAAGAAAAAACAAATAGCTGGCTGAGACAGTAGTGGAATATTCAATCCCATCACAAGGGTTCACACGTGAAATGAAACTAGTTCATATTTTCTAGTAGCATGGTGACCGAGGTAATGAGCTAACCCATCTAACAAACTAGATCAATTACCTTCCCTTATAAGAATCAAAATAGAACAACCATTTAATATCCCACCCCACTTCGTTTTTTGAGATAAAGATGGAATTAGTTTCATTAAGAGCAATCACAACTTCAGAAAAAACATAATCACAAATGAAAAGAGAATAACAATTTGTCCATATGTGCTCTAAATGATGTAACACTGGCTTCTTTGTTAATCTATGCACAATTTTATTGTTATGCGGCTTGACATGTGTAATCTTCCATGACAACAGACTTTTTAGAATTATTTTTGCATCTTCAACCAATTGCCCATACCAATTAAAATTTCTCCTTAAAGCATTTACAACCTCTAATGAATCACCTTCAATTTTAACATATTGTATTGCCAAATTTATGCAAAGATCGACTGTCATCCATAACACCACAACTTCCGCTACAAATCGATTTATTATATACGGCTTAAAGGAGCACTTGCAAGCCAATACCTCACCCATATAATTTTGAGCAACAAGACCCACACCCATCATGTTGTTAGAATTATTAATAGTAGCATCCTAATTGATCTTCATAACTTCCATTGGTGGTAATTTTCAACCCGTAGTGATATAATCTTGATTTGTCCCTAGCTAGAATCTTCCTTCCTTAGTTGCATTGCCTTTCTCACACGTTCCTCGGGGTGGAGGAATTCTCCACTAAAGACAAACTTATTTCTACATAGTCAAATGCTCCTAAAAACAGTTGCTACTAGTTTAAGATCCACCTCATCTATTCTCAACGCTAAACCCTCTACAAAAGAATCATAAAATCATCATCTTTCTTAGAGGATTGTTGGATTCTTCTGTTGCATTTAGACCATACATCTTGAGCCAAAGGACATCTCCATAAAATGTGAGTAACCGACTTATCCTCTATCTCACAAATAGGACACATCTAGCTTGAAAAAAATTTTCATTTGAAGAAGTTTTCTTTGGTAGGCAACAAGTTATTACAAGCCCTTTAAAGGAACATTTTAACTGCAGGTACATTGAGCTTCCAAAGTCTTAACCAAAATCTCTAATTAGAAAATGCCTTAGTATATTCACCCATACATTGTGATTGCCACTCTTTCTCCAAGTGGTACTCAATTTTGACCGTGATTGCCCATAGGAAGTACCCACCCATACCCTTCTATCTTCCTAGTGGTTTTGGCTAGGGGTTAAACTACATATTTTGACTACTTCATCATCATTAAAAATCTCTGTAATTAGGCTAACATTCCACCATTTTGTATGCATATCAATTAAAGCATGAACCTTTGCTTCTTCCTCTAATATTTGAATTGGGGATTTGATTTTATATAATGACAGAGACAGACCATTTGTCTTTCCAAATTCTTATTATGAACTGTCACAACCCGAGCTCAGGAGATCGGGGGTTAATGAAAGCCTAACCGATGACACACGTACTCGCGTGCCTGTACACTTAGACCCGGTCCAAATGCACATGCACAAGGGAAGATTCACACGTGTCAAACATGTACGCGGAAGCTGTAGGTATCAAACACAATACAAGAATTATAAGAAGAGAGTATCAAAACAAGAGGTGACATATATAGAAAAAGGTTTTACAAAATGAAGCAAAATCAACATGTACAAATCATGACTAGATCCAATATGACGAATCTCAAAAATATGGAGGACCGATATGCACATGCATCCATGCCGCTCTCCAATGGAGGGACTATAGCCACTCCTCTAGTCCGGATAGGGCATTGGGGATCTCTCCCGGAGTTTGGTCGACCAACGTAGGGTCGATCTGGGTAGCTGAGCCTACAATACCAAAGACAACTCGTGAATACAACGATTCAGCAAAGTATAAGCAATCACCAGTTAACACATGCTGTATCTAATAAAAGAAAAAGCATGATGTAAATCATAATATGTTAAGTCCGTATACTAGGCAGTTATGCAATAATTAAAGCATGCCATCTGAATCAAGGAATACGTGTCGTGTACATAACTAGTTGGCAACTATATTGCCATATGCTCCCAAAAGAGGGATCTTATATCCGTACAGAAAACACCATTGATCGGGCTAGGGTACGAATGGGTCTCGGGTTCGTGGGGTCCAGATTCCCCAAGACGTTTCTTTACTGCAGCAAGGCTATAAAACTACACCAAATTTACCCCGTCGGGATCCTAAGGCTGAGGCTAAGTAGTGCCTGACTATACCAAGTCAATCATGAAAACCCTGAGTAGATCGTGACAAGCATATCATGCGTGCATATTCGAGAACATATCTTGTACGTGCAAGCTTATTAACATACCTGCATACTCAAGGTTCGATGTTACATGAAACAAAGCAATCATGCTAAAGAGTGGAGATCAATGATCGTAATACAACATGTCATGCAAGCGAATATTATCGTATCGAATCAAGTTTATTTACTATCCAACACTAATATAATTATCTAGTGTTTCTAACCGTGCATGATGATGTAGTTTTAAGTCATTCAATGCACCGTTGTCTAGTGTTGCATTGCATCATCGGGTGCACCAAAGTTCCTTAAACCAACACCCATGGAAAGGTGCTTAACAACTGGATAACGAACATAAATGATTCGCAGCCCTCGAGATCATTCACGCTTATCATCATGTTCCGTTGGGCAAGTGGAGGTTACATACTACTACTTCAAAGGCCCTACAAGTCTCATGTCTTTCCTAAGCTTTCTTACAATTCATGTCTTCCAACTCAGCCATGGGTGACATTACGGCTTAGCCGAAGGCACCTTACGACTTAGCCGTAGAAGGCTTCACGGCTTAGCCGTGACTGGGCCATAGAAGAGTTGCTGATTTGCATACTCTCAGTTATTTTCAGGTATACCCTGTATTGTTCTACGGCTGAGGTCATGGTGGGGCTCACAGCTTAGTCGTAGTGCACTTTACAGTTCGACTGTAGCACATTTCACGGCTTAGCCGTGCATGCAATGGGTCAATTTCGGAATCATTTACAAAAAACCTATAGTGACATAAACTAAGCAAAATCTCAACAGAGAAAGGGAGAATGAGCTCAAATTGGGTTGTGAACATGTTTCCCATGCAAACTCATGTGAATTAACAAAACTCAAGCCTATATCAACATGGGTTCATACATAGTGTGCTTATACTTTCTTTAATTGAGTTCAAACACACCAATGGTTGTCCTTAGGGCTCAGTTCATGTCCAACACACACCTAAGCCCCCATGCATGTAAGGAAAGGAAGAAAGAAAGAAACATGAGAACATGCACACAATAAGTGAGGAGAAGAAGAAGAAAACCAATTCAAGACTTACCTTAGCTCACTAGAAATCAGGACTCAAGACTACAAAGCCTCTTCCTTGGCTTGATCGAGAAGGAGAAGAATCGAGAGAAAGAGGGAAGGAGACTCCAACATGAGCAACATGAGAGAAGAGAAGAGAGTGTGAGAGAAGAGTCGGTGGAAAGCTTATATAAGATAAGTTTAAAGGCAAAAGTGCAATGGAGTCCAATGCAAGAAACTATTTACAGTTTGAGTCAAAGCCGGGTCCAACGGAATCGAACGACATCGGTTACAAACGACGTAGTTACGAAAGTTAACGAGCTCAACGAAAGACACGTGTTGATACCAAAATAATGCGAAAATGATGATGTCTTAGAAAAACTAAAATTACGAAAAAGGGGTTGGTCTATCTAATCCAGGTCAAACTCAACTCAACTACGTATCCATGACCCGCAACAAAACCAGAACAAAAGCAAAACACCATTAACAACTAAAGCAATATTAATTAGTCGCTAAACGGAATCAAGCTGGGTCGGAGTGTTACATGAACCATCCATTACCAACTAAATCAAACCAGCTTTTAAAAAACTTCGAGCATTCATAATGCTTTTCCATGCACAGGAGGGTTTGTATCTCAATTTCGCTAAAAACCGCACTCCTCGGCCAATATTCTCCTTCTAAATTTTGGCCAACAAGGAGTACATGGCTTTTGCAGTAATCTCCAAACTTGCTTTGCTAATAATGCTTTATTGAATATCTCCAACTCATGGAATGCCAACCTTCCTCTGGTTTTTTAATACCTTATTTTTGCCCAACTCATCCTTGGAATCTCAGCTTAATTCCTTTGGTTTCTCCACCAAAACTTTGACATTAGTTAATTAATCTGTCTACATAAAGTTTTTGGTAGCTAAAAAGACTCATCCTATAAGTTAGAATAGCTTGTACTACCATTTTTAAGAGAATCTCCTTCCCCGCTAAAGATAGGAATCTTTCCTTCTACTCATTTATTTTTTTCCAAACCTTCTCCTTTCACGCATTGGAAAGTTCTCATGGATGCCATATGTACCTGAAAGGATGTACCATGCTTCTTATTTAGATACAAAGATGCCATATGTACCTGAAAGAAGCTGTAAAGCATGTTAATTAGGTGATTGAATCGCTAGATGGTGATGATTGGACCCAACGGTTTAGATTACCAAAGGTGGTCCAAATAGCTTATATTATCACTGTAAGTTCCTAATAATTGTTATATTAGTTTCATGTGCCCAGCGAAATATAAGGGGAGAAAATAAGTCCTAAGATTTGGGTCCCTTATGCTTGCATGGAATTGAATTCTTAAGTGTCATTTGTTTCGAGTCATTTACATATGTAATTGACTGACATGAGTAATGGTTACGCACTTTTATGTTTGTTTGCACTCATTTACACATCTAATATGTAAATTAGATATGAAAGTGATGTGCAAATGTAGTCATTTTCATGCACAAATTGTCCCACCTAATGTTATGGTAAAAGGTTACACACTTCAATGCCGAGTGAAATGGATTCAAATGAAAAAAGCAGATGGTGGGTTCCCTCATGAAGCCCCCAAACGACCCCTTAGGAATGCATGGTAAAATGGGTTCTGATGTAAGATTGATAAAGAGGCAATGTGAGCTTGAAATATCTTAACTCTCATAGGATTTGATTTATTAGGATAAGGTTTCATTTTCCATATATTTCTAATTTAATACCCATTAAAGGGAAGTTAATTAATAGCAATTGTCAAGGGCGGACCCAAGTACGTCCTTTGGGGTGGGGGCTGTTGCACCCATTAGAGCTGCTTCTAAAGCCATAATAAAAACTTCAGCATTTTTTTTTAAACTCACATAAAAATCATGTGTACTCACAAAATCCACATGAAAATCTTGAGTTCGTGCTTAAAACCGAATTGTTTGTTTGGGTCCCAACCCTCAAACGAAACTACTGGGTCAATTTAAGTGTTCTTCCTATTATTCTCTCACTAAAGTTTGCACTCCTGAGATCTTTTTTTATGTAACATGTGATCCAGTCGGCAACCTATTTATTCAGGAGGTCTAGGTTTGGAAAAAGTCTCACTCCAATCCAGAGATTTTATTGGCCTTATTGAATGGTGCCTTTGCTCTAATCCTTAATTATTCTTTTGGGTCCAAACTTTCAACTCAAAATATCTTGTCACAAGCTTTACTACTTGTGGACCTAAATCCTCAAGACTTAGGAAAGATATCCTTAAATATATATATATATATACATATATATTTATATAAACATTGCATTAGACAAAGCTGCTTGGGTAATGGGGGAGGGATCTGCAATTAGCATCTTGGAAGATAGGCAGATGCCACCTGTATAACCAAGGCTGGACTTTCATATGCAGTTTTGGGGGTGGTCTTCCCCACCAGACTTGGTCCACTTTCCAAACATTGATTAAAATTTTGGGTCCACTACCAAAATCTATATGAAAATTATGGCCCTACACTCAAAATTCACATTACAATCCTGAATTGACGCCCCAGACGCAGATAAGGATCCACCCCGCTCGAACCAAATTTTTTGGAACGCCCTACAACCATTTGACCGTCACAATCATGTGGTTGTTAGTTGTTACTCTTTTGCCTACAATTTCCCTGTCTGACTAGGGTCCATGGCCAAGGACGTCACCAAAGTGTCTTGTAACAATTCTAACAGAGTTCTACACTTCTACCCAAAAAGCAAAGAACAGTTTTCAACACTCGGGTAGCACAATTTTGCAGGCGATCAGCAAATAGAGTTGCTGATCAACTGGCGCGGAGGGCTTATTAGTTTATTCATTGACATTCTTCAGTCCTGTTCATGCAGGAAATTGAGAGGCAGCGCAGCAGCACAGAGTTTCATCTCAAAACAGCCTATCAATTGCGTAGCCGTGGATTCATGATGTCATTTTTTATAACGTTTGAACCACTTTTTGAGATACTCTGTACCGTTTTGTTAGAGCCAGCTGTTCACAAATTTAAAAACATGCCTCAAGGGTTGATTTTCGTACTGATTGGTTCACTCTCACTCCTGTCATTATTTGGACACTATTTGCACAGTCATGTGATAGTTCTTGTTCGTCGGGAGGCCAAAGGTTAAGCAGCTGGTTGGTGAGATACCATAGGCCATAAAAAATAATAAAGAAATAAACTTCCCTCTTTTAGAAAAAAAATTTAGGTGCAGCCATGAAAGTGTAGGCAGCAGCACAAGTGGGACATTAGTAGATTCCATAAAAATAAATAAATTCAAAATGTTTCAATGGAAACCTTGGGAAAATTGGATAGACGTCAAACCTGACCTGGATGGTTGTTTACGGAAGAAGTGGAGTGAAATAAGATTTAGAATCAAATTAAAATAAAGCGATGAAAGAGGGTGTAAAAGCATTAAAAGTTAAAATAAAAAAAAAAGTTATCCTCTTTCTGTCATTTAGTGCATTTTAAAGAATTTTTTTTCATTATTTAGTGCATTTTTAAGATAATTTTTTTTTATCATTTTGTGCCTTTATTTTCTTCTTTTTGTTTTTTGCGCCTTTACTTAATTACTTTCAACCCATTCTTCTTGCATTCATTTGATACCATGGCCATTGTGAGCCAAGGTGCCGAAGCAGTCAGCACTCATAGGCGGGGCCAGCTGGTATAACTCAAGCCGTGATCATCGTCCACTGAATTTGACTAGTTTCTTAGACCCCTGGCCCCTGGGTTGGCTCGTGATACCTATTTTTCTAGCTCAATATATAGTTAAATGTGCAAACAGAACTGGGCTTTTGTATGTTTTAAATGTAAGGCAGAGCCCAATATATTTACCCCAAAGGTAATGCAAAGGGCATGGATTTTTTTCAAACAGGTTCGACCACACCCATTGGGCCCATGGTTAGACCCACCATCTAAACACTCTGCGTTTGGTTTGTCTCATATGTGGTTCCTCATGCCACTTGTGGAGGTCACCTTGTGATCTTCATGTGTCCATTGGTTTGGATAAGACGCAATTAGTGTTTCCTGCTTCTTTACTAGTCATATTCCCAATCGGAAGTGGAAAATTTCTTTTGGTGTCGCAATGAAAAATTGGAGTTATGCGATGTTGAAATCTCATGGCACCATATCTTCTTTTTTTGTGTGGTACCAACAGTAAACCTTGCTCTCTTTTAGTAGGGGAAACTAAAAGAGATGAAGCACCAAATTTTCTGACACCTTCTAGCGAACTGGCAAAATCCAATCTGACCCGGTAACCCGGCCCAATCCATCCCATTTCTAACCCGCCTAACTCAACCCGTTTAAAATACAGGTCAGGTTAGGATTAGAGTTTATCAATCCGTATAAAAATGAGTTGGGTTAGGGTTGACTCTCCTAATCTGCCTTAATCCTTTTGATATATTTAAATTTTACTAAATTACCATGATTTTTTTAATTTTCATGTAACTTTTTTTTATTCATGTGGGTCATTAACTATATACTCTTAATCTTTTGTGGAAAAGTTATGTAAAATTTTAATATGTAGAATATAAAACTTATTTTTTTATTTGAAAATATGATCTTTTTGTAGTTGAAATATTGATATGTGTTTTTTATTTTTATGTTGGCATATAAATTTACCTCTAAAATATGAATATGAATGAAATACAATATCGTTGATGAGTCTTATACTTATGCTCAAACATGAAATTTTAAAATTGAATAAAGATTGAAAAGGGATTATCTCAAATTCTCAATAAATGAGCTAAAAAATAATTATAGATTTCCTATTTTTTACACCTTGAAAATTAATAAATTGTAAATTCATGCTCAATACAACATTTTAAATGAATCTAAATGTAAGGAAAGCTTTACAAATGAAATTGAGCCACACAAAATGAGTTAAATTATACACAAAATGGAAATTAAATATGTTAGGTCGAGTTAACCCGACCCAACTGGTACCAAATTCGATTTAAGCGGGTCAAGTCAAGTTGACCCACCACTGGTATAGGTTGAAGGTTTCCAACCTGTTTTAAAAACAGGTCGAGTTAAGATTGAAACCAACAAATCCGGGTTCATGTTGACCCAACCCGAATTTAGCCAACCTGACCCATTTGCTAAGCCTTTGGAGCTCCAATGATTTGAAGGAGGAAAGTCCAATTTTGATTGTATTTTCTTTGCTGGAAAAACTCCAAAATTCCTACCTAGTGGGGTTGAAAATTGGTCAGTGCTAGCCCTGAGCAAAGTGTGGCAAAGCCACAACTTTGAGTCCCCTAATTTGATTGAAGAAGAAATAGAAGCCCAATATTTAGCTAACTCTATAAGAAGTTCAAGGATAAAATGTTCAAATCCTAAACAAGAGGCATGGTAGCTTGGGTCAAAAAGTAAAATAATAATAATAAGCTAATCCTAAATCTAAATAGAGATAGCAAATTGGCCTAAAATTACACAAATATATATATATATATATATACGGTAGGTTGATGGACCTGATGGTACATCATGAAAACTAAGGGAGTCAAGTCTGGGAGTAAGAAGGATTTTACAAAATAAAAAGGAAAAGAGAAAAAAAAAAAACAACGAGACTACGAGAGCCTTCAACACTGTGACACACTCTAATCTAAAGCTACTGTTGCCGTTTGTTGATGATTCTCTCTATCGGCGGAACTAGGGGGCCAGCAGGGGCCATGGCCCCCCAAAAATTTTATAAAACCCCTTTATATTTTTAATTTTTTTACTTATGGCCCCCCTAAAATTTTTAGAAAACCCCTACATATCTTTAAAAATTATATTTATTTTATTTATGTGGCTCCCCAAAAAAAATTTTCTAGTTAGTGGCCCTCCTAAGGAAAAATTCCTGGGTCTCCCCTGATTGTCTCCCCGGTTAACTAGTCCTATTTATAAGAAGTGAGTATTGAGTTGTGGTTTTTCCTTCATTCTAAGCGAATATTAACACACGTACAATTTTAAAAATTATGTATATGAATGTGTATGTTTAGATTTTGTGTCGATATTAACAAATGATGTAATATTTTGAGTATTTACCGTTACACCCATAATTTTACATGAATATACATATAGGGGCCTCATTGTAAAACTTCACTTTAGGCCTCAAAAATCTCAGCTTGCCTGACATCACTATTGTAGGAGAGGAAATCCCCTTTCCTCTTCCATAGCTTGTGCACAAATGCACCCTTAGTTGAAAATTATTTCATATAGAGTTTCGATAAAATACTTATATTTTTAACTCTTCTGCATAGAAAAAGTATCACAGCAAAAATTTTTTAAAAAATAATAATAAATGCAAATAATCAATGGTTGTTTTTCTTTCTTACTATTGAGAAACTTGATCTGTGACATGCTTTGTATAAACACATCTTATTCAAAACCTTATTGTAAGAAACCATATACCAACCTAAAAACTTAAACTGATGAGTGAAAGGCCCAAACAGGTATATGAAGTCATATGAAATCATATCAAACCTAATACTTAAACGATGTAAGATATGAGTCTTTTCCCAACACTCCCCCTTACGTGCAGATCTAACATATTTCATGGATTGACATAGCACATGGGCTATACAAGAATGATACTCGCATTGATACTATATAAAAAACCATGTACCAACCCAAAAGCTTAAACTGATATCGATTGGTGGAACGCTCAAATAGTTATATGAAGTTATGTCAAACCTAGTAATTAGGTGACGTGCGACATGGTCTTTTTTCCAACACCTACATTAAAAATAGCAATGGATATGGGAGAGATCACTTCCACTTCAATCATAACGATATGAATCACGAATGGTTATTATATTTACATTTGCAGCGAATCTATCAAGTCTAGCACGATCGAGCTACCGCTGGACCCCGAAAGTCATTTTACCCATGAAGTGGTGAAAATGGTTTGAATGGACATCAATCATTTGAAGGAGTGAATGGGAAGTTACTTTTTTCTCTTGTTTTTCTCTCATGAAGACAAAGTTACCTAGGAGAGTGCCCCCTTAATCCGGAAAGATAACTCAATTACATAGAAAATTAGACAGCACAAGGAAGAAGAAAGCCTGCATAAGTGATGTTAATTTTTTAAAAGGCTAGTCAGATCTGCCGCACTTTATCACTTGGGTAAAGTAGCCTTTTCAAAGTGGTGTTACAGATGTTGTGCAGAGGTCTTTTGTCTAATTCTCCATTTTATGATGGGGTCCAGGATCTAATGGTACAGATTGACACAATGCAACAGAAGTTTGATTTAAGAAGGAGAAATCAGGCCCAGCTGACTGCTACATTGGGAAGTGTGATATTTTTTCCGAGGACATTGAAGTACCTGGGAGTAAATAGAACTGTTTCATCCGCAGTTGTACTACACATGTTGTCTACTATGTTCCACATTACAATAGCAATTGCCCAAATGTTTTCACCCAAAGAGCATTGCCCAAATGTTGTCACCCAAAGAACATTGCAATATAGAATTTTAATAATTCTCATGTTCCATAATTTTACTGTAAAAGTTTAGAAGACCCAAGATTTGTTCTTAATTATAATTCGATTACTACTTCTATACAGTGGAAAAATAAAAGTAATCAATTACACAATAACGACAACGCATAATTTAACTTGGAAACCCAAATAGAAAAAAATCACGAATCCAAAATAAACAAAATGAATCACTAACTTTCGCAGTACAAGATATACTTACAACACTACAGTCAATCCCTCGACACAAAGTGTTGTCGTTATTCTCAATAAATCTTCACAGCATGCAGTCTCTTGATGTCTCTTCACGATGAACGAGTCTCTTCAACAAGAAAATAATCTTCTATAAAGATGTAAAAGCCATAAATCTCTTACAAAGAAGTAGAAGAATCAACTATAGAACTTGAAGCCTTTAGTCCAATCTCAGAGGGAAGCTCTAGAAGTAATTTCCAATGAATTCTCTACTCAGATTATGGAAAAATATGTGTTATATTGTACTTAGGGTTGAAAGGAGCCCTTTTTTTATTGCCCAAACTTCGTGCCTTAGAGGTCAAAATCAAATCTAACTAAAACAGGTATATCTGACACAAATAGGAAACAAATCCGTGCAAGTCGGTGAGCTTTTGCCGCATGCGCCCTCGAGCAAAGGTGAGAGCCCGCTCGAGCATCATGTATCCAGTTATTTTTTTATTTTTCTATCAGGCTTGAACATAGTCTTTGCGGGCTTGATCATAGTCATCTTTGTTTTCCCCACTCAAGCGCTTGCAGTGTTTTTTGATTTTCTTCAATTTCAGCACTTCTTGCAATGCAATCAACAGTCTATACTAAAGAATATAAAATGCAAATCAATGAACTCAAACTTGTTAAATACATGAATTTAGCCAATGACAAAAATCCATACATATTGTCAGTATCTTAAGAGAAAACCCTCTCATTGATACATCAAATAAAAACAATATTGTTGGGTATATGTCTTATATTCCGGTTTAGCCGGATGAGTCCACTGGGTTAGCCAGGGACTGGTTTAAGGTCAATGGTATTTTGGTAATTGTACCGGAGCTTTCTTGGTGGCCAAAAAAGCGGAGACTATATATGTATAGTCCGTAACCCTAGATCTTGTGCACTGAAGAGAGGTGAGAGCTCTCTTGCCCGTGGTGTTCCCACACCACGTAGGTGAGACGATGTAAGAGAACGTATGTCACTGTGTACTTTACTTGTGATAATGAAGATGATCGTCTCTGTGCCGGTGGATGTAACCCTGTTTGGGTGAACCACGTAAATCTCGGTGTCTCTTCTTGTATGTGGCTTGTTCGTGTTGATCTTGTGATTCATGGATGCGCACAACGGGTATGTCAGAAAATCACAACAATTGGTATCAGAGCCCAGGTTAGTGTTCCTCGGATTTCTGAGCGAGGTGGAGATCGCTCAGTGGCTTGACGGTTGTGCGCATGAAGATCAATTGATTGAATCCTTGTTGAAAGGTTCAGATCTCTGTTTTCATAACAGAGGAAGAGAGATCAGGTTCATGATTTTTAGTTGGGCCACCATTGGAGAAGAAAAAGACGAGATTGGGTTCTCCAATCTCGCTGGGATCAGAGGAAAAAGGATCACAAGTTGTTCAGATCTCGGAGTAAATTGCTGCAGTTGTAATCGGATCAAAAGGTCACACAAACTGCAGAGGAGTTTGGGGTTTCTGTGACTGACAGAAACCGAAGCCAGATTGATTTGTGCTATGCAACGATTCTGGTTCCAGAACTCAAAATCGGAGAAGAAAATCGGAAACCGCTAGCCGTTTGCTGTCGTCGCTGGCAACAGCATCGTCGTCGCCAGGACCGCTGCTGTCGTTCGCCTTCACCGGAGAAGGCGTCAGTCGCCACCATTGCTGCGCCACCCACGTTTGCTGCAAGGCCGCCGTCACCGCCTTGCCATCGCCTGATCAGACGAAAAAAAGGGCGAAGAGGGGCTACTGCCAGATCCGCGAGCTTCCATCGTCGTAGTCGCCACCGGGATTTTCACCTGGATTCTCGCCGTCTCCGTCGCCTTCGCCGGCCTTCCAGCCGTCGCCGTTGCCGTCTCTGTCACCGGACCATTCCGCTGTCGCCGCTGTCTGCAACCATGTTGTAGAGCTGCGCAGAACAGAGACACAGAGGCATGTCTTGTTGAAGACAACCCAGGCGGGTCTGGGTACGGGTTGGGTCAGTAAGATTTGACCCGTGTGCATAGAACCCAACCCAGCAATGCCGGGCCAGTTCAAGTCGTGTCGGGTCGGTACGGACTCGTGTTCGAATATCCAGCCCAGTGCAGTGGAGCAGATTTCAGTTCGGGGTCGGGTTGGGCAGCAGTCGACCTGACCTGTTAGTAGCGAAGCCCAGGCAGGAAAAGCCCAGCAGATTAGTGCAATTTCGGGTTTTCGAGTCGGGTTGTCTTGACCCAACCCGTGGAGAGAAACCCAGCAGCACAAATGTAGTTCCAGTTCGAGTCGGGCCAGACCTGACCCTTGTGCGCAGTGTCCAACCCAGTGAGCAGAGCGCTGACATCAACCAGCGTCAGCAAAGGTACGGTCAAAGTCAAGGTTTGACCAGTTTCAATGGCTTAAATTGTTTCTGCGATATCTTGATCGTCCGATATCCGATCGGAGATCCGTCTGCGCCTACAGACTCGTTTCAAGCAGATCTACGTAGTGAAAAAGGTTGATTGGTTGTTTGATAGTCAAAGAGGAGGTTTGACTGATTGGAGCGTAGAAACTTGTTTCTACGATATCGGAGCCATCTTGAGTTGGATTTCAGATCCGTTTCTTCTAGCGTGCTCGTGGTGGCGAGATCTATAGCTTGATGCAGAAATCTGGAGGAGATCTGAACAGATGTGGATTGAGGCTAGAATCGGGTCTACTCGACCTGGTTATTGTTGCAAACCCAATAATAGGAGTTGCCGGCCTAGTTGCGAAAGGTTTGCTGATTCAAACGAAGTTGTTCGTTTGGGGTTCACATGCTTTCTGGATCGCATGTGATGTTATTCATGTTGCCAGAGCAAAGCCGGAAAAGCAGCAAGGAGGAGCTGATGCATCAGCAGTTGTCAAACATGTGTTTATTGATCGGAGGCCCGGTCAAATGGAGTTTTTTTTACCGCTCGGAGACAGAGGTTGTTCTGCAGTTGTGAAGTCATCTAGACTTGTATTCCCAATCTGTTTTGCTTGCATGCTTGTGGTGATTGGATTTTCACAGTGATGTTGCAGATGGGGCAGGATGGTGAGTGATTCAGTATATCACTCAGATTCGTTAATGATTCGAGCTTTCAGTTCGAGGTGGAGTTTGACGAGATGAACTTTGCTCAAAGTTCATGTGCTGGTTCAATAAATTAAAATGTTGAAGAATACTGCATCGTTGGTCCAGTGACATACCATTCAGCAAGGTACGTGAAGACATTGCTGGTTTTATCTCCTAATAGCTCGAGTTGTGCGGAATTCAAGCCAAGGTGGAGATTGTTGGGTATATGTCTGTATTCTGGTTTAGCCGGATGAGGCCACTGGGTTAGCCAGGGACTGGTTTAAGGTCAAGGGTATTTTGGTAATTGTATCGGGGCTTTCTTGGTAACCAAGAAAGCGGATACTATATATGTATAGTCTGTAACCCTAGATCTTGCGCGCTGAAGAGAGATGAGAGCTCTCTTGCCCGTGGTGTTCCCACACCACGTAGGTGAGACGATGTAAGAGAACGTATGTCTCTGTATACTTTACTTGTGATAGTGAAGATGATCGTCTCTGTGCCGGTGGATGTAGCTCTGTTTGGGTGAACCACATAAATCTCGGTGTCTCTTCTTGTGTGTGGCTTGTTCGTGTTAATCTTGTGATTCATGGATAAGCACAATGGGTGATGTCAGAAAATCACAACAAATATATTAGTCAAAATTTGAACTAACGTAAACTATCTAACAAACTAGTTTTACTCAAATCTTTATTTCTAAGATATTTGATCTAATCTCTAACATGCAAGTGTTATCTGTACAATAACATTTGTCAATTAATAATCATGCAAAGTGATCAAAGTTGATGGAATTCTAAGCCTCATACAGTTTATGTAGTCGACAATGCGTTAGATAGCGCAATATCTGCAGTATCTCATAAAATTGTAAATTTACAGCATTGTATTAATAAAGGAATATCAGTATGCATCATTCTCTCATCATAAAAGGAGGGATGCTTACATAATTTCCCCATTTATACTAGAGCATTTCTCTTTTTATATAGCTTTTTGTCGTTTACATATTAATATGTGTAAATATGAAAGTGTCCCTCATCTTGTAGTGAGGAATAAATGTATACTAATATTTTCTCAATAAATATATTTCTTTTTAACCCAACTAATATGTGATATCACATGGTCAATGATATTTTAGTCCACAGTACCTGCATGAGTATCTGTGGAGAATTTTACTCAATTTTTTATCACACGACGGGGGGTTTATCAATGGCTAAAGATTAGTGTACAGGAAAAACCACTATAACTTCATCATTACATTTAGTCCAATCCCTGCAGCTGCCCTCCATACCCAAACTGCTCAAAAATTACTGCGCCAACAAAGTAGTCATGGGCCAAATTTCACTCCAATAACAACTTGGGCTAATGTCAAATTGACCTGCTATAAAATTAGTTATTAAACTTATTTTTCTATATCATGAGTCCTACAGATTTGGCAATACACCAAAATTTCTTTAAAGTAAAGTTTGATGCCAATCACTATTGCCACCTATCAAATTGACCACCTGTCCCATGCATAACATGTGAATAGGACTACCTTTTTTTTAATGTTTTAAAAACGTTTTTATCCATGTGTTGGGGCCGGGTATGATCAATTTGCATTTGGCTTATACAGGGCACAGTGAGTTTGTGCAATTTGGGTACGGTAGGTGAGCCCCTTTCATAGACTTCTGAGTTTGTCTTAGAGGATGGAGAGTTATGCCAAAACCATGTAGTACGGTAACCCCTTTCAGAGATTTCCTTAGTCATCTGGCTACCTTTCGAACTAACTCTTTGCCTTTAGTTGGAATCTTATCAAATATATATTCAGCCCTAATACACTCCCTAGGTTAGCGTGGGCAAATGTACACTTTTATAGGATAGCATTACTATTCTGAACCTATAATCTGCTTATATTTTTGTACCTCTTGGATTCAACTGAATGACATAATTTAAAATTATAGAAATTGGGCAATGTTCTCCTGAGCAAAGTCAAGTTCATAGGCCCACTTAAGATGCCTTCTTATTAATGGAGTGGGGTACATAGAAATGTCTCCTTACAGATAAGAGCCGACAAAAAAATCAACCCCATAAAATAATTCCAACCCTTGATTTAATTGCCTTAACATTTAATGGTCTTTTAACAATAAATTTTTTTGGAACTCAATCCAACGGTAAAAAAAGTTTTGATGATTGTGAAAGCAGGTTTGGTAAAAAAATTATGGTAGGGATGCGCATGTGAAAAGGCTTGCAGTAATTAAAGTTGGGCCAAAGTGGGCAACACAAAGTTGGACTTCATATGTAGTAGCTTATAGGAGAACACTTCTCTTTAGCAATTTTGCTTACATGTTGGTTCCTTTTGGATTTAACTAAAATGAGATAATTAAATATTATAGAAAAATCATCGTTAAAGTTTTATCTTCATTTCTTTGAAGTTAGCCTTGTGAATTTATAACTTCTACCAAAAAAAAAAAAAAAAAAAACTTCTCCACTTATCCTTTCATTTTGATAACAAAACTTCTGCTTCACTTAACCTGCTTTAAAATTGTACTTTATGCCTCTTGTTACTTCAACCATATCACACACACTAGAACATAAACACACATATGTGGAAAACGAAGCCAACACACGTGGAAAAGGTGGCGTATCTAATTTTGAACTCTGTAGTTTGGACAGTTCATGCTTCTTACTATTTGCATAAGGAGCCGTTCTCCTTCAATGTTTTTGTTGGATACCCTCTTTGCTTAGTTCTTTTTACTTGGAATATTATAATTCTTCCAATATAATTTATTTTTAGTTTCCTAAATCTCAAGTAGATATTAATTCTTATTGTAATGTGCTGATACCTTGTTTGGTAACTTTACACATTTTTTGTTTGACCCTTTCAAAATGGAGCCATTAAAAAGAGAGCCAAAATATTATAGGATACAAGATTGGCCCTTGAGGACGTCCAAAGCACTGTTCGCCTGTCCTTTTTTCCTCTTATTTTCAATTGCCCAAGATTGAGGCAGGTGGTTTTTTAGAGTGTTTGCTTTTGCTTCTTTATAGTGGGTAGCGGCTAAATATGTGTACCAAATGCTCTTAATTTTCAAACTTCTATTGGCCTTAGATATTTAAAAAATTAGAGACTAGATGTCAAACTGGGTCTTTTTCATAGTCTATGTTTTCCTATGCATTTATATTTGACTTCTGAAACCAATGATGGTTGTTTATTGGTAAGTCATCTCTTTTTCCATAGAGAAGACCAACCATAATCCAGGGCATGTTCTTTTAACAAAATTTTCTACCAGAAAATACTATGCTGGGAATCCATAGATATGATGTAATAGCTTGTCCTTTGTAAATGCGATGCAAATGGCCCAATTCAGATTGAAAATTAAATAATTCAGATTAAAAAATGGGCTGAACGATCTTAGGTTTTGGAGAATGGGTTTATAAGCCAGGCCAAGCCCAACCCACAGGAAAACCTACCTCTATAATATCGCTTGGGAGTTTGCTTTCGGGGTTTTGTATGATTTCTTTCAATATTAGATGGGCCATGTGCGGCCTACAACGAGATAAAAATTAAAAAGAAAAAATTGTGCAAGGTCGTCCCACGCAGCGGAGTATATGATTTTCCTTCCAAGACAATTGTCTAGTAGCAGTAGACTCCATTACTATCTTTAGACAGGAAGTAAGTATTCCAAGATGAGATGGATTGGTTGTCATTGATTATATCTATTGTTTCTTTTGCAATTTTAAGCAATATGTGTCGGACAGTAGAGTTGCAAACGGCTTCCCAATTCTCTTGATTATCCGATGGTTCTGAATGGTAAAAATTAGATTTGTAATCTATTTTAAGTTCCTATCCGTAAATGGGTTCAGGTTCGGAAACTAATTTAAGTTTCAATTAGTAAACGGATCTGATTTCAGGTCCATATAGGTTCCAACACATGGATCCGGACCCAGCAAAAGGGCCTTTAATATTGCAAATTATAGCTCAAAATTAACTTTGGTTTGACATTTTTACATTTAATCTTATAAATAGTAGATTTGATGCATAGTTATAAGTTGAACAATATTTTTAATTTAAAAAAATAAAAAATTAGAGAGTTAAAAGAAAGTTAGAACTAATCTTGAAACTAAATCCCAATTCTCTAGTTAGACCTAATTCCAAAACTAGATTCAAGTCCTCTTATTGGAATTGGGTTTGGAACCAACAAAGCAAATTCCGAGTTAGAACCAGTTCCAAAATCAAAACCGCCATTTAGAAAGAGGTTAGACCCGATCTAGACATTATCCGTTTATAACCCTATCTGATAGTCATTACGGTCATCAGTGACCAATCGTAGTTTCCTTTTTTAAGATTTGCATTTATTTATTTTATCTAATCAAGGAAAGGTGTCTTAACCTTTCAAAAACATATTAAAACAGAACCTCTAAAAAAAATTGACCATCCAAAAAAAATTTTCACCTTCCAAAAAAAAAAAAAAAAGATAGGTGTCTTACGAGTAACAGCACTAAGGCCAGGTGCCAAGATCTTCTAAAATGTCTTCCTAGAAATTTCAAAGTGCTTTATTGCATGATATAAGCTCTGTAGTGTTGATGGTAATGAGGGAGGGCTTTTTTTTTTTCTTTGCTGCGCATTAGATAATTTATGAGAATAAAAGTGAGTTGTTCTTTGAGCTTGTGCAAAATCCTTTGCTCATTGTGCCTCTTTCTTTGGTGGATGTGATATCGACTATTGGAGTTTGTTTGGATGTTCATGTAACACTCCGACCCAGCTTGACCTCGTTTAGCGACTAATTGAATGTTGCTTTAGTTGTAATTGTGTTTTGCTTTTGTTTTGAATTCTTTGCAGGTCATGGATAGGTAGTTGGGTTGAGTTTGACCTGTATTAGGTAGACCAAGCCATTTTCGTAATTTTAGCTTTTCTAAGATATGGTCATTTTCGTATCATCTTGGTATCAACACGTGTCTGTTGTCGAGCTCGTTAACTTTTGTAACTACGTCGTTTGTAACCGATGTCGTTTGATTCCGTTGGACTCGAATTTGACTCGAACTGTAATTTGGATTATACATTGGACTTGTTTGCACTTTGGACTTTAAGTTTATCTTATATAAGCTTTCCACCGACTCACTCTCTTTTTCACTCTCTTCCCTCACGTTGGAGGTCCATTTCTCTCTCCCTCTTGATTCTTTTCTCCACCGATCAAGCCAAAAAGAGGGATTTGTGCTCTCACACCCCTTAGTGTAAGATTGAGGTGAGTTCTAGGTCCTTTCCACCTCCCTCATCTCCTTTCTCTCATTTCCTATGACTGTACTCATAAATTCTCTTTCTTTTTCTCATGCATGCATGATAGTTGTGAGCGTGTGGACTTGAATTGAGCCCCAAGGACAGCAATTGGAGTGTTAGAACTCAATTGAGGCAAGTATAAGCATAATATGTATGAACCCATGTTGGTATTTGCTTGATTTTGGTTAATTCACATGAGTTGGCAGGGAAAACATGTTTACAGCCCAATTTGATATCATTCTCTCATTCTCTATTGAGATTTTGCTCCTATTCTATTGTTACAGGTTTTCTGTATTTGATTCAAAATTCGACCCAGCGCATGCACGGCTAAGCCGTAAAATGTGCTACGGCTAAGCTGTAAAACACACTACGGCTAAGCCGTGACCCAACCGTGAACCCAGCCGTAAATCAATACAGGGTGACACCTGAAAATAACTGAGAGTATGTAATTCTGCGACTCCTCTACAACTCAGCCACGGCTAAGCCGTGCAGCCTTCTACGGTTAAGCCGTAAGAAGCTTACGGTTAAGCCGTAGGGTTACCTATGGCTAAGCTAGCTGACATGAACAATAAAAAAGATAGGAAAAGAAGGAGACCTGTAGGACCTTTAAAGCAGAAGGTAGGCAACTTCGACTTGCCTAATGGAACATGAAAAAAATGCGTGAATGATTTCGAGGGCTGCGAATCATTCATGTTCGTTATCCAGCTGTTAAGCACCTCCCCATGGTTATTAACTTAAAGGACTTCGGTGCACCAGCTGACACAATGCAACACTAGACAATGGTGCATCGGATAACTTAAAACTACATCATCATGCATGGTTAGAAACACTGGATAATTAAATTAGAGTTGGCTAGTAAATGAAGGTGATTCATATGGTACGATTTGCTTGCATAACATGTTGTATTTCGATCATTGAGCTCCACTCTTTAGCAAGATCATTGTATGTAACGTTGAAAGTCGTACTATGTCCACCTTGAGTATATATTCATGTATGTTATTAAGCTTGCACGTATAAGACACGTTCTCGGATATGCACGCAGGATATGCTTATCACGATCTACTTAGTGTTTTCATGATTGACTCTGTATGGTCAGGCACTACTTAGCCTCAGCCTTAGGATCCCGACGGGGTGAATGTAGTGTAGTTTTCATGGCCTTGCTGCAGTAAGGAAACATCTTGGGGAATCCAGACCCCAGGAACTTGATACTTATTCGTACCCTGGCCCAGACAATGGTGTTCTCTACACGGATATAAGATCCCTCTTTTGGGAGCATATAGCAATGTAATCGCCAAGTAGTTATGGACATAGCATGTATACATTGATTCACATGGCATGTTTCTTTCTTGCACGACAGCTTAGTATACAAATGTGCCCTGTTATGATTTACATGATGTTCTTTGTTCTATTAGACACAGTATGTGTTACTTGTTATGGCTTGTACTTTGCTGAATCGTTGTATTCACAAGTTGTCTTTGGTGTTGCAGGCTCAGATACCCCTACCGACCCCTCGTCGGTCGACCAGACTCCTAGTGAGGCTCCCGAGGTCCCATCAGGCCTAGAGGAGTGGATGTGATCACTCCACCGGAGAGCGCCCTGGACATTCATTACCTATGAGTCTTCCTTTTTTTTAGATTTGTCACGCTTAGTTTCATCATGATTTGTACATGTTTATTTTGTTCATTTTGTAAAACCTTCATTTATATATGTCAGTTCTGTTTTCGTATTCTCTTCTTGCATTGTTTAGTGTGATGTTTTGATTTCTACAGTTTCCGCGTATATGTTTTGGCACGTGTGAACCTTCCCTTGTACATGTGCATTTATACCAGGTCTAAGTATACAGGCACGGCAGTACGTGTGTCATCTGTTTGGCTTTTGCTAACCCCCGAACTCTTGGGCTCGGGTTGTGACAGTTCCCACGGAGGAAACGTGGGTTTTCCTCTTGCGCAGCATTACTTTTCTACGGGGGGAGCTTAGCACTTCAAATCCCATGTCAAGCAGAAAATCAACACAAAAAAATGCATTTTCCATTGATATTAAGTCCTGCACTGAACGCCTCTCATAGCCTTATCGAGGCGATTTTCCGCTGAAAGTGGAGTTACACAAACATTCCTTTAGTGTTCAATGTAAACACCTTATTTGCTCATTAGCATGCACAAAGAGGACAATGCAGTCCCCATTTAACAATTGTGTTGCAGGAGTCGAGTTAGTGCTTCTTTACGCAAAATGTCTTGTTTCTTTTTTGGAAATTTTAAATTATATCACTTAATAAAACGAAAAATTTTCAAAATAAGGCTTAAGTTTTGTCTAAATTTCAAATCAAGGAAAAAAAACTTATAATTTCAAAAGAGGGCTTAAGTTTTTCACGTTCCTTTCAAATCAGGACATTTGGCAAGATTTGGAGTTTTTCGACAATTTTATTCTAATTTTTTCTCCAAATACCTGAAAAGCCCTTGTATCCCTTCTTCCCAAAACCCACTTGCAATGGTTCTTCTCCCTTCCTCCGGCAAACACCCACCGACTACCTCAAAAAACCCTCACAGCCTATGAAAAGAGAGCATGAAGAACCATCACAAAAATACCATAGCTATGGTGGGTCTTCAAGTCACTCAACCTTTGAGCATAGCTATGGTGGGCCTATGTTGGAAATAGCAGAAATGCATTGAACAGCAAAACCCATCATAAAAGAACAACAAAAAGGATGAAATAATCATCAAATGAGCAAACCGAATTCATTGAACTGGTTCATTTTGAGAAAAACTATTCACAAACCCAATTCATTGAACTGATTTATTTTGAGTAAAACTATTCACCCCTTTTGATAAAAACCATTCACCCCATTTGATATCAAGATGAGGAGAACCAAAAAGAGATAGGGATTACAGAGAGAGCTATTCATGCAAGGAACGGTGACAATTAAGAGGATGTTGAAGAATTTCAAAATTCAAATCATGCCCCATAATATCTCCGTAAGTTTCATTGAATGAGAGATATATATTTATAAGTAAATAGGAACTAATCCTATCCTAAGGATAAAGATAAAAGAAATAATTTTACTCTCTAACATCCTCCCTCAATCACAAGGTCTTGAATAAGATCTGTAATTGTAATTATAAAAATAAAAATAAAAATAAAAATAAAACCTTTGATCTTTGAAAAAAAAATCAATTAAAATTTTTTTGGTAGAAACGATCTTCATGTCTCTTGATAATCACCGTATGTCCATGGATTTATCACTGTCGCAACTTGCTCTTCTTTTTTAGTTTGTCACTGTCGATGGGCCACTGGATCAAATTTGTCACGATTTTTTCCAAAAACTTTGATCATACAATTTGATGAAAATAGAGAGATTATATGGTTTGGATGATTGAGAAGATGTGAGGGGATTGATTTTATTGAAGAATAATCTGACAATGATTACTACGATGCAAGAATGGTTGATTGCAAGAATGATGCACGGAGAATCGTGCCTGAATGATTACAAGAATTATGCCTGATTGATCGCAAGATCATCATTGAGCAAACCCATCTCTCATACCATGAAGATTTTAAAATTCAAATCATGCCCCATAATATCACCGTGAGTTCCACTGAATGAGTGATATACATTATAAGTAAATAGGAACTAACTTTATCCTAAAGATAAAGGATATAACAAACTATTTAAATCCCCAACATCCATATCTCTAATAGATGTGTGGGTGGATTCGGATATGAGAAGAGATATTTCTCTTGCGAAGGATCTACCATTCGAAGTTGCTTTGATTTTTATCCGATTCGACGAATCTAGTTGTAGAGAGAAGATTTGTATCCGATTCGACGAATCTAGTTGTAGAGAGAAGAAGAACAAATAAAGTGGTCAAGATGACGACTTTGAGGGCAGTGGAAATTTGCCGCCCATCACTACACTTCAGCTACCCATAGCACCGGACGTATATGACGCCCCACAGCCTCTGGCAAGGGATACCAGCAGACTCTTACCATAGAACTTTGGCATGATTACATCGATGAGGGTTTTTTGAGGTAGTTGGTGGGTGCTTGCAAGAGGAAGAAGAGAAGAACCATTTGAAGAGGGTTTTGGGAAGAAGGGATATGAGTGCATTTCGGGTATTTGGAGAAAAAAGAGAATAAAATCATCAAAAAGCCCCAAATCTTGTCAGATGTCTTGATCTGAAAGGAAGTTGGAAGACTTAAATCCTCTTTTTAAATCTGAGTTTTTTTTGTCTTCCTGTGAAATCTGAGTAAAACTTAAGCCCTATTTTGAAAAATTTTCTTTTCAAAAATTGCGACATCTGTGCATCTACAATTTTTAAATGCTCCAAATAAGGGGAGATTTCAGGTCTTCTACTCAAAGGAACATCTATATTTTGGAGATTTAAAAATTTCCATAGAATTCTTGTAAGGAAATAGGCCCATAGAATCCATCATTTTTAGTTTCTACTCTTTTTGAGTTGGGACTATTATTAATATTAATAATACTCTATAGGTAGTGATGCCAGGGTTATTATAAGTTTGTTTGGGCCTATGGATTCCTCGAATGCCAATGAAGTTGAAGACTTTGCCCTCTTGATTGGATGTTGTGAATTGTTAAAGTTGGGTGGTTATAATGCTATTATAGAAAGTGAATTTCTTTTTTAGTTTTCTGGTGGGGTTTTGGGCAAAGCTCCTCATCCATTGAGATTGACAGACTGAGTGGAGGAAGTGCAAGCAATTTCAAAGCAATTGGGAGCATCATTTCATCATATTCCTCGTGAGACAACCATTATGGCGGATGGTTTTTGCTAGGGAAGGAGTTTTTCACTCTTCTACTTAATCTTTTGTTATGTTTTTCTATTTTGGAATTATTATCTTCTTTCCTATTTGACCAAGTAGAGTTTTTAAGCTTAGAGATTGTTTGTGAGGTAGAGAAAAATAGAGTAGAGAAAACTCAAAATTAAGAAAGAATAATAAATGATGGGGTTACGATAATTTTTTGTTTTTAGTTGCTTCATATAGAATCTTTTTGACTTTTTGTATAAAAAGTAGAGATTTTTTTGTAATTTAGTGATAACTTCTTTTTTTTTTTTTTGAAAAAAAATAAGGAAAATTTGAATTTCTTTAAAAAAGAAGGGGGGATAATTCAATTTCAAAAATTTTATTTTACTCTACGCTACTCTACCTCACAAAAAAACACAATAGTCTTCTTGTATTGGTTTTTTCGTGAAATAAAATTTTATTCTTATAAAAGAATAATTAATACCTTGTTTACAAGAATTCAAAGACTATTTCTTTGAGAGAATTTCTGACAACATTTTGTAATATTGAGATTTTGTAAATATGATGCGATGGCTTGTCTCTTGGCATTTGCAAATATCATATTTTTTTAGCAAAATTTCAAATTCTAGCCACATAAAAAGTCTCGAATAACCTTTTGGAATTCCGAATATTTCAATCTCTTCTGGATTTAGCTAGAATTTCATATGGAGGATTTGAAAATTCTACCCCAGGGGATTGCTTTTGAAGAATTTGAAATTCTCGAGAAAAAATGTCCAAATGTTGTCCCAGCATTAGAATTCCAAAAAATGTTCCTTGTAAGCTAGCTTTCTAAAATGCTAAAGGAGATGGTATCCTAAGAATTATAAAGGTCATTTATAATCTTTCAAGTGGGTTGCAACTTCAAGAATATATAATGACACAAAGTAGAAATTGTTAGGAGATACTCATTATATAATTTTAGAAATTCCTAAATATTGAAAAATCTCACTAGAAATACTTGTTATTAAGATTTAGAGTGGAATTCAAAGAATTCTTGTCTGATGAATTTTTTAAATTCTCAAACATAGTGGAGTTCTTGGACTCTCCTTTGTATTTGAGCATTTAGAAATTTCACACAAAAAAAAAAGCAAACAATTAAACAAAGGGATTGAAATTTTAAAATTTATTGTAGTATTTGAGACCTTTTAGTTAGTTGAATTTTTTATATTCTTATGAAGAAATATGGCATTACCAAATATTAGTAGAAAAGAAATCACATGATGTAAAATAAACCAAATGCACCAAATTTTTTACGCAAATTCTACAAAAAAATAGGCTTTTTAGCTTCCATGTTGTTTATTCATTGTGCACAAATTCTATTCATAATATCTTCATCAATTATTCAGGTTTAGAAGAGTGTAGAACCGAAGTTGCATCATTAAGTTTAGTTGACAAACCACATGACTTTGGACAAAAAAACTTATCCACCGGGGTCAAGTCACGCAATCAGGACCATCTTAACCCATTTGTTGCCTGTAATTTTGGCTCTGTTTTTCTTTTTTCGGTAGAGATTTTTTTTTTCTCTCTGTTGACGCACCAAGATACATGGTTCCAGATAAGGGTAATCAATTGGCCCCTGGGCCCATTACGCAGTTCAAGCCCGCCCGGCCCGACAAATTTCAGCCGAGCCCAAGCCTGATCGTAGCCAGGTTGGCCCAACCCGAATAGTTTTGGACTGGGCTTAGGATCTAAAGCCAGGCCCAGCCCTCTAGCAGGCCCACAAGCCTGCAGGCTATTTATTCATTATAGCAAACTAGCAATGGGTAGTTCTTTGAACTTTGTACTCATGCATTCATGTAGGCTTCCAGCTATTTGTATGTATGTCAATCAGTCCATGTCACAAACTAGCAATGGCCAATGGATAGTTGTTTGTACTTTAAACACATGTATAATTCATTCATTTTAAATTGATGTTACTAAATGATAAAAAAATTTAAAAAAAAACCCAGCCCGCCCAGCCTACAATAAGAAAGCCCAATAGGCGGGCTTGGGCTTAGATTCAGAAAAGCTACTCCACCCACTCCATCAAAGAAAAGGGTGAAGCCCATAGGCTGGCTTTGGTATCACTTTCACACCAGCCGGGCAGGATGATGACCATCCCGTCATCTGGTGCAATGTACGCAGGCTACTCATAGACGACCTCTCTTCTTCTTGCCTTTTTGACTTGGCCACTATCTGGGGTCCAAGTTTAAAATTCAAACCAGAAAGACCATCAATATCAGGTGGGCCAGCACGAAAAAGGTCCGAGTGACACACAAAGGCATCGAGTCAATTAACTCGGGAGAGGTTACCAAGCTTTTGGTAGACTTTATTGATCTTATCAAATGACAGATTTTTGGTAAAATAACTCATATCAAATGACCGATTTAATATTACCAAATGGACGGGTCAAAATCGAAATGAAGTTGACTTACATTGCTTGAACTTAAATCCAATAGCCAAAACTAAGGATAGAAGCTTTGTATGGCTTATGTCAAAGTGTAGGGTTGGAATGTAGTCAAGTCTGAGTCTATTAGGTCCAGTGGACTCAGCCCCAGTCTAGGCTTATGCATATAATTATAGTAGTAAGGTAAGAGGCATCAGTTTCTATTTGGTTGTCCAGGGTTTCAACCTGGTAGTTACCTTTTCTCACCTAATGATGTACTATCTCACTCGAAATTTTCTTCATTGGCTTGAGGGCTCACTTACCTCACCTGAAGTTTACTTTCCTCTACAGAGGGGATTAGGTCGCAGACCCCGTAAACTAGGTACCAACAAGGAAAAAAAAAACTTTGCATCAGTTGAGCCCAAGTCTAAAGGGATATGTGGGATTCCCTCGAAGACCTAGAACTTATTTGGGTGGAAGCATTGCAGTTTGCACTCAAGGTAGGGTTATTCCTCTGCTGAATTGGATGAGGCCTCTCTAAACTTGGCCTGACTTTAAAAACATTGACAAATATCCAGCCAAGTGCCACACCCAACTTGAACCTATCTAACCCAACTTGAACCTATCTATAACATCTCAGACCCAAGCACTCACATTTAGTCAAATGGGCTGGACTTTATGTCTGGTACTCTACGCTAAAAGCTTACATACTAAAAATTTAACTGATAAAAATCCAACGTCAAGTTGTCAACTGTGCAAATTAGCCACATTCAACACAATATGTAAGTTGGCTCACCGCATTCCATCCAAAGGTCACAGGAGCTGTTCAATTTTAATTTGAGCAGTTTAAAACTATTTACTCAATGAAGCCTTTCCACAGCTCATATAAAAAAAAATACAAGCATCTCATTTGTAGGGCCCATAGAGATAATCTATACCTTAGAAGACTAATCCCATTCACTCGGAGGACGTCCTCAAACTTGAATTCAATAGGGGCAGGGCTCACCATCCAGCTGAAACATCATAAGCTCCCGCAGCGATGCCACATCACCATCCAATCAGATTTTATTCTGAATCTTGCGGTGGTACCCACCCCACCCCGAATAAAATTGCAGGATGGGACATGTGGGCCCTACGACCACCATGGAGCTCCTTCATTTTAAGTCGAAAAAGGCCCACGCGAGGGATGAGGCCTCCAAGACGGCAAAACGTGTCTGTGATTAGGATCCACAGAATCCAAAGCCAACTTCTCCTCTCCCTTCTTGATGTTCTCCTCCCATTTCACGCTAAAAACCGCCCAACGCCATTAAAGTTGGAGCCTGAACCTTCCTTCCCAAAACCCTAATCCTAACCCTAACCCTAACCCTAACCCTAACTTTCCTTTATAAATAATCAACTAACAGACAATGAACACAGGAAAAGCTGAGTCTTTCAAAACCAATCTGATGGTCTGCACGCTCTGCTTAGACACACGTCTCTTTCTCAAGTGACAGAGAAAAAGCGCGTCGAAGAAGATTCTAGGGTTAGGGTTCCAAACGGAATCTCCATTCAAAGCCACACATCTGTTTTGAATCCGTAGAATCTTGTCCTTATCTTCTCTGCAGTTTTTTCCCCCCTCTCTTTGTCTTCATCTTCTGCTTTCTCTCGATAAACGTTTAGCGAACGCAATCAGATATCTGAAACAGGATTCCCTGACTGGAATGCGTGATAGGTTTTTAGAGCTCTGATTTCGTGTTCTTGACGGTAAAAGATCGGATTTTTTCCTGTTTTTGAGCTCCGTTTCGGACTCGGATGAAGAGGAGAATCCAATTTAGGCTTTGAATCCTCCGTATGGAAATCTGGGTGGATTTGTTTTTGATGAAAACAGAGGTTTTTGGTGTAAAAACCGAAACTTTTCGTTTCGGTTGAAGATTCGAAGACTAATGGTGTAACAAGAAAGAGAAATGAATGAGTAGAAAGTAAGATTCGAAGCTTTTGATTGTGTTCTTTGGCAATTTTTGTTTGTAGGATTTGGATTGAGGGACGGGAATTCGAAATCGGCAGTTATTCGATCGAAGCTGGGGCGAAAACGACTGTAGTTTTGATCAAACGGAATTCTCTGCAATTAAGAAAAAAATGGTAGTCAGAAGAGTTGATCTCCGATCAGATACGGTCACCACGCCCACCGACGTGATGCGGGCTGCCATGGCCACCGCGGAGGTGGATGATGATATCTTGGGTTATGATCCGACCGCCTTCCGCTTCGAAGCAGAAATGGCGAGGATCACGGGCAAGGAGGCGGCGCTCTTCGTCCCTTCTGGGACCATGGGTAACCTTATAAGTGTTCTTGTTCATTGTGAGATTAGAGGGAGTGAAGTCATTCTTGGCGATAACAGTCATATCCATGTTTATGAGAATGGAGGCATTTCTACTCTGGGAGGTGTACATCCTAGACCTGTGAAGAATAATGCAGATGGAACTATGGATATTGCTTTGATCGAAGATGCTATCAGGAACCCACCAGACGCCATTTACTATCCGACTACTAGGCTTATCTGCTTGGAGAACACTCATGCCAAGTAAGTTTTCTTTGCTTTTAGGTGTTTATTGTAAATTGTGCTGGTGATTAGTTATTAGTTTCATATTAGTTTTCATTGTTTTGTATGTTTGTTGGTTGCCTACTTCATGTTTCTTGCTGATCATTTGATTATCAAAAAAGATGGGGACTGGGGGAACATTCCTTCCACCTTTTTCTATTGGATATCCTGTTTCTACTGCTCTCCACATGATAGTGGGATCAGATATTTTCTCTTTTTACCCTTTTTCTATCTGGGAGGGGCCTACTTAATGGAGTTTATATTCTGCTTTGGAGTTATTATAATGGACAATGTCCCATAGAGTGTGAGTGTGCAATGCATTCAAAAAAGATAATACTATTCCTATTGACTTGTATTGCCATGTTCTAAAAAGATATCATATTCCTTCTGTCTTTTATTGTGATGTTCTGAAATAAATCCATGTCTTGATCTCTGCTAGTCTCTAAAGGCTGATTGGATTGTGTTTGGATCACTGTGGAGTTTTATGACTGAGGGTATGCACCAACTACTTTGGTTTTGAGTGTGTACATCTGGGTCCATATTTGTTGATCCTGACCATTGATCCCATAGATCCAACCATGTAAAAACAGCTCCCTGTGTGAAACATTTTTAACTACTTGATTAAGGACCTTTTAAAAGGCTAAGGGGTCGTTTGTCATTTTCACATCAGATATGAAAATGGCTTACATGTGTAAATGATCCACATGTGAGTCATTTTCATATGCAAATGAGTCAAATGTGAAACACAACCCCATGTTTGTCATTTTCACACCTTATCATATGTAAATATGAATGCATCCGAAGGTTGAGCATTTTTCCACAAAAAAATTTTCACCATTTTTCACATATTTATTAAAATATATGATGAATAAATGCATGACACCTGACCCCAAACAAAAGATGACCATTTTTAAGAGGATCAATGGTTTTGATCAAGAAAATGGTGCCCAAGAAATGCAGAACTATAGATTTTTAGATCCGAACTTTTTTTATAAATATTAAAAAATCTGTGTAGAATTAAAATATAAAATATAGTCCCATGGCCTTTTTGGTCATTTTAAAGACTTTCAGTGGTTTGGATCATGCTTGTCTGGTCCACACATATATTAAAACTTCAAAACGGAACTGGGTTCAAGGGACTTCAATACAGCACATAAAAAACACTAGTCCATCCAACGGTTGTAATTGTTTTGGAAATATCTCATCATCCGTGATGATATAAGTTGTCAAATTTGGAGTCATAGCCGTAAGGGGACTTTTAAAGACTTTGAACTGTTCAGATCATGAATATGGGGCCCACATATAGCCAGAATGGTTAGATATTATACGTGAATGTTTTTGAAAATATCTCCTAATCTAGGAAGAATCAACGGTTGAGATTTGGTACTGTAGCTGTAATGGGCCTTTTGAAGATGATAGACTTTTAGATTTGCATTTAGGATCCCATATAAGCATAACAATTCAAAAACACGTGATGGATGGTGATGACACCTAAAATACTGTACATCCGCCTTGTAACAGTGATGTAGGAAACCTTTTACCACCTACTTAGCTGTGTAAAATCTGGGCAAAAAACCAAGTGATTCTCACACCATTTACACACCCATTTTACATACTTCATGTGTAAATCAACCCAAACAAACATAACCATGGGTAACCATTACGCATTGGTAACATTTACATATGTAAATGTCAGCAAACAAATGGCACCTAAGAGAAAAGAATGGTGATATTCAACATTGATGTGAAATGGGAAAATATTGGATGGTTATGATCTTCCAATTTGATCCAGTTGTGGGGCATGATCCGTCTGTGGTTGGTACTGTCAGCATAGTGGTGTTGATGACAAAACCAATGTACGCATGCCTAGAAAGTCAAGGTCTGATGACATTATTTATTTCTTCTTCATATCTTCTGACCATGTGCTTCCCTGTAGATAATAAAATATGCATCCTACCTAGTCCCAGATTCTAGATAGGGGTGTTCAGGGATGTTCAGGGGAAGTGGCGCCGCTTACTCAAAATTTTCATTTGAGAGGTGCAGACCCAAATAGATAATTATGCTTTGGGAATAAATACAAAATTTCCATGCGAGTTTTGGGGGTGGATTTAGAATTTTTATGTAAATTTTTGGAGAAAAATTAGAATTTCTACTATAGTTTTATGAGCGGCCTGAGATCTATCGGGTGCGTCCATCCCCACATAAATATATGTCGGTCCGCCCTTGTTCATGAGCTAGGCTAGGCTGGGCCGAACAATATCCAAGCCTAGCCTGAAATTTAACACTTTTGCCCAAGCCCCATCCAGGCCTGAATTGGGCCTTAACTCCCTAGCCCGAGCCCAACCCGCATAAATAGGTTGAGCCTTAGCCCGGGTTAATAATATTTTATTAATAACAAAAGGACTCTGTCAACTGCATATGATTGTACTTAGTTGGCTGTGATGCATGAAGTTGAACAACTTTTTGCATTCTCCCTCGGGCTGGGCTTCGGGCTTTCTATCATTGAGCCCAAGCCGGCCCATTTATTAAATGGGCTCAGTTTCTTGGCCCAAGCCCATCCCAAATCAGTCTGGGCCTGGGTGAGGCTTGGGCCAGCCCGATCCATGAGCACCCCTAGTACCAGACACTCCAAAATGTGCATTGCACCATTGTGCTACACTTCAGTTACAGGTATAAATGCCATGGCCATAACAGTTACCTGTGTAACATAGGAAAACAACATCAATACGACTGTGAATTTTAAATTTTCATTTTTCCAGTTGTCACTTTGTGAATGTAATTAATTGTCCACATTTAGTCACCTCCGAAAGGAGGTTGCAAGCGTGACTTCCCTAGTACCACTGGGTGTGAAAATTAGATAGGTGTCTGATCCTAATTCGCACTAAACATATATACTTACAGATGGATCCTATCACAAGGAGTGTCTTGAGTTTAATATGACTTCATTGGTTATTGGCTCTCCTTGATTGTGTGTGTGTGTGTGTGTGTGAGAGAGAGAGAGAGAGAGAGAGAGAGAGAGAGAGAAGTGATTTCATGGTTTGTTTCTTCTTTTTAAATGTGCAAAATTATTCCATGTTGTTCGGGTCGGTGTTTAACTACTCTTAGGATTTCTCTATGCAGTTTGTCGAGAGAGATATTTACATGAACACTATTAAGAGTCCAGAAAATAAAGAATACATTACCTAAAGCAAGAGAAAACATCATAAACTGCATTCCAGCGAGAAGAAATTTGGAAAAGTTTTCACATTTCCAGACCTTCTTCCACTGCTGGAAGATTAAAACTCCTTCATTTCCAAATCTTTCTCCAGAACTTTACTACAGCTGGAAGATTAATGTCTCATTTTGAGATCTTTCTCCATTGTCTATAAATAACTATTATACCACGAAGAGGGGATACTATGATAGTCCAGGAGTTATACAGAAGCGTTCTTGTGAAAGGCATTGAGTGCAATTGATTCCTCTCTAGTGTTGATTGATTCACGTTTGGTCTTGAGTGTTCCCCAAAGCAAATTTACCTTCTGCTGTTGTAATGACAAGGTGTAATTGAAATTTCTCTCTTGAAATAAAATTATTACAGTTTAATCTTCAGCATTGCCATCTAAAATCAATTCTTTGTTTCTCTCAAAAATACTGTTGATGGAATTGGTACTAGGCTACTAGCCATTGTTAATAAGACCTTTAGGAATATCCTATGTGGCACATTACGCTGGTATTTCAGTATTAGCTAAGAACTTTAGCCCTTATATTGTAGCCTTCGACTTGGGGCTTGCTTTATTTAGTGGTTTTGTGTAGTTCTACTGCTTTAGAAGCTTTGTTATTGAATTTAAAGTGATTTCTAGCAATTGATTGTTGCTTTGATTTCTCTGAACTGAATATGCTAAAGTACTTAATGATACTTTTAACATTCAAGTTTCAACTCCCAGCCAATCATTCTTTCTAGACTTAATGTTGTTCCATTGTTAATGATGTTTTGCTTTATCTGCAGTTCTGGTGGTAGATGCATTTCTGTAGAATATACCGACAGAGTAGGGGAGATTGCTAAACAGCATGGGCTGAAGCTCCATATTGATGGAGCACGTATTTTCAATGCATCAGTAGTAAGTGATTTTTTCCTCTTTTCTCTTGTTTTATATATATATATATATAGGTGAATATTGTCCATATTTATATATGGGGCCTTTTCCTATGCATACGTCCCTCATGGACTTTTCGTGCACACTCTTTGGTGGGGCCCACTGTGGACCCCACCAAGGGATGAGACTGGGTTGGGGGGGGGGGGGGGTTGGGTTTTGGAAAGATTTATGTGAAAGTACCCTACATATCAAATTTGGTCCCAATCACATATTCCTAACCCCTTCATCCATGGCTTACAAATTCATTCCGTTCGGATTGGTGTATAGTCAATCCAACGGTCCAATAAATTCGGATCTGACCAAAAGTTGGGGCGAGTTGCTATCATGGGGTCCCATGTGTGTTGCAAGGTTTGGATTGAGTGATAGATGGGCTTCACCTAGAGTTCTCACGAAAAAAATGGTAAGGGACGGATGCGTACGAAGATTCTCCTTTATATATAGCCTCTATTCATATAATTTAAATATATCTATAAATGTGAATCTATGCATTGTAAGTTGCTGAATGTATTGCCATATGCCTGATTTAATCTTTGGACAAAAGTTTATCAGTTATCTGTGTTGTAACCTTGATATATATTGTTATACCATTCTCTATTAGCTTAAGCCCTTAAAGTAAGTGGTTGTCAACATAGTATCAGAGTGGGAGGTTGAGTGTTGGAATCCCGGGGCTGTTGTGCCTTTTATTTTCCCACGGAGGGTGTGATTCCCGTGCGGAGCCCCTGCATTCCCACATGAAGGGTGTAATTCCCATGAAGGAGCCTGCACGTACAGGGCGGTGTTGTAACCTTGATATACATTGTTACACCGTTCTCTATTAGATTACGCTTTTAGAGTAAGTGGTTGCCAACAATCTACCAGTATTAGCATATTGTGCATTTAAAAATAGTGACTTATAGAGGGAAATGAATATGATTTGGAGTTTTCTTGTCCAATTGCTTCTGCTTGGATGTAATCTCATCTTCATTTTTATTTTGATATGCCTTTTTCATCAGAGAAAATGAATTCGAAATTTATCCTTTTATCTTGCTACTGCCTTTCCTGTTCCTTTTCCTTCAATCTAATTGTGCACTGATTTTCCAGTGCTAACACCATCAGGTTTTATTCACAGGCTCTAGGTGTTCCTGTTCATAGACTTGTCAAAGCTGCTGATTCTGTTTCGGTATGATTCTCCAATCTTCCTACATCTATTTTCTTTTGTTATTTCAGGTCCAATGGATCATTGTTTTGTTCCACTTTATAATCATATTTACTTAACCTTGTTCTTTGATCATGTAAAATCATCTTGCAAGCCAACCTTCTCAATGTACGGCTATGTTAGTTCCATTCTTGGTTATCATGTTCTCGAAATGCCATATTATGCAACCTGATTGTTTGCATTTTTGTTGCTTCAACAAATGTCTGAACCAGGTATGTCTTTCCAAGGGTTTGGGTGCACCAGTTGGATCTGTAATTGTTGGGTCAAAAAGTTTCATTACCAAGGTAATCATTCTATACTTCCTGTGGTGAGTGTATTCGTGCAGTGAATTAAAATAAATCAATCCTCTCCTGCTTTTTCAGGCCAAGAAGCTTAGGAAAACCTTGGGTGGTGCTATGAGACAGGTCGGCGTCTTGTGTGCTGCAGCTTATGTGGCATTGCAAGATAATGTTGCAAAGCTTGCAGATGATCACAGGAAAACAAAATTGCTTGCAGGTCATCTTTTACTATCTTCAGTTTGTTACTTATCATTGGTCAGGAGTATTAATTTCATTTTTATCTTTAACCGCTCATACCTTTGTTCCCTGTTTTGTGTGATCGATAACGTTGTATGTGCCACTGATATAATTATACCAAGTAAAAGATTGTTCTAAAAATGCAATTTGCTACTATGTTATCACATTCTTCTACAAATTCCATTTATAATCTTTCTATGAATTTTTACATTATACATGTTGGTTATTTTGTGCAGATGGACTGAATCAAATCAAAGGACTAAAAGTGAATATGGCTTCAGTGGAGACCAATATAGTTAGTACTACTGGTTTAGATAATCTTATTTCATTTTGAAACTTGATCTGTGAACTTGGAACTCAGGTCATTAGGCTTTGACTTAGTGGGAGCCAAGTTCAAATCCACTTACTACTAAGTTTGTCTCAAAATTGATTTTTCAGTTATGAAAATTTATACTCTAGGCCAATTGGTCAAGTTTCTCCAATTATCAAATGAAGGTTTTTTTTTTTTTTTTGAAAACAAGAATGGTTACTTTGCCAATGTATCAAATCAACTAAGGAAGTTCCTTAACATTCAAGTCTGCGTTTAGGTAGTGCATGACTTATATGACAATCATGGCAAATAGTTAAATCACTTTTCTTTCTTGTGTGGGCAGATATTTTTCTATATCATGGAGGGTGCAAACATTATGGCAGGAAATCTGACCAAGGTTTTGGAAGAGCACGGTGTACTTATTATGCCTACAAGCAAATCGAGGTAGGTTTTGTATTTGAAACAGTGAATGTTGTATTCTCAAGATTCTGATTCATATTATGTGTTACTTTTTAAGCAACTTGAAATTGTTGCCCAAAAGCCTTGAGCGCACAAGATTAATATACTTTTACGCTTCATTTTTCCTTCTCAGAAAAAAAAAAGAAAAAGAAAATTAGACAATTCTGGCTGTCTTCCATGTCTCATGGTGACTGATTCTGTTTTTCTGATATATAAGACAAAGTTATAATAGTCAATACATATAGTTTCTGAAGGATCCTTTGTTTGAGAGGTAAAAATCACTGACCACAAAACACAAGTTGCAATATGCATGTAACCTTTTTGGATCTAGTATGAGGACATAAGGCCTGACATGACAGGACAGGTTTATATTCATGAAGTCTTATGCAGGAAAGCTGAAAAAAACTTGTGGACAACTCATTATTTGGTCTATTAGTTAATTACTTCAAATCATCAGAGTCCAATAATAGCATGGCAATTTACTTAGTTACCTGAAGCTGTTTTCGTGATTTTTAAACAAGTTTTTATACTTCACCTCAAAGATGAATGTGAAGATCAAATCAAACTTGTTTACTGGTGAAAAAACAGATGACTACTTGAAGGGATGGATAGACTGCTATTTCCGATGACTTTATATATATATATATATATATATGAACTTTAAGTCAACCCAAATCTGTAATCATTTCAGTTTCATTGAGTTATCAATTTATGAGCTGTAAGGCTCTTTGCCCCACATTGGAAGAGGAATAGATAAACACTCCACACTGTCCTGATAAAATGTAGCAATTCATCATACGTTTAAAACAATTGCATTTAGCATACTTCATTCATCAGTTTACCTTGAAGAGACTGCAGATCTGTACACCTTTTTTTAACTTACAGCAGCACTACCTGTCTCATCAGTCCTCTCTGAGAAGCTTTGTCCTTGGAATTTTGGAATCTGGTCAATGCATGTGCTTTTATAGGAGGCATATTCATCCTAAAGATAAATTTTTTTTTTCTTCTGAAATGTTAGAATTTGGCCTATACACGGACTGTTATTCCTAATTTTTCTTTGGAGTTTTCAATGCAAGGTCTAACCAAAGTTTTCTTTATGAAGAGATGCCTAGTCATGTGGTTGGGTCATAATAGGCTTCCATAAGATGCATGATAGATTGATAGGTTTTTCAGACTTCCATCAACTGAAGGATACCACTGGAAACTCATGGACCGGCAATGGTTTGACAATGGTTAACAGATGTTAGGGTGACACTGCTTTCCATAGCATATGGGGTGCTTGAAAGTATCTACATAATTCTCAAAGAGATCCAGTGCAGGCATTGAAGTAGTTTTTTGGTTTAAAAGGACCATTTACCTTGTCAGATCTATCAAAATTGTGCAAATGAACCAGAACCCTTTTCAGGGTGGGAGCCTCGCTCCTTGCCAATGCAGGGGCATATTGCTGTTAACTACCAAGAGCATGATTGCAGAGCAAGAAACAGATGATTTTTTCAAATTAAAACATGACAGAAAGATTATGCATCTTTGTTATTCCATTCACCAATTTAATTTAAATGATCTTTGCTACTGGATTTGTGTTGTTCCAGTATCAGGGTTGTTGTCCACCACCAAATCTCGGAGAGCGATGTGCACTATGCATTGACATGTATTCAGGTAACCATTTGCAAACTTCATCTGCATCACTAAAACTTCAAAATTTGTGAATTTTTACTCATGTTTCAAATCTGAGTATAGTTGCTTGAATTTTGCAGCAAGCAATTCTTAAACTCCAAGGGTGAAGTGGTGGAAAGTGAGATGTTGCTTGACATGTCAACTGGAAACCAGGTCCTTATGAAATTAAATGCATCTTTAAGTGGAAAGGGAGCACCAAGATGTATGAATGTCAGTTTCCAGAATGCTTATATAAACCATCATTTAGACTCCTTCCAAACTTAAAACTTTACTCATTGTTTCCTTCTTACCTTTACCTGCTCAGTATTATTAATGGTGTCTATAATGCAGTAGCTAGTGGATCTGAGCCACTCATCACATCAATGCCACTGTGGATCTGACCTTTCCTAAAATCAAGTTTGCCATAGATTCAAACCCGGCAGAAAACATTGTCCAACTGGCCTTATCTTTTGGGTCAGGTCGCATATATAATGGGGCCAACATGACTAGTCGCTCTGAACTGGACAAATTTTTATATTACAGTCACCTTAGTGTACTCAAGGATGTGCAGGTACGGTTAGTAAAAACCTGAGTGAACTAATAGGAGGGGTTTACACTGTTGAGTTTGACCGTGTTTTGAAACAGATAGTTGATGTGCTGATGTGCTAAAACATACGTATACTTTACGGTTGGTTAGTTAAAACTCAAGTGCACTTATGGGAGGGGTTCACATTGTTGAAATTGACTGTGTTTGATACAGGTAGTTGATGTGTTAAAACATATGCATGCACTTTAGCGAATTGAAGACTCTGATTGCTGACTACAACATGAAGAGTGCCACCAGGAGTTGTTTTCAGACTAATATCCAACTGTATAAATTCAACTTCTCCCCTAATGATGAGAAAAGCCATCACGGAGGTTACAAATGAATGGTTGGGGACTGTAGTTACCAAGAAATGAATGGAAGAAATTAAGAAACGGCAAACACCCTATGATACCAGATACTTGTATACAGCCCAACGTATTAACGATGGACTAATACAACACTTGTATCGGTATCTGATTCTGCACTTACACATTTAAGGAACAAGTTTAAAATATCCTACTAATCAAGTCCTTTATTTCATATAATTCTTTTAATCTTCTTACTTCTTACCATAAAAAAATGATAGAAAGGGACGAAAACAATGATAATTTCATTGGTTCAAAAGTGACACAGAAAAAATTAAGACACCTGTATGTTTGTTTTAAATTTTCAAAAGTTGGGAGTCATATCATTATCTCTGTGTCCATATCTATATCTGCTTTTTCAACAAGTAAAGACCTGGACGTGGAAGTCCACATTGTCTTTAGATCTCAAGACGCTCATGTAGCGCGGCTTACAAATTATTCTTACAAGAGATGGCAATCCATTTCTGATTTACTCTAACCAAAGATGGGGTCTACATTAGTAGAGCATAGCAGAAGAGCAATGGTCGGCCCTTCACGTGAACAAAAACACTCCAAACGACCACATGAGCGTAAATAGAAACATGTTTCCATGAATTCGAACACATACACGCAGCTATGGTCACATGTTAATAACTAAACAGACCACAAGATGAAGCTGTCGTTATTGTTATAACAGAAGTCCTGACAAAATGATACACATTTTTTATTCAAACTGCCTGGGAACGCCATCATTGAATAAGATGACTGAAATGACAATGTCTGTTATCGTTGCCAGCATCATTGCTTAGCAGATGCAAACCTTGGTCATGATTCATGACTCACTTTAGGCAATTCCGCACTCTTTCCTGACCAACTCAGCTATTCTCTGAATGTCATTCGGTTTTTAACACCATCTGTCCATTAGGCGTGCCAGCTCATGTAAGCCGGCACACTGAGGCCACGTAATGACTGACTCGGTGCATAAGCCAGGGTGTTTGTTCATCAGGTGGGCCACTCAAATAGAGGGGTGGTAGGAAACAGCAATTCAACTGTCCGCCAAATGTAACATCCACCAAGTTATAGACGAGGTTGGGCCCTCAACCACATAGAAGATGGAAGATCCAATACATATCATGGCTACTGCAAGAAAGTTTCCTCTATGTATGCCTATAAAACATAAGGCTTTCAATAATTAAGTAGAGTGATAGAAAAACTGATCAAGATCTGTCACTTCATGTTTTATAACTCGGTGGAGTTGGCTTTAGATCTTTCTGTTTTTCTTTTTATTATATTTTTTAATTTAGTATTTATTATTTTTGCTTCCTCTTTGTATATTAATCGTGTTTTGCAAGAAATCAGTCTAATAGTAGGCCCAACAACAATTGGAAGTAAATTTCTACTAAAGAATCTTCAGTAGACATTACACAAATGTGTTGTTATTAAGTGTTACACATGTAAATAACAATAGGCATCTATTTTTATTTCCATCACCTGTATCTTTTTCATTTTTACTTCCATATTTTGGGAATCTATCATTTTGCTTTAATGTTTACCTTTTATTTTCTAATTATATTCTTAAAGTTATAACCCCCTATCAACACTACTAGGTAATCTTTTATTCCTTTTTTATGCAAGTACATTGCCATGCCATAAGCATGAGTAGTCAAGCTAGTAATATGATGGGGACAATAGAACATTTTGTAAATTATTTATGCATGGAAGTTCTTCAATCCAAGTGACATAGGTGTTGCACTTCTATACTGAGACATGATTTCTTTGTAAATCCAAGGTTGGCCCTGAGAATTTTGGGGCATAAAGCGAAGTTCTACGATCCGGCCCAAATATGGGGCTCATATTTTTTTTGTCCTTGGACCTCTAAATGTGGGACTAATATTTTTTTTTTTTTTATCAAATTAAGGGGCCCAAAGCTATGGCTTTGCCACACTTTGCTCAGGGCCGGCCTGCTAACAAATCATTATCAATGATCGCATTATCTTGAACCGCCAAAAAAGAACATAAAGCCCTTACAAATTGCAAGTAGTTAAATGTTATCTTACTGCATTGGCACATTCATAAAGAGCATATTCAAAAGAAAATGTGAAATAAAGAGCAAACAGAATGAAAGAATTGGAATATTTCCTTGAAATAAAATGATCTTCATCTCTCCAGCATCTCCAATGACTGTGAATCCTCATTAAGCTTTATTGACAACGAAAAAACAGCATTCCTCTGCAAGACCTTTACAAAAATACATAGTGGAATTCCTTCGTCTGCCAATCTTTTCTTCATATGTGAATTTACTCTATTCTCGGAAGCTATGTGTTGGAAGATGACACAGCATCATCTTCACTGTCCGTCCCTGGAGAGTTGTATTTTTTTAACACTCTTTTTTTGTTTTCCTTCCACCACATTTCAGCCTGCTTCCCTTCGAATTTTCTTTTGCTGCACAAGCATCGGAAAAAATTTTAAATGTTGTAATCATCTTGTTTAATTTTTCTGTTGTGTGAGGTGAAACATATTAAATGCACTTGCAAGAAAAACACAAGATGGCAAGGCCTTCCTATGGCTAACTTTAAATGTTAAATGAACCTACCTATAATGGATCCAGGCTTCGAATACACCTACGCTTCCATAAATTTGCACTCACCTCAATTTTGCAATCACCAAACCTATATATCACCATTAGATTTTCACTTAAAAGAATACAAATTAATAAGCCTTGATATTTGAGTTCCTTAAAGTCACACGTTGGGATGATCCAATCGAGTGAAAAAATTACGGAATTTACAGTGCATAGAGAGAAAAAGAGAGAGAGAGAAATCTCAGGAAACCAGTGTGGAGCCTAATAGGATGTCATTCCCTGGGGAGGATGAATGTCACGTCCCCCAATTTGAAACCGGGGAAAACGTGAGGAAAAAAATAGACCAACAATTTTTTTTCTTTTTTTGGGCTTGAATTTTTAATTAGAGTTTATAATGGTTGGAGTGGATGTAGTTTTGATTGCCTTTTTAATGGAGTCTTTTCAGACTTAGATATGGTCATGGAAGGGATGGTGAACAAGATTTTCAAATCCTATGTCAAAAAGAAAGAATAACCTGTGTGGAAATCCTGACTTTAATATGAAATTTTTATTTGTAATGCCCCACCCTACGGGCATGCATGGTGTTGTTTGCTTTGTGGCCTATAAGCCTCAACCGATCAAAAGGCCTCATGCAAAGTAAGAGTATAAACTCTATATATAAGCCCAATCACTTTCCTCTCAATAGTCAATGTGGGACTCGAGGATGTCACAATAAAGGATGAAAATATCTTTGCATGGTTGAGGTTTGGACAAAAAATCTGGTCCATGGGATTAAATAACGCAATAAAAATTTTCAACGAAATATCAAACAGTGAATACAGTCCGAATGAGTAACAAATTAGATTTGATGCCAATTCATAGGAAGGGGATTGGTTGGTGTTTAAGGGGGGGAATGGGATCTTAGGTAGGCCCCACATGAGCTGTTGCTCGTTTTAGTCCCATCAGTGGCATCTCTCATGGCATCAATTCTGTACAAGTAATTTTCTCCTACATGGAAGTCATCGTCAGAGACAATGTGTTGTGATTGAGTTGAATGCTTTAATAAGATAGTGCGTCTAGCAGATCAATGCAGTCAAGAACAAGCAGCTGCTACATATTCATTCATTCATAATATATTTCAATAATCAGAAGCGGCTATTAAGTAGTCTCATCATCATCACCATTATCATCCAAGGTGAGTGTTTGTTGATCTAGGGTCAACTACTACGGTTAGACTTTAAAAACAAGCTATGATAGAAATTTCTATGTCATGAAAGTGAACACTCTGCATGTGTGTTGTAGAGAGAGAGAGAGAGAGAGAGAGAGAGAGAATGTGTTTATGGGCACAGACTTGAAGGTTACACTAAGGAAAGGAATATAACATACAGATAACACTTCAAAACGGAATTTATAATGACCTATTGCTCATATCTCCTGGAAAACATATAAGAAAATGGGTATCTTATCTGCTTTACGCTTTGAGTAAACCAAGCAAAAAGTTTAGTTTCCATTAAGGATAAATCTACAAGTAATGTGCCTTAAAAATTGGTCAGGGAAAACAAAGTTTTGAGAAAAATATAATTTTGTTATCTTGATCATTACAATTTCAGACAAACAAATTTGGATCTGAAAAAAGATTCCAATTCTCAATAAGGATTAAATCTTCATCCTACTTCACACTTTGCAGGAGTAATAAATTATAGTTAATAGCTTTCTTACATTTTTTTTTATGATGAGGAACCGACGGATCTCCTTTGCAGTTGATCAGTGATAAAACCCTAGATACACAACATCACCCACTAGCATTGTGCCTTGGGCAAGGCCACAAATGGTTCAACACCAGCAGGACCTCCAGCTCATTACTGGACTTCCTAACCACTCAAACAATGTAAGTGTGGGTAACAAGTTAACTATTTAAGTGTGGGTACAATTTAAGTGTGGGTGTGGGTACAATTTATGTATGGGTTTGGGTTCAATTTAATTTAGTGTGGGTAAATGATAATTGAAGGCAAGATAAAGTGGAAAATAAGAAGAAATTGAGATGCGGTTTTTTTTTTTTTTTTTGTTATAGATGGTGAATTCAATGGTGAATTTAGCTCTAGTACCATGTAAACTCGCAGAAAATTAAGAAGAAAAGACCACCATAAAATATAGGTACTGCAACAAAACTAGCAAGACATGAATTACCCAGGGAAAGAGACTGTTGATGCATAAGCATCTATGTTTCAACAACTATGATCTTTGCTTAATCTAAAAGTTATGTATGGGAAAATATGAGAAAATATTTGGATGTACGAGAACAAATAGTTCAATTGAACAAATTGCCTACCTCAAATAGTACAACATCACTCTACACAATTTTAAGGCAGTGGTCTCCTTCGACTGGGCTCCATACTTCTCATTCACAGTCCAGCTCGTGGGGGTCCAATTAAATGTCTACTAATCAGTGGCTAGGGTACATGGAAAGGTCTCCTTATGGATAAAGGTTAGCAAAAGTGTCAGCACCATCAAATTATCCTAGCCCTTGATTTAATAGCCATAAAGTTTTATAGTCTTCTAACCATAATTTTTTAGAGATTTAATCCAATGGTGAATAAAAGATTTGATGAGAGTGAAATTACGCCTAGTGCTAGATCATGGGGAAATGAGAGTATAAAAGGGCCTCCACTGATGAAAGGTGGATTGCATATAAGGTCTTAGTAAAACATCATTGCACTTACACAATACAATGGATTGATAATATTAATACTACGTACTTTTTATCCATCCGAAGAAAACAAGTAACTAAAGATATGATTGGAGAAACATCCTCATAATCAGTGAACTGAACAACATAAATTTCATTAAAAACAAAAGCAGTAGATTGGTGATAGATTCATGATGCTGCTGAAAGAAAGAAAGATAAACTCATTACTAAAGATAAATTCATTACTACCTGAATCTAACTCTTTTGAAGACTTTGGTCCCATTATGAAGTTGAGCAAAAGTTACATAGACACCGGGCTCAAATTGCTCGGTGAGATTTGCTCCTCCCTCATCACTGACTCTAACTGAAGATATTTTAGGCGATCTTGTGTCATTCTCTGTGATCTGGTTAGCCTCCCTGAAATTGCCATTACCGTGTTGAACAGTACCTTCATTAGCACCATCACTAAAATCATCCATCCGTTGATCTTGTATATTGGCAGTCCCTTCATTCATCAAGAAAGGCTTATCAAGTGAATTTTTATAATCAAAGACTGAAAAATCAGTTGGTCAAGTATGTACATTCTGATGCATGATTTCCACCATTCTTCAGTAGAGCTTCCACTTGGGCATTCAATGCTCTTGAGTGGTTAACATCATAAACCTCAGGAGCTAACTTAGCAGCCATATCATTCATCTGAATAACATGTAAACACAATTAGCTAAACCCAGTATCTTCAACTTAACTCAAATATAGCCTTGATGTTTGCAATGGATTGGGTTTCAACCAAGGTTCTAAAGGTTGTCGCATTGATGGATTGACCTGCATTGGATGTGAATTATGCAGCTCAGGTCGCATTGACCTCCCTCGGGTGTGGGTTGAAGTTACATGACTCATTTTAAAAATGGGTCAGATACAGGTTGGACTTCCACCTGCAAATGCCCCTTCTCAACCCAACCCATTTTGACCTGACCTGACCCATTTTTCCACACATGGAAGTAGGAATGAGTATATAAAATGAAACCTACAGATGGCTTCAATAAAAGATGATATAAAGGAATGCCATTTTTTGGTGGTTCAATTGTTTGATATTTACAATAGTCTATTTTACACCGATAAAAAAAAAGTCTATTTTACATGGAATAATGAGCTGTAGGCTAGCTTTTGTTGGGCTTTTTCTAGCCTGCAACTTAGCTTAAATATTACCTTAATGTTGAAATGAATTGGATTTGAGCAAAGATTCTAAAGGTTGGGTAGGGTTACCAGGCCCATGTTTGGTGCAAGAGAAAGTCACTTGACTCATTTTAAAACAAATGACAATGTAATATGAAACCTATGGATGGCTCTGATGGAAGATAAAATAAAGGAATGTCATTGTTTGGATGGTTGAACTTATGCACAAAAGGTCAGAATCATGTCACTCACTCATGGTTTAAGATGCACAATGGTAGGGTCCAAGGCTTCCAGAGTCACAATGATCATCCAAATGGTGGGACACGCATGTGATTGGATGGACAGGCAGATCGTATTGGATTGATGGAGATGTTGAAAGTCCTAAAGATTCTAAAAGACTCTAGGATAGTATTAAATGGTGTAGAGTTCCCAAGGGTATTCTTGTAGAGTATGGAATGTGTAGAATATGTATGGTGTTGGGAAAAGCGGCGCAGCCGAACCTATGTCCAAATACGAACATGGGTACGGACACGGATACGGGGATCGGGGATACGAATATGCACGTTGGAAAATTTAGGACACGGATATGGATATGGGTGTCCTAAATTTTCCTTTAAATTACATTTTAATTAATGAAATTATTACTGTTTATGTTCAATTCTAATATTTTCTACATTGAAAAGTAAGAAAACTCAAAGAAATAAACGAAATAGTAGACTTACTAAGTAGGATATTACTAAACTTATACCCCGGAAATATCGGTGTAGTATCAAGTACCAGTACAAGTATCGTATCGTACATTGAGCTTGTACAAGTATCCGGGTATCATAGAACGAAACTTACCCACGATCAATGTATCAATCACGAAGAACACACAATCACACCATCAAGCAATCACACACGTGACACAGCAGTTTTTCGTAGTTCAGCAACTTTGCCTACATCCACGGAGGAAAGAACTCATCTATTATGATCCCATCTCAATCCCCTCAGATCTAGGGTTACAGTACATCAATATATATAGTTTTCGCTTTCTTGGCCAATAAGTAAATCCATATATAATGACTAAAGTACCCCTAACCCTAAACCTCAATTTTGGCTAAACCAAATGACCGATCCAACTAAATTGGAATACAAGACAAAACCCAACAATCTCCACCTTGGCTTGGATTCCGCAAATCCTCAGAGCCACCTTGAGATACCTGGTAATGTCTTCATACACCTTGCTGAATGGTATGTCACTACATCGATGGCGTAGTCTTCTCTCTTCAACACCCTAACATATTGAACCAGCACTTCACGCACCTCGATGAAAAGTATGCTTCCACACACGCTATGACCTAGCGCAGTTCCTACACCCCCTAGCCCGTATATAGAGACAATCTCATCATTGTCTGGTGTCGATCAAGTCCAAACCGACTTGAGACTTCCCATAGTTACCTCCTTTGACCTCAACACCATCGTCTTGAACCTTCAAAGTGCTCTCCATTTGTTGCCATATACATGCATCTTTACAATACAATGAACCTAACTTCCATCCATCAAGACAAAATTGAAGGCCTCTCCAAATCCAAATCTCACTATTACCTGTGAATCCTTCCTTCTGTTTACATCCCGGTGTTCTTTTCGTTAAACTTGCAACTGTCCTCTTATAGCCTGTTTTGGTGGGTTGAGCATAGTACATGTGGGTTAAGTATGACCCCATGCTAAACTGGCTTACTCCAACCTGAATTGGACTACTTTTTCCGAGAAAATCATTTTTGTTCAGATTTTCATGGATTTCCACTACATGATATCATCAAAGACCCATCAATCCATCTTCCGATTATCTTGCCACATCTAAGTCCACCTAAACCACAAATTTCCTCCTTATTATTTGATGTCTCCTTCACTGCTCCACCTAAAAAAAGATCCCTTATCAACCTATAGAGATTTCCGATCATCTCACCCTCCATGATGACCAATGTTCCATTTTCCACCTTCATAACTCCAACTGCTACAATGCACTTACAGCCTTTGAAGTCTAAGGCACCAAAAGAAATCCACTTTCTTCATAAACCCGAAACATATATCACATCCATTACGATTTGAATAACATCATCATACACCTAGATCTCTACCGCTCTTATCTCAAATGCTCATCAATTTACATTCTCCCCCATAAGAACAGATCCATCAACAATGAGAATTATTTGTATCAACTAATCTCTAAGTGAACATATGATAGGAAGAATCTAAATCCCAATACCATGAATCATTAACTCGATCCATACCTATAATGACCAAAAGTGATTCCCTGTCATCCGAATCAGAGTTTTCTTACAACAACCTCCTTCCGATTCTAATTCTTTTGCTTCTGCTTCCACTTTGGCATGTCGCTCCTTCCCGATCCCTTCAGTGCGAATCTGAGCTTTCCATCAAAGTACTCGGAGTAATCTTCTATTCATGACATCAAGTAACACTTTTCAATCATTTATGTGCCACGGAGTTTAACACTCTTGCCTTCTAATCCCTAAAGTCGTTTCCAACAAACACTTCAATTTGGCCCATGATGCTTGAATCCATTGCTATCATCGTGAATCTGTCAGTTTTTCAGTCCCCCAATTTTCTACCCATCAAACTGCCAATATCTTCTTTTTGCCTTGTAGATCATCACCGCGAGTACGCTGGAAGAAATGGACCTGAAATCCTACTTCGAATAGCTTCGATGTTGCAAAAATAGTTTTCTGCACTCCGATTGGTCAAACCTGCTTGTTGACCATTGAGCTGCCCATCTTCTTCCACACACACAGATCTACTCGCAACGAGTCTGTAAGCACAAACGGATCTCTGATAGGACATCGGGCGATCAAGATATAACAGAAACAATTTCAGCCATTGATCCTGTCAAACTACTTTTAACCACTTTGCTCTCGTCACTTTGCACCTGCTTCAGTGGGCTGGATTGCTACAAACGGGCTAGGTCGACTTGACCTGAACTCAAAATAACCTGGCATCTAGGCTGGCCTCTGCTGTGAGACAGGTTAGGTCAACCTTACCCAAACCAAACTTGAACTAAACTGCTGCTGGGCTGGGTTTCTCCACATATCAGGTTGACCTGACCCAAACCTGACCTAGACTGGAACCCAGGTCTTCTTCTTTATCCTTCGCTCTATTTTCTACAACAGAACCCAGTTCGCAAAAAGCCCTAAACCTCTTCATTTGTTTTTCATGGCAACTATGAAGGCCTGGTTGCAAGCGGGCTGCAAAAACATTGGCGACACAGCATCAGGCAATGGCACCTCGGCGATGATTGGTGTGGTGGTGTAGATTGCTGCAATCTGCAATCAGCAACTAGTCACAGCCCCTTCTCCAGTTTGCAACTCCGCTTTACATTCTGCTTTTCTAATTCCCACCTCAGCATTCCGGATCTCTGTCTCTTCCTTGACAAGAACTGCGCAAAACCCAGGCTCCACCCTCTACTTCTCAATCACCTCCCTGGCTGAGTTCTGCTACTCCAAGCCTGGACAGCCTTCTCCGTTCCACAGCAGAGATGATCCGGACCACCACCAAATCTACAATGATGAGACCTCATATGTATCCAATTGATCTGCTCAAATCCGAAGTTCAAACTTGGTCTCCTTCTCTGATACCAGCCATGAGAACCCGGTCCTTCAACAGGAAGATCAATCCCAACAGAACTGCTGATCCTCTTCTTCCCTTGCAGATTCAATCTGTCAATCGCATTACTCGAGCAATCTTTACCTCACTCAGAAACCCGAGGAACTCCACCTCGGCTCTGATACCACTTGTTGGGAAAAGCGGCATAGCGAAACTTACCCATGATCAACGGATCAACTACGAAAAATATACAATCACACATATGGCACAGCGGTTTTACGTTGTTCGGCAACCTTGCCTACGTCCACGGAGGAGGATCCCATCTTAATCTCCTAGGATCTAGGGTTACAATACATTAATATAGTTCCTGCTTTATTGGCCAACAAGAAAACCAGTTCATAATGAATAAAGTACACCATCAAACAATCACACATATGGCACAGTAGTTTTACATCGTTTGGCAACCTTGCCTACATCCACGGAGAAGGATCCCATCTCAACCCCTAAGATCTAGGGTTACAATAGATCAATATAGTTCCTGTTTTCTTGGCCAACAAGAAACCCATACATAATGAATCAAGTACCCCTAGCCTTGAACCTCGGTTCTGGCTAAACTAGACAACCGATCCGACTAAACCGTAATACAAGACAAAACCCAATATATGGAGTATTCCAAATATTGCAAATAAGTATAAGATTAGGTTAGAGTTATGTGGAAGTTTCTTGAGTAGAGTACACAAGGTTCCTCATCCGTTAATGAATGACATGTGGATAGATCTTAGTCATTCATTGTATGAGGTAGAAGTATAAATAAGGTTCTTTGGATTCATTTGTAACCAAGTAAGTTTTTAGAAGCAATTGAGAAAACTCTCATCTCTGAGTGTTCTCTCTACTTGATGTGCAAGTGTGTTAGCATTGATGTGTGTCTAAGGGCTAGACTGACGATGGGTATTCACTCGGTCCATCCGTGACAATCAGCTCCAATTCAGTGTTGGACGGTGTTATTACTTACAAGACCAAGGAACTAGAAAAAAGGGGAGACCACTAAGACCTTGGGTGCAGTGAGAGAAGGCATGTTAGTGGGGTTAACATGGTTTATAATATGTTTATTGGAAAAACAAAACCAACAAAGGATACCCAGATTAGGTTGGACTAGGCTACCATGTTAATGTAGTGGCCTACCCTGCCTTCAGTTGCGCACAAGTACACACAGTCTGAGATGCAGTCCCACTCATTTACCCTCACAAATGCAGCATATTCTTTCTCTCAATGATAGAAAAAGCCATAGCTTGTTCTCTTTTTGAAGAAGAAAAAGATGAAGATAATGCCAAGCCCCTCGAAAATATGATGATGACAATGACAGATTATCCAAGAAACCGTGGTTAAAGACTGTGTGAGGAAATAGGAATGATTTGGTGATCAGATTATAACGACAATAATAGAAGTTCAATTAAATACCTGGCTTGTTAAAGACATTATGAGTTCCTTTGCAACATTACATCTAGAGCATTCCTCTGAAGTCAATGAAGCAGCTTCTTTAGCTTTATTTTCTGATTTCTGCACATCCACTTTCAAATTTTTTACCTGAAAGTGTATATGAAAGGAAAGAATAAAATTAATTTTTTTATTGGTAAGAACAATTTATATTAAAGGGAGAGTGACAAAACAACCAGCCCTGTAACAAGAATTAAAGGGACAAGAGGGCTATAACCCTCACCTAAAAATCAACATAAATATATGAAAATAGATCTTGTACTTGCCTGGGCTTGTAACTTCAGGACTTCTTGGTTCAAAAGATCATTTGTCTTCTTTAGGCTGTCAACAATACCTCTAGAGAAAACAGGGGAAGTACAACGTGGAGGGCTTGACCTCCTTGAGTATGGTGATGCAGGCCTTAAAGTCATTGTTGGTTGTGGTGGTGGTGATGATGTAACAATTGGCTTTAAAGCATGTTGAAGTACATTCAGAGAACTCTCTTTCAGATGTGACAATGATGGAACTTGGGGCCGAATCGAAAACGATTCAGGTATCACCCCTTGTTTACCTGTTTTGACTTCAAGATACTTGGAAGCCTCAATTTTATTAGGATGTAATAGAACCTTTGAAGATCTTATTTCTCCCCTGTCAAACTTCTCCCTGTTATCAATTGAACGGCGTGGGGCCACTGTTTTCTTAACATTAGTGGCGGAAACAGACTCTGATGCTTTTAGTTTTGCATAACAAGAGTCACATACACGATGTGGTTTGCCTGTAGTTGGAGCCAATGCAGCCTTGAGAACTTTCTTTGAGCTGCAAGCATGACAGTGCACCAGTCCACAGTTATAACAGTTGTGACGTTTTCGAGTAAATCCAAATGCTTGTCTACAACCTGAGCAAACTGCCTGATCTGCACCAGAAACCCATTTATGGAGGCATATACTTGCTGTGAAATTTGAACCACAGGATATACTTTTAACGTGTCTATCTCTTAAAGCTTCCACAAGGGTGGGTATTTTCCGGTCCTCAACGTCCCCATGTCCCAACCTTCCATTAGCACCTTTACCCCAAGTGAAAACTTCACTTCTTGCCGTCAAAACAGCAATATGATAAGCTCCACAAGAGATCTCATCAACAAACTCGCCTACCAATTTACCTTGTACAAAGCAGGGTACCTTACCATCAGACCGTGGATTGCCCAGTTGGCCATGAGTAGTGCTTCCAATTGTAACAACACGCCCGGTTGTTGCAAGGGCCACAGTAATACTATGCCCACAGGCCAGCTGGTGGAAGTTATAGTCAATAAGTGCTGAGACACATGTGGGAACCAACCGCGGTTCCTTATCCCCATGGCCCAAACAACTTTTGTTTGCATCACCCCATGTGAATAATTTCCTAGAAAAATTGTTTCCACCCTGCTGTCCAATAACCTCAACAATTGCAGCCGTATGCCATACTCCACATGCAACTTTAATGGTCTTCAATCCCATCAGAGATTCAACTTCTCTTGGATATGCAACATTTCTTCGATCACCATGGCCCAAAACACCAAATGTTCCATCACCAAATGTAAACAATTTCCCATTAGAAGTTATCAACGCTGAATGCCATGTACCACATGCAACAGATAATATTTGAAGTCCTTCCAGAGAACCACATACTCTTTTCGGTATCCAGTGGCTGACATCAGTTCCATGACCAAGAATGCCAGCATTATATGAACCATCTCCCCAAGAATATAAGTCACCAGTGGAAGATACAGCACATGTATGATACTCACCACAGGCAACAAAATCCATATTGCGAAGTGCCAAAAAGTCCACAAGTTGAGGCTGACTAAAAACTGTGTCAATTCCATGACCAAGCCGCCCTCCAGATTCCTCTCCCCAAGTAAATATCTCACCTTGTCTTGTAACAAGAGCAGCATGCCGGACACCACAAGCTATCTGCTGAACATCTAAGACTACGCTTGACTCTAAGGGCTTAGGAACTAGTACATCTGATTTTGAACTGAACAAGTTCACAGATCCATCAGCCAGAGTCCCATCACACCAAACCTCTCCCCACACATAAACATCACCTAAAGATTCACAGTCATCAGGTCCAGACCCAAGGCTTGAAAAGCTAGGTGCTACACTTGAAACACTAAGTCGGAAACCATCTGAGGTACTATTTCTTGACTGCATATTTGCCTGGTCCCCACATCTGACCTTGCCAAATTTAAATGAGGGTCAATTCAACCATGAGAAATACTTGAAATGATCTCTGCTGTTGAATTTAAAGGATGGACATATTGAATGAAGTCCCCTATATCCTGATAAACACCAACAACAACAGCAACAACAATAATAATGATGATGATAATCAGATGTGTCTATGTGAGCAAAAGCAATTAGTTTAATTGCTAAAAATTATTGTACACAGGAAAATATAAAGAAATGTAGCTTAAAGGTGTGCTTTCTCAACAATAGAACTTCAATGTCATAGACAAGTTTAAAAAATTGATAGAGAACGTGCAATCAAAAAGAAGTTTTAAGAGAGAAAACAGAAACTTGTCCATAGCAGTTATTGGACACAAAAATCTAAGAAAATGTAGCTTGACAGTGTGCTATCTCAACAATAGAACTTCAATGTCATTGACAAGTTTTAAAGATTAAGAACTTGCAATCAAAAGAAAATTTAAGCAAGAACACAGAACACTTGCCCATCCCCCACATACACATGGTAACTATAAAAAACGAAGTTTATTTCTACCAGCAAGGGGACTTTTTGAGTGAGAAAGGCTCAATTGAATCATTACTGATGTTTTTTATTCAGGTCACAGCTCTGGTCCACTGCATGGATCTGAACAAATTCCAGTTCTGGGCTGGGCTCATAGGGCTCACAACCGCAGACTCCAATACCCTAATGCCATTACTGTATAATATGAGCCAGAAGTTATTGCTTTATCTAAATGACATATTAAGAAAGTATTTTATTTATTTAATTTGGAAAGTATTGAAGCATTAACATGTATTTACTAATGTAGATTGCAGGGCCTGCAATAGTTGCCTTTCGACATTTGTAATCTACAATGTTCCATTTTCCATTTTGGCGTTTCATATTCTCTAACAATTCTTACTTAATCCTTGCCCTCCTCTCTCTCTCTCTCTCTCTCTCTCTCTCTCTCTCTCTGTACCTCTGGTTGTCCTTGAATATAAAAATCTCTCTCTCTCTCTCTCTCTCTCTCTCTCTCTCTCTCTCTCTCTCTCTCTCTCTCTCTCATCTGCCCCTCCTGGAATGCCATAAAGAGAGAGTATGGGAATACCCTGTTCGTAGAAGCACTGAGCAGCCTCTTCTTCTCAACAAAATAAAATACTTAATTTAGACTCAATCCTATCAATGGACAAATACCTCATTAACAAATGATTCATAACTTCAAATCATGTTAAAATCGCACCTAGGGCCGCGTGCTTGCACTAATTGACATATGTAAATGATGCACATGCATAATGGTTATGCATGATCATGTTTTTTTGTTCACATTTGAGCATGTGATGTGTAAATGAGATGTGAAAATGGTGTACATAAGGCCATTTTCACAACTAAATAAAAGTGAAACTCTTTCTCATCCCCCACTTGTAAAAAGGAGCCAGTACATGCTTCACATGGTGATTGCATATGATGGTGCAATTGGTCAAAGGATCAAATCCCACCAACCACTTCTTCTTTTATTCCTGTAGACCCTATATTTGTAACACCAACTGTTCTATTTGTCAATTGAACCAATAAACCCCAAGATCATTAATCTAATTATCTTATATCTTCATAGATTTTTGAGTAGTGTGTGAAAAGTCTACAAATCCAAATCTATAGATGTAATTTTGTGTACTTTTTTGGCCATCAATTCATGATCCAATAGATTCAATATTCTCATATTAATGATAAGTGTCAAATCATTTAATTCCACACCTTCAGGTCTTCATGGATTTTAAGAAATTTATGAAAAACATCCAAATACATCTAAAGCCACTAGATTTACTCAATTGAAAATGGTGACTTCTTGTTTCACATGCAACATTTTCATATACAACAGTTGTATCTGTAACATTTACAAATGCAATATATACCTATTTTCCTATCCCATGTCTAAAAGGCAAACAACCCTGTAGGCTCATTAGATAGGTAACCAAATAACCCATCAACTGGACCTATTTTAAATGCCGATGGTCCTCATTTGATACTCAAGGGATGTTCATATTAAAACATAAAAAGGAAGAAAAATAGGATTTGGATTGCTTACACTCAAAACAGTCAAAAGACTCCCAACTTAAAGTTAAAAACAAAACTTTCTGACCAATATAAAAGCTTATGTAAGTACAGGGGTGGAACTAAGGGGCGACAGAAAAAAATACCTTAGGTTAGGAGGAATTTTATAATGTTTTCACTTATGGCCCCCACAAGAAAAAAACAGTATATAGTGGGCCCCCAAAAAAAATTTTCTGGTTCTGCATTTGCATAAATACAACCCAACTCCAACCGGAATGTGCTTAAACAACTGCAATTCCATAGCATGTTGTTACTAAGAGAATCCGTGAACACAGTATACCACATGTTTTAGAGGAGAAAACTAATCAATTTCAACCTTTATTTCCCTACTTTGTACTGAGGGTAAGGATTCTGAAGTTCACCAGCAAAAGATATAGAGGAATTTACATATTAGATGACATATTTAAAATAGTCAGTGGACACAAATGCTGAATCTCTATTCTAGTTATGTAGAATTGACATTTTTCTTTCTTTTATTGATAACATGACTCAAACCCACAACCCCATGGTAGCAATGGTAAGCACCTTCTACTGTGCCATGGGCTCTTGTCTTGCACTTGCAATGTGTGGTGGGTAACAAAACTAAAATACTATATATAAGGCATGGAGAGTGCAAAGTAGGAAAGAAGAATATTTGTGAGAAGGATAAAAACCTACGTCAGAACCCCTATCAAATTTAAGACTTTCGTGTTGAGCTGGAGAAACCAATGCCTTAAGGCCCGCAAACCACAAGTCTGCCTCAGTTTTATCCTTGCAAATCTACAAAGACAAAGAAGTGAAGGGTAAATTGTAATCTGAAACTATCATCCAAATACATTCTATATTAGTGTAAGAATAGTAATATGAATGTATAAAATTTCACTAACCAGATCAAGAGACTGATCACCATTATTATAGATAAGAGACAATGACAGATAGTCTTTTTCAGAGCATAAATATCTCTTAAAAACAGCCTGAAGATAGTAAGTAAACAAGGGACAGGATAAGTTTCTTGTTATTGTTGATTGTAATATCAAATGATATATAACATTAGATAAGAGAGGATTACAAGAGAACCCAGGTAAAATCACATGTTCTCAGAACACAGTCCAATAAACCTGACAGCATTAAACTCACAGTTCTCTGTCCAGGGACAATCCGTAAGACGGAAGCTAACTTTAGATTTCTTTCCTCTCCATGTGAAAACCAGATCAATGTTGTTTCATCCTGTGAATAGAATAATGATTTGAGGACTCATTTAACCACATTCCACCAAAAAAAAAAAAAAATGAAAGATGAGACCATGCTTCAGGACACCAAGAAAAAGTATAAAAAACTGAATAAATGCCTAGCTAAGAATTTCAAATAGTTTTTTTATTCATGAATAAGTTAAGTGTCACCATGAATAAGAAAGAACATATTTCAAATGTGTCACCTATTATACCAAAAGAAACATATAAGAGTCAGATTTTTTTGTGGTCCTAGATTCTAGAACCAATACAAGATGATAATAATAATAATAATAATAAAGTCTACCAAAGGAATCAAAACCACAGCTACCCTTTCTTGGACGAGAACTTTGATTTCAAAAACTTCTACACTTGTAAGTTAGACAGTCAGATTCATATATTAGTGATCATGCAATGTGAAGTTACCAACGCACCTGAACTTTGATGTATTAGCTTCATGTGTAACTCCAATGATCTATAGTTCACCAGCACCATCATCATCGTCATAGAAGCATCTGTCCCATATATCTGAGGTCAGATTTCTGAGTTCTACCTTTCCACTTAACCTCTGTTAATGGCATTCTTATAGTAGAACTTGCATTAAAGTAGGGCAAGGTTTTTTTCTATAGCAATCTGACAATCTGATATAACCCTCCTGCATTGCCCAGGCTAATTAGGACCATCAGTGTCCATCACATAAGGAAATACTAAACACAAAAAACATTATAATATGTGCAAAGTTTGATGGATTTTGTTTCTTTAGGGGTGAATAAATTCATTGATTAAAACCAATAAAGGATACAGCTGATTGGTGTGAACAATTTAGCCAACCTATGTTCTAATTCATCAACTTTCCCTAAAAGCAAGCTTAAAACCAAAGATGCTGAATATTTCATAATATTTTACTTCACAAAGTTCAAACTGTACATAGATGAAATATAACAATTAAAATCTACTAACCCAAAAGTGAGAGGTAACTCACAGCAGAAACTCTGAATGGGCGAAATTTGGGCTTCCCTTTCCGACTATACTTGATTAATTGAGTACCTTTCTTCAAAGCAATAAGTGCCTTCAACGGAGTCAAATGGAAAGAATCTTAAGCGAAAGGGACCATGTGATGTTTATCAGAAATTGACAAAATGATTCAAAAGTACTAGCAGGTATTCCAATTATTCTTGAGATCCTTGAAGTTAGAAGGGTATTATGGTGCAAAAACCTTTAATTAAACATTTTAAGGCTATGATAAAACCACCTTGCCATAAAATAATGAGTCATATCCACCTAGATTTTGTTTGGTGCTACATTTTGTTTCTAAACATAAATAAGTTATAGTGCCCCTTCCATCCCTCGGCTTATAGTACTTTGCCAATATTCAACTGTTATTTGAAGATCTGGACGCATTTGGATATGTCACAATTCACAGATGCCTCCATCCGTTTGTTTTCACTGAAGACAGAGAAATTGAATAAGAGAAATTGAATAAGTAGGATTTATATCAAAATAGTAAAATAAGTAAATAAATAAAGACTATATGTCAATTTGAAAAAATGAGTATCAATTAACCTTGTATGGGAAATGAATAAACTTGGAGAATTTTGAAATTTTCAAATATAGTGGAATTCCTAAATCCTCCCTTGTACTTAAGCATCCACAAATTCCACTAAAAAGCCAAAGGGGTTGGAATTCCTAGACTTCCAAAGCTCATTTTAGATCTTTTAGGTAGCTAGAATTTTGAAATTCTTGTGAAAAAAAGTCACATCTGTAAATGTAGGGGACTAAATATCACACATGTCCTAAAAAAAACCCAATATGGCAATTTCTTGTAAAAAACTATAGTAAGGAACAGAACCTTAGTTATTCATTTCCTCTCTTCCTTATATTTTGTTTACATAGAAGAAAATATTATTTTATGCTTTAATATTATTTAATGCTTTTTTTTACTTAAATTCAGCTTTTAATCTTAATTTTAGGGCACTCGTGGATTGGGCTGCCAAAGCCCGAGTGGGGCCCAGCCCGCTTTGGAACAGGCTTGATCCTTAGGATTTAGCAATAGGGCCGAGCTTGGACCAAAAAATGGAGCCCTTTTAATATATGGGCTAGGCTTGGGCTCAATGGTAGAAAGTCCAAAGGCCGGGCCTGAGTGAGAATGCAAAAAATTGTATTGTGTTTATAGAGGGACTCAAACACATTATATCCGCTTCAAATTCATGCATCACAGCCAACTAAGCTACACTCATATGCAATTGATGGAGGCCTTTTTTCTTATTAATGAAATATTATTAACCTAGGCTCGGGCTTAGCCTCTTTTATGCAAGCTGGACTTGGGATATGGATTGAAGGCCTGATTCAGACCTCGGCTTCACCCGAAGGGTTAAATTTCAGACTGGGCATGGTTATTGTTTGGCCCTGCCCATGATCCTAAGGGTTAAATTTCAGACTGGCCTTGGTTATTGTTTGCCCTGCCCATGAACGTCCCTAATTAATTTAAGCTATTTGTGGTATAAAACCCTATGTATTCAATTCCTACGCATTGTAATGCAAACAAAGAGGCCCATAGTAAAAACAAGTTTATTCCTAAAATCATCGATAGCCCATTAATACCAGGAGAATTTGAAAATAATAATTTCATGGTATTTTTCAAAAATATCTACATTTTATAAATTATAAATATTCATTATTCTAAATATAGGACCTCCCCCTGGAATGATATGACCGTTGTACAAGGAATGGTCCAGCATGTGGGCCCACTTGGAAGACAATCATGTTTGAGATCGGGATTTGAAAGGTCTTCTTATGTTGAACACATCTGAGGTAACTAGTTTCAGGGCCTCAAATTTGTCCAATCCTAACCATTGAATAAGGCCCCATTTCCACTAAAATTTACATGATCAATTAAGGGGCCAACAAAATTGGATAATGGTCAAACTAGGACCGGTGGCAATCTAAGGGGCATCATAAGATGAATGATTAAGATTGACTATATTCCGGTTGTTTGTTTGCGCTCATTTGCATATGTAATTGATTTACATGCGTAAAGAATTTTGAATCTGAATAATTCAAATAACGAATTCTAAGATTTGGAAAAGAAAAAGGAAAGTAAGTCTGAATGGAACCTGATCGACACCACGCGCAGAATTCCTACCCATTCCATCTCAAAACCAATCCTACGAAACGGTCGTAGAAACTGCATCAGGTGTGACAATGAGGATGAACTCAACACTGCTGTCTTCTTCATAGATGATGATTTCAATCTGCAAGATTAAAGTTTCTTCTTTCGATACATCAAGAGATGAATACCTTCAATCAAACAGATCCTAGAAAACCATCTAAGGGTGTTCTTGCTGGAATCTTTATATGGATTCTGATTGGTGAAAAAGAGTGAATTTTTATTCAGAAAATGAAGATTTGAAGGAGAAAAGGAGAAATGAGGAGAACGTAGGAGAATGTTTACAATGTCTTTGGTTTGTTTCTTGGGGGAATGAAGAGTTCCTTGTCTTGTCAGGTGAAAAGTGGTGATGGTTAGTTAACGGGGACACGTGGAGGGCATGGCACTCAGCATCCGAGTTCGGATCCTTGGAGGCCCTTTAAACCAAAGAGTGCGGATCACCACTGGCAGATATTACACGAGAGCCATGCATGCAACACATGCATGGAAATCCCCCCAACCAAACATACGGCTGTAATTCAAAATCCTAGTTGACCGTAGACTCCCTCCATTGTAATTCACAATCTCAATCCATTTCTCATCATCCCCAAAGAAGCCATTCTCCAAAATTTCTTCCTGGGTTCCCCACAATCAATTCAAACATGACGGCGTCCAACGAATTCATGGACGCAGAGGAACAGCAATACCAAGAAAGCACCCCTCCAGCAGAGCTCAGGGAAAATGAGAAGAAGGCATTTCTTGAGTTCAAGAACAAAGTTCAAGAAGCCATCCTCAACAATCATATATTTCAGCCCTCAAATGCAGAGGAATTGCCAAATTCAAGCTCTCAAAACGAGACCCAGGTGCCAGAATTCGATTCCAGCGAAAGAGCAACTGATATTTCCATGTGGGGTGTGCCACTTGTGCCAGATAGAGGCCTTGAGGAAACAGACACAGTCCTCTTGAAGTTCTTGAGAGCCAGGGATTTTCGGGTTTCCGACGCTTTCGACATGCTCTGCAAGACAATGAGATGGAGGAAGGAATACAAGATTGATGGGATAATGGATGAGGAGCTAGGTTCTGATTTGAAGAATGTTGTGTATACGAATGGAACAGATAAGAAAGGGCACCCTTTGTATTACAACGTTTATGGGGCCTTCAAAGACAAGGATCTGTACCAACAGACCTTCGGGACAGAGGAGAAATGTGACAAGTTCATGAGGTGGAGGATTCAGATCATGGAGAAGGGAGTCAGGAACCTGAGCTTTAAACCTGGTGGGGTGTGTTCAATGGTTCAGATTACCGACTTGAAGAACGTGCCGGGCCCCGCAATGAAAGAGTGGCAGAATGCAACCAAGAAGGCTGTGACCATCCTTCAGGACAATTATCCTGAATTTCTTGACAAAAATGTAAGTGTTCCAATGATCCATCTAAGGATGCTCCTGGTTTTCCCTATAGCAATATCCAATCATTTACAGTTTGGGATTGGATTGAGCAATGAAGGAAACAAGTATAAGTTCAACCGAAATGGGTTGTAGATTTCAACACGACCCCAGAGTTAAGAGGATCCACGGGTCGAATTGGCAGGCCAAATTTTAATGAGTAAGATTAGATCAGGTTTACTTAGGGATGGCAATGGGATGGGTATAAAAGCGGACCTGCGACCGACCTACTCCTATTAAGGGTAGCTTTGGTATGGTTTTCTTTTGTGTGTGTGGGGGGGGGGGGTGTTTTCTTATCCCAACCCACCTCGCCTCAAATTTATATATATATAGTGCTTTGATCCTGTGAGAACCATTGTCACACACTTACCGTGGGAAACTTTTATAGGGCCACTTGTGAGTCTCATTTGAGAATGGAACTGGGGGGATGGAAAAATCTATATATGAACACCACAAATATCAAAATTGGCTCTAATCACATGTTTTTAACTCCTTTATCAATGGCGCACAAATCCAATTCATTTGGATTGGTGCACAATCCATCTAACGATCCAATAAATTCGAATATTTTAAATAAATATTCATACTTATATATATTCACAACGGTCCAATATATATATGTATACACATACATACATACTTATTATTAAAGTGATAGGAGATACTCATATCGTGTAGGTGGTTTTTGGACTTAGCATAAGGCATGTGGAAAGAAAATGTAGCATGTTCGACTTCTACTCACATATTCTCCTATGTGCTTTTTTACATATTTTAAAAGTTTTAAACTTTAAATTCAATTTGACCCACTCAAATAGTGATCTATCACGAAGCGGGTTGGGTTACGTTTGGATGAGATAAATTTGAGACAGCCCCATTGCTATCCCTAGATTTGCATTGTAAGTTTGCAGAATAATAGGTGTGAACTTGACATGAACCCAATCCATTTATTGAAAGGCTGGAACTGTCAACCCTAATGACCCTGTAAGTAAAAAAGTGTCTAACCCAAATTATGAAATCAAGTTTGGGTTGGATTAGACGAAAGTTCTTTGTAAAATTCTCTATGATATAATCATTATGTTTCTTTTTCATGCAGATATTCATAAACGTCCCATTTTGGTACTATGCCTACCATGCCGTATTTTCACGTGTCTTAACTCAAAGAACTAAAAACAAACTCATCTTTGCTCGGCCAGCCAAAGTCACAGAAACTCTTCTCAAGTAAAATACTCATCTCCAATCCCCCAGAGCTCATTATAAATTTCTTATGATTTGTAGTTATTATATTTATCTTCTTCTAGTGAAGTTTTTTTCTTTTCTTCTAAAAACAAAGGTACATAGCCCCTGAAAACATTCCTATTCAATATGGTGGTCTTAAAAGAGAGAAGGATGTCGAGTTCTCAGAGGAGGGTGATAAAGCTTCAGAGATGACCATCAGAGGTGGAGGGATTGGAACCATTGGAATCCCAGTTACAGAGGTATTGGCAAATTTCCATTCATTATGATAACTTACATTGTCCACTAGAGGAGAAATTTAGAGGGGGAGAGTTTTCTAGGGAAATTGCCACTTCTTCCTGATTAACTCTCAATTGTTTTTATTTTAGATATTGGAGAAAGCCATGTAGAGGGGAAAATATTTTAAATAAATTAAAAACGTAAAAATGTGTTTTAATAGCTAAATTCTACCAATTCATAATTTAAAAAAATTCATTTCATTAGAGCAATTGGATTGTCCAATAGTCTAATGAGAATTCTCATTTATTTATTTATTTAGTATTGGTAACATTATTTGAACCCACAACTTTAAAGTTGCAATAATAAGAACTTCCAACTGGGCCTGTGATTCATCTTGCCAAAAGCATGCCTAAGGAGAATTACTTTCCTCTTCTCAAAGCAGATCAAAATGGAAGAAAATAGGTTTTTCTAGCTAAAGGTGTTTCTCTTTATGCTTTTAATCACAATCTAGGCCTGCTAACGACTGCTTTGATAAACATCTGCACGAAGATTTAGTAATGAACTACATTTAGATTTCTAAGGTCTAAATTTCTTATTAGTCCAAAAATTGTTACACACACTGAAATAAAAGGTTATTAACTACATGTAGAATATTTTTATCTGACTGTATGGGGGTTGATCACTGAATGTGGAGGTGTCCTCTCCCTGTTTTGTGCAGGTGGTTTTCTCCCCACAGCTGGGGTTCACTCCCATGTCTGTTGGGTCTTTGGTGGGTCCAGCCCATTGGCCATCATCATCATCATCATCATCATCATACCCTTATCTCAACAATGTTGGGGTGGGTCCACCCCATTGGCCAATACCAAATAAAAAACTTTAAAAAAAAAAAACAAAAAATTCTCAATAGCTGAAATATGAAAGAAGACAGGTCAATGAGTTGGTTACATTAACATCGAATAGAGTTGATTTTCTATTGATTTGCTTTTATCTCTTTCTAAAACCGATGTCCTCTGTCACTATCATGAAATTGTAACGAATAAAATCCTTGAGCTGCTTCTCAATAGACAATGCTTACGAAGATTACTACTAAATACTGTTACCATGTCTTGAGATTCTTGTGTTAATTGTCTTATGTCCTCATCTAATCTTTCTCACATTTTCTTCTTCCATTAACAGCAAGGAGTTATAGTGGTATGGGACATGACAGCGGTGGGATGGGATGTGACTTACATGGAGGAGTTCATCCCAAATGATGATTGCTCATACAAAATCCTAATCAGGAAGGAAAAGAAAATAGAAGAGTGTGTTAGGAATTCCTTCTACATCAATGAACCAGGGAAGATACTGTTGACAATCGAAAACCGTACCTACAAGAAGAAGAAAGTTTTCTACAGATCAAAAACCAAAACTGCTGTCCCCTTGTTAAATTTATATAGATGATTACTGTACTTTGTGAAGATACTGATTTTCCTTGTTCCATTTCTGTGTAGCTTCAATTATACAGCAACGAACTTTTCATTTCTTCTTCCAATACTACACTCCAAAGTTTATTTTTGGTTCTTCCAAGTTCCAACTATGTTTTGAAATGGCAAACTTTCCCTAGGAAAAGAAGAAGAAGAAGAAGAAATTCGTGTGCAGAGTTATATTTGTGCTATTCTCTTACGACACATTTTGTAATTTTTGTTCAACGGCGAACTAAAATAAGGGTACTGTTTGGCCAAGGTCACTGTGTGAAAACTCTCTCTCTCTCTCTCTCTCTCTCTCTCTCTCTCTCTCTCTCTCTCTCTCTCTCTCTCTCTATCTCTCTCTCTCTCTCTCTCTGGCCAATGTTATATCTACTAGCAATGTTGAGTTAGGCCAATATTATACTAGTAATGTAGGGGTAGGGATGTCATTTCATTTGATTGAATTTTAAGGGCCTGTTTGTGTGGCATCCACAAAAGCATTTCCTCTTTCGTGGAAATACAAATCTCAATCAACGTGATCACAGATCCTCACATCATGTGGAAAAGGTGCTTAAAAAAAGGATTCTGCTATACCAAAGGCATTATGTCATTCGAATGTTTTCATCTTCCCAAGAGGTAAACCTACAAAAAACCATGTTCAGTATGTGTAAATTACTATTTTGAATTTTGTTCTTATGTGAAAGAATCTCAAAATCTTAATCCACCCTAATAAAAAACTCTGAAAAAAAAAACTCTATTTTTTTTTAAAACAACTTACTGGCACAATTGTTCCCTACTTATCTCAAAGTGACTCACCACCTAATTCTAAAAAGAGAAATGATCCTATAAGAACCAGTTCTCACCATTTATTTGTGAGAACTCTAGGTGGGACCTATCTATCACCTAATCGAAGCCTTGGAATACACATGGCCCCCTAATAGTTACACGCCCCAAGGTTCTGTTAAATCTGAATTTACTGGACCATTTGATCGACTGTGCACCAATTCAAATGAATTGAATTTGTAAGTCACAGATGAAGGGGTTAGGAACGTGTTATTGAGATTAAACTTGATATTTAGGGTGATCCCACATAAATCTTTCCATCCCCATTGGTCTCATCTCCAAATAGGACTCACAAGTGGACTCCATAAAAAGTTCTCATGATAGGTGCATAAGAACAGTTCTCACAAGATTAAAACTCTTCTTAAAACTAGTCACATGCTAATAATCACAAAGGATGGGCTAATATTATAATTCCTAATTTCTTACAATGATGGGACTACATTATAAATCATTTGAGTGTGGGTCCTATGTTCGAATTTTTAAATGTGGGTTATATAGTAAAAAAATATTATCTTTCAAAAAAAAAATATTTAATGTTTCAAAAAATATTTAATCTTTAAAAAAATAGTTAAAAATATTTAATCTTTCAAAAAATATTTAGTCATTCAAAAAATATTTTTTACTTTCAAAAAAATATTCAATCTTTCAAAAAATATTTTATATTTTAAAAAAATATTTTATATTTTAAAAAAATATTTAATCTTTCTAAAAAATATTTAATCTTTCCAAAAAAAATAATCTTTCTAGAAAAATAAACTTTCAAAAAAATATTTAATGTTTCAAAAATATTTCAAAAAAATATTTAATCAATAAAAAAAATTAAAAAAGATGGAGCTATATTGTAATTCCTATGAATGTGGGCCTATATTGTGAATCCTATGAATATCCCAATGTACTAATTTCTAAATGAGGGGGCCACATAATTCTTACAGTAGGGCTCGTGTTCACAATTAACAAAAAAGATGCCCGCCACATTATAATCTCCAAAAGTAGGCACCACATTGTAATTTCTAAATGTAGGTCATATATACAAACTCATAAAAAATATGACTCCACTTTGTAATTTCTAAGTGTAGGTCACATAGTCAAGATCATAAAATGTGAAACTACATTATAAATCCTATAAATATGGGCCCATATTCTAATTTCTGAAGGTGTCCATACTGTAATTTATAAAGATAGGTCTCATATTTATATTAAAAAAAGTGAGCCCACATTATAATTCTTATAAAAGGTAGACCTACCTTATAAATCTTATAAATATGGGCCCCATTTTTTAATTTTTAAAGGTAGATACTATGTTGTAACTTCTACAAGTGGATCTAGTGTACGCCAATGATAAATTGTCGCAAACATCAAAAGGTGGATCCCACATTTTAGATTCTATGATTATTTTGATTCGTTTGTTGGTGATAATTTTTTACACCGTCACTAAACAAATTCTGTATGGCATATTCTCAACAGAGCATTTTAATATAATGTTGTCAAACAAGTTCTGCAAAGTTAGTCACGAGACAACTCAATTTCAGCACAACTAGATCTATGCGCAAAATTGAGAAAAACATGGGAACAATGCCCAAGAGGCCCTAAGGCACCTGATTTTCATTCTCATTTAGGCAGTGCCCCAAATGCACAAACACACCCTTAAAGGCTTGGTCAAAATTTTGAAATTGATTCAAAAGGTCAAAACTCAATGGACTTGGTCATGACTCAACATAGCTAATTTTGGATGTTGTTGGTTATGAAGTTTTGCTGACCAGACCTAAATTATGGTTTCTGGGTTAGATGGGGTTAGATTTCAATGGGCGAAACTAGACTACAATGGGCTTGGCTAGATATATGCCCAAATAGACTAGTTTGAGGTTGTAAGCAAGGCCCATTTAGAAAATGATGAGGCCCACAGGTATAGGTCCTAGGTCTCATAAAGCTATGTAGAAGCATGTTTAGAATTATCAAATACGTTTAATATACATATATCATCATCATATCATCAAAGCCTTATCCCACCAATGTTGGGGTCAGCTACATAAATTATGTTTTTCCATTCCGTTCTATTAATTTTGAGCCAAATCCTTTGATAAGTTAAACTTCTTCAAATTTGAATTAATGACTTCCATTAGTGTTTTCTTCGGCATACCCGTACATGTTGATAGGCCATCCATCTATATAACCAAACTCTTTTTCACCGGTGCCATTATTGGTGTCACAACCCGAGCCCAGGGTTCGGGGGTTAGCAAAAGCCAAACCTAATGACACACGTACTCCCGTGCATGCACACGTAGACCGAGTCTAATTGTACACGCACAAGGGAACATTCACACGTGCCAAGCAAGTACGCGGAAGCTGTAAATATCAGAAACATGAAGCTAACAGTGCAAGAAGAGGGTATCAAGAACGAACTGACATAATTACATATGAAAGTCTTACAAAAAGAACAAAAGAATATATACAATAATGACATGTCATGACATATACAAGTCTGGAAATCCACACAAAACAAGACTCCAATGATGCATGCCAAGAGCGCTCTCCCGGGGAGTGATCACATCCACTCCTCTAGGCCTGATGGGGCCCCGGGGGTCTCATCTGGAGCCTGGCCGACCTGCGGGGGTTCGGCCGGGGGATCTGGGCCTGCAACACCAAAAACGACTGTGAATACGAAGATTCAGCAAAGTATAAACCATAGCAAGTTAACACACGCTGTGTCTAATAGAATAAAGAACATCATGTGATTAAAGAAGGCATTTTCGTATACTAGGCTGTCATGCAAGAAAGAAATATGCTACGTGAATCAATGAATACATGCTATGTACATGACTAGTGGCTACTACATTACCATATGCTCCCAAAAGAGGGATCTTATAACATGCAAAAAACACCATTGTCCGGGCCAGGGTACAATGGGTCTCGGTTTCCTGGGGTCCGGTTCCCCAAGACAAATCCATACTGCAGCAGGCCATATAGACTATACCAAATTCACCCCGTCGGGATCCTAAGGCTGAGGCTAAGTAGTGCCTGACTATACAGAGTCAATCATGAAAACCTTGAGTAACTCGTGACAACATATCATACGTGCAAAACTGTGAGTGAACATATCATACATGCATACTCAAGGCAAATAACCACAATGTGAAAGTAAAGTAACGGAATACAAGTAATCATGTCAGAGCGTAGAGGTCAATACTCGAATGCAATATGTTATGCAACAAATCATGCGAAATCGAATCATCTTAAGTTACAAACCAATTCTAATCTAATTATCCGGTGTTTCTAACCGTGCATGATGATATAGTTTTAAGGTATTCGATGCACCGTTGTCTAGTGTTGCATTGAATCGAGCGGTGCATGAAGTCCCTTAAACCAACACCCATGGGGAGGTGCTTAACATCCGGATAATGAACATGAATGATTCGCAGCCCTCGAGATCATTCAGGCATTGTATCACATTCCGTTGGGCAGGTCTAGGTGTTCTACATTCTTTCATGAAGGTCATATCGGTCTTTTCTCTACACCTATCCTTGTTTTTCCTTCATTAGTCTAGTGTGAATACGGCTTAGCCGTGTGTGTGCTACGGCTTAGCCGTGTGTGGTCTACGGCTTAGCCGTGGCTGGGCCGTAGAAGGTTGGTCAGTTGCTGACTCTCAGTTATTCCAGAAATTGCACCCTGTATTGATCTACGGCTGGGCCACGGCTGAGCTTCGGCTTAGCCGTAGGGCAATCCACGGCTTAGCCGTACCCTAGCCGTAGAGGAAAATTGGGTTTTTCTCCTCTCTGGATTGTGAGCCGTAGGTGCTATACGGCTTAGCCGTACCTGCACGAATTCAAATTTCTGAAACACATACAGAAAATCTGGGAACTCATCAGAATTTGCAAATTTACAATGGACAGGAGAAGAATACTACTAAATGGGCTGTACATACATTTTTCCACATCAATTCATGTAAAACTATCCAAATCAAATGCATACCAACATGGGTTCTCACAAGCTAGGGTTATACTTGCCTCAATTGGAAATGTAATTACACAATGGTAGCCCTTGGATCCAACACAACCTAACACAATCAAAACCACATGCATGCATGAGGGATGGAGAGAAATCCATAACATAGACCCACCAATAAGAACAAGAAGGAGAATAACTAGAGGAAAGAGATGAGAGAATGAAAGAAAATCCACTCACCTCACATGCAAGACCCACCTTCCTCTTGATCGATGGAGGAGAGGAATTGGAGAAGAGAATTCAAGAGAAGGAGAGAGATGAGTTTTCCACGTGCAGTAGATGAAGTTGAGAGAAAACGAGAGAAGAAACTGGAGTTTGATCGATGGTTGAACTTATATAAGTTAGTGGGTTGACTAAATTGCAAGAGAGTCCAAGTTAAAAGTGCTAATTTCAGTTTGAGTCAAATCCCTGTCCAATCGAATCAAACGACATCGGTTGCGAGTGACGTAGTTACGAAAGTTAACGAGCTCAACGAAAGACACGTGTTGACATCAAGATGATGCAAAATGACCATGTCTAAGAAAAGCTAAAATTACGAAAAAGGGCTTGGTCTACTTAATCCAGGTCAAACTCAACCCAACTACCTATCCATGACCCGTAACGAAAACAAAACACAACCCAACCATGATTAGCAACGAAAACAAGATTTAACTAGCCGCTAAACGAGGTCAAGCTGGGTCGGAGTGTTACATCCTCCCCTACGCTCAACGTACCCAAACCATCTTAAACGAGTTTCTCTAATCTTATCCCCTATTAGTGCTAAACCTAAATGCTCTCAAAAGCGCTCATTTCTAATTTTATCTTTCCTGGTTTTACCATACATCCACCTAAGCATTTTCATTTCCGCTACATCCATCTTATGAATATACGTTTTCTTAATTGGCCAACATACGTGTAATATACATATATAATTATTATAATTCTCTCGTTAACCTATAGAATATGATTTGTTGCACTTTTGTGGGCTTCCAATTTACAATCGAAACCATTCAATATTCACATAATAATAATAATAATAATAATAATAATAAATATTCACTTTAATATCATAATATTTGTAGATTTTGAAAAACATATAAAAAAAACACAACCACATCAATCTAAAACATATCCAAATCATTAGATGTATCTATTTATGCTTGTGAAATGGGTTATTCCAAGCAAACATGGTAATTTGTTACACATGTATAACATTTGTACATGAAAAACATTGTATACAAAACATTTACATATATAAGCCTCATATTTATATCCAATGCATAAAAGACAATTGGCCCAAGCATTCTTTAGGACACATTTTCACTCTTGTTTAGAAACTCCCACGAAAAATGTAAAAATATCATATTTATCAATTTCACATTCTGTGCAAATTCAACTCCCACTCCTTTTGAGCTACTTCTTTTGGGGGCAAAATATGAAAAGGAGTGCACCACTTCTGGAGAGTTGCTTTAACAATTATACCCCCATATCGCAACTAGCTAAATTGCATTTTACAAAATTTCAACCTTCTCCAATTCCCTACGCCACACAAACAAGCCTTAAGTATCATTTAACAACAAATCATGGGAATTAAATCCTTCTAATACCGTATTCTTAACCTTACTTCAAATCGGGCTTGATCTAGGGCCATGAGAACTGCCCCATTTTAAATACTTATAACTTGTGCCAAGGTTTGGCCCATTTGTTGGGTTTTGAGAGCTCACATTTGTGTTCCACTTTGGGTCAAGCTATGCTTCCCATCATTGAAAAATATAAGAATAACAATTTATTTATATTGGGGAATTTTTGTTGAAAAATAAATCCCCCTATCAATGCTGTATATTATTGTTGTCGATATGACACCACCGTTGCACGCGTGTGTCCGTAAGGGACTAAGATTAACAATCAACTACATAAGAAGACAAAAGATTTACGTGGTTTGGCAAAGATGCCTACGTTCACGAAAAACCAATTTCCACTAGGTTATCCTCCAATCTGTGAATCCATAACCTTGGAATCTCAACATATGTTTAGGATTACAGACTATATTATATATATAATCATCACTTCCTTATCCCCCAAAAACTCTATCTGAGATAAAGGGAAATCATAATCCTATTAAGAGACTACTGTTTAACAAACAAGAAATTTCTAATAAGAAATTTCTAATACAGTTAGGGAAACCACCTAAAACAGGAACCCACTTTGGTCTGGACTCACTTAGCCAACAATCTCCCCCTCCAGACTATGGAGAAGACGCCCTGAACTACTTACTAAGAGTTCAACCCTGCCAACTCTGAACACAACTCCAGCTTTCCCTTAGATATAACCTTTATCATTATGTACAAAGGATTTTGTCAGTGTGAACCTTTTCCGGCATCATAAAGTTCTTCTTTATCACCTCACAAATCCAATGATATTTGACATCAATGTGCTTTAAGCAACCACGATATGTAGCATTCTTACTGAAATCCATAGCACTCTGACTATCACAGCAAACTACATATTCTTCTTGCTTCAAACCTAGTTTTTGTAGAAATCTCTTCAACCAAATCATCTCTCTCACTGCTTCATTAGCAACTATGTATTCCGCTTCAGTTGTAGACTGTGTTGTACACTTCTGCAACTTCAGTTGCCAGGAGATAGCTCCCCCTACAAAAGTAAACAAATAACCAAAAGTTGATAACCAACAATCTAGATCACTGCAAAATCAACATCAGTATAACCTTTCACTATTGGTTCTAAGCCTCCAAAACACAAGCACAATTTAGAAGTACCTCTCAAATACCTTAAGATCCACTTCACTGCTTCCCAATTCTCTTTTTCAGGATTAGATAGAAATCTACTCACTAAACCCACGGCATGAGCAATGTCTAGCCGTGTGCAAACCATGGCATACATAAGACTACCCACAGTAAAAGAGTCTTTTTCATCATCTGTAGTAGGACAAAAGCGCTTGCTTAATTTGAAATGACTGGCTAGAGGCATGCTAACTGGCTTAGCATTCTTTATGTTGAACCGCTCGAGTACTCATTCAACATATTTCTTATATGACAACCACAACTGCTTGGAACTCCTGTCATGACGTATTTGCATGCCCACTATCATTCGTGCGGGACCCAAGTCTTTCATGTCAAATGACTTTGACATCTCCTCTTTCAACTTGCCAATCAACTTGCTATCCTGTCCAACCATCAGCATATCTTCTACATACAAAAGAAAGATGATGAACCTGCTATCAATAAATCGACAAACATAAACACAGTGATCTACAACTGTCCTCCGATACCCATGACTCAACATGAATGAATCAAATTTCTTGTACCACTGTCTTGGTGCTTGCTTCAACTCGTACAGATCGACTCTTTCTCAACTTACAAGCTATCTGTTCTTTTCCTTTTACTTCAAATTCCTCTGGCTGAGTTATGTAGATCTCTTCTTTCAAATCACCATGAAAAAATGCAGTCTTCATGTCCTGTTGTGGATATGACACTACAGTTGCGCGTGTGTCCATAGGCAACCAAGATCAACAATCAACCACACAAGAAGACAAGAGATTTACGTAGTTCGGCAAAAATGCCTTCATTCGCGGGAAACCAATTTCCACTAGATTCTCCTCCAATCTGTGAATCCACAGCCTTAGAATCTCACCATATATTTAAGGTTACAGATTACATCATATACATAATCATTACTTCCTTATCCTTTAAAAACTCTATTATTAGATAATCCTATTAAGAGACTACTGTTTAACAAACAGAAAATTTTTAATACAATTATGGAAACTACCCAAGACATGAACCTACTTTGGTCTAAACCACTTAGCCAACAATTATTAATTAAAAAAAGAAGAGTGGCTTAATGTTATTGTGTAAAATTAAATAGGTTGTGTTGGCATGCGGACCAAGAATGGAGTATGTAGTTCGTATGCGACAACAATAGCATTTCTTTTATACTTCTTTTGAACACATCATGAATTTTACATCTTTTTCTTTCCTACATGTTATTACATAAAAGATAAAAGATCTTGTTTGTGTGAAGGGGTACTGGTCGGGAAATTTAAAGTGGTCTAATTTTATTGCTGTCATGAGGCCAAAAAACAGGGCTATATATTAGTTCATTTGTTGTCCAGATCCCAAAAGCCGGTCCTAACAGTTTTCTTTATTTTAAAATTTTTTTTTCAAAATTATACATCTTTTGATCCCATATTGTAGTTTTACATCCCTTTTCTTACCTTCTAATACCATGCTTTCCATAAGCAAGGATGAAAGTGGGAAATGGAAGTGAAATGGGAGCTTTGCTTTCCCATTTGAATTAGACAATGGTTTTTCCTCCCTCTTATATGTAAAGGTTCACAATGAGGATTTTACATTGCCGCAAATTTCAGATTCTTTAATAAATTTTTTTTTGAAGATTTTACATCAATATCTTTGTATATAAATGAGAAAAATTGGTATCGATGAATAAATTTGCAAATTGAGGAATTTCAAATTCAATAGGTGGAGTTTGAACTTGAAAATTATAATAAAACAAAACCAAAGATTTCCTTTGGTCCTAATATTTGAAAATTAAAATTGTCAAATGTGGAATTTTTAGATCCCAATAGAAAACCAATGAGAAATCTTCAAGAATTTGGTTGCTGAGTACGGCTTAAGCCACTTCTAACTGCCCCCTTTGTTTGAGTTACCATGGTTGTTGATGTTCCTAGACTGTAAACCAAAACCCAAAATTCCATGGGAGTAGCGATCTTGATCAATGGTCAAATTTGTTGAGAAAACTATCCCAGGATCTGCAAGTAATCACGGCACACACAAATCACACAATCTCAAGCAACCATGAAGAAGATGACACACAAGCAATTACGTGGTTCGGCAACCTTGCCTACGTCCACGGAGAAAAGCACTTCACCTCCTTGGGGTTTAGGGTTACACAACACATTAATATATAGATCTCATTTTCTTGGCCACCAACCATACATAATGTCTAAAATACTCCTAACCCTGAACTCCGATTTTGGCTAACCCAGACGGCCGATCCAGCTAAACCGGAATACAAGTCAAAACCCAATCATCTCCACCTTGGCTTGGATTCCGTAAATCCTCAGAGCCACCTTGAGATACCCGGTAATGTCTTCATCTTCACGTACCTTGCTGAAAAATACGCCGTTGCGCCCACTACGATCGAGCGCGGTTCCGGCACCCCCTTAGCTAGGGGCGCACCCACATTCTTATCAATGTGGTGTGACGATCAAGTCCAAGTGTGGCTTGAACTTCTCCTTCGTCGACATTCCAAACACCATCTTCGGTTTCCGAAGTGATCCAGTCCATCTGTTGCCTTCCTTGCTAGCATCCTTGCAACACAATGACTTCTCACATTTATCTGGTAAAGCAAAAGTAACCCCCCTTTCGACTGCACTTTTCTTTGGGCCCGCAGTATTGAAGATCTGACACACTTTGCCTTTAACTTAGTGTTCTTGCAGTTTCGGTTCTCTGTTAATGGCCTTCTTGGAAATATCTATTGCACCATCTTCCAATTTTTCACCTAACTCCACCTGAATTGACTTTTCCCTTTCCTTTACAGCTGCTCCACCTGTAACTGTACCTCTTGCTAACCTGTAGAGACCGTTGACCAAGTCACCCTTCATGACAACCATTGCTCCGTTAACCACCTTCATAACTCCACCTGCTCCAATAAATTTGTAGCCCTTAGAGTCTAAGGCCCCTAAAGAAATAAACTTTCTTCGTAAATTCGGAACATGCAGCACATTCATCAAGGTCCGTATCATCCCATCAAACATCTTGACTTTCACTATTCTAACTCCAATGCACTTGGATTCCGCATTGTTTGCCATGAAAACAGATTTACCCTCACAAGATGTATAGGTGTCAAACAGATCTCTACTATAGCACATAGATAGTTACAACCAGAATCTAAAATCTAGGAACCTTCAGTGTGATCCATACATTTGATAACCGAAACAGATTCTACCAAACATACAGCCTCGCAGTCATCTAAACTTTCTATCACACTCGTACTATCTGAATCAGATTCTGCTTCCTTCTCCAAGTCCTTTTTCCGCTTTGGACAATCTTTCTTGATATGGCCTTCTTTATCACAGTAATAGCAAGTGATGACCTTGCCTTTGCCCTTCGATTTCGAGCGATTCTGATCTCCTGATCCTTTATTCCTCGATCTAGATCTCCCCCTTCTCCAGTTTGAACCTGATGCTACATTAAGACTTTCTCCGCTAGATTTTTCACTGTCACTCTTCATGATCTCACTGGAAAGAAGAGCTACAGTAACATCATTCATGCTCAAAGTATCTTTCCCGTACATCAGCGCTGTCACCAAGTACTCGTACGACAGGGGCAGTGAAGACAAAAACAACAGTGCTTTGTCTTCTTCCTCAAGCTTGACCTCAATGCTCAATAGTTGTCTTCTGCCATCTTCAAAGAATACAACTGTTTCTTCAAAAATAGTTTATTTGTCAAGGACTTAAACATGTACAGGCTCTCTAACTCTTTCCATAATTCCAGAGCGGTGTTAATCCCCATGACGTATAGAGAACGTCATCGTGGAGGGTAAGACGAATTGCACTCACAACCCTTTCGTCTAAATCCTCCCAATCATCTTCGAACATCTTTTCTGGTTTCTTCGACTCACCATTTAAAGCCTTATTTAGCCCCTTCTGAATCAAGACATCCTTCATTCTCCGTTGCCAAAGACTGAAATTGTTCAACCCAGTGAACATCTCAATCTTATACTCATTGCTTGAAGTCATTATATATCCCAATTTGTGCCTCCTGAATTGCTCCCTGTTTTCTGTCTATCAAATAGTCAACCTCCTCTATCTGTCTCGTAGATCTCGTCACCATGAGCACACTGGAAAAATGGATCTAAAATCCGACTCCGAATGGCTTAGATATCACAGAAATAATTTTTTGCACTCCGATTAGTCAACCACCCTGTTAACTGTCAAACTGCCAATCTTTTTCCACAGACGCGTAGATCTCCCCAAAACAAGCTCACAGAATAAAACAGGGCGCGAATCTGAGTCCGGATGACCCCAAAATTCGCAAAACAATTCTAGCCGTAGATCCGGTCAAATTTGTCCTTTGACCGTCCTTCTACTGACGTCGGCTGACGTCAGCGATGCGCTGGCAGGCTGTCCTGCTCTGTCGAACCGGGTCAGGATTCGACCTGACCCGGAACCAACCGACCTGGGATCTCGCTGGGCCTATATGACGGGTCGGGTCAAACTGACCGACCCGATAACAGAACTGACCTGTTGCTACTTCTGGGCTTCTTCCACAACGGGTTCAGGTCGACTGACCTGACCCGAGACCCGTACCCTGGGTTGTCTTCAACAGCGCTGCTATGTCTCTGTCTGCAACCCGGTTGCAGACTGTGATGCAACGGCCGGATGATGCGGCACCGGCGTAGCGATCCGGCGACCAGCGGCAATGTGCGGTGATGGCGACTGCGACAGTGACGGCGGCGGGCAGCGAACGACTGGCGGCTGCCAACGACCGGTGAGTGCAGCCCACCTTTTTTTTTTCTTCTTCTCCGGTCTTCTTCCGCAGAATCGGCAGTCAAGGAATGGGAGAAAAAAAAACATAAAAAAAAACCTCCTTCCTCAGAACAGATCAGATCCGGCGATCTTCTCCGACGAAGCTATCTAGCAAAAGGAAAACCCACTATGTCTCTTCTTCCTTCCGGTTTCTCTGTATCACCAATTGAGCAAACAAAGATCCCCGATTAAGCCCAGCAGAGATCACACGTGGATCTTTTCTTCTCGTGGATCTTCCGCGTACGAACAACCTTGCTCTGATATCACTTGTTGAGAAAACTATTCCAAGATCTGCAAGTAATCACGGCACACACAAATTACACAATCTCAAGCAACCATGAAGAAGATGACACACAAGCAATTACGTGGTTTGGCAACTTTGCCTATGTCCACAGAGAAAAGCACTTCACCTCTTTGGGGTTTAGGGTTATACAAAACACCAATATATAGATCTCATTTTCTTGGCCACTAAGAAAACCCATAAATAATTTCTAAAATACCCCTAACCCTGAACTCCGATTCTGGCTAACCCAGACGACCGATCTGGTTAAATCGAAATTCAAGATAAAACCCAAAAAAATTGGCTTTCTAATAATGATTCATTAATCGTCGCATACAGCTAAACATCGGAAGATGGATGTGCAAGATCAACTGACTCTAAAGTGCAACTGGTAAGATTTTTGTACTTTTTTCTCTGTCGGCATCCACATATCCACCTTATAAAGTTCTCTTGTATGTTTAAAAACTAACTTTACTTTGAATTCCTAAGAATTTCTTGATATGCTACATTGACTTGTCTAAAACGCAGATATATGGGGCCTTGAGCCTGCTTGTCTTTTCAGGTTCTATTTGAAATGGGTATAAATAAAAGAAAGAGTGTTTTGTACTACTTATTTTTTAAATCTTGAAATCTAATTGTTGACATGGCACACGTTCTAAGTGAGGAATTTTTTTTTTTTTTACCCAACCTTGTAATTCATTACTAGTTTAACATTTCCTACCTAACTAATAAATGGGTGGGATATCAATTTTAAGTTGAAGCCACACAGCTTAGATAACTTGCCACCATAGACACAATCAATTTATTTCACAAGTACCCACCAAGTTTTATAATATTTTTAATACCTTTCTTTACATCTTTTACCTAGTTTTGACAGAGTAAAAAAAGCCTCATTCCTCATGGTAGAATGTTCCAAGTCTAGAGCCTGACGGATATTAGGTAGCTTAGTTAACCTAGAGCTATTGTTTGTTTTCAAAGATTGTGAGTTTGAATTGCACTAAAACAATGGTGCTTTATAGTATTTACCCGGCTCTCCTGAATCCAAAGAGATTAATGGGGCACAAAAAATTGGAATAAAAAAAACTTGGATATTAAAAGATGAACTTAAACCTATAACTAAACTAATGCAGTCCTACCGATTCTAAGAACTATGGAGTTCAATCGTTAACCGAACATGGAATCTTGAATAGAATCCTGGAAAATCTTTTATTGGATCGTGACAGCCTAAGATGGATATTTCCTTCATCTGTCAGTCGAATTTCTTTATTTTTGACACGGAAACTTAGGTGAAAAGTCAGTTCAAGGTATATAATATGCGCAGGAATATTACTTGACACATGGTACAGGGGCCCCCTAAAATTGAGTAGAGGAAGATTTTCTTCTCGGTGGCGTAATCTTTAAGCAACTACTTTTGGATCTTTGACAACTTGTTTGGAAGGAGAGTACCCTACATTACCGTCCAAAAATGCATGAGGAAAGTGGAAAAAGGAAGAAGCATTTCTCACGTGAGAGAGATGATAACTTGCTCACCAAGTAGTGATTTGTGAACACGTTTTTATCAAGAGAGGAAAGTTTGAAGTTGGTGAAAGGGTAATGGCCATGGGTAAGGTTTTTTAATTTTTTTTTTAAGAAACAAAAATGAAAATTGACCTCAAAAAAAAAATTGAAAACGACACACACGACCTTCTTATGGATGTTGTTAGTTTGTATGCATGTATGATCACATAAGTTAATTTTATCAATAAGCTCAAATAATCTCTGATATTGGTGACGGTCACTTCAATGATAGTCACTGGGGTGGAAATGAGTTCAACATATCACATGAACAATGTAGACTTTGCATTGTAGTTAAATGAATGCATGCCATGCCAATCAAATAATCCCCTGATAGCTTGTAGTTAGGTGCCTCCCTCTCTACAAAAATAAGGGCGTTTAACAATTGGTAAAATAAACATAAAGTAAAAATAATTTGAAAGGTCAAATATTCTCCTTTTATCATGTTTGGGTGAAAAAATAGAGTGAGAAAGTAAGGTGATGCTGCCACTTTCTTTTATCGTAAATTTTACAACCAGCCACTTTCTATTTACCTCATTGAACATATATAAAGTGTGATGGAGTAAACCTAATACAAAAAACCAACAACTTAACTACTCACTCTCTATCATTTTACTTCACCATATAGTTATTCACATTCACTTCACCTCACATGTAAACGAACACACAAATATATTCTCTAAATTAAAAAAAAAATGCATGCCAATGATATGGATACAATGTGAACTACAAGTTATCCAAATATCACTGTAATTAGATTTACCCAAATATCACTCTAATTAGATAAACCTAACCATTTATCTTTGACCTCCTGGTTAAACTATCTTGTAAGTGTAATGTAAAAAAAAAAAAATCAATCCAGTTAATTGGGGGTATTTTGGTTAATATATCAAAGCAAGGAAAAGTAGAAGAAATTGGAGCCATTCCAGCAAAAAGACCCAAAGAAGTGTCCCATGCTTTCCGAAAGGGATACTCGTCTTCCTCTAAAAGTAGGCAGCTCTTTAAAAGAAATTACAGCTACACCCTTACTTCCTTCTGTGTAAACTTTTTTTGGTTTTTTTTTTCTTTTTCTTTTGGCCGTGCAAACTACATTTAGTCTTTAAATCAGAAACAAAATCCTATTACCAAGATTTATAATAGGATCCATTGAAAATTAATTGGAACAATCAAACATACACTTACCCATAAATTTGGACTCGAGCCAATTTATCACTGATCGAACTATTATCCACCATTGAATTAAAACATCCCAAAAATATACATTAAGGGTCGTTTGTTAGTTTCACATATAATGTGAAAATGCTTTACATATGTAAATAACTCACATGTGAGTCATTTACATATTCAAATGACTCACATGTGAAACATAATTATTTGCTTGTTTTTTTTATACCTCCTCACATGTGAATTTAGGTGCACATATTCAAATAATATGAATCTTCTTGTAAATATCTTACAATCCAAGGAACATCAACAGATGCAATTTGGCCTCATGGCTGTTTATGATCTTATAAAGAGGATACATGGTTCAGATCAGGATTTTGGTCCCTACATAATTTAAAAACTTGAAAAAAAGGGATTAAAAATGTCATTTACAATAAGTTAATGTAATAGGTTGTACATTTATTTGATGAATCTTAACATCTAAGCAACATCAATGGTTGAATTTGAGGCATGCTTTTGTTTCAACTTATCAAGATGATGATCGGTCCTGATTTTACAAGTAGAGCTCCAAAAAATAGAAATATCATAAAAGGCGAACTAAGATTGTTTTCTACAATAGATTAATAGTTGTATTGTTTTAATGATATCTCAATATCCAAGCAACATCAACGGTTGAAAATTGGACACTGGTCATGTTTGATATTATTAAGAAGATGATCGGTTTTGATTTTATACGTGGCTTCTAGAGAAACAGAAAAATCATAAAGGTGGACTGGGATTATCATGTACAACAGATTAATCCATTGGCTATAATTGTTTGATGATATCTCAAGATCTAAGCAACATCAACGGTTGAAAATTGATGTGACGGCCATTTTTGACCTTCTGAAGACAATGAACGGTTCTGATTATCAAAATGGGACCAACAATAATAAAAAATAAAAAGGCAGACTACTCTTCCATGCACTGTAGCAATACCCTATAAAAGTAACTTGTGTAACCTTTTTACACCACATGAGATGTGAAAATTTTTGACAAAAAAATAGGCTTTTTCACACTATTTTCACATCCATTTTACATATCCTATGCATAAATCATACCAAATAAATGTGATGGTGTATAATCATTACGCATCTTAGCCATTTACATATGTAAACTGCTGTAAACAAATGACCCCTTACATTATTTGACAAACTAGTTGCATTGTAATGCTTAAAATTAAGGGTTAAGCGATTAGAATAGAGTGTTGTTTAGCCAACTCTAATCCACAACATACCCATATCCATGCACTGTAGTAGCGCCTTATAAAAGTGACTTGTGTAACCTTTCACACCAAATGAGGTGTGAGATTTTTTGATAGAAAAACAAGTCTTTTTCACACCATTTTTTAATCCATTTTACATATCCCATGCATAAATCAAGCCAAACAAACATGATAGTGTGTAACTGTTATGCATCTTAGCTATTTACATATATAAACTGCTGTAAACAAATGACCACTTACATTATTTGACAAACTAGTTGCATTGTAATGCTTAAAATTAAGGGTTAAGCAATTGGAATAGAGTGCTATTTAGCCAACTCTAATCCATAACATACCCCTATCATATGCTACTCTTACGACTCTGATTCTTGATGCATCTAAGTGGGCTCATTGCAAACATGGATACACTTGAAAAGAATGGCTAGGGATTTTATTTCTTTCTTTCTTTCTTTTTGGCAGAAGCTAAAAATATTTTTTGGTAGAAGTTAGTGATTTTTCTTAGCACACAAAATGAAAAGGTGACAGGCGAGAGAGTGGAGTGTTGGACCGTGTATCCCATATAGTGGTAGTGATGTAGTTAGTTAAGAAAACAGGGGCATATCTCACCACCCAAAGTTAAAGATATTTAAGTGGGGAGTGCAAGGTCACAAATCAAAATCAAAATCAAAATCAAAATCAAAATCAAAAGCAAAGAAGCTTTTAGATTTCCAGTCCACAGTCCCGTCTCCAACAATAATATACATTGCCCTCATTCTCCCCTTCCTTAGCAAAAACAATCTCTCTTTCTCAGTTCATGTCTTGTTTCAATCTGCAAAATAAGCTTCCACTCCCTACAACGGGATGGAAGTGCTTCACCTCCACACTTCAATCCAACCTACACAAGCTCAAACAATCCAAACCCATCAAAAACACCAAGAAACAGCTCATCACCCTTTCTTCATTCCTCCACCGCATGCGGCGGCCACCGCTCCACCTTCGACGTAAGAAACCAGCCGCAACCCAACTGAGCTCCACAGCTCACATGAACCACAGCGAACACGGCCTCCACCGGCCCATATACGTCGACGATCTCTTCCCCGAGCCCATCTCGATGCCGGTCAAGCTCACGGATGCAACCACAAGCAAGAAGGGTGCACGAAGTTCCACAACTTCCAAAGGAACAGGGTCCTCCAGAGCATTGCAACTGCCCCTTTGGGGAGTAGATGAGAGAGCTGAGAAGTTCATAGCCATGTTCTATGAAGACATGAGGCTGCAACGTGAAAGGTCCCTTGGAGAGTACCAGGAAATGCTTGCTCGTGGAGCCATGTAATTGATGCAGCCTTTTCTTTCTTTCTTTCATTGTTTCTTCTTCTTCTTCTTCTTCTTCTTCTTCTTCTTCTTCTTCTTCTTCTTGTTGCATGCCTTTCGTTTCACCATTTCAGTCATTACATTTTTGTATTTAATTGGGGTTTGGGATCTGTATTTGGTCTCTTGTTTGGGAGTTTTGTTTGTATACTGGTTTGGTGCTTGATGATCTTTTGGAATGCGGTTCAAGCCCAGTCCATTTTACTACTAGACCCTTTTTCTGGTTCAGAAGCATTCGGCCTAGCCTATATTTTAATATAGGTCCCATATTTGGAAGTATATGTGCTTTTGTCAAATAGGAATGGCCATATAGATGGGCCTTTAGCCCATTTTGCCATTGCTCCAGAAGATGGCTTCGGCCTCGTGTGACGTGTGTAAAAGCTAATTCCAGTCGGACCCAAAGAGGATTGGGCTTTCGCCAGGGGTGTTGTGTGTTTTGGCAACGGCTGTTATGGAACATGTATGTAAATGTCTAGTAGGGGATTTGTGATGAGGGGTTTTTCAGCCCCCTGTTTCAGTTGTGCTTTGACATGTATGTGAATTGTACTATTGTAAGGGAATGATCATTGATGGTTTGTAATAATTTATGCTGCAATGAAAATTGTACAATAACAAAACAATACTCCGAGTGTTAGTATATTTTTTTCAATGCTAACGAAGTAGTTGTTTTTTTTTTTCAATACTAACAAAGCTCTTTAGAATGCCAATAAGAATGCTTAACCACTGAAGGTAAGCCTTCTAGACATTTTGAGCTCCAATAGAAGTAGAACAAATCCCAAGGTAGATGCTTCTATAAAATCTAAAGTTATATAAAGTCATAACAGTTGCTTTTCGGCAGATCATGTGGTTCACCTTTACTTGATTTAAGCCATGGCTTTTTCAAAAAGCTTTTTTTTTTAACTTCATTTTATCCAAAGTTCAATATGCAATGGTAAAAAAATCCACTCTGATTGAAGATACATTTGGGCTAACTCCTGGTTGCTAAGGGGTGTCTGTAAAGGGCTTGGATCTCACTTCAGTAAAAAAAAATGTCAAAAAGTTTGTTAGAATAGTAATAAAAGTTTTACACTGGCTGCAATCTCTCTAATGCAATCTTCCTATTTTATTTGGCGTGAGACAACACCAAAAAATTGACAAAGTTTAAACTGGTAGAGTTTGAATGGATGAAAGTGTCAAAAAGTCTTTTGTAATCTACATGAGATTATTTCTCAGCATAACATAATCTTTTATGTAAAAAGAAATATAGGGGGTATCTATTTCACCACAATTAAATGAATGGTAAATGAACACCTAGCCATTACCCTAGTAAATCAAATTCTAAGAAAGCCAGAATACCATTTACATTTCTACCTTGTATCCTTTACCTAACATCTCAGCTTAAAACTTATTTAACCTTGAATTCCTATGTATTAGATTTTCATACGGATAAACATTCCCAAAAGAACATGTACTTTTGCTAATATCTCTCAAGTCATGCTAACCACACTCTTCATTTCACAACTCATTTCACAACCGCCCTATGTGTCACTTTCCCTCTCCCTCATCTCTACAGTGTTAAAATAAAACAAATGAAATTAAGCATGCCACATAGGATAGTTGTAAGATGAGTTGTGAGATGGAGAGTATGGCTAGTATTATTCATATCTCTCTAGAGAAAATTTTGCACCAAACACTGAATTAGCACACATCCATATAAAAATCTGATTTTTCACAAAAATATCATTGCTTCAAAGAAGGCAAAAAGGTTAGTAAATGTAAAAGAAAGCTAAATTTTCCAGATATACGAAGAGGGGCAAATGGGACTCCTTAGAGGGAGTTGAAGCACAATCTAAAACAGATCCTATCCAGAACACCAACCTTCCATAAGATGCTCTTCCCATGTGGAGAGGACATAGACTTACAATTTCACTGCAGTGCTAACTGCCAAAGTCAAGGTCCTCATCAAAATAGTTAGCAATCTGTTGTCATTCATGGAGGATGCATGACCTGCCTAGAAATGAGCCTTTTTATGATTCTATAAATCTCGTGATTCTGCACCGCTTCACATGAGATATCACACATCTTCGGCAATACTAAGATGGTGATGGAAAATGCTACACCTACATTAGTGTTGAAAAAATGGGCTGCAACTGGAGGGCAAACTTGCAATGTAAGTGGCTCAATCAATGTAAAAGTAATATAGATATGAAAATAAATAACGGCGGGTCCAACTAATTCAACTAATTAATGGTCTCCACCACTCTCCCACTTCTTGCATGTGCAAGTCATCACTACTCACATGTGCAAAATCCATTCTCCTCTAATGTGCAAGGTTTTTTATTTATTGGTACCCTTGCCTTAAGGGAGTTGGGACCCCTAGCCCTCTCTGGTGAGAGGAGAGTGGAGACACATCAGATGTGGGGAGAAAACCTCTGGTGAGTTAACACATGCATGCTCGGGTATGAAAAGGTGTTTGTCCAAGTATGAACTTTGATCAGCTGTTTTAAACTTTGGCACCTCTTACTACTAGGGTGACAAGCTGTTCTTCTATCATGTGCAAGTTATCACTCCCTGTTTACACAAATTCAGTTCTAAGTTTTTTTTTTTTTTTAGCTAATGGAGGGTGTCACAGTGCTTTGGGCCGAACTAACCCCTTAGAGCCTAAGGACAGCCGCGTAAATCCCATGCGGCCCAAATTCAGTCCCACATTAGGATTAAAAAAAAAAACAAAACAAAACAAAGGTCCATGATTTAGAAAAGTAAAGCAGGGTCATATGCAAAGACTCACACCAACTCTTATTTCTGCTCAGATAAAGAGACAGCTCTCTTGTTTCATTTTCCATCTCCTTTCCTCTCTCATTGTTCAAGTATTTGGATCACAAGTACTCTAATCAAACATAATCTAATCTTTTTCTTCACCATCATCATCAATATCAACGGCGAAAGAACCTGTTCGAGTTCTCGTTACTGGAGCCGCAGGTCCCTCACATTTCTCCATCTCAGATAGCATTGGAGTGTGAACACAGTAATTGTTGATATAGAAAAAGAGATCTCTGGTTCTCATCCATAAGACTAGTTTACTTTGATCTTTCATGCTCTATTCAACAACAGTGATGATTTCAATATGTCTATGGTTTGAATCTTGTTCCTGTTTTGCAGTGTTTGTAATATCAGTGATCTTCACTGATGAGGACTTGTGGTGGAAATTGTATACTTTGGGCACATTGATCAAGGGTTAATCTCGAGAAAACAACAGATAGCATGGACAAAATTAGCATGTTTCTTTATCTTAACATGTTAGTTTGGATTCTCTCAATTTATGATTGCAATGCTCATTTTTTATGGTTTTGACTTTTTCAGACCTAATGGTTGAAGTCATGAAAACATATGTATTTGTAACTTCCCTTTTTTTTTTTTGTATCACTTTGAGCAAAGTGAATTTGAGTGCAGGGCAAATAGGATATGCTCTTGTTCCTATGATTGCCAGAGGAGTGATGCTGGGTCCTGATCAACCTCTCATTGTGCACATGCTTGATATTCCACCGGCTGCAGAGTCTTTGACTGGAGTGAAAATGGAGTTGGTTGATGCTGCATTTCCTCTTCTAAAAGGTGCAGTTCTTTCCCTTCTATATGATGTAATGCCCAACTTACTGAAACTGGCTCTGGTAACGTACACGATCAATGATCAATTTATGGTTGTGGTGAACAACTTGCAATCTTCCAGGTGTTGTGGCTACAACCGATATTGTTGAGGCATGCACTGGTGTGAACATAGCTGTCATGGTTGGTGGGTTCCCAAGGAAAGAAGGAATGGAGAGAAAAGATGTGATGTCAAAAAATGTTTCCATTTACAAGTCTTAGGCTTCTGCTTTAGAATAGCATGCAGCTGCAAATTGCAAGGTAAGAAATTGGGGAATTCATACCCTTATTTATTTTAGGACTAAATGACCTTTACTTTATTCAAAGTATGGCAAATTATTGATCTTTGATTTACTGCAACTCACACAGGTGCTGGTTGTAGCAAATCCAGCAAATACAAATGCTTTGATCCTGAAAGAATTTGCTCCATCCATACCCCAAAAAAACATCACATGCCTAACACGGCTAGACCACAACAGGGCATTGGGTCAGATTTCAGAGAGGCTGAATGTTCAAGTCAGTGATGTTAAGAATGTAATCATATTGGGGAATCACTCATCAACTCAATACCCTGATGTTAATCATGCCACTGTTAAAACCAAGGTGGAGAAAAGCTCTTGTTTCTGACGATGAATGGTATAAAACAATGAAATATCATTTCAAAATATTCTTTTGTTTCTTCTTATTTATTTTCATGAGTCCACTTAATTATTCTTTTTTTTTCTTTTCTTTGAAAAGGTTGAAAGGAGAATTCATCACCATTGTCCAGCAACGTGGTGTTGCTATCATCAAAGCACAGAAGCTCTCAAGCGCATTATCAGCTGCAAGTGCTGCTTGTGATCACATATGTGACTGGGTGCTTGGAACCCCCAAGGTGTTTTTCTTTATTGTACATGGTACATTGTTGTTAAATGCATCTATAATGTGCATTTTTCTGTGCCTATGGAACTTCGGGTACTTGGGTATCCATGGGCGTATACTCTGATGGAAGTTTCAATGTTCCGGCAGGCCTTATGTATTCTTTCCCAGTTACTTGTCACAATGGGGAATGGACTATTGTACAAGGTATGCATCTTGACCAGGAAACTTGACTTTCCATCCATCATGGATTTGAATCAATTGGGAAAATTTTGCTTGTCATTTATACACAAAGTCATCATCATTGTAAAAGCCTGATCCAACTTATGTTGGGGTCTGCTAAATGAATTTCATGACACACATATTGACATTTCTGCTAGTTAGTGAACTTCTGTTAAGGTTTCTGTGTTGTCTTTAAGTATGTAACAACTTTCTTATCATTACACAATAAGTTTCATGATTTCATCTCTTAACATGCAAATTGAAGCAGAAAGCCCTCTCTAAACCGTGTAATGCGTAAACAAGAAAAAGTAAATTCCCAACCAGGCAAACTATTCATTTTATAACACTAACTCACCATTTCTGCAAAGCTGGAGAACATTTGTTAAGGTTTCTGTATTCTCTTCTAGGATGTATTAACCTTTTCTTCATTTCCAACCCTGTATTACTTTCTTATCATGTGAATTTGAAGCAGCAGGCAATCTCTACATTAGCAAGAGTTCAACATTTTCCTTTTCTCCCTCTTTATTCTCAATGTCTATTCCATACCATATTTGAACAAATTTATTCCTTTGACGAGCCCTTGGGGTGCACTGATATTCATGATGAAACATAGGCCTGTAGTCTGTGTTGCCATGGGCTCTGGTTGTATAGGCAAGGAGAACTTCATTCCTTTGTAGGGCTATTACGCTCACTCTTTGATGGACCATGGCTTTTTTCATTGATGAACTTGAAGTTTGGCCCTTTTGCTCGGCCATAAGCTGTTTGTATCTAATGGACCATTAAGACTTTTTTTGATGGGTCATAGCTTACAGTGACTGTGACACCTATTTAATCAGGCTTAATTGATGATGGACCTTGAAGCCTCAAGCTACACGAGGCTTTGGAGCTTGAGAAAGATATATAAGTCGGTTTTTGAGTTTGAAGTAAACAAAATTTGCTGACTTGAAAACTTTGAAAATTTGAGGACTTGCAAATTTTTGAAAATGTGGAACTAAAATTTGAGGTAGATGGAGGGACTCTCTCTTAACTACAGAGTTTAGAGAATTCAATCTTTTGAATGTCTTGTAGATTTTTAAGTATGGTTTTTTAGTAAAAAATTATAGGAACTTCTATGGTTTTGAACTATCGAGTTTTTAATGAGCAATCCTTTCCTTTTTCTTTTTCTTTTTTTTTCCACCATTTAATAAAAAAGCCTTTCCCTTTTTCTTAAAAAAATGTAGATACATCTTCCCCAAGAAAGAGTTCATTTGTGATTTTTTTATGCAATTTTCCTATCATTTCATATAAATGTTGTTGAATGATAAATAAATATTACATTTAAACTGTTTCTAAACCTGAATGTAAAAGACTAGCAAGCTGTTATTTTGTTACCCACAACCCACACTATGACTTCTTCTAGTGACAGCTAATTGTAAACGACTAGTTCAGAATTTCCAAAATGAATTGTCTCTGTTGGTTTCTCTATTTTTTCCGCACAGGGCTTGAAATAGATGAATTCTCAAGGAAGAAACTGGATGCCACAGCAGCGGAGCTGAGTGAGGAGAGGGCTCTTGCATACTCATGCCTCTCTTGAAGCATGTTCTCCGCAATGGTCCCAAGTACCTGACTTCATATTTTACACTTGGACAGTAGCTATGGTTTTGAATAATGAACCTGTTGAATTTGTAGAAACAATTGGTGCAGAAGCATTTTCCTCCTTATTGGTATTTGCCATTCTCATCTAGTGTTATACTGAGTTTTAATTTTGTTGACTTTTGAAACTCTAGCTTGTGAAATACCTGTTGGGACAATACTTAGTAAAAAGGGGTTCTGATTTATCTCTTATCCATCCTGAAACGCTGGGAAGATAACGCTTGTAACTTTATCTTGGATTGTAATAGTAGATTTGGATAGCTAATCTCAGATTGATGAGATAAGGCTCAAGTCATGATTATGATGATACGATCACCCACCTGATGGTATATTTCTGGTTGTGAGCTTCACCCATTCTGATTAGATGACAAAAATAGTGTGCATGTGAAAAGTGGGGAGGAATCTTTCTCTAGATATACGTCTTTTCTTTTATGCAACAATTAGGAGATTCAACATCCTGTTCTCTAGTAAAACTGTATTTTTTTTTTCTCAACTATGGCATGTAGCTATTTAATAATTCGTTGTCTTTATTCGAATCTTAACAGTGGATAATCATTACAAGGAAGAATTGTTGAATCTCCACAATAGGATTCCTCATCTCTAGATTTGTGATCTCTCTCCATCTATTGGGAATTCCCCACTTGCCATTTTCTTGTCCAAACGCTGGAATGAATCTCAGCAGAATTCTTGCTAATTTGGGCTACAAATGATGCCTGTATTAGGGACTTGGTATCCATTAAAAGGCATGAACTCACCAAGATGCCAAATCAAATGTCTTTCTAATAATTTTATAACACAATTTCCAAAAAACATGGGAAGGATGAAAGATTTACAAAGGGTGGTGCTGAGCTGTTGATATCTCTGTTTGTTTTGGCTGCACCGAAAATGTCAAACACAGAACAAGGGAAAACCATCTTTTCTCCAAAGACATTTTTGTTTTCTGCAAAATTGCTCCGCAAAAACATTCCCTTTAAAGAGTGGTTCAGCAACAAAATCAAGCAGAACAAGGTTACAATGTATTTTAGGTTTCTCCTTAAACCTGAAGAAAATTTGTAATTTTTGAGTATCCCAGCGAAGGGAGGCTGGGCACCTGGCCCACATGCGACCATATGAGGAGAGAACTCATGTGGGAGAAGTGATAACTGATACATGTAAGGAGAAAGGAACTTAGCACATGCGAGAAGTAATAACTCGCACATGGGAGGATAGAAACTTGCATATGCAAGAAGTAGGGGGAGGCCAAGGTGGAACCCTTAACCTCCCAATGAGAAACTGCTATCTCTTAGGAAAATTGTACATGCCCAAAACCTTAACAATGGGATTTTACACCTCGGTTTCTGATTAAAACTAACAATTGACCTTTGTGAGGGATGCCGACAAGCTTTGATTGCTGCACTGCAATGACTGCATAAGTTTTTTTTTTTTATTGTGACCACCACTAACTGCATCCTCTTTATTGTGACCACCATTTTAATATTTCTTTTTTAACAAAAAAAAAGTTATTACTTTTATATTTTAATAAGATAGTAGTTGGATTTCTAATTAGCGACGTACATAAATAAATTTACGTGACAGTTTTTTTTCGGTTGCCTCTTTGAATTATTATAATTTATTGATGAAGACTGCCTCGGTATAGCCTATATTCTAAGTAGTCATATGTTGATGCGTTCTGGTGATTCAGATTCTTATTATTTCATCCCATAACCAGCCATTGGAGGCCTTGACTCACTTGCCAAGAATGAGGCATCTATGTTCACACCTTACTTTTTGGCAGGGATCATCCTAACAGGCCAAATTGCCTTTGCCGGGTCCTGTGACCCAACAGGCTTGATATTTTTGACTGACCTATCAGTGCTCTTAGAAAGTAATAAATCTAATCATGTCGTGATATAGCCCATCAGACTATTTGTTGGGAGGTGGGCTCCATCCAAGGGGGAGGTTTTGGTGGAATAAGGAAGTATAATATAGTAAATGAGTTTGAATTTTAGGAGGAACAACTTAACATTGAAAAAAAAAAAAGCGTGTTCCAAAAGTGCATCAACCGGATTTCACCTGAGGGGGAGTGTTGAGCGGTGGGCTCCACCCGAAGGGGAGTATTGAAGAGTATTTATGTTGCCTCTAATAATGGCTTGTGATTTTAGTAGAAATGGTTAATTAAGGATACTTAGTACTCTTGAGTTCCTTGTCAATCACCTAGCATTGACCCAATCTTCTGTTTTTTTTTTTTTTTTTTTGTTAGGTGCCATTGACCCAATCTGGCCCTTTCATTAGGGGAGGCACCCAAGATTACTATGAAATAAAGGGGAGGTTATTTGATGATTATTTTTGTATATTCACCTTTAAATCTCTATTTTTATCTACTTATGCCGTGAATTGTTATGTCTTTGGTATTTATGTATTCTATGCAAACAAATTAGCCCCTAGTGTCAGGTTTTTTTTTCAAAGTTTTAATTATTCTATATCTTAAAATGTGTTAAGTGTAGGTTAAAGAAAATGCTTTAGAAAGTGTTTATGCATCAATGAAGTATGTTAGTGGAATAAGTTTCGAAGATTCCCTGTCTTGAAAAGCTTTGCTTCCCAAAGAAATGTGAGCTTAGTACCTCAGTCTTGTTGTAAGGCTTAATCAAAGTCTCATAGCATTTTGCAAGTTCTTGATGCTGGTGCAGAGGTTGGCAAAAATATGCATCCACATCTTAGCATTGGTCCCCGACTTCCCGTATCCTCACTTTGCTGTCCTCAATATTAATATTTACACACTTGCACGTGGAAGTAAAAGGGAAGATTTACTAAGCTAAAAGTCGTATAAAACATATAATTAAAATATATTAAATTATATCTTTAACAAAATTATTGAGATGATATTGATATTGATTAGAATTAAATAAAACATATTTGTATTCAAAGAAGGAGTTTTTACTGAAAAAGAACTATGTAAAATTAAGGAATGCTCTTATTTACAAAACGTATCTATATATTTATAACAACAGATCTTCAATGATACGCTCTTATTTAAATGACTAAAATATTGTCGCAGACGGAAACTGTGTCTGACAATATCATTCCCATTTTATCAATTGGAGGATAAGCAACCTGCTAATCATGTTTTCTTCAAACGATGTTATGATATCCAATAATCTTAAACATTTTAAAGTTACTAAAATAGCATAAACAAAATCATTACATCTAAGCAATAAAAGAAAATTATGACAGAACCACTAACTAGTCAGCCTCCCCCAATGATGGTCTAACCCGAAGAATAATAATGCGCTATATAAAAAAAAAACTGCATACTTACCGGCAAAAGTTTTTATTGCTTGAAGTATTCTTCTTGCAAATGAATAAGGACTACTCTAGTTTTAGTTCCCCAATGTATAACCATGGGCTAAGATTTTTCCACCTGACAAACTTTTTTCTCTAGAATCTCCTTGACATCTGCTCTGTTCCTGCACTCATCCTCACCACTACATAAGAATACTATATATACCTTTTTCGCATTGTAGCCAGTGAGGACAATTTTCCTCTACATAAGAATACTATATATACCTTTTCGCATTGTAGCCAGTAAGGACAATTTTCCACTGGTTGAGGAAGGACATTCAAAAAATCAACCCCACCAAATTAACATGGCCCTGGATTTGTGATTGTTAAAGTTTAATGCAATCTTAATCATGAATTTCTTTAGATTATGAATGAAGATTTAGTAAGTGTAAAATTAAGCCTAATGTCAAATCAAGGCACAAAAGTATATCTTAGCTACATTGATAAAAGGCAAGGCCAGTGTTACCCCACACTGCTGCATTGCATAATAAGATTATTTTTGTCCATGAATGAAAAGAAATACACTTTACTTAAATTAATAGACCCACTACTCAACTATAGTTTTTTTTTTTAACTTAAAACACTCTCAACTCAAGTTTCCTTTAAGGGTTGCTTATTAATTTACTTGGGTGAATGAAGTAAAGTAAATAGTTATTTCAAAGAATAAAAACATGAAAGAGGTTAAATCAATTCAATGATGAGATTTATCTTTTAGTAAAGAGATAATGTAATTTTCTAACTTTTTTGTGTTAAAATTTTTTTTTTTTTTTGTGAGTTAGTGGAATGAGAAAGTAGCTTTTTGACTTTTTAGTGTAAATAGGTAGAAGAATTTTTTTTTTAAATATGGTATTTTGATTTAACTCTTTTAGTCTATTGTGTTTTGAAATAAAAGATGATTTTAACTTAACTTAGAAGTAGAATTATCAAACACGCCTAGTGATAAAGGGTCACCTAGCCTCCCCATCCTTTCATACGCGAATTGTTATTATCACACACAGTTGTACCACCTTGGATGTACAAATTTTTCGGGTGTTATGTCTTCTTGCATGTGTAAGTTCTCATCACCTCGCAACACCAAGTCTCTCCAGGTCCCAACCCCTTAGCTTTGTTTTTTTTTCTTTTCTTTTCTTTTAAAATATATATATATATATCAAAAATACCAAAAATGACAAAAATAACCCCTTACAAGACGCTGACTTTCTACTGCTCATTTACCTTTTACCTCATCCACGATTCAAATATCCACTTGATCTTCACCAAATTGTCCAAACAAATGGAAAAAAAAAAGGCCTTTGCCAACTGAGGAAATAAAATGGGTATGAGTTGGGGAAATTCATGCATCTCTGTATTTCTTGACAATAATTATACCCCATATATATAATTGGTATTTGCGAAGAAAGCCCCCCATAACTTTGATCACATTTGCAAAAATGTCCTCCAAGTCTGATAGTCAAATCAAATCCAGCAATTTTATTTTATTCTTTTGAAAGAAAATAATGATAAGGCCTTTTATATGCTTGCTTGGCACCTTGCTTTCCTTACAAATAACGTCTCACGCTTGCTCAATAATTTATTCACAGGGTCCAGTACACGATAGAAATTATGGTGTACCCACCTAAGTTACATAATTATAGCAAGAGTTTATAAATATTGTAATGACAGTGGCACTCCTTCAAAGGAATCCCATCTCCATTGGCATTTCTACCCACATGAGACTTATCCAACTAATCTATCCATCTGCATGGGACTTACTAGGTGAAACATGTGTCCATCTGACCATGTTCCCATTCAGTAGTAGATCCCATATGAGGGCTGATGGGTTGGAAGTGGCAGGTTCCATGAAGACGGGCACACAGGGTCGGTTGGCATCTATAGAATCTTCGTCAAGTGGGTCTCGCAGAGATGGATGTCGGTGGATAGGTAGGATATTTCATTTAGTGGGTCCTACGTAGACGGGTGAACGGGTAAGATCTAGGGGGCACATGTGGACAATTAAAATCGGTGGGATGAGTGGACGGTCTGATCTTTCACCTAGTACCTCCACATGACGAGTAGATGGTTGATCTTCATCTATTGAACCCCATTGAACGATTAGATTTAGATGGTCGCAGTAGATAAGGTGAGATGGGTATAATCTTTAATCTAACAAATCCTCCATAGATGGGTGTATGATCGTGGTTGGTGAAAGAAATGGTCCCGGGCCTAGATTTTTAGACACTAGTTGAACCTGAATATACAGTGGAAGAAATAAACGAACTAGCAAAATTAATCAATCGCACAAGCAAGAGATACATGATTTTTTTTTTTTAACGTCGAAAACTGTAATACGGAAAAAACCATGAGTCCTAACTGAACAAATAATCAAAAACTATGAATCACAGAGTTATAAGATGTACTCACAAATACTTCTCTAAGACTTCAAAATTTAAGAACTGCAGTTCTTCTTGTACAACTTCATACCACAATGATTTCCTAATGAACACTGCACCACTCAACTGATCCAAACACCCAGAAACCTACTAGGCATTGCTCCTCTCAATCTTCAATGAAAGAAGATAATCTTTTATAAGAGATGTAAAAGCAGTATTCTCTAACATAAAGCTTTTCCCCAATCTCTCCAATGGAAGCTTTAGAGAAGTAATATGATCTCCAATGTAAATTTTCCACTCAAAATAATGAGATCGGTACTTTAGGATTGAGAGAGAACCCTTATTTATAATCCACAATTCGTGCTCTAAAGAAATAGTCCAAATAGAAATACAATAGGCAGTTTTGACACAAACAAGAAACAAATTTGAATTCAGAAAGTGAGCTTCTATTAGCTACCTGCTCGACTGCACATGAGCCTCCGCTAGAGCAAGTGATGAAACATCCAGTTATTTCAATTCAGTGCAATTCTTGTCATGATCGTTTGAGCGCATAAACTTCAGTTTGAGCTAGTAAATCCATGCCTATCCGCTCAAGCGCATGTTTGTGTCCACTCAAGTGCCCTGCCAATCTTCTGATTTCTTTATATCAATTCCTATGGCAACTCGAACCACGGTCCATTTAAAATAAATTGTAAAATACAATTCAATGGACCTAAAGTTTTGTCCAACTCATAAATTAGTTAACATACAAAAATGCTTACAATCTCCCCACTTGGCAATTCATGGACAAAACTTCCTAAACATATAATCTATTCAAAAATAAAAACAAAAGTTATATTGAGTAAATTGAAAAAAAAAAAATTACCATCAGCTTGAAATTGTCTTCTTCAAACTCCTCAGACTCTTTGTCTCTCCCTTTTTTTGTCTATAATTGACAAAGATAATAATGTTAGCATGCAATATATCCTCAATTAGGATCCAACAACTAACCCTTAATTGTATTTTCATGTCAACTAGTTGTGGGAGCTTGATCTTCTTGTTCAAAGGCTTGACTTATTAGGTACCCACACTTGTGAATTTTGGACTTTTTACACAGCGTGTACCAATTCAGTAGGCAAGTCAAATTTTCTAATCCAAATGACTCTTGTCTTGATCTTTAGCTCAAACTTCTTCTTCCATTGCTTATTTCGAGGTAAACTCCTCAGCTTGTTGCAGTGGGGTCGAATGTATCATTTAATTCTACAGTGACAGCGTGTGGGTGTAAAATTAGTACATGACACATTCTTCTTCTTCTTGAAAACATGATTAGCACGTGAAGAAGTTTTTACAACGTTAGTAAACATAGTAGCACCTTTAACAAAAACATCTTTTCCTTTTGTCTTCGATGTGGACGCACATGATCATAACTAAGACAGTGTTTATCAGTAGGCAACTTTTGACTGCACAAAATATCTTCTAGTTTTTTCGATCCAGCGTTCATCTTGTTTAGCAAAGCCTTTGCAACATCTAGTTCAGACAAAGTCATCTTCAATTTGCCATTCAAATCATCTTATTTTCAGCCTTAAATGTCTGCAACTCTTTCTTCAAGATCTCAATTTTTGTTCAGCATTCTCAAAATTTTAAATCTCATTCGTCAACTTATCAGCAATAGAACTTTTTCGTTCTTCTTATAGACAAACCTTTACAAGAGATTTTTCTAACCTTTACAAGAGATTTTTCCAACTCTTCTTTGAAAGAAACAATTTATTCTGCGGAAGCTTTCCACTTAATTACGATCTTATTTGAGAACTTGGTCAATTTGAGACAATCTTTGTACATAGTGTTGTACTTCTTCTCCCAATCTAATTTTTCATCTAACACTTCATCATCCTCACTATCAAAATAATTGTCAAAAGAACGTTGTGAGGATCTAATAAAAACAACATACTTGACATTACTAATGTCAGGAGCAATAATCTCAACCTTAGATTTTGTTCTTTCTTCATTAAGAAACTCATCCCATGTACTATTGAAAGTCTATTTCTTCGTCTTCTTTTTCTTGTTCACACATTTGCTATTAAAATAACCATATCCTTGTCATTCAAAATACTTAACCCCTTTTGAAAACTTCTTCATCTCAGGCTTTGGAATCTTCAAATCAGTTTTCTTCCCCTTCGTGAGTATCTTGAACTTCTTTATAAATTGAACAACATCTTGGGGATCAATTTCCTCAAAATCAAAATTTGAATCACTTTCAACTCTTTTTACTAGTTCTTTGGAAATTTTCAAGGTAAGTCTTTTAGATTTTCCCTTAAACCTACGATTTGCCTCAAACGTCTGAAAATTTTTAACCAACTAATCTGCCTTGAAGATGTCAAGATACCAATTTTCCTCAATGGCCACAACTTTTGAATAAAACCATTCAAGTAAATATCTCAAAATCTTCTTAGCAATCCTATTTTTAGGAATAGGCTCACCCAAATTGAAAACAAAATTAACAATATCATTCAGTTTAGCACAAAACTTATCAAAGATCTCATCATCTTCAATCTTAATGGTTTCAAATGTTGCAATCGATTTGTGCAATCTAGACTGCATGACTGTATCGGTGCCCTCATACACAGTCTACAAGCTATCACATGCTTCCTTAGCAAATGTGCAAGTAGAGATCCTCCTATACTCAAAAGCAGACACTCCATTGTAATGAGCATTCATAGCCTTCTTATTGTAATTGGATGTAGCTTTTCATCCTTAGTCCATTACATTTTGGGTTTAGGAACAGATTTTCCTTCAGTCACAACAGTGAGTCTAATTTAGCCTTCCTCAATACAATCCTAGACATCATCTTCAATGAACTTAAGAAAACCAACTATTCTAACTTTCTAATAGATATAGTTAGATTCATCCAACAGCGGTGGCTAGTTAATAGATGTGCCTTCATAGTTGTTGAATTCCATTTTAGAAATCAGAGATCCACAAAACAAATTAGTGTAACCCTCTTTGACACCAATTAAAAGATCCGGTCCCAGGTCTAGATTTCTATATATTAGTTTAACTGAGATATGCAATGGAAAAAATAAACGAACTAGCAAAGTAAATCAACCACACAAGTAAGAGGCACGATTTTTTTAACATAGAAAATCGTAATTGGAAAAAAACCACGAGTCTCAACTAGACTAACAATCAAGCACTATAAATCACATAGTTACAAGAGATATTCATAAATACTTCTCCAAGCCTTCACAACTTAAGGACTGTACTTTTTTTTGTACAGCTTCACACCGCAACCACTCCATGCTAAATATTGCACCAGTCATTTGATCTAAACACCTAGAAACCCACTAGACACTATGCTTGATATCTCAATTTTTTACAAAAGACAATGATCTTCGACAAGAGTATAGAAATACTAATTCTCTAGCACAAAACTTTCAGATAATCTCTCCAATCGAAGCGCTAGAGAAATAATGTGATCTCTAATGTAAATTCTTCACTCTAAATAATGAAATCCGTATGTTAGAGTTGAAAGAAAACCGTTATTTATAACTCACAATTCGTGCCGTAAATGAATAGTCCCAGTAGAACTAAAACAGGCAATTTTGATACAAATTAGAAACAAATCTGAATCGGGAAAGTGAGTTTCTGTTCGCTGCCCACTCGAGCACACGTGAGCCTTCGCTCGAGCATGTGATTAAAACATCCGGTTATTTCAATTCAGTGCAATTCATGTCATGCCCACTTGAGTGCATAAAATTTAGCTTAAGCTTGTAAATCCATGTCCAACTGCTCGAGCGCATGTGTGTGTCTACTCAAGTGCCCAATCAATCCTCTAATTTCTTCACATCAATTCTTCTGGTGATGCAAACCAAAATCCATTTAAAATCAATTGTAAAATACAATTCAATGAACACAGAGTTTTGGCCAACCCATAAATTAGCAAATATACAAAAATCCCTATAGTTAGTTTAGTCATTTTCTAAGTAGGTCCCATGCTTGTATGCATACTAGTGGGTCTTTCATTTAGCGGGTCCAAAGTATATCGATGGATAGGTTGGAGTTATCTGGGCCCTAGGATTGAGGGGTTGGAAATTAACCAGAGACTAGTACTCTATCCATTCAACCACGATGTGAACATGGTGAAGCAATTGTTCAGACTTCAAACCATATTGACCATGGTTGGAGAACAACATATTACTTATATCTTTATTCATTTTTACATAAAATGAAGAAAAAAGTCAACACATTTACAATTTTCAAGGGGTATTTGTATGAATGGAGAAATAGAGGGGGGTTATTTGTTAATAACTGTTAAGAAGGTTAATGAGTCCTTAAAACTTCAATTTTTTTCATATATAATTTCATATATTTTAAGGACTTAATCAGTCTAAAATGCATCAATTAGGGTAGAATCATGATTAGTACGTGCACTTGAAATCCATTTATCATGTTTTAATGCATAAGTCTCTCAAAAATCATCATTTTAGCACAAATTCATGAAAACTGTTTTTTTCAAAACCCTAATTTCTCAAAATATTTGTCAAACCTTGATTCTTCATAAAATGATTTAACATTCCTTCGTTATTAGTTTATTTAAGTGAAAACATTTATAATGAGGCATCTTATGCTATATTTTATGTGAAATGAGTTCGCATTTATGCATTTATTACTTCAGGGGTAAAACTGTCATTTCACATAAAATGTCATAGTTTCATGCATAAAATCGCTGGAACCATTATTCATTACAATATTCCTCATGTTTCATATCATTTCTCAAAATTTTGGAAAAATCCTAGTTGAATCAGGACTACTTGCGAACAGTCCCAGTTGGACTAAAACTCTACTAATTCTTATCATTTAAACCTTTTTTATAGGTATTGTGAAAGTTGGGAACCACTGGATGTCAATTGGATACCCTTCCTAGATGAAGAATCCTATTGACATCATGATTCTTTCCTAGGACCCACACGCAGCTCAAAAAATTATATTGAGTCCTACAATAAAGATTGGAGCTAAAAAGGTACTAATCTGAAGAAGAATAAAGAAGAATTAAAGTTAATAGACCCTGCAAACATTCACATAGAATTAAAGTAAAACATTCACTAATGTGAAGAGCTCACACATGTGCCATGGGTAAAAAAAGGGTTCACTTATTCCACTTAAACTATCCCTACAGCCTTTTTTAAGAAAGTTTGAAAAAAATTCCACGATGATGCACTAATTTAAGAAATAGTGCAATAAGCAGTTTGTAAAACCACAAGGGGACCCACACACAAGCATGCATGTCCAAGCCTCCTATATTTTCATGTTTGGATCACACTTAAACTCTATTAAATTATTTACCCATTATTTATATAAACTTTGAGAAAAAAAAGGAGATAATTCATGACAGAAAAGAGAGTTTTAGTGGGAAAAGGATAAGCCACCAAAGGGGATAAACCCCTATCCTTTCAAGAAGTATTTTGCACATCTGAAAGAGGCTCTCCCTCAACCTTGGACGTCTATCCAAGGAGGTGGGCCATACTCCACTTGAAATTGAAGAAAAACTAAAAAAAAACTGGGCCATTTTATGCATTTATACAATTTACTTGAAGTGGGCTCTACTGCCATTGCTTTTGGATCAAATTCAAGGATGTTTTTAGCAACAAAACTCCTCCTTATACTATCCTTATCAAGCTTAGAGATTAAGGAGTAAAGAGAAACTGATAATTGGAAAAAAAAATAAGAGTCTAATGAGAAGAAGGAAAGTTAATCTCATTTTTTTTAGAACAATCTGGATTAAAACGATCATATCTTTCAAACGGTAGATTGGACTGGGCCAATTTTGATACCATTGAAAAGATCTTTCCGAATAGATATCTATGAAGCTCAAGATTGTACAATTTGGAACTAAAATGAGAAAGTTATGATCCCAAAAAGATAGCTGTGGTTTTTCTACTCAGAATTGAGAGTGTCTCATCAAAGGTGGGCCATATCCTTTGACAAGTTTTAACTAAAATATAAATGGTGGGTGCACTTAGAAGTTCAGCAAAATAAGGCATCTTATCTCATCTCAAACTTGGAGGATAAGCAACAAATTTTTCAAAATTTGAATAAAACTCTATCTACACAAAGGAATCTAAATTTACTACAACAAGGGAGGCCTAAAACCATAAATAAGACCCACTTGCGCATCCTAAAGCATAGAGAAAATCTCTCTTAGCCACCAAACACACCCCTCTCTCCCCCTCTCTTCTTCCATTGAAGTTTTCTTCTATCCCTTGAACTAGAAGAGAAGTTCTCTATCCTAGTGTAAATAGCATCTTCTATTTTAATTTATATATCTTTTGTAAGATACTACTTCATTAGTAAAGTTATGCTTTCTTGAAGATCTTTCTTTTGCATGATTGTTCTTAATACTTTGATTATAATGCTCATGGATATGCTTGGATTGACGACCTAAGTCTTTGGAATTATGTTCTAGTTGATGTATGAATTTTGTGAATGATAAGATCTTGAGATAGCAACTTTACTACTTGAACCACTTAAACTACTTTTACTACATTTAAATTTTTGCCTACTCCTGTTAAATTGACGTTCTATTACATTTAAATTCCATGTTTTCACTATATTTAAATTTCTGCAATTACTACTTTTAAATTCCTTGTCTTCATGTTTGCTTCTAGTTGAAGTTTTTATCAATTTCTATGTTTATATCTTGCATAACTTATGGATGGAATTAGTTTTAGAATCATACATAATCATTACATGAGATTTGTGGTGAGTTTTAATTTCTGAGAATTTAATTCTCATATTTGAGATTTATGAGTTTTAAATGAAAATAAAAAGTTTCAATTCGGATTAAAATAAAGTGCACAAAAAGACAGCATACAATGGTGCTTTTAATTCGAATCTTGGCAATTTAAAACTCTACTCAATGATACTATTTTCCCTAAAGTTTGGAGAAATTGTTGATTAATTAAATACGTTTAAACCACAAAAATTTCATGAAAAAAAATTTAGAAAGTTAAATTTTCAGTGGCTTAAACACATACTAGTAAAACAATCCGCATATAGATTTCTGCAGCATGGCAGGTTTTTGTCCAAAAATTTGGAATTGATTAGCCTATCAAATCATTGAGTTTTTATGTGAGATTTGGTAGAATTGAACTCTGATAAGTTTAATTTCAAGCCCCTAAGTTTCAAGTGAAAATAACTTCAGGAAGTTAAAAAACAAAGGGCTAGAACACAAAGTGGGTAGACTACATGTGTGCAAAAATTCTGTAATTTAGATTGTTTTGCTCATCTTCATTCATGCATATTTTCTTCGTTGTAGGTTCTTTTTCGATTTCTTTTACTTTATTTGAAACATACATCATTAAAGTTTAAATTCCATCTATTAAGTTTAGGTTTAGATCATTTTAGGTCAATTATACAAAGTTTTGAAAAAGGGGCTGTATATAAGTAATTTCATACTTAAAAGAATTTTAGCATGCATCTTAGCATTTTAATTTTCTAGGATTGAGTCATTCATGCATATCAGTATTGTTGCATTGATTAGAGTGTAGGAATAGGTTTAGGATTGATTTTAGAATTAAAAATCATTTATTTCATTAGATTAGCCTTTAATTAAGTTGGAAATGACCTAACTATATTTGCTTTCTGTGGATTTGACCTCATATTTACTGGATATTACTACATCGAACAATTCTGCACCTAGAGTTTTGCAATTAAAGGTGTATTGTTGTTATTGTAAAAAATAAGGGTTTGTTTGTAAATTTCATTTTTTTGACTTATTAGAGTAGATTAGTCAAAGATGCAACTATTTTGAACTTTTCATATATTTGAAACTACAGTATTCACAAAATGAAAGCTTGAGTGTGACACTCTCTGTCTAGGATCATTTCATGACTAGGCTCTGTTTGGGTAGTCATAAAATGAAAGCTTGAGTGTGACACTTTCTGTCTAGGATCATGTCATGCCAGTTGGTTAGGCTCTGTTTGGTAATAGTTGCTTGGATTTGGGAATGTTGGTTATCTTTTTTCTCCGCTTAAAATTTATATCTACACCCCTTGTATTTTGCCTTAATTCCAAGATACCTCCTAGATTTTTTGAATTTACACTGCACTTACTTCTACTTCATATGTGGGTTTATCCATACCCCCTACAGTGACTGTCGTTGCCGACAACTCAAAAAGGTGATGATGTCAACAACAAATTCATGTATAACACCCATTTTACCCCCAACCCCTTTCTATCACTCTCTCTCCCCCCTCAGTAGAATCTGCTCAATTCCAAACTTAGAGAGTAACTCCCTCCTCGGCGGCAACGCCAGGTCGTTGGCGCCACCACCAATCGAAAAATCGTCAAATTTCTCCTCCTTCACATTTCTGGTTACAACTAGAACTGTCAGCGAGATAACTCCTGGTCTACTTCCTCTCTAGTCATGGTGAAGGAACACCGTCGACGTACAACACCAACTAGTGAGGGATTCTCTAGTAACGGCAACGAAGGCAGTGGCAGTTTCCAGCAAAACTTCAAAAGATCACCCAGGCAAGCCTTTTTTCTCTATCTTCTTCCTTGCAGGCTACAACTGAGGACGGGCTCTGCGTGCAGCATCCAAGTGTTTTTCTCCTACAAGAATAGGATCTCACTCCTAAATCACCTTAATATTGAACCCACCATCGCATCCCACCTGTTCAAAACTTGAAATGCTGCTAAACGCACCTGATCAAGCAAGATCCCAACAACAAGAACCCAAAAGGATCAAAACCCTCTTCTCCTTCTCCAATCAAGTAAAATCTTGATATGTGGTGAACACAGATATCACCTCCAATCTTCTCGAGGCATAGCCAGCAACAGATCTTTTCCAATCTCACCATAGAGATCTAATCTGAACCTTGGTTCTCTTTTCTCTAGCAAAGGTCTGCAGTCGAGAATGCCGTTGAATTGAGAGGGAGAAAACTAAGGGTGAGGGCTTCAGTTGGGGAAGAAGATGACTCGAATCTAGTGGTGTTAAAAATGAAGTTGCATCAAATGAATCAATTGATGGGGAGAAGAGTGGTGGAGATAATGTTGTTGATGTTGAGACTACAACAAATGGGTTCTTCCGTGTCATCACTTGGCAAATGGTTGTCGCGATGCACAAGGTAGACACTATTCTCAGGGTTTTTGTTGAGGCATGAGGGGTTTCCAACCAATTTTTCATACCGGACAGGAAATCTGACTGGAGCAGAGATGTGGTGGTATGAAGAGCACTGATTGGCCTCTGGAATCGACTGCGGTGGCAATCTAACGGCCGGATTTGGAGATTGTTTCTTCCTCGCCATTGATATCGATGGAGGAGAGGTTTTCGATTTAAGAGTGGCCAGGAAGGCGCGAAACTTGATCTCATCTGCTCGATCTCGGTTCTCTCGATCGTACTTTTTCATGAGACTGATCAAATCCTCATCGCACGTGATCGACACAAGAGCATTGAGAACTTCGGTCGGAAGCTGGCATCGAAAGCTCACAGCCGATCCATACAGCTCTCCGAGCTTCAACAATAGATCTGAATAGAACAAAAAATAGAAAAATCCAAAACGCAATGTTTAATGCCAATGGAAAATCGGAAGCGATACACATAAAATCTTCTTCTTGCTCTTTAATCCGAGATAAAATCCATCAATTTCAGATCGTCATTTTTGTGTTTTGTCGAAGATGGATATGAGGCCCAGGTGGGCCATCCGATTGATGATCTAATCTACAATTAGTTAGCTGATCCTTGGGCGACCCTAGTGGTCTTAGTCCCATGAGGTTTGGACCAGTGGGGCCCACCCGTTTGCTTACTCAAGGGCAATGGGGCCCGCTGTAGGAAGAAAATCTAACATCCATAGATGAGTGAGGCCCATCCACGTACAATAAAATCATAACAATCTTGTGGGAAAAGAGCATGAAAAAAATGGGGCCTACTTTGACTTAATTATGGTAAACTTAATATAGAAAATGAAGAATTTAATTAAAAAATGACATTCCGTGAGGGTTAAAAGGGTAAAATGACTTTTTCGTCATATCCGTAAGGAGACAATGTTTGACAAGGTGTATTAGTGTAAATGCAAAAAATTGAAGAGTTATCATGTAATTAAGACAAAATACAGGGGGTGTGAATGTAATTGTCCCTAAAAAAAAGCCTTTTTCACCGTAGCCTGAAAAAAAAGGAAAATACAAAGAGCCATAGGCAAGTGTTGATAGATGGCCCACCCGCAGCCTTGTACATTAGAATATAGATCGGATGACAAAAACACAAACAAATTTGTACTTGACAACCCTCTAAAAAAACTTGGACTCAACATCATCCAAACTAGTCACTTTGAACAATTGATTCCTTTCATAATGATTTTTGGGAAATGAAGTTAGTAAGATCACAACATTAACGTACAAAAAACAAAATCCTTCTGGCAAAATGTTAGTACATTCACCGGCAATTCTTACCCCACTCTGTCCCTCCAATGAATCTCCCCCATATATATGTGACTACATTTCTTATCTGTCCAATGATTCCAAGCTTGCTGGCTTGAATATTTCTAGCTATTTGCAACAACTGCCCAAACCTATTTTTCCTTGTAAAATTACGACAGCACCCACAAACAACCAAAGCCAAAACAATATGAATTACAATTCCATAATCATTGTGGTTGTATTGTAGTTAGCCTGAACAAAGTTACCGTTATCTCTTTTTAACCTCTTCCTTCTCAGATAAGTAGTAACAAAAGGATTACCATCAAAATTCAGGCAATTCAGGCCAGTCTTGAGCCCCCATGTAGATGTTAAACCAGAAGTCCATTTCATCATCATTGGTCAACCCAAAAGTGGGGATGATTCCACCCAAGGAGTTGGGTGAGAAGGGAAATTGTAGTTGTGGGTCACATTCACTTGCCGCAAAGTAGTCAACCATGGAATTGTCTGGTTTCTCCATAGACAATGCCTCAGACGATAGATTCTCATCGTCCTTCGTGCCAGAGCTCAAGTGATCAATCGATCTGTTCGACAATGAATCGGTCACCGAGAAGGAATCATCACTAGATGATTGTAGTTGGGGTGATAAGGGCACGTACACAGCAGAATTTTGGAATGTGTGATGGGTAGAGAGATCCGTGGGTTTGGAGTCAATTTCCACATTAACAATGCATTCAGCTGTTTGCATGGAGCATCTTGTGCTGGTTTCTGGGGTTGCAGGATTTTGCTTTACACGTTTCTTCAAGTGGGTGTGCCAGACATTTTTAATCTCATTGTCTGTACGCCCCGGTAATCTTGCTGCAATTGCTGACCATCTGCAAAAAGAAATAAAATGAAGACTATGTATAAGAAAATTTGTACTAAATCAATTTCTGATCTGCAAGAGAGAAAATAAAAATCACTGTTTCACGCCCAAAGAGAGAGAAAATAAACTACTTTTCTTTCTTTGTTCTTTTTATCTATTTGTTTTTGCTGGGAGAGAGGAGAGCAGAGGAATTGTGAAAATATAAATTCACAGAATACAGAATTCCAGCATTGCACAGAAGTGCAATGAGAAACTGTAGATTTTTTTTCCCCCCTTTTTATGCTAACATATACAAGCAGATAACAGAGGAGTCTTTATCTGCCGTGCTGGGAGCTGTAGGGTCCTCCTGAGCTGGTGCCAGTCTGAAGGATGGTAGGATCAGGGCTGTGAAGGGAACCTTGAGTTGGTCAAGTTTCACCCAATCCCACAAACGCTGTGATTTTTAAGGCCTTAAAATTTTGATCGTATAAAATCATAGACATTGTTCAGTGGTCAAATTGGAGCCATTATGGGATAGGGTGAAATCTGAACCACCTCTTCTGCACAGCCAGTCCCATCTGGGCCTCACTGCACTGGACCAGATTATCATCTTACCATAGATATATTATCTGCAATGAATATGTCAGAGATGCCTCTACTAATGAATGATGCTTACTTACATCAGTACCTCCCTTGCATGTCTGTCATTTTGATAATAACCAGGGGAAACTGCTAATATAGTAATCAATACAGCATCCATAAGGCGAATATTTAGGGTTCTGCTTGTCATGTCATTAAATAATGCCTTTTTTTATCCCAGTCTAAAATTAAAATTTTCCCAATTGGGGTCATTTTGGACGTGATGAAGAGGGGAGAAAACTATGCACAACTCACAAGGTGCAGTTTTCTCCGCCACTATCTCATTTACCTTTCCTCATCCAAACAATCCATTTTATGGATGGAGAATTTGATTGGAAGGTTTTGGATTGATGGTTCTGCACTTGGATAACTGAAGAAAAATTTCTGTAAAGCTTCTAGTTTCTCTAACAACTTTAAAATAAAATTAAAAAAAAAATCACAACTGGATGAACTTGTACCTATTTCCAATCAATTCATGTAATTTGATTATGGTTTCCTCTTCTTCTCTGCTAAAATTCCCTCGTTTAATATCTGGGCGCAAATAGTTTGTCCATCGAAGTCTGCAGCTCTTCCCACACCTTAAAAGACCTGAAAATCAGAGACAAGAAACAGCATTAGAATTGGGGTGGTTCCTGAAATGTGAATAGTTTCTTCAGTTATTTTGATGTCTTCATCAGGACTTCACTACTAGAGAAGGAAACAACCCAACTCAAGAATATTTGAATCCATACCATCTTCCTCAGAAAAATATAAAAAGGGAAACTTTGGCCTGATCTTTAAAATGGGGTGTTTTTTTTTTTTTTTTTTGTCATTGATTGGTTGATTAAAAAAAAATCTGTATCTTTGAGATCTTGACAAGTAGAGAGGAACCCATTTGGGATTTTGTGATTACCAGCTTGTTTTGGAAGTGCACGCCAATTCTCATGGCCATATCTTAGAATGTAAGATATCAAAATCTGGTCTTCTTCTGGAGTCCATGGCCCCTTCTTCAAACCAATCTTCTCACAGCAAGGAGCTCTCCCCATCTTCTTCTACCCTTTGGGTTTTCTCGGATCACACAAGCTCAAGAACTTCAGCAATGGCACTGGTATTTATATATTGAAACTCCTTAAAAAAAAACGTTAAAAAAAACGTGCTACAACAAGTACCCAAAAAAAAAAACAAAGAAAAAGAGCTGCGCCAGCATAGCAGTTTCCTTGAAGGTGGGTCAATCGATGGAGGCGGCCCAGGGGCTTACCAATTCATTGCTTTCGGAACTACGATATCTCATCAGCAATCATTTGGCACTAGAGAAAGGACCCATCCAGGGAAAGTGAATGAACATGTAGCAGGAAGTCTGATAACGTGAATCCTTCAAAAAAATATCTTCTCACATGGTGATAGGATGATTCATGGTTACAAGGAGAAAATCTTTTCACATTATTATAGGGTCAAAAATAGTTTGCTTCACTTGTTTATGTAACTGATTCATATGCAAACTAATTAAGCTTCATCATTCATCACATTTGTTTGTGATGGCATGGTAAATCCCATTACTCACTTTCATTTTTTGGTAGAGAAGTGCTTATATTTACATTTTCACATGAGTGAATAAAAATATTTATATTTTCAAAAAGGGTTCATATTTATATTTTTTATGGTAAATGAGAATATTAAATAGTTGGGTCCATTAATTGAGATCTCAAGGAAGTGCAAAAAATATATATATATAGCTTGAGAATTTTTCAGCATGTTTCACATATTTATCAAAATCTATCAATATTTAAAATGTAAAACTAATCTTCAAAAAAATGAAAGAATTAATGTTGGTTGATGTGATTTGAGCCCTGAGCCATCACAAGCAGAAATAGGGCCGGGGATGTGTATTTTTTGTTGGAGATGTTTTTTTTTTTTTTTTGGTTGAGTTGGCTTAATGGCCAAGCTATGGGAAAGTCAAAGCACCCACGAGGGATTAATTCTTGATGGGTGCTATGGGAATGGTGTGTAATAATTTACCACATCTTCATGTATGAAAATTTAAGGCTAAGAATAGCCTAATTCATACAATATTTCCACACCTTATTTATATATATAAAATAAGAACAAATAACATAATTATATGTAAATGTTATGCACGTGCAACATTTACAGTAAGAAGTGAATGTAAATGACCAACCCGTAAAATAACACACATCCTATGAGTCTACGTGCAAGGTGAGTTATGTAGGTATAGCCCAAGGGTCCTACAATGAAGAGAGGAATTGTTGAATGGTTGAGTCAAAACGAACCCAAGTGAATGGTGAATGTGAAAGTAGTGCACATGCAGTTTAAAACTATTACTTTTTAAAGAATGTTTAGAATTACTGGAGAGGCGAATCCTTTTTTCCCCTTTTAGTAAATACTTACACCTATACACTCTTTTCAAGTCCCTCATCATCAGCCTTTTAATGAAGGATTGACCCCAAATCTTTTTGAAAATGAGGTCCCACATCATTGAGCTACCAGTGGCTTTGTAGATAGGCATATTTTTTAGGGCTTGCTTATTCGTATCGAATTGAATGCATAAAAATTCATGGTCAAATTAGCTTATGAGAAGGTAAGAGGAGGCTTTGACTTTTTTAGGATTTCAATTATTAGAGTAATGGTCGAGTATTCACTTCTCATTTTCCCTTGATTAATTTTCTATTGTAAAGGAGATTATTTAATAGTCAATTTCCCATATTCACCTTTCTTTCTTTATTTTTTTTCCAAACCACTTTAAAAATTAAAGTGTCATAATTTTTAGGAAATCAGTTACATGAAATAAACTGAACCTAAAAACATAAAATCTCCCCAACACTCTTTTATAAGGTGGATCCAATGGGCCTCACTAGCGCTTCCTTGTTTGGAAACCTTTTCATAATCTTGCTTTTTTTTTGGTTGGCGCGTGGTTAGGTCCAGGCCATGAACCTGGTGAGTCTTCCTTAGGAATTTGGGTCCAATTGTCTGACTAGTATCTTCGGACAGTGAAAGATATTCGGGCATTAGCACAGCTACCATGGATCAAATCAGATCAATGTTCTCAATCACCGAGATGTGAGAGCTACTTTTGCAAACTCAAGACAGAGGATACTATCGTGCCTCTTTCTTGACAACAATCTTTACCTACCTAATTTTAATTAGTGCATTTAATTAAAAGGAGAATATTCATGTGTATATGTTTTTCATCATTTTGATGAGGGATACTCCTTTTTTGAAAAGTATTAATAAACAAGAGAGCAAAACTTTACGCCTTTTTAAGTTTAAAAAGTTCAAAAAAGGAAGTGTCCATCAGCAAAATAATAAAGGACATATGCACATGAAAACTCCTCTAATTAAAAACGCCTTGCTTTTATTAACGAGAAAGACTGAAAACCTTGTATCATCGTTTTTATGGGACATCCCACCTAGAAATTAAGATAGCCCACATTGCCCCAATGCCTCAATGGAACTTGCAATTAGGCTGATTGTGTGTCCGGTGTTATGCACCATATCCAATTTTATATTCCTTCACTTCAAGTCCTTTCAAATATGTGGCTTAGTAAAGTGCGGGGAGATTAAATTTTAAATTAAGAGATAATAAAATATGATAAAGTCTAATCATAATATGATAATTTTTATTTTTAGTGACTTTAAAATAAATTTTTTTGTGTAAAAAATAAATAATTTTTTGTCTTTTAGTGGCTTGATAAATTTGCTTTTTGAATTTTAAAAAATAATTTTAATTTTTGTACTTTTGATATGACCCACACATCTTTTTAGCTCTCTTAAATGGAAGCTCCACTTCACTTTATTTTATTCTAGCAAAATGCCAAACACACCACATTTGATCAAACCATTATCCCATGAATGAAAACGTGGTTGATTAGTGATGAATCGATACTCACCATTGGGTCTAAACAGTTTTGATGATGTGATTAATTCACTTATCTAAGCATAATAACTGCACTTTTTTAATCATTCCATGATTTTACTTTGATCATAGTGACAGCTATACTTGCACCAACCTTAAAAAGAGAAGGAACCGATCCAATGGTTTTGCCTGAGGATGACAGGCCCCAGAACACATGTGGGAACTTTTTGTGGACATGTCAAGTCAACATAGCTGGACCTTTCGGCAAACCTCAACTTGCGCAGCCTGGAATGTATACACTAGCGTGGTCCATGTGTCCAAGAAACAAAAATAAAAATAAAAGGAAAATGAATGAAAAGACTGGACAAAAAAACAAGGGTCCTTTCAGTGTTATGAGAACCATAGGTGGTGACATGTGTGAAAAGGAGGAAAACAACAGGAAGGTAGCAAGTAGCAAATAGCAGAGGAAGTTGTTCTGACCCATTCGAATTGCAAGGGATTGGAGCATTGATTGGTCAAGGAAAGAGGCCATCGCCCACCTTTGAATTTGCCAAATTCTTCGAAACACTCTACACGCGTCATGGAAAATTTAAAAAAAAAACTAAATAAATTTTATGTACAATCTTGGAAAGTCAACGCAAAGTCTAGTCAATGGAATTTGTTTGCCACGTGGTTTTCTTAATTTTGTCCAGCGCGTCGAGACTTGAGAGAGAGGAACAAAAGCGATGTATGCCGTCGAATGAAGGGCTGTGGGTACGGAGAGAAGGGATTCTACTGTTATAATTTTCTTAAACTGGGTAAAATCAAGTTTAGTGAAGTGGGTTTGCTTTACACTTGAGATTCGGTGTCTAATTTATTGGAAGTATTTTTACTACCTCTAATAGGGTGGTTTTGAGGTTTTTTGTGGAATTGGTTAGTGGCTTAATATAGTATTAAAGCTAACTAGCCACAAATTTAAATGTCAGAAGGAATGACTTGCCCTGCTAAAATGTGTCGTAAAATGTATGCCGACTACGTTCTAAGCGAAGGTAGATATTAAAAAAAAAAAAAGAAAGAAAAAAAAAGTTTCCAGACAAAGACAAGTATTGAAAAGTGTTTTCACTATCTCTACTAAAGCTCCTCAAGACTATAGCAAGATTGATATTGGAGGAAACTTAATATGATTAACTATGTTGTGTTCAAAATATTAAGACTTGGTAGTGCAATAAGAGGAATCTATGCCCAGTAAATTTTTATTTCCATGGGAGAGATAATATGATATTAAAAAAATCAAATTCCACTCTATCAAGAAAAATTAATTTATTTTTTACTTCTTTATGAGAAAAATACATCTCACCAAATAACAAAATGGTGGGCTACGTAAAAAGTTAAAAAATTATTCTTGCATTACACAAATGTACCATAAAGAAAAATCAAAGTTCTCAAAAAAGAGGCTGAGCAACTAGACCCATGACCTGAAAATCCCACAATTAACTGTTTTCAACCACAATTATTGGTTTTCAAGTGTACACCCTTTAGTGGAACCTGAATAAAAAGATTTGATTTAGATTAGGGTTGACCTAAAAATCGCTTCAAATAGATGAGCCTAGGGGCCTCAATAATTAAGTAAACCGCTTCAAACAGATGAGCCTAGGGCCTCAATAAATAAGTATATTTTATCCATGACTCTGTCCTTGGTGAATTATAGTCAAATGTAAGTTGTATTGGGCAGTTGAGTAATAGTCAAATGTATTGGGTACAAGTAATACTTAATGGTCATGTGGGGGTTTGAATTGAACAAAGTTGGACAGCATTGACAAGAAAAAGTAGTCGCTCATTTTTTTCAAATAATAAATCTCTTTTAGGTTACGTCTATTGATAAAATTCAGCTTTTACAATACTTTAACTCACATGAATAGGGAGGTGTGGTAATAAAAAAGCTGAAAGACATGAGATATTAAGCTGATCAATTTATCCTAACTGGGTAGCTTTTAGTCTTCAAAGTCTTTTGGTCATGCATAGTGTAAATTCAAATGTGACTAATATCTCAAACAGTGTAAGCTCAAGCTCCGTGTCAATTCAATGGGTGCCCTTACTTGTGACAGGATTGAGTTGATCAAATGTGTGTCCAAAAACTAAACAAAAAAATTCTTCGCAATGTAATTAAGTTCCATCCAACCAATCACTTTGAATTGCCTCGGAAGTCGGAACCTTTAGGACCAAACTTTGTTCATCTAATAGCTTATTTAATCCACTAATATCTTCCTAGTGCTAATATTTAGAGCTTAATACTAGCAAACAAGTGATGGTCTCCGGGTCAATGTCATCTACACAACTTGCCTTTCCATGTTGCATCCACGTTCTCATTTCACTTGACTTCATGAGAGAGAGAGAGAGAGAGAGAGAGAGAGAGAGAGAGAGAGAGAGGGCTTAAATGAGTGCAACACTTCCTCTTAACAAATAAACAAAGATACAAAACCCACGCCTTCACGGACATGCATGCCATTTGGCAGTCAAAATTTGTCTAGGCATGCATCTGGGGTTTTGTAAACTAAATATTCACTTCCGTCATTTGATGTAATTGAAAAAGTTAAAACTATGGAGATTCAGGACCTCGTTCGCCTCACGGGAGCTTATACCCAGCTAGAGAGAAGAAATGTATTGATAAATACAATGCACATCTTGGATGCATAAATACAATGTAAAAGATAGATGCTATGAGAGAGAGCCGGTCAATTGGAGCCGGCGATTTTGAAAATGTTGCCCGTAGAAATGGTTGGGGACCCATCTTTCCCCAATATAACCTGTCCAATCAAACGTTACTACGCATGATTTGACAGAAAAATCAAGGAGGGTGCAATTAAAAAATCATTGAATGTACATGAGTCATGAAAGTAGCTCATATTGGTGAGAAAAAAGTTATAATTGAAGTGGATGATGATCCAAGTGATATTTGCCCTCCAGGGTAAGATGGTTTAAATATGTACACGCGAGATTAGAACCTATCTTTGTTAAAATGCTACAAGTTCACATAATTATAAAAAAAATTTCACTACTAAATACCTTAATAAAGCTGTATGAATATTTGTATTTGCTAAATTCATGCATTGGATAAAATTTTGGTCCATTGAATTATATTTTATATTTAGAAAGGACTATGGTTAAGCGCCGGATAAGCTAAATTGAAGATAATGCAATTAAAATATTTTTTTGATGACAATATAAATTAAAAAGGTCATATCTCACAAACCGAGCTGCGAATATGAGCAAGCTACCAATCATTAGAAAGCTCGTTTCAAGTGTATATAAAACCCAAGATTGCATAAATCGGAGTTAAAATAAAATGGTTATAACCTCAAAAGTTTGCAGATGCGTGCAGGAAATTCAAGGGTGCTCAAGCACCCATCTAACTGAGCCTAAAGTGCCTAAAACAGTAGCTAGAGCATTTGAATGCCCATTTAACCGCGCTCGAGCGCACAAATGACAAAAGCCCACCTATTTATACGAAAACCTTTTCTATTTGTGTCAAAATTACATATTTTGTTTAGATTTGCTTTCTAACTCTAAGGCACGAATTATAGGCTATAAAAAGGGTATTTCTCTCAACCTTAAGCACAGCACAAAACATAAAGATCTTCAAGTTCTGAATTGATATTATCATTAGAGATATTTTCTAAAACTTCCATGAAAGATTAAGCTGAAAGCTTCAAATTCTAAAGTTGATGTTTCTACTTTATTGTATGGGATTTGTGGCTTCTACATCCTTGTAGAAGATTGTTCTCTCGTTGTAAAGACATGTTCATTGTAGAGATCAAAACACTAATAATAAGGCATCATGAGTTTGCATGTCGTGGAGATCTAGTAAAAACAACTACAACGCCTTATGTCGAGGGACTGACTGTAGGGTTGTAAATATATCTTGTACTGCAAAAGTTAGTGATTGATTTTATCCAATTTGGATTCGTGGTGTTTTTTCATTTAAGTTTCCATGTTAAATAATGTGTTGTCTTGTTTGTGTGGTTGATTGTTTTTATTTCTCCGCTGCCTAGAAATAATAATCGAATCACAATCTAAATTAAATCCCAGGCATTAAAAACTTTCAATTGGTATCAGAGGGGATCTCATTAAATTTCTCCGTGTTGATCTAAGGAATTTTTTTAGAATGGAACTCAACAATGAAAAAGGCTTTTCTACCTTAAAACCTCCTTTGCTGAAAGGTATTATCAATTATGCTTATTGGAAAGCGCATATAATCATCTTTTTTAGGTCAATAGATGAAGGTATTTGGCGAATAGTAGTAACTGGATATTCCTTGCCAACAGTTACTATTGATGGACAAACCACTGAAAAACAAATGACTTAATGGTTCAAAAAGAAAGCCTATGCTTGCAACTGTAATAATAAAACCATGAATGCAATCTACAATAAAGTATCAATGACTAAATTTCATAGGTTTTCCAGTTGTAAGAATGCAAAAAAGGCACGAGACATCCTTTAAATAGTTCATGAGGGAACTAAAAAAGTACAAGAAGTTAAGATGCAAAGCTTATCATCTGCTTTTAAACTATTGAGAATAAGTGACAATGAGAGGTTTAATGACTTTTACACTAAATTGAGTAATATTGTCAATTCTAATCACAACTTTGGGGAAACTATTCCTAAGGAGAAGATTGTGAAAAAGATCTTTAGGTCCTCCGGCTAGCTTCAATCCTAAGGTTATTGCAATTGCTGAAACCAATAAATTGAAAACTATGAGACTCGATCAGCTGGTTGGTAACTTACGAACCTTCGAGACTGAGTTTATTAATCATTAATCAAAACCTTCTAGACTTACAATAAAAGTTTTCAAATCTTACAAGTTTTCCAGACATTCGAAGAAATTAGAAGTTGCATCTGAGTCTGATTCTTAAGAAAGAAAGATGCAACTGTCTTTTGAGTTTGTGCAGCAATTTAACAAGCTGACAATAGGAAATAACACTGGATTTAAATTGGTGCATACTAAAAAGACTAGTTTCTCAAAGGGAGTCAAGTGTTATGAATTTCAAGGTTGTGGGCATACAAATAATGATTATGGTCATAAAAAGAAGTAGCCCCTAGTTAGTAATAATAAAGGCTTGAACATCTCTTGGAATATTGATCATTCTACAGAGGAAAAGAATCCCCCAAACTTGAAAACAAATTCGACACAAAAAGGAAAAAAAAGTTTATTACTTTCATGGCTACATCTTTACCATCTAAAGCTGATTCTGATGAAAATAACTATAATAATGAAGTATCACATGAAAATGTAGATTAGGAAGCTCAGTATAAGTTTTTGTGTTGTCAAAGCAAAAAACCGGGTAAGCATACTGCAAAACTTGTAAAGCAAGTTGACGATTATGAAGTTGAAATTGTATCCTTAAGAAGAATCTAGAAACAGCACGTGCACAAATCATCCTACTTGAAAATCATACAGGTTCTTTGCTTGAGAATTTGATTTCTGAAAAACAAGAAAATAAATCTTTCAGAACAGAAGTATTAAGGAACCGAGCTGCGATTGATAATTTGAATGTCAAGTTAAAGATGGTATTGACAAAATTGGATGCTCCAATAGTTATACATGCTAGTTCGACCACACTTAGGCACATCTTGAGTGTTCAAAAGCTACATACTGACAAGACTGCTCTTAGCTATTCCGATGGTGCTTCTTCATCACAATCTTTATGTAAGATTGTTTTTGTTAAAAGCACTGGAAATGCATCCACTAACCAACATTCTACATCAAAAAGTCTTATTGATTGTGCAATAAAGAGTGAGTCTAATCCTAAATCTACACGAACACCCACATTTCATCACTATGGAATACAAGGACACATCCGTCCACATTACAACAAACTAAAATCTATGCCAAAAAATAAGCAATGTAGAATTCAATTTTCTGCACCCACATCAAGTGCACTCCTGGTTAAAAATAAATACTTGTCATCTATTTTGGTTAACACCATGCTAAAATTTTTTAATTCACAAGTGTGGGTACTAAAATTCATTAGCCATTGACCAAGAAGATCGAGCCCCCAACCCAGTGCTAATACGAGGATGTCATTGAGAGGGAGTAACAATTGAGAGAGAGCTACTGATAGATCCTAATTAACAATCATGATAATGATGACACCATAAATTTGCAATTATGGACAAAAGGTGGGCACGGGAGGGAGAGTGAACAGCTAAAGGGGAGTTTTAAAGCTCTGAAGATAATAGCTGAAGTTACGAATTTCAGTTGGTATGAAGACATTGGAGCTACAAATAGATGAATTTTCAATTCTGTCTTCAAGTTTGTATAGAGTTGAACTACGCAGACATTTTGCTCTTCTATTAGTTGCAGAACCGATGATAGTATTTTCAATTGGTTGCAACAGTTTCAATTTGCGCTATCTTTATTCAATATATTTTTTTATTTATTTTGGGTAAATTGAATGTATAGGAAGTTTTGTCCATGAATTGCCAAATGGAGAGATTGTAAGAATATTTGTATTGGCTAAATTCATGTATTGGACAAAACTTGGATCCATTGAGTTGCATTTTTTATTTAGATTAGACTGTAGTTACTCACCGGATAAGCTGAATTAAAGAAACGCAAATTGAAGTATTTTTCTAAGGATAACATGAATTAAAAGGGTCATATCTCATAAACCAAGCGTCGAATATGGGCAAACTACCAATCATTGGAAAGTGCATTCCGAGTAAATATCCATAAAACCCAAGATTGAATAAATCGAAGAACAGAAAGCTATGGCACCTGGAAGTTTGTAGATGCGTGTAGGAAATTTAGGCATGCTTGACACCCATCTAATCAGGCTTGAGTGCCTAAGACAGTAACTGGCACGCTTGGGCGCCGATTTAACAGTGCTCAAGTGCACAAACGGCAAAGGCCCACCAACTTTCACAAAAACCTTTCTTATCGCCAAAATTACCTATTTTGTTTAGATTTTCTTTCTAACCTTAAGGCATGAATTATGGGTTATAAAAAAGATGTTCCTCTCAACCCTAAGCACAACACAACAAATAGATGTCTCCAAGTTCTGAATTGAGATTACCATTGAAGATATTGTCTAAATCTTCTATGAAAAATTGGACTGAAAGCTTGAAACTCTAGAGTTAATACTTCTACTTCTTCATAGAAGATTTGTGGCTTTTACATCCTTGTAGGAGATTGTTCTATCATTATAGAGACTAGTTCATTGTAGAGATCAAAGCACTAATAACGGGGCATCGAAGAACTGCGTGTCATAAGGATTTAGCAAGAATAACTACAATGCCTTATCTCGAGGGATTGACTATGGGATTGTGAGTATTCTTGTACTGCAAAAGTTAGTAATTAATTTTATTCACTTTTGACTTATTGTTTTTTTCCGTTTGGGTTTTCACGTTAAATTGTATGTTCTCTTCTTTGTATAATTGATCGTTTTTTTTTTCGCTACATAAAAGTAGTAATCGAATCACAATTTAAATTAAATCCCGGGCGTTATAAACTTTCAAAAGCAGTAATGATTTAACAATGCAAATAACTAGAAAAGTAGATCTCGCAAACAAAACTTGGGTGAGATAAAGCTAATATGACCCTGATATTTATCAGGGCATGGTACCTTAGTAAGAGATATAGGATTCAAGTAGCTTATTCTATTACTTAATATATATATACCATAGTTTTGAAAGTCGACCAAAATTAAATCATGTTACTTAATATATAAAAGTTTTAGTTATGATTGATACTATTTTCTTCAAGGCATGTTTGTATAAAGCTGTGAAACAAGAAAAAGGCCTTAGAAATACGTTTCTGATAGGGGACGATCAAAATTTAAATTCATTGATAAAGTAGAAAATATATTATTAGTTTTACAACTTTTATGTGGCAAGATGAGTTGCATGGAACATTGAAATCCATATAAAAGCAAAAAGAGTGTTTTTGTTTCCATAGAAGCTGACGTGCATAAAGAGAGCTTATTTATTTTATGCAAGTAATACATACAATTGTATTTCCATAAGTGGTTAAAAATAAAGAATCAAATGTGAATATAAAGGAAAAAATTGACTATCAAATAAGCTCCCCTTTAATGGGAATGGAATAAAAGAATAGGGGCAATGAACACTCAACCATTACCCAATTAATTCAATTCTTAGAAAAGCCAAGGTCGCATATACATCTCCCACTCAAATCCTTCTCTCACCTTTTTAATAATCCTTATGTAGAGCTCATTTCACAGTAAATTCCTATGTATTTAATTGTTATTTATTTTATGCAAACATACAAACTCTTAATCTTATGTGCAAATTAAAATATGGCAGAACTCCAAGTTTAACACACTAAAGCAATGGACAAACAAAGTTTTTTCTGATATTTTTTTAAGGACAATACTGGAACAGTTTCAAATCTTATTATAGGACCAACACATCACCATCTAATTACACTTGCCTTGACAGATAAGCTTTTCAAAATCATGGTTTAAAAATTTTTTGCTCTCTTTTTCTTTTTTTTAAAAAACCTAAATAAAGCGACGTTACAATTACAACTAACAAACCGATTCCTTACCTTTCCAAATAACTACTTTAAGTGCTAGAAATTTCAATCAACCATCATGGCAGTGAAGTTCTTAGTATTTTGTCCCAAAAAAAGAAATTTAAACCACATCCTAGTTAGTTTTGAAATAATAATGCAAAAATCCATTAGATCAAGTCCACTCACTATCATGCCCCGAGCGCAAGATTCCATCATGAGGGCGACTTCCAAGGCGCGGCATACGTAATCCCGTGATAATTATTGCGGTACTAAGACACGTATGAACTACCACGAGGGGAAAACACATAGAATTTACATATAAGGACTAACGTGTAACACATGTCCATTTAAAACATTTGCGAAAGCCTTTGAGTTTTTACCTGTACTTAACAACATTCTATACAATTCATATTTTGATATATATTATTAAGTATAAACTGAGTCTATTAAATTGAAAATTGTAAACCAAAGATGTATAACTTAAAATAGTCTTTTTTATGAAACACGATCATATGCATAAACTAACATGTCCAAAATACGGATGCATGGTGTGGCCAAATGCATAAAACCTAAATACAATCTAAATAAGAGGTATACATGTCCTTCAAAAACAAATAATATAATAACAATATGACATAATTGCATGGTACATAAACATAGTCTAACAAATGATATAACCTATCATGTCCCAAAATATAACCATGGCGCTCTAAAAAATAGACAACCATAGAATGTTGTTAAAGTCCACATTATTACATAATCCCCTGGGAAGTCTCTAGAAACCCCTCTACAAGTATGTCAAAGGTGGAATCAGTACTTAGACCTGTTTGCAACACCAAGGATAATACTGTAAACACAACGGTTTAACAAATATAGGTGCATATAAAACTATTATGCTGCATCAATTAAATTAAAAACATATTAATTAGATGAGAGCAATAGCAGAAGTTAGGCATGTTGTGCATAGGAATATAGCATAAATATAGAATTATAATTGAAGATACAATATCATACTAGTTGGCATTTACGAGGCTATATTCTCTCTAAGGAAAACATCTATCATACAATGGGATTCACTAGGGGATCCTTCTAGCTACTCGAGGAGCGCCAACCAACTCCTCCATAAACTACTGCAATGTGACATAAGGAATACCCGAATTGGTCCTGTCGAACCTAAAAAGGGTACAAGCTAAGTGATGCCGACTCAACGTATCAAGACCGTCCCGAATCCATATCATTTATACTTATCATCAATTATAACGATCGTCTCATATACGTACATAAAGGGCTTATCTGTCTTGAGATCACATTCAATCATAAAATGAGAATTAAATAAAGTAACTAATAATCAAACAATGCATACTTAAATGAGCTAATAGAGCTTGAATCCTCTCAACCTTAACTACTCTCATATTGGCTCACGGGTCCACGCTTAATAGAAGCTTTATCTCTAATTTTGCCTTAAATTTTACCAGGAAGAATGAGTACATGATTAGATCATGTTGAAGACAATGTTTATTTCAATAATATGAATGCATTTGGATTGAGTGGTTAGCAAGAATAATTACTAGCCAATGCTAACTAAGATAATCCATGTTTCTTTAGTCATTCAATAAAGTGTATTCAAAAAATGTCCGGTATCAATGTGCTATCTAAATCTTACTATTACATTGTATAACACCTCTTCTTATGCCAACACCCATGACGTGAAATCGAAAAACATCGAGAAAATCAAGAAGACTGAGTGACAGCTCTACACTCTTCCTCCTCAGTATTTATTTACCATTGGACTAATTTAGTCAACCCAAAGGTACCAATTCTAAGGCCCTACATGGCAGTCCCTAATTTCCTTAAGCTCACTATATTCCTACAACTTAGCCATGTATAGGTCATGGCTTAACTGTGTATATATACAAAGTTTTTCTACTAAATTCTCCTACAGTTACGGCTCAGCTGTATTTTGGCTTACGGCTCAGCCGTATGTAGCCTATGGCTAGGCCACAGCTTAGCCGTAACGCTTCTCACAGCAGCTGTGAGGTTAGCAGAAAAACAATTGCTGGGTTTTAGGTCTTTAAATTCCTAGCCATACTGTATTTACAGCTTAGCTATAAGCTTCAGAATTCTTGAAACTATATTGGTGCAAAGGTTCAGTTCTCTATAGAACTTCTTCCATTCATTTCTACTATAATTTTCTTTATTCAAACTATCATCACACATTTTCAAAACCCACATTTTATCATTATTTTATAATCATACTCATGATCATTCAAATCATCACATATTCTTAATTAAAGAGGTGAAAAATCTGTAAATTTACATTTAGAAAAAAGTACTTAAAGAGTCAACATAATTCAGACATGCATGTGGCAATATACACTCTTATCTTGCCTCTAATTTAGTGCTTTACCCAAATCAAGTTATTCCTTTGGTTTGATGGTGGAGAAAGCCTCAATGGAAGATGATCTAAGACATGCAATGAAAGAAATGAGCATGAGATGCATCCATATTACAAGATCGAGTCTCCTTGACATCTTTTAAGCTTAAGAAATGGAATAGTGATGGGATCCTCACCTTGGAGAGCTATAAAGAAAAGAAGAAAATGAAATTAAATATTTCAAGGGAAAGAGATGAGCAAAGAAATGATGAGAAAGAGAATGGGAGCCTTGGCTTTTGCATGCAAGGCTCCAAGCTCCAAATCCCAATTGCTAGGGAAGGAGAAGGGAAAGAGAAGAAGAAGCTCCAACAGACTTAGTGTAAATGAGGAAGGATGAGCTGAATGGGTCTTAAGCTAGGTTTTTAAATCAAATTTTCTGCAATTTGCAAGCATGTCCAGCTTGCTTATAGAATTTACAGTTTAAGGCAATTGGACTTCAATTGGGCTAAAATAATTCGAAATTGAGCTGGGCCAAACATGAAAGTTGACCCACAAAATGAAATGCACATGATGCAATTAATATGGTGGGAAGATGATACAAAACCATGTAACTCTAAATTACAAGAAAAGAAAGTCCTTGACTACCTAAGTAAGATTCAAACACAACTCAGCTACCTATCTATGACTTCATAAAAATTAAAAACAAGATAAATTAAGACTAAAATACATTAATTAATATGAAACCAAGTTTAATTAATGTAAATTACAATTTTGTTGGATCGGGACCTTACACTCTCACTATTAAGTCTAATTTTAATTAAGTTTTTAAGTATCCCTGCCAAGGGGGTTGGGTCCTATCAGGAAGCCCGCACATGCAATTAGGAGACATATCCAGGGTTTGAACCCTAAAGACTTAGGTCGGAACTACTGCTCCTAACAACTAGGATAAGGAGACATTCTCATCTAATTTTAAGCAAGTCAAAGCAAAGAAAAAAATTTATCCAAAAGGACCATAAAACAATAACTGTAAGGAATATAATATTGGCTAATTCATGGGTTGGACAAAACTCGGGTTTAAAAGAGTTGTAACTTTACATTTTTAGTTAGACTGAAGTGCGTGCCAAAGTTGCAAATCAAGGACAAGTATTTACAGGCTGAAAACAGGATTTTTCAAGGCTGGATCGATCGGATTGATGCCGGTTAGATCGAATTAAATCAGCTAAAGAAGCCCTAGACAGAATCTAAGTTCAATTGATCAAATGGACTACCCAATCGATCAATCAGCCAGGAAGTTATCACAACCCAAGCCCAGGAGATCGGGGGTTAGCAAAAACCTAACCAGCGACACACGCACTCCCGTGTAATGCACTTAGACCCGGTCTAGATGCACATGCATAAGGGAAAACACACGTGCAATACAAGTATGCGGAAGCTACAAATATCAACATGTGATACAAGACACACAAGAAACAAAAAAAGGAATGATATCCAAAGACTGACATAAAGGTCTGCACATACAAATTAGGATCCAATCACGATGGATAGAACATGAGTACAATCAATGACATGAAAAGAAAGCAATATGCATGCATGTAGAAAATAGTCACGCTCTAGTGGAGTAATAACACACACTCCGCGAACCTGAAGAGACAACTGGAGTCTCCCCAGCAAACTGACGACCGACAAGAACACGGTCGAGGGTACCTGAGCCTGCAACACCAAGGACAACTCGTGAATACGACGTTCAGCAAAGTATAAGTAGTAACAAGTTAACACGTATGATCTCTAATAGAATCAAGACATAAATAATCATAACATGTCAATGTAGTAGTCTATGCAGTTGTGCATTCGAATTAACATATGCTCTATGAATCAATGTGTCAGTAACATAACCTGTACATACTAGTTGGCAACTACGTAAGCCATATGCTCCCAAAGTAGGGATCTTGTAAACGTGCAGAAAACACCATAGGCCAGATGGGTCTCGGGTTCCTGGGGTCCGGATTCCCCAAGACATTTCCTTACTGCAGCAAGGCCATGAAAACTACACCAAAGTCACTCCGTCGGGATCCTAAGGCTGAGGCTCAATAGTGCCGGACTATATGGAATCAAACAATATCAGAACATGCATATCATACCGTGCATATCATTACGTGCATAGTTTAACATGTATATCGTATCAGAATGTGACATGCATGTCTTGTTAAGCATATATCAAGCAGATACAAAAGATCATACAAATGAAACAATCAAATATATCAAATCGAACAACCACATCAAACTGAACAGATCAAACAACAATATAATGGATGAAGGCATCTCAACTCATGTGATCGAACATGCAAGACCATTGTTCTACCCAGGATTAACCATGGACAGAGCTAGGAATATCCAATCGTATGCCCCAGCGCAGAACGCACATAAGAGGGCAAAAACCAAAGTCAATATGCAATGCACTCAAATTTCCTTGCAGGAATCACGGTCTTTTACTAACCAATCCTATTCTAGTTATCTAGTGTTTCTAACCGTGCATGATGATGTAGTTTTAAGTTATCCGATACACCATTGTCTAGTGTTGCAGAGTATCTAGAATGTGTACCGAAGTCCCTTAAACCAACACCCATGGGGAGGTGCTAAACAACCGGATAACATGCATGAATGATTCACAGCCCTCGAGATCATTTATGTCATACGTTCACACTATTGGGCAAGTCTAGGTGATCTACACTTAATCATGAAGGCCATATCAGTCTCTTTCTTACGCTTATCCTTGTTATTCATGTTTCAGGGGTGATACGGCTTAGCCATAGGTGAACTTACGGCTTAGCCGTAGGCGTCTTACGGCGTAACCGTAATCTGCATTGCGGCTCCACCGCGGTTCCCTTTATTGTTCATCCGCAATTACGGTTCACCCGTATTTTGTTCTATGACTTAGCCATATGCTGTTCTACGGCTTAGCCGTGGCTGGGCCATAAAAGGTTTGTCAATTTCTTGCTTTCAGTTAATTCAGAAGAAGGCACCCTGTACTGATCTACGGGTGGGTCACGGCTGAGATACGGCTTAACCGTAGGACAATATACGGCTTAGCCGTGTCCTGACCGTAGAAGAAAACTGGGTTTTTCCCTCTCTGGACTTTAAGCCGAAGGTGACTTACGGCTTAGTCGTAATACACACGAAGCAGTTTCTGAACTGATACAAAATCACTGAAAACATGTCCAAGCTGACAAAATCACATGTAATAGAGGGAAATGATCACAAGATAGGCTGTAAACATCATTCATAAGCAAGAACGCATAACTTAATCGTAATCAAACACATACCCACATGGTTTAGCCAAGTTATACTTATACTTGCCTCAAATGAGTTCAAACACGATCTTGTTGTCCTTGGGCTCAATTCACACTACCACATGCTTCTAATCGCCATGCATGCAAGGAAAGAAGAAAAAAGAACCGTGAGGAACAGTACCAATCGATAATGAGAACAAGAAGAAAAAGGAAGAGAAGAAACACTGCAAGAACCTCCAACTCACCTCGAAACGCACGAGTGATATTCAACGTGGACATGCACCGATGCTCTCCATAAGGAGAAACGAGAAAAAGAAGAAGACTCGAGAGAGAGAGAGGGAGACAGAACTGTGACAGAGAAGAAGAAAGAGGTCAATGGCATCAATATATATAGATAAGGATAAAATAAATTACCAAGAAGTCCAATCGTTCTAATTAATTTCAGTTCGAGTCGATTGTGGGTCTAACGGAAATAAGTAACATATTTAGCAAACGACGTAGTTACGTAAATCAACAAGCATAACAAAAGACACGCGTTAAAGCCAAAATGATGCATGAATGACGACATCGAATACAATCGAATATTACGAAAAAGGGCTTATGTCTACCTAAACCAGGTCAAACTCAACTCAACTACCTATCCATAACCCGAAACCAACCAAAAACAAGAACAAAACACAATTAGAAACCAAATCCTCAGAAATTAGCTGCTAATCCAAATCAAATCGGGTCGGAGTGTTACAGAAGTAGATTCGTATCCGAACTTCCAGATTTGTTTCCTTTGTGAATCAAACTTCCTAATTTTCTTTGGAAACCACCTCTAAGAGTATCCTACGAATATTGGGCTATATATTGATAATCCCTCTTTGCCCAATTCACCTCCCTCACAATTCTAAATCCTAAAAAGCCTTTGAAAGATCCCCTTCTTCTTCTCTGGAGCTTCTCTTCTTCTGCTGTACTACATATTGAGTTCTTGAGACTCATCTTTTTGTAACCTCTCTTGCATAATGCTTGTTCTTAATGGACCTGTAGTTAGTCCCGTAGTTTTTATCATTGGGATTTCCCACATAAAAGTTGCGTGTCCATCTCCTATGTGGTGATTGCTTTTTAACTTAGAATTAATTGCCTGTTTTTCTACATATTAGAAATCTATGTTGAAACCTTAACCTGTATTAAGGTCAGAAGTTTTTCAGCAACCTCTCCTGATAGTCATCAATCCTGACTTTGACAGACAATTAGATTAACTGTGCATTGTTTTAGATAGTGACAATTTATCAGTCATTGATCAAGTGGTTCAGATGATGATTGGAGCCTCTATACTATATATAGGTAGGTTCAGTTGGGGTGGGCCAGTCCCATCCTCAAACTTATGGGCCCATGAAAATGTATATAAGGGTTTAGAACCACCAAGATGAGGTACAAAGTCCCAATTAGATTTCTATTATGTAGTTCAAATAAGGAGAAATTAAAAGAACTTAAAATAAATCAATTAACCATACAAAAAGAAGCCAGCGAAATTTTTTACGTGGAAAACCAAACACATGAAAAACAACAAGACTGATCTCCCTTGATATAAGGAAAACCAAGCACTAAAAAAAAAAAAAAGAATAGTTACAAGATATACTTACAACCTTTTTCCCTAGTTGAACTCAATATAAGGACTGTAATTTTTCTTGCTGACGAACACACTATTCACCGTTCCCCGTGCTTATCACAACCCGCCTTAATGCAACTCAAGACGCATAATTTTCTACAAGAGAGTACAAGCAGAAACTCTAAAAACAAAAGCTTTATGGTGAAGTAAAACCTTTCAATAGCTGCTTCAGAGAGAAAGAAGATCTCTAATAGGTGTCTAGGTTTTAGAATATAGAGATGGCATACTTAGGGTTCAATAAAGAAGCCTTGTTATAGCCCAAGATTGTAACACTCCGATCCCCTTTGAGCCGGATTAGTGGCTCATTAGTGTGTTTTGTTTTGTTTTATTCTTTTGGACTTGGTTTTGGGCCTGGATAGGTAGCTGAGTAACCTTTGACCTGGAATAGGTAGTTCTAAGCCCTTTTTCGTAATTTTGCTTTTGTTTTGCTCATATCATCTTTGCATCATCTTGGTGTCAGCACGTGTATTTCATTGAGCTCGACAATTTCCGTAACTGTGTCAGATCCGTTTGGAGTCAATTGGGGAAGATGGACCTTCATGTGACTTGATTTGTAAATAAACCAGACTCTTTGGACTTTGACTTAAACTTCCAAACCTATATAAGTAAGTTAGCTCCAGATGTCTCTCTCTCCTGCTCATTTCATTCCTCAACGTTGCATGCAAGGAGAATTCAGGAGCTCACGTTCTCTCTCTCTCCCTTCTCTTCATCCTCTTCTCGTTCTAAGTTGGTGTTGGGAGCTTGCATCTCGATTGGGTTCTTCTTCCTTCTTTCTCTCCCTGTCTTTGTTTTGGTAAGTGGGTTCTTCTCCAATTCTTTCTTCTTCTTCTCCAATTGCTTCTCCCATTCTCTGATTTCTTTGTCTTCATCTCATGCATGGTGTATCTCTTTGATTTGTTTTGGTTTTAGTTGCTTTGGAGCTTGAGGTTGTGGATTTGATAGAGCTTTGAGGCAAGTATAAGTACAGGCTTTGATAACACATATGGGTGTTTGTTTGATGGCTTTGATTCACTCTTATTCTTTGTCTAGCATGTTTTACAGCCACAATTTGTGAATTTGGAACCTCTGTAACTCATTTTATTCAGTTTCTGTATCAAATTTCAGTTTCTGTACTCAGCCCGAATTCATCTCTGTATTGTACGGCTAAGCCGTGAACTTCTACGGCTTGGTTTCCAGAGACTCGAAAATCTGAATTTGTTCTACGGCTAGGCTACGGCTAAGCCGTAATTTGTTCTACGGCTGAGCCGTAAGCTAGCCGTGACCCAACCGTACCCCAGCCGTGAATTAAATCTCTGATCAGTCGAAACTTTTCTGATATCAGTACTCCTACGGTGAGGCTACGGCTAAGCCGTGGAATGCTACGGCCAAGCCGTGGATTGGTCTACGGCTAAGCCGTATACTGACTGTAGCTCAGCCGTAAAAAGGTATTAGATCAGAGATGGAAGGATGATCAGTTTAGCTGTGTTTTGAATGGAACCAAGGTGAAGCCGTAGTGCATAGTACGACAAGCGCGTAAGATGTCTTCGGCTCAACCATAGGTCCCCCATAGCTAAACCGTTAGGCATGGCAATTCTGAAACATAACTTAGGATAATGGTGAGACTGGTAGGACTCAAATACAGGTTAACCACCCATGTAAACCGGCCCAATGGATTCTTGGATCGCATGAATAGTCTGTTAGGCTGTGACTTATTCATGTGAGTGTTGATTTACTGTTAAGCACCTCCCCATGGGTGTTGGTTTAAGGGACGTCGGTGCACGCACAGATTACATTGCAACACTTTGATGGCAACGGTGCATTGACTAACTTAAAACTACATCAACATGCACGGTTAGTGACAGTGAACAACTAGCTTAGGACTGGCTTGTAATGAACCTTGACTCCGTATTAATCTGAGATGCATTGCATATTGTTTATGATTTTGCCCTCTGTTCTGTTAATCTAAGTTTATGCATTCCGTAGTCATTTCTGTTTTCGTCCTGTATCTCTGTTCTATGCTTCGTTCTGCACTATGCTTTGATCTATGCTGTGCTTTGGATTTATATCTATGCTCTGCTGGCTTTGTTTATCTCTGAGTTTGGGTATTCCCGGGTGGCTCTGCCCAGAGGTTAATACGTGAGGATAAGATCCGGTCTTTGTCATCGGTGAGTCCAAAGCGGATAATCTCCCTTTCTATGGATTTGATTTGATTGGTATTAGTCTGGCTCTACTCAGCCTCAGCCCTAGGATGCCCGACGGGGTTACCTTTGGCTTAGATCTCTGTATCTCTGTATAACTGCAGTGTTGCTTTGTCTTGGGACCCCGGAACCCAGGAAACCGAGACCCACTTGTACCCTGGCCCGGTCAGTGGTGTTCTCATCTGCTCTGCTCTGCTCTGCTCTCTATTGGAGAGAACATGGTTAACGTAGTAGCCACTTAGTCAGTATTTCTATGTTTGATTCACATATCATGCTTTACTTCTATGCACGATTTGCTTAGCTTACTAAGATGAAACTCTGAAATCATTATTCTGTCATTTATTCACTTTGATACTATGAGTGTTACACCCCTGTTACTTATATTTGCTGGATCGTTGTATTCATTTGTGTTGTCTGTGGTGTTGCAGGCACAGATACCTTGCCCAGCTCCCCGGCGGTCGAGGAGGCTGCAGGGGCGAGTGTAGAGGCACCCTCAGGTTTGGCAGAGTGGGCCTGATCATCTCTGCCGAGTGCGTTCATGCATACTTCCAGTGGCTTTTCGTTTTGGGATTTTGAGTTTTGGTTTCAGGGGACTTGTATTTGGACTGTGGATCTTTGGACTTTGGACTTGTATTCTGTGTATTTTGTATATATGGTTTTGGTGTGTATTTGGTTTTATATCAGTGTATTTGTCTTTGTCGCTTCCGTATTTGTTTCTGCTTTGGCTTCCGCTATTTTCTTTGTTGCTTGCTATGATATCTACAGCTTCCGCGTTCGTCTGTTTCGCACGTGTTAGATCCCTTGTGTGCGTGCATCTGGACTGGGTTTGGGTGCACGTGCACGGGAGTACGTGTGTCACCGGTTTAGCTTTTCGCTAACCCCCGAATTCTGGGCTCGGGTCGTGACATACGTATTGTATGGTATCAAAGCATGCTAGTTATAAGCATGTAGGCATCTAAGATCGTGGTGAGATAACGATATCAACTATTTGACTCGAAGTCTCATATGTTGATTTGGGATTCGACTAACTCAGGGCATTTTGTATTTGTGTGTTGTGTTTCTTTTCCTTTTTGCAGGATGGCATCAGGATCAGGATCTCGGGATGAGAATCAACAGGGCCATAACGGTGATAGTGGATCAGTACCCCCACACATCAGTAGTGAGGAGCGGATGATGATGATGATGCAGTCTATGCAATCATTACAGGCGCAGATGGCATCCATGGTAGATAGACAGAGTCAGGCTGCTGCAGTAGCATCACCTCGCATAGATCAGCAGGTGATTTTCCAGCCTAAGGAATCAGATCCGAATGCTCTTTTCGACAAGTTCCGTAAGCGAGGGGCGACCGAGTTTCATGGGATAGAGGATGCATTGCAGGCGGAGCAATGGTTGGAGCAGACTGAAGAGCTATTTGACACGATTGTGTGCAGTAACAAGCAGAAGGTAGTTCTCACAGCCTCTATGCTTCGGAGTGTAGCCAAGACATGGTGGAGGAGTGTTAAGACTTCATTTCAGACTATGCCCAGTGCCACAGTTTGGGAGACCTTCAAGCAGCAATTCCGTCGGAAGTTCATGCCTCTCCATATTCAGCGAGCCAAGGAAGTGGAATTCTTCAACCTTCAGCAGAGACAGATGTCAGTTGCAGATTATGTACACAAGTTTACAGAGTTGTCTCACTTCGCAGAGGACATGGTGAACACTGAGCATAAGAAGGTGACTCGCTTCGTCAACGGCCTGAATCCGAGGCACAAACGCCATGTGGTTGCTTGTATGTGGCCGGCTACATTGGACGACGCTATTGACAGGGCTTATGATGCAGAGGCCATCTTTGAGGAGGAGCGAACAGAAGCTAAGAGGGCGGCAGGTTCCAGTGGCAGAAGTCAGTTTCAGAAAAGGTTCAAGGGTAAGCAGGGCAGTTCGAGCAGTACTCCGTTGGTATGTGGTCACTGTGGGAAGGATCACCCAACAGACAGATGTTGGAGGAAGATTGGGGCTTGTTTCGGGTGTGGCTCTACGGATCACAGGCGGGCCCAATGCCCGAAGTTTCAGTCCTCTCCACAGACGAGACAGGCAGGATCTACAGCGCAGGGCAGATCTCAGCCAGCTCGCCCAGCTCAGAAGCCGAACCGCCAGACAGCCCGAGCCTATGCTGCTACGCATGAGGGCGCGGAGGAGGCCACGGTAGTGGAAGGTAAAATTTTAATTTCTGATGCAGAAGCTTTAGCTTTATTTGACTCCGGGTCTACGCGTTCGTACGTAGCACCCCATTTTGCTGTGCAGCTTCGACAGCGACCCACACCACTTCCATACTTGTTGCTAGTATCCACTCCGGTTGGTAAGCGGGTGGAGTGCAGTGTGTTTTACCCTCAGTGTGATGTGCGGATAGCTGGTCATCAGCTCCCAGTAGACCTCGTGTTGCTCACGACACTGGATTTTGATGTGATCCTTGGTATGGACTGGCTTGCAAGATATCATGCGTGTATCAATTGCTACAGCAAGGCTATCTACTTTGATTTGGGCAGCGGATTCCGATTTGAGGGCAGCCAGATGAAGTGCCCAAGACGTGTGATCTCTGCTTGTAAGGCAGACAGGATGCTTCGTAGGGGATGTGAGGGATTTCTTGCATTCATTTCAGAAAAGAAAGATCGGCGACAGCTCAGTGAGATTCCAGTAGTCAGCGAGTTTCCGGATGTTTTCCCGGAGGATGTGCCAGAGTTGCCACCAGTTCGGGAGGTAGAATTTGCTATTGACGTGGTACCAGGTACAGCACCTATCAGTAGAGCTCCATATCGTATGGCACCTGCAGAGTTGTTGGAATTGAAGAAACAGTTGCAGGATCTGTTGGATAAAGGGTTCATACGCCCAAGTGTTTCATCTTGGGGAGCTCCTGTATTGTTTGTCAAGAAGAAGGATGGCAGTTTCCGGATGTGCATTGACTACAGGCAGTTGAACAAAGTGACTATCAAGAACAAATATCCATTGCCTAGGATTGATGAGTTGTTCGATCAACTTCAGGGTGCAGCTTACTTCTCTAAGATTGACTTGAGGTCAGGATATCACCAGCTCAGGGTGAAGGATGAGGATGTTCCTAAGACAGCTTTCAGGACTCGGTATGGACACTACGAGTTCCTTGTCATGCCGTTTGGTTTGACGAATGCACCCGCAGCTTTCATGGCCTTGATGAACAGGGTGTTTACTTCCTTCTTGGACCAGTTCGTTGTGGTTTTTATAGATGACATATTGGTCTATTCGAAGACTGCTGAGGAACATACAGACCATTTGAGGAAAGCATTGCAGCTGCTTAAGGATCACAAGTTGTATGCCAAGTTGTCCAAGTGTGATTTCTGGTTAGAGCAAGTTGCATTTCTGGGTCATAAGATTTCTAGAGATGGATTAATGGTGGATCCGGCGAAGATTGAGGCAGTAGTCCATTGGCCCCGTCCCAGATCAGTGACAGAGATTCGGAGTTTTCTGGGTTTGGCGGGATATTACCGCAGGTTTGTGCAGGACTTTTCGAAGATTTCAGCACCGCTGACTCAGTTGACTCGGAAGAAGGTTCCATATGAGTGGACAGAGAAGTGTGAGCGTAGTTTCCAGATGTTGAAAGAAAAGCTCACTACGGCGCCAGTGTTGACTCTCCCGGATGGTAGTGAGGGATTCGTGATTTATTCCGATGCTTCTCGAGTTGGATTAGGCTGTGTACTGATGCAGAATCAGAAAGTGATTGCCTATGGATCCAGACAGCTGAAGGAGCATGAGAAGAACTATGCCACTCATGACTTGGAGTTAGCAGCCATTGTATTTGCATTGAAGTTGTGGCGACATTACTTGTACGGTGTAAAGTTCGAGGTCCATTCCGATCATCACAGTCTGCAGTACTTGTTTGATCAGCATGACTTGAATATGAGGCAGCGTAGATGGTTGGAGTTTATCAAAGACTACGACTTTCCGATCAAGTACCACCCTGGCAAGGGGAATGTGGTTGCAGATGCACTTAGCAGGAGGACAGACAGTCTTCAGGCGTTGGCAGGATTCTATATGCTTGTGCATGATCAGCCTGTAGAGGTTCAGATGGTAGGAGAATTGGTGACATTAGCTACTACCGTCGTATTTCAGCCTGAAGTGATTCAGCAGATCAAGGATCGCCAGTTTGAGGACCCCCTCCTGGTGAAGTTCAGAGATCGGATTGCAGATCGACCGGATTTCAGCCTGGTAGATGGAGTTTTGTACTTCAGGAATCGATTGTGTGTTCCCGCTGTGGATGAGCTGAAAGATCAGTTGATGACAGAGGCGCACGATGCCCGATATGCGATGCACCCAGGGAGTACGAAGATGTACCGGAACTTGAAGGACAGATTTTGGTGGAATAATATGAAGCGGGAGATCACAGGGTTCGTAGCTCGATGTTTGACCTGTCAGAGGGTGAAAGCTGACCATCAGCGACCTCCAGGATCATTGCATCCATTGCACACTCCGCAGTGGAAGTGGGAGCACATTACGATGGATTTCGTCTCCGGTTTTCCGCCGACCAGTAGAAAGAACAATGCGATCTGGGTAATAGTGGACAGATTGACCAAGTCAGCACATTTCCTTCCGTTCAAGAAGGGGATGACATTCACGGAGATGGCTAGGAAGTTTGTTGACGAGGTAGTCAGATTGCATGGCACCCCGGTATCGATTGTGTCGGATCGAGACAGTCGTTTTGTATCTTCATTCTGGAGAGCATTTCAGGAAGCTATGGGCACGAAGCTGAGTTTTAGCACGGCATACCACCCCCAGACTGATGGACAGTCGGAGCGTACCATTCAGACGTTGGAGGATATGCTCAGAGCTAGTGTGCTGAACTTTGAAAAGGAATGGGATATGCATCTGGCATTGTGTGAGTTTGCTTACAACAACAGCTTCCATGAGAGTATTGGTATGGCACCTTATGAGGCTCTATACGGACGCAAGTGCAGGACCCCAGTGTGCTGGGAAGAAGTTGGAACTAGAAGTTTCCATGGTCCGACCATCATTGCTGAGACGACAGAGAAGGTGCAGAAAGTGATAGAGAATCTGAAGATTGCTCGGTCCAGGCAGAAGAGCTATGCTGATACTCGGAGGAGACCTTTGGCATTCCAAGTCGGAGATTGGGTATTTCTTAAAGTTTCTCCGATGAAGGGCACAGTTCGATTTGGTCAGAAGGGCAAGTTAGCTCCGAGATATGTAGGACCGTTCGAAGTCAAGAGCCGAGTTGGAGATTTAGCCTATCGGTTGACACTTCCAGTTGAGTTCTCCAGTGTTCACGATGTGTTCCATGTGTCGATGCTCCGTAAGTATGTGCCAGATCCGAGCCATGTGATTCGCTACGATGACATTCAGATTCAGCCTAATGCGACTTACGTTGAGCGTCCGCTTCGCATCGTTGGGACACGGGAGCAGATTCTTCGTACCAGGACTATCAGATGGGTGAAGGTGTTGTGGGAACATCATGGTCCAGATGAGGCTACATGGGAGCTAGAGGAGCAGCTAGCGCGCCAGTACCCACATCTCTTTGCGCAGGTAGGTAGTCATTCCGAGGACGGAATGATTCCTAGTGGGGGAGGATGTAACACTCCGATCCCCTTTGAGCCGGATTAGTGGCTCATTAGTGTGTTTTGTTTTGTTTTATTCTTTTGGACTTGGTTTTGGGCCTGGATAGGTAGCTGAGTAACCTTTGACCTGGAATAGGTAGTTCTAAGCCCTTTTTCGTAATTTTGCTTTTGTTTTGCTCATATCATCTTTGCATCATCTTGGTGTCAGCACGTGTATTTCATTGAGCTCGACAATTTCCGTAACTGTGTCAGATCCGTTTGGAGTCAATTGGGGAAGATGGACCTTCATGTGACTTGATTTGTAAATAAACCAGACTCTTTGGACTTTGACTTAAACTTCCAAACCTATATAAGTAAGTTAGCTCCAGATGTCTCTCTCTCCTGCTCATTTCATTCCTCAACGTTGCATGCAAGGAGAATTCAGGAGCTCACGTTCTCTCTCTCTCCCTTCTCTTCATCCTCTTCTCGTTCTAAGTTGGTGTTGGGAGCTTGCATCTCGATTGGGTTCTTCTTCCTTCTTTCTCTCCCTGTCTTTGTTTTGGTAAGTGGGTTCTTCTCCAATTCTTTCTTCTTCTTCTCCAATTGCTTCTCCCATTCTCTGATTTCTTTGTCTTCATCTCATGCATGGTGTATCTCTTTGATTTGTTTTGGTTTTAGTTGCTTTGGAGCTTGAGGTTGTGGATTTGATAGAGCTTTGAGGCAAGTATAAGTACAGGCTTTGATAACACATATGGGTGTTTGTTTGATGGCTTTGATTCACTCTTATTCTTTGTCTAGCATGTTTTACAGCCACAATTTGTGAATTTGGAACCTCTGTAACTCATTTTATTCAGTTTCTGTATCAAATTTCAGTTTCTGTACTCAGCCCGAATTCATCTCTGTATTGTACGGCTAAGCCGTGAACTTCTACGGCTTGGTTTCCAGAGACTCGAAAATCTGAATTTGTTCTACGGCTAGGCTACGGCTAAGCCGTAATTTGTTCTACGGCTGAGCCGTAAGCTAGCCGTGACCCAACCGTACCCCAGCCGTGAATTAAATCTCTGATCAGTCGAAACTTTTCTGATATCAGTACTCCTACGGTGAGGCTACGGCTAAGCCGTGGAATGCTACGGCCAAGCCGTGGATTGGTCTACGGCTAAGCCGTATACTGACTGTAGCTCAGCCGTAAAAAGGTATTAGATCAGAGATGGAAGGATGATCAGTTTAGCTGTGTTTTGAATGGAACCAAGGTGAAGCCGTAGTGCATAGTACGACAAGCGCGTAAGATGTCTTCGGCTCAACCATAGGTCCCCCATAGCTAAACCGTTAGGCATGGCAATTCTGAAACATAACTTAGGATAATGGTGAGACTGGTAGGACTCAAATACAGGTTAACCACCCATGTAAACCGGCCCAATGGATTCTTGGATCGCATGAATAGTCTGTTAGGCTGTGACTTATTCATGTGAGTGTTGATTTACTGTTAAGCACCTCCCCATGGGTGTTGGTTTAAGGGACGTCGGTGCACGCACAGATTACATTGCAACACTTTGATGGCAACGGTGCATTGACTAACTTAAAACTACATCAACATGCACGGTTAGTGACAGTGAACAACTAGCTTAGGACTGGCTTGTAATGAACCTTGACTCCGTATTAATCTGAGATGCATTGCATATTGTTTATGATTTTGCCCTCTGTTCTGTTAATCTAAGTTTATGCATTCCGTAGTCATTTCTGTTTTCGTCCTGTATCTCTGTTCTATGCTTCGTTCTGCACTATGCTTTGATCTATGCTGTGCTTTGGATTTATATCTATGCTCTGCTGGCTTTGTTTATCTCTGAGTTTGGGTATTCCCGGGTGGCTCTGCCCAGAGGTTAATACGTGAGGATAAGATCCGGTCTTTGTCATCGGTGAGTCCAAAGCGGATAATCTCCCTTTCTATGGATTTGATTTGATTGGTATTAGTCTGGCTCTACTCAGCCTCAGCCCTAGGATGCCCGACGGGGTTACCTTTGGCTTAGATCTCTGTATCTCTGTATAACTGCAGTGTTGCTTTGTCTTGGGACCCCGGAACCCAGGAAACCGAGACCCACTTGTACCCTGGCCCGGTCAGTGGTGTTCTCATCTGCTCTGCTCTGCTCTGCTCTCTATTGGAGAGAACATGGTTAACGTAGTAGCCACTTAGTCAGTATTTCTATGTTTGATTCACATATCATGCTTTACTTCTATGCACGATTTGCTTAGCTTACTAAGATGAAACTCTGAAATCATTATTCTGTCATTTATTCACTTTGATACTATGAGTGTTACACCCCTGTTACTTATATTTGCTGGATCGTTGTATTCATTTGTGTTGTCTGTGGTGTTGCAGGCACAGATACCTTGCCCAGCTCCCCGGCGGTCGAGGAGGCTGCAGGGGCGAGTGTAGAGGCACCCTCAGGTTTGGCAGAGTGGGCCTGATCATCTCTGCCGAGTGCGTTCATGCATACTTCCAGTGGCTTTTCGTTTTGGGATTTTGAGTTTTGGTTTCAGGGGACTTGTATTTGGACTGTGGATCTTTGGACTTTGGACTTGTATTCTGTGTATTTTGTATATATGGTTTTGGTGTGTATTTGGTTTTATATCAGTGTATTTGTCTTTGTCGCTTCCGTATTTGTTTCTGCTTTGGCTTCCGCTATTTTCTTTGTTGCTTGCTATGATATCTACAGCTTCCGCGTTCGTCTGTTTCGCACGTGTTAGATCCCTTGTGTGCGTGCATCTGGACTGGGTTTGGGTGCACGTGCACGGGAGTACGTGTGTCACCGGTTTAGCTTTTCGCTAACCCCCGAATTCTGGGCTCGGGTCATGACAAAGATTCATAGCTAAGAGGTAGGGTTTCAAAAGGACTCAAACAAGTAAGTTTGATTGAAATAAGAAGGAAGTCTGACAAAGTGAATTTAAAACACGCACAGGCTCACTCAACCAAGTAAGAGTTCGCTTGAGCGAGCATAACCTATGTCTAAGCATTCTAGTCTAGCTCGCTTGACCAAAGCTGTGGCTTACTCGAGCGAGGAGCAGTTCTGTCTCTGGTTTTCTAATTTACGAATTTCTTCAGTTTTTTCACTTTAGCGCATCCAGTGACATACGCTACAGTCCAAAACTAAAATATGAAAATTACAACACATATTAGACCCACGTTTTATCCAGAACCCAAGAATTAGCCAACACTCAAAATCCTAACAATATCCCTTTTGGCAATTCATGGATAAAACTCCTTAAAAATATAAAGAATCTAATCCTAGTAAATAAACCCACAAATTTTCCATAGAACCTTGGCCTTTCCAAATAGAATTTGTACCTGTAAAGAAAATACCTACCACAAACCATACATTGACAAAGATCACATTAGTAGTAAATAATGTAAAATTACTCCCCTTTTCTGTTCATAATTGACAAAGGAGTAATAAAGAAGAAATTAATTTTAGCATAAGTGTCAAAACAATAATAAAAAGAAAATTAACTTAATGATGTACTCAAGAGACAACAACATGAACACATGTGCAAAGATTTATATAAACATTTTTTGTGAGTACTCATAATTTATAAAATCTAAGAAACCAAATAATTAATAGTGACATGTTTTTTCAAGGTTTTGACATGTGTGTATGTGTGAGAGGGGTAACCTATATAAAACATCACAATGAGATCAATGATCTACCAAAAATTAATGATCATCAAGCTTAAAGCAAAATTCACACCAAATAGGAAAAATCAATAGTGCATTTAACAATAGTGCACCGAGTTGAACAGTGGGTGTCTTTGAAAATAATGTAGTGCCTTTTACAAAAACAAATTTACCTGAAGTCTTTAAAGTAGAAGCACCATTGACATACCCAATTTCATGTTTGTCAGTTGCTAACTTTTTACTGCACAGTATATCATTAAGCTTTATAGATCATGTGTTCATTCGATTCAATGAGGCTTTTGTATCCATCAACTCTGTTGAAATCAACTTAATCTTTCCTTCCAAATTTTCTTTTTATCCCTAACATGTCTGCAACTCTTTCTTCATAAATCTCAACTCTTTTGCAAATATCTCAGATTATTCAGTTAGCAGATTATTCTTTCAACCTTTATCAATCCAATTTTTAGAAATTATTTGACACAATTATCTGATTGATTTGCCTTTGCATTAGTGTGTTCCAATTCTTGTTTCAATGAGGAAATCTGATTTTCTGCAATTTTCCACTTATTAGTGATTTTATCGTTTAGCTTGGTCATTCTAATGGAATCCTTCAGCAAGGTTCATTATGCTTCTTCCAAATCCTGTTTATCATCTGACACCTCATTAGAACTAAGACTGTCAGTAATATCATCATTAGATTTAGAGATATTGTCAAATACACCATACAAGGATGAAAAGTCGGTTCTAGCAATAAATGCAATACACTTGGAACTATCAATGTCAATGGTAGAGGTATCAAATTTATTACCTTCACCTTCAGAATCATCATCCCAAGTAACTATTACCTTTGCTCTTTAATTTTCTATTTGCACATTGTGATGCAAAATATAACCAGCTCCTTTGCACTCATAGCAATGAATCTCATATTGGGGCAAGTTATTTTGGAAGTTTTCCTTCTTGCTAAATTTGTTGCCTTTGAAGAACTTTTTGCAATGTTTCATAAAGAATGTAGCAGCTTGAAGATCGATTTCATCATAATTTGAATCAATATCCTTTGCAATAACCTCTTATAATTTCTTAGAGGATTTTAGGACAATCCCCTTAAATTTTCTGTCATAAATGTGATTTGTCTCAAAAGTTTGCAAATTTCCAACCAATGGATCAATGTTGAGGGTATTCAAATCTATATTCTACTTAATTGCTACAACCTAGCATAAAACCTATTGGGTAGAGATCTCAATATCTTCTTAACTATTTTATTCTCAAGAATAGATTCACCCGAATTGAAACTTGAGTTAACAATGTCACTCAGATTGGCATAGAAATTATCAAAGGTTTCATCATTTTCCATTTTAAGGTTTCAAAGGAAGCAGTCAATTTTTTTAGCTTAGATTGTTTAACCATGATGGTACCGTCATGAGTAGTTTGCAAAGTTTCTCATGCTTGTTACACAGACATGCAGGTAGAGATACTACAAAACTTAGAAAAAGAAACTCCATTGAAAATAGCATTAATGGTCTTAGTATTGTAGTTGGCTGTCTGTTTTTCTTCTCCAGTCCACTTATTCCTAGACTTAGGAATAGTATTTTCATCGACCACAACAACAGGTCAAGTGCATCCAAATTCCATGGAGTTCTTGACATTCTCATCAATGGACTGAAGAAAAGCAGTCATGAAAACTTTAGAATAGAGATAGTTTGAGCCATCTAGCATAGGAGGCCTGATGGTGGAAGTGCCTTCTCGATTAAATTCCATAGTATAAATCTTATGGATACACACATGAAAAGATCAAATCCATATGTCAACCTACTCGAATACCAATTGAGAGTTTAGAATAGCCAAGATGGCATTCAAGATCCCAATTAGATTTTTATTATGCAATTTAGATAAGATGAGATTAAAAGAATTTAATCAACCATACAAGATGAAGACACAGAGATTATTAACATGGAAAACCCGAATATAAGAAAAAATCACAAGATTGATCTCCTCAATCCAAGAAAAACTAAGCACTAGGAAAATGAACTCTTACAAGATATATTCACAACCCTTTTTCCCTAGTTGAACTCAACCTAAGGAATACAGTTTTGCTTGCTGATGAACACACCATTCACCATTCCCCATGATTGCCGCAGCCTACCTTGATGCTGCTCAAGACGCATAATTTTCTAAAAGAGAGTAAACACAAAAACTCTGGAATCAAAAGATTTATGGTGCAATAGAATCCTTCAATGGCTGCTCCAGAGAGAAAGAAGATCTCCAATAAGTTTCTAGGTTTTAGAATAGCAAGATGGCATGCTTAGGGTTCAATAGAGAAGCCTTTTGAGGTAAGGTTTCAATAGGACTCAAATAGGTAAGTTTGGCTGAAATAGGAAAGAATTCATACAAAGTCAGTTTAAAACGAGTATAGGCTCACTCAAGCGAAGACCAATTCTTTATTTGGTTTTCTAATTCACAAATCCTCGATCAATTGGATCAATGCTCAATTAATCAGATTTGAGGCAAAAGCTTGACTCAATCAATCGGACCAATGCCTGATTGATCGGATGACGTGGATTGTCCCACCGACTTACAAATTTCTATTTTGATTTTAAGTAGCACTTTCATGTTTTTTGCTAAATCCTTTCTTGATTAGATTAGCATTATGAAACATGAAATTGAGGTTATAACAAGGGGTTTTCTTTTAACCCTCGGGCATGAAAAACCAATATTTATATCTAAGTTGAGATTTTTTATTGGAGATCATATTTATCTGGAGCATCCATTGAAAAGAGCTATGCTGAAGTTGAAATTCTAAAGCTATTGCTTCTACATCTCTTATAGAAGTTTGTGAGACCATTTTGCATGTTCAATGTGCATGTTAGTCAAGTAAAGAACGGTGTACGGATGGTGAATAAGTGTCTATAAACAAAAGGAGTTGCTACGAAAAGAATTCAGTCCTTAAGTGCAATAAGTGTAGGAGTATATCTTGCAGCTGCTCAAACTTTCTTGATAGTTCATCTTTAGTGGATTCATGGTTTTTTACCCAGTTAGGGTTTTCCACGTAAAAATTATGTCTTCTTGTGGTTTGTGCTTTTGTATTAATTGCTTTTTATTTCCACTACGTAGTTGATTATTTTCACACATATTATTGATATTAATTACATTAATCCATTATAGAGATCTCCCAAAACCTTTAAGTGGTATCAGAGAGGGTTGCACTAAATTGCGTGTCTTCATCCTAAGAGATGTCTAAAATGATGCTCAATCTAGAGGGCACATCTACTTCGAAGCCTCCATTGTTTGATTATTCAAATTATGCATATTAGAAGCAAAGGATGATTGGCTACCTTAAGTCCATTGATTATAATGTGTGGGATATCGTTGTAGATGATTATTCCCAATCCACAATTACGACTGATGGGCCAATAGTTGCTAAACCTAAAGCCCAATGGACTCAGGAAGAGAAGCATGCCTCCAACTGCAATAGAAGGCTGTGAATAGTATTTATAATGAAGTCACTATAGATGAGATTCATAGGATATCTCCATGTAAGACTGCAAAAGAAACATTTGATATCTTGCAAATTGTATACGAGGGTTCAGATACTATAAAGCAAACTAAACTAAAACGATTATATAAGTCCTTTGAAACTATTGTGATGGAAAAAGATAAGACCTTTAATGAGTTTTATGTGACGCTAAAGGAAAATTGTCAATTTTATTTTCAACTTGAGTAAAAAAATCGCTAAAGGAAAATTGTCAAGAACATTCTGAGATCTCTTACTTCAAAGTATGATTCAAAGGTTGATTCTATTGAGAAAAATGATGAATTAGACACTATCACGGTAAATTGGTTGGTTGGAGATCTTCAAACTTTCGAAACAAACCGGTTGAATAAAGGTGATTCTAAGAATAACAATATTGCTTTGAGGGCTTCCAGAGAATCGATGAAGAAACCTGAACAGAAAATTGAAACTAATTCAGATTCTGATGCTGATGTGAATAAGTTTATGAATCTATTTCAAGAATTCATAAAGGCTAAGAAAGTTAAATGGAAGGGATCAAAGTATGAGAAAAAGTAATCTTCAAAAGGGCTCAAGTGTTTCAATGCCAAGGCTATGGTAATTTTGCACATGATTATGGAAATCTGATAACAAATTCGAAGAAGAAGGCTTTCAATTTAAACTAGGATATTGACTCTGAAGAAAAAAAGCCTGAAATTGATTTGTTTGAAATTGTGAAAGGCAAGTGCCTGGCTTTAATGGCTAAATCTTCTCTATCTAATGATGTTTCTGATGAAGACATTGATGAAGCCTCAGATGAAGAGAATGATTGAAAAGCTGAATATCAAATTTTGCTAAATAAATTTATGAAGATGAACGGGCTGTTTGAAAAAAGATACTCTAAAGTGGAAAGACGAGATTTTGTCTCCTTTTTTCTCTTAAAAAGTAATTAGATGAAACAAATTCAAAGGTTCTTCTCTTAGAAGGATAGAAAAACTACATGACTGATAAGTTGACTACTGAATATCACAAATATGGTTCGCTAAAGGATGATTTTGAGAAGTTTAAGCAAGAGGTTGAAACCTTGAAGATGGTGTTGCAGACTATTAAGGCTAAAAAAGAAGACATGGCTGACAAACTGAAGTTTGTATTGTCTAAGCTGGATTCTACAAAAGCTTCTCTGAACAAGATGAACACTAGTTTGAACTTCTTGATGACATCTTGTGTGTTCAGCACCCACCTAATGACAAGTGTAGTCTTGGTTTCAATAATGGTGCATCCACTTCGAAGACGAAATGTAAAACTACTTTTTTTTAAAAGTTTTACTTTTGATTCTATGGCACCTGTTACTCCCAGCATGATTGCTAAACATACTATGAGTACTTCAAAAAAGAAGAATGTGTAAAGTTCTACACACACATCCACTTGTCATTATTATGGAGTTAAAGGACACATTCGTCCCTATTGCGAGAAACTATATATTTTATCAAAAAATAAGCAATGGTAGAAACAATTTTCTGAACCAAAGATCAAGACAAGAGTTGTATGGGTAAAAAGTCTAATTTGCCTAAAAGGGTTACTTACACCGCATTGAAAGATCAAACTACAAAAATATAGGTGGCTATATGCGAAAACCTTGATTAAGAAAATCAAACTCCTACCCCAAGTGCTGCTAAAAAAATACAATTAAGAGGGAGTTGTAATTGAGGGAGAGCTTTACTGGAGTCTGATTGACAAATTTGTTGTATGTTAGTCATTTGCATTATATATTATGGACAAAAAAAGGAAGAATAAGGCACTAAAGAAGAGATATTCAGAGTCAAAATGCTGAAAGTTCAGAAATTTAGAAACAAACAGAGACAATATAAATCTACATGTGCTTATGGTAAATTTTTCTTTTTGCTGAAAATTCAATGTAATTCAAATATATTGTTTCAGGGAGTTTTATCCATGAATTGCCAAAAGGAGGAGATTGCAAGGATTTATGTATGTTAGTTAAATTCATAAATTGAACAAAATTCTAATTCTATTGAAAGTTGTATTTCTATTTATTTTAGACTAGGCGTTTAAAAAGGTTATAGAGTCCCAGAAGAGCTAAATTGAAGAAAATTTGAAAAAATAGAACTAAGATACTCAATCAATTGGATCGATGCTCGATCGATTGGATCTGAGGCAGAAGCTTAATTCGATCGATCGGATGATGCGGATTGTCCTATCGACTTACAAATTTCTATTCCAAGTTTAAGTGGATCTTTCATGTTTTGTGCCAAATCATTTTCTGATTGGAGATCATACCATTGAAGAGAGTTGCACTAAAGTTGAAATTCTAGAGCTACGCTTCTACATCTCTTGTAGTAGTTTGTGAGGCCATCTTACATATTAAACATGCGTATTGGTCAAGTAGAGAGCAGTATACGAACAGTGAAAGAGTGTCCATGAACAGAAGAAGTTGCTGCAATAAGAACTTAATCTTTAAATGCTACAAGGGTATGAATATATCTTGTAACTGTTCAAACTTACTTGATAATTAAGCCTTAATGAATTCATTGTTTTTTTTTTATCCTCTTAGGATTTTCCATACAAAAATCATTTCTTTTTGCAATGTATGCTTTTATATTAATTGTTTTTTATTTTCACTACATAGTTAATTATTTACATATATATTATTAAAATTGATTGAGTTAATCTATTTTAAAAATCTCCCAAAACCTGCATACCCTATAAATCATCCAACACTCAAAATCCGAATAGTATTTTTACCTTAAAGGTGAACACAGATGCTTACAAGAGCTGCCCAAATATTTTAGTCAAGCAGCAGCTTTCCATTAGCATGCCAAAGGGAACTGACCATGTCCCATCGGAACTGATGGCAACCGCAGTCTTTTCGGTTGCCACTTGAAAGTTCCATCGCCTACTATCCAGGTTTTTGCCCCAGAACTGGGTCCCAACCATGAGACGCCCAAGAACAATTGGGAGCGTTCATCACAACCTCAAATTTGTCACAACTGATATAGACCATCTAATTAATCAATCGCCTTACTGCTGGTCCGTTGGCATTTTGCAGTAAAAATGCATTGTACTTTGTCTTATCCGGACAACGCGAGGCACGATAGAGAGTCCAGTCCACCTTGGGTTCCAACCGGAGATAGATCAGAGACACATGTTACTTTTCCCTGAAAAGTCCCCATTAGAGGACAAGCAACAAGTTGGGTTACATTAATTCAGTGGGGTCATATATTAAATATAGGCAATATTTATCAAACTGTCACAACATGGTTACATAATAAAGGTTGTACTGGTACAAGTCAATGCTCTACTTCTCATGAAAACTTTATATGTAGTGCAGACCCATAATTTTCATTTTATGGGGCGGACCTAAATATATATTTGTATTTTTATGTGGGTTTTAAAAGTAGTTTCAAAATTTTTCATCTTGATTTTGGATCAAATACAGAATTTTCAAGTCAATTTTGAAAGCGAACCCAAGTTCGATGAAGGCAATTACCCCCAAGACCATGAATGTGGTGCCCTTGTGCCTACATCTCCCTTTCCACATAGATCAATTATTGGCCAATGTATTGGTTAAATACTTGTGCAATTAATGTATGTAAGTATAAGCATAAGTATTTATTTGGAGAAAAAAAGGTTTATACCCACATTTTGATAATTACAAGAAATATTATTTCACTCTAGCTAAAGGCAAAATCACACTAATAAAGCTAATGTATTTTTTGTATCAATTCTTTTTTTTTTTCTTATAATGGCCCAAGTGTGATAGCACAGTTTAAACACATAAACTTAAGAAGAAAACCGTAGTCTTAAGTTAGGTAAGCTATCCCTTGAGACTTGGTATCACCTGTATTAGTTATTTATATTGAGTTTTTAGCACTTGTACTTGTCCATCAAATTGCAAAAGCACACTATAGCCAAACATGTATAATTTGATTCATATTAGGCTGGATTTGTTCGATGTGTCATTTCCTTTAATAAAAAAAGATTTAAATTCCGTTAAGAAAGTAATAATTTTTATTTTTAGTGGTTCCTAAAAGGGTGTTTGAGAAAGAAAGAAAATATCGCTGAGAATATTACCCACTAATGATAGATCACGAGAAGGAGTCCTAATTCTGGTGGTAAAGAGCGGGAACTCTCACCAAATTATCCATTTACTTGGGATATGCCGCATTTTCCCAACGTGGCCTTCCTTTTTCATGGAGATAACAGCCCTTTGCTGGTTGCCAAAAAACGACATGTTGGTCAAAGTCAAATTTGGACACCACATACTGTAGACTAGAGTTAAAAACACACTTAGACTTCCTGCTCTGTCCATATATATTGACACACGTGCCCACAAGCATCTAACAAATCGTCTGACTTTTTTTCTTTTATTATTATAATTCTTGTGGTTCAAAAAAAATGATACAGACAGATATAGGATTTATGCAATCGCACTAATATAATTGAGATAAAATTTTGATGATGATGATAATATTGTAATTCTTGTAGTAGTCCTTTGCATCTTCTTTATACAGTAGGCTTTAATGGTCTTTTTTATGTTTGACAACGGAAGCCATATCTTTTCATCACAAAAACAAAAGAAAGAAAAAAAAACTGATGCACATATATGGTTGAATCAGCAAACGTCAATTTTTCATAGTATGCTGCAGCCATTCCCATCTGGCGGCTGAAACAGACAGAGGGCCCACTACAAAATGAGGAGCCCCCAAATAAAAGTGCCTACCATACGTCCACATGCAAATTTCCCGTAGAAGAAAATTTTCCACTGACACAATTTCTAATATCACTCAAATTAGAATATTGCTCATTATTGATTTTGACACAGTAAATTTGAATGATGAAGAGCTATAAAGTTTTGGGGGCCTTATGTGTGTCAATTTGATCACACTAATATTTTGATATAAAAATATAAAAATGTTAAATTTCTGGGATGGACAAGGGGTTATGAACATCAAAATATCTTTAAATCTGAAATCTGGGTAATCCCACATAGCTCGTTGGATTCCCACCTATCTCTTAATTTATAGGGCCCCCAGTGGGCTCCAGTAGCATCTACCTTGCACGGTAATTGTGAGTAGATGCACAGGAGGAGAAGGGGCCTATATGCTCATGGGATTAGTGTACAAGTGAGGTCCTGTGTGTGGAGCCCCTGAATTGATCATCACACGGGCTCATGACCTAGTACGCACCACACACAAGCTGCGCACCTGTTGTATATATTATTAGTCTGGATCCAATGCACACCTCACTGCAAAGGCCACCTGGGGATGGGGCTTGGCCGGTTTGAAAGATTTGGATAGACACTGCCTCTCTGGTGAGCTTGGGGCTCAATAAATCATTTTAAATTCTTCATCAGCAGCCCACAAATTTAATGAATTTACTATATTAAAAAATTTTATCGATTGTCCAAACCATTCATATGGGTGCAAGCCCATAGGACAGGTGTAATGCAAGGGGTCATGTACCCTTGAATTGATCATCAGGTGGGCCCATGATAAAGTGCACACCTGATCATTTGTATGTATCTAGGTTGTGTTTTTTTTTTAAACCCACGTAACCTAATTCACAATCACCTTAATTTTCCATCATTGGCATATACTCGAGTTGTTCACAATTCACAAAAACAGGCTCACATTTTTATTATAGAACCAAAACCATACAACTTGTGCCCCCTCCCATTTACCCATAAACTTTAGGCCTTCTACCAAAAAAGCAATATTATCTGTTGGATAAAGGAAGAAACATGATTGAAGTACGAACTAATACGTTTCATCAATACAATTATTTTTCACTCTCAGTGGATTTTAGAAAATGGAGATCCGAACTACACACTGACTTTTAAATTTCTTTAATTCAATCTGACTTACGATTACAGTGGGATCAGACAAGCACAACTTATACATATATTTCACTACATTAGTTAGGTTGTTTACATCTTTTAGGTCCTCGTGAAAGGACCTCACAAATTTGATTAAGTCTTACACTCACCAAGTCATCAAGAGTTTAGCCCACCAAATTTCATTAAATAAATCCATGAAAGCGGTTTTCTTTATAATTTAATCTAGTTGTTAAAAGTCATATGGATGACAATATGGTTAAGTGCCACTTCAACGGCCGGAGAAAAGACAAAACTTATCATATAGTAAATTTGTGGAAGATGCACATAAAACTAATTACATTAACCCCAGTTGACATATAAATTCATACACCCTTAATTTATTCTTTATAATTGGACCATAGGTGATCAATCCATGCCTCCAAATAATCATACCTACTACCTTCGACAATGACAAGCATTCAAAATTAACGGCCATGCATTAATTTCCACTATGATTGGTTACAGAAAGCATGCATAAGCACAAACGTATACTAACTTTTTTCTATTTTTTAATGACCAAGGTACCTCGTTAGCTTAGCCTTTGGACCTTTGGCCTCTAGACCAGGAGTTAACCAATTCTAACGACTAAGGAATAAATACATGGCGGCAAACATAGTCTCGAATAGCACAAGGGGCAAAAGTCAAATTTGACACCCTGAAAAGGAAATCCAAAGCTCAAACCAACTGAACTACCTCCTTGACAGCAAAAGCACACAAACTAATACAATACTAAGTGCAACAACATTGTCATTTTAACCATATTCTGTTGTCATCTAGACACCATAGGTATCACAAATGCTAATAATGCATTTCTAGTAAACCCAGTTCACATCTATGCATACTCTCTGAGATATTTTAGAAAACCAAAAACAATTAATGGGACTATGATCGTTAAGATAATTCCAAATACAATCTTGTCATTAGCATATACTTTCCAACACTCGTGGAATCAGAGGGGGCCTGCTGGTGGCCATGGCCCTTCCAAAATTGTAATAAGATATGTTAGGCTTTTAGAAAATTTTGAGCCAACCCGCAAGATTTTTCTTTTAAAATAGCGGCCTCTCCAAGAAAAATTTCGTAGGTCTACCCGCGTATTTGAATCACATCCTTAAAAGTCAAAGATTACTTCATTAAACCAAACCATGTATGAGCTTGTTATCTTGACTAAGTAAAAATCTTGGCAAATGCATGAATGAGAGAAACACAACTTGTGGTTTTCATCCACAATCACTGACCATATGTCCCACATTTCTTTATTCCCCAGGTTCATAGTTTTGCATTTCTTTATTTAATTAAACAAATTCAAATTTCAGCTATTTACGTAGTTCACCCAAAGAGGGCTACATCTATGAAGACGATTTTCTTCTTTTATACAAAGATTCACTCTTTAGCCATCTTAACAAAACTTCATCTCGAAGCTAGAAAACCTAAGTTTGCATGGTTTGTCAATGCACTTAGATACACACTAACAAATTAACCTTTTAACATATTCATAATATGATATAATCTCCCCTTTCTTAGCCCCTAAAAAGGCCCTATTACAGAACCCAATTCCGAGACAATAGATGGCTACCAGCATTTGTTTTGTTATGTTGTTAAAGATTGTAGGATTATTAGAGGTAAGGTTAGTTATTCTAACTTTAGAGACAAGGTTTAATTTAAATTTAATTACACTCTTCTCTTGTATAAATTGAAGAGGTTGTGCGAATAAAGTTGCAGTAATATCTATTGTAATGTGGCTCTTAAATTCCACAATTCCATCAACCAAAACTCAAAAGTCAAATCCAACTGAAGTTGCTCGATGTCTAATCAAAAGGCTATTAAATGGCTTTTCATTCATCTTATGACCATAGATCATATTACCAAAATCATTTGTTAAACCTAAGTTTATTAGATACGTTGCACCTACCCCATTTGTCTTGGTTTTTAAATCTACCAAAGGGAACCAGATATCACAACAGTCACCTCTTTGTACTACTTGTGCATGAGGTTTGTCTGAATTTTGCTTTTGCTTTAATATATTCGACCTCCCCAAATGCAACCTGTAACTTTCAGAGAACTGAAGGAAGAAAGCACTTTTCCTCTGAATGAATCACTAATATTCTTTTTGAGAATCGCCTTCCCAGACAGAGTTCTGCACTAAAAAACAAAAAAGATCTGCATTTATAACATTATTGAGGGACCCAAACTTCCAATGTGACACAAAGAACCCCAAATTAATAATAGGCTGGAACGGGGAACAAAACTGTTAGGTACGTATAAGGAAACAACACTGTATAAGTGGACTATTGTTTTATCGGCTGAAGAAAGAGGATGACGTGCAGCTAAGACAGAAGTGCATTTGCAATTGGATGTATTCAGCCGAACATATTGCACGGTGATACAGTTGTTATCATAGTCAACATTTCTGTTCAGTTCAGCTTTCTGAGGTTCTAGCTCCATTAGATGTGAGTTCAAATAAGTCACATAAAAAAAAAATGGAATGGTTTTTGTCTTGCCGAAGCTAGGTTCTTTGGGGAGAGTTTCTCTCGGGAGTCTAGATTAGAGACTCTAGGGGTGTTTGTGGCTGGGGTCGGGTCGGGTTAAAGATATGCAGGAGTGATCCTATTTTAGAAACAAAGCCTGTAGCCAGCCAAGTCCAATATGGGCCAAACATGTTTTTCCCATTCCCACACATTCAGTTAATCAGACCGGGCCAGGTTGAACGAGGTTTTTCATTAGTTGCTTGCACTTTCTACCTAAATTACAAGCACTTCTTACTAGAGCCGGGCTGGGATTTGGGCTTACATAACTGAATTCAAACCCAGCTCATATATTAAATGAGCCTAGATTACAAAACCAAGCCCAGCCCAAAGTAGGCGGCTCACTCTTACAAAATTTTTGTGATCGTTGCAGAAGCCAAATATTTTAGAGTAAGATTTCTTCAAAAAGCTTGAAAAGTGGTTTGTAGTGAGAGTTTGAGACATCAACGACATGGTTATGTACTACATGTAGTGTGGACTTAAATTTTTCTTCTTAATAGAAATTTTCCGGTTCAGTTTTGTGTGGTTGTCCTTCTCATTGCAGGACTTTTAACATATCTTGTGTTATGGTTTCATATTTTGGTCTGTGGCCATGATTTTTCTTGGTTTGCATGCAAAACTGCCTCTGGATTTATTATTCCATTTGTTCTCCATATTCCATGGATAGACTTCTTCACTTCCCAATAATAGTAGCGCAGATAGATGGAGATATTCGACCAGGTAGACAATGAATGTATGATTAATGTAGGGCAATGGGACCCGTTCTCTTGCTCTCTTTTTTGTTAATCTTCATATACAGATTGAGGGTTATCACTTCTTCCACCTTTATAACTGGTTGCAATGGTACTAATTTCTAAGAAGTAGAGACCATGATGTCAGAGTCCACACATCCGTTTGGGTTGAGAATTAAACCATTTGATATCACACGCTATTGAAGCCCCCTTTGGAATTTTATTATCTAATAACCATTGAGTGGCCATGAACTCTAAGGAAGTTACAGGTTTGTCTATTGAAGCCCCTTTGGAAATATTTGCTCAGAATTATATTATCTAGTAACCATTGAGTAGCCATGAACTTTAAGCTATAGGTCTGTGGACCTTTTCTACCCAAAGTTATTAATCCTCTTCATGTTTGTGATGTGTGTGTGTGTCTTCCCAGTTAATAATTCATTGAAGCACTGGTCCCAGTTGTTGAATTAAATTTTTTTCACCATAAATTTAGCATTTGTAATCACTGGGTTCCAATCAGATTTGGGTTAGGTTCGAACTGGGTCTGATTGAACTTTAGCAGGATGTCAATCCGATTAGCATCATACTCGGTCCAGCCCATTTTCTGTTCGATTAATATCAGCAATAGGTTAATAGACAGGCTGCTTCAATATCAGCAATGGGTTAGCAATGGGCCAACAGGTTCCAAGATATGAAGAAGCTGAGGTAAAGCTGATGTTGATTTGCATTTGTTGGCCCAAAGATCAAACCCTACATCCGCACTAGTTAAATGATGGAGGTACATTCTCTGTTTGATTTGTGGGATTTTGTGCTAATCAGGTTGGTTAGGTAGAGGGTTTACCCTAAACGCGCTTAGGTAAATTAGATGGACCCCACATGTATTGTAATCATGCACCATCTCATCATCATGATATTTCATCTCATCAATCCACATGGGGACCCCACTAAGCCTAAGTTGTTCTTCCAAAGAACCCATTTAAACCCATCTTGTGAATTAACTAGACACAAGGACTTAAATGCAATTTCTAAAGGAACCCTAGGTATGATTCATTGGCCCATTAAGGACCCAATAGTAGAACCCAACTGGATGCACAAAAGAGAGATGAATGTGTTGTTGTGGCCCAACAAGTTACAAAATAAAAGCATCCTCATCTCCATTAGTGAAGGTCCAGGTCTTCTAATAGGCTAACATTGTTAGTATCCTTATAATTGCCCACTTCCTTCTGATGGGATTCAATGAGAACAAAGTCAAATGGCAAGTTTGCAAACAAGAGATGGGCTAAGAAAACAACTGTTATGGATGGGATTCTCAACTTTTTTCCTATATGAAAAATGCATTTACATGAAAAATGTTTTGTAAGAAACCAAAATCCAAACTATTTCTTATTTTTGGATATTTCCAACACCTGAAACCATGATTGTGTGACACCAATGGCCCGTTCATTTCATGTACTTGAATTCTTAAGAATTCTAAAACTATTTCAAAAGTACTTAAAAAGAAAGAAACAAAGGTGACTATCCAAAAATTACAATCAAATAATCACTCTTTAATAATAATAAAAAAAATCAAGAGGAGGTTAATAGTAATTCAAGCCTTAGGAAAGTCTAAGTCTTCTCTCCATCTCTACCCTGTATTTTTCACTCCTCACCTTAATCCTTTTATTGGAGTTCATTAGACCATGGATTCCAATGTATTCAATTACCTAAAAACTACCACAGCAACTATTCACTTTTAATGGGAAATTCAGTTAATCAAATAAACAAAACTACAAACAATAAAAGCCAACCCTCTCACCAAAGAATCCGTTGAATAGGATCCAATCAGAACATTGAAAGTTGAAACTGTTAGAAATCATCTTGTTTTTCAAATCTACTAACAAAAACGACTCTATCTAGTATGTAAACCATTACTGCATATGAGTGAGCAAGTCAGCGTTGATAACAGCACTTGCTTTTAAAGCAAAAGAATCCCTTGAGACCAGCAGCAGGTGAGATTGATAAGCATCAAAACTAAAATATTGTACGGACATATACAAATGAGAGTATGCCTGTTAGATTTTAGAAAGAATCATTGTCCTTTAACTTAACCATTCCATCTTGAGCAAGAGTGAGCTTATGAAGGTCATTGCTCTAGGCCCTAGTGGCTATTTGATAGAAATTGATTATATAAGAATTCATAGTCAAATGAACTCTAACAAATATTGTTAAACAAGCGAGATGGGAAGGATGTAAGGTGGAGATATAGATCAAATCCTCACTTTCCTAGGATTTGAATCAATAGGTTGATGGCTGGGTAATGCATTTTCCATGGAAAGACAATTTCATGGTTTTTTTGGAAAATTTATTTTTGTTTCTACTATTTATCTATTTTAGAGTTTGAAATCTTACAATCCAATGTATTCAATTACACAAAACAAAAAGGTCTATTAACCGTGCAAGCGTTGTTCGTGAGTTTACAATGGAAAAATGGTGTCAATAAAAATATGGTGAGCATGTCAATGAGTCTACATTAAGGCTAGGCTTGGATGATGGGTCTGTCCTAAATCCGTAATACAGGTTTCCACCTTCGAATCCTATGTAAAGCCTCCATTTTGATTCAAGAAAAAAAATTGTGGTTCTCAAACCCTGAATTTATAGACTTCTACAAATTAAATTGGCAAGCCCAGCATCAGTTATTTTATGTTTTTTATTCAAAAAATTTTTTAAATCAGTTATTTTGTGAAAAAAAATTGTGGTTCTGAAACCCTGAATTTATGGACTTCTATAAATTAAATTGGCAAGCCCAGCATCAGTTATTTTATTTTTTTTATTCAAAAAATTTCAAAAATCAGTTATTTTGTCCACCCCTAGAGCCAGCTCGTCTGCCGATCTTGAACCACATGGGCATGAAATCGATTAGGTGGTGCATTGCTCCTCAAATTTGACTTTGGCATTTGAAATAGGTGTTGCATTAGCCATTTGCAGCGGTGGTCCAAGGTAAGTTGGATGATCTTAGCAGAGCGAATCGTTCCATCATGTTGCATTTCTGCTGGTGGCTAAGCGACACCCCCTCAATTCTTCGAACTGGAACGATAAAAGAAGATCAACTCGATCCTTCCTAGAATGACAGCCAAGATTGTTAAATTGTCGAATCCAAATGGTTAAGCAGAAATGTACAGTGATGAAATAACACATAGGGTTACACACTTACACTATCCAAAAAAATAAAAACAAATCAATCAACCACATCAACAACAAACAACAATCATATTTGACTGCTTTTTTTTTCTCTTTTTTTTTATGATACGACATGAGACGAACTCACCACCTCAAAATTGCAATAGTGGGTGAGCATCAAATGTGGATCAGCATCTCCTACTATGTCATGGGTTTTCCCACCAATCATCATACAAATTCAAAGAACGACCATCTAAAACCATCAAAGAACATAAGGATATGTGTGGATAAGGAAATAAGGCGTAGAAAATGAAGGTAGAGAAAGCAGTCTGCAGGACAAAAATTCTCCTACTTATTTACTCCACATAAAAACAGGCCTAATGGTGACTGGACAAGCATAATTTGCAATTTCAATATATTAATTAGCACAACCTTTTAGTCATGTTCTGCTGTGACCATTCATAAGCAAAGAAAAATTACAATTTTACAGTACTGAAAATATCCAAATCATGAGCAAAATGTTATATAATTCAACATACCGCAGGAAAAGCGGCAATTCATAGAAACAATCATCAAGAATTTTCATTTCAGAGAAGAAAATGCTCGGACTGACAAAACTAGTTCCAGTAATGATCATATTCATAGTGCTGGACATAGGGTTACTTTTTGAATTCTTCCGAGCATTTAATAATTTAATAATAATACTAGGATGACATGATATGCTGTCACAAAGCATTTACATATATGCGTTGACACCATGATTGGCTGAAGTAAATAGCTAAGTATTCACAAAGTAAAATAGTAGCTAATCATGGTGTTAACATATTAACATATAAATACTTTATGTCAACATTTCATGTCACCTTAGCATTGTTGTTTATACAAAGTGTAAGAGAAGAAAATGGTGTGTTTGAGTGACAAGAATTCTACATTAGAGAGGAAAACTATGTTGATTTTATATGCAGCCCACCGTTCCACTATTTAATGTCACACATTTTCTTCACAAAGAATGAAAAAAAATAATGTAACATTTCTTGATAGAAAGGATTTTAATTTCCTATAAGAATAGTTGAAATGCATTATTTATCTAACGCGTGGAAATGAAAATCCGCGGATCTCATTGTATAAACAAGTCCTAAAAATACTACTATCAAACATAGAAGGGACATTTTTGCAATGACATTATGTGAAAACTATACATCCTCAATTAAAGTTCAGTGTAGAAAATCTCTGTGAAAAACTTCCATCGAATATCTCTTTCTTCTCATTGCCATTGTGCCCCAAACAAATAATAAAAAAAGTTACAGATTCAACAATGTGGAATCCACAGCCGATGATTTCCATGGAAAAGGTACAATATGAATTCTGCAATCAGTAGGTTTCATAAGGTATGAAGTTCTTTAGCTTCGGCGCCTGCATATTTTTTTAGAAATCAATTTTTGTGAAGTAAAAAAAAAAAATAGAAGAAGAGATAAGCTGACATATGTAGAAACAAGAATTGTAAATAAAGAGTCCTATTTCGTTCTCTCCTCTAAGCAACGTGCTTTCTAGGCTCTCTTTATTACAAATAAGACCCTAGTTCTCATACAACATTAAAAAAACACCTTTGAATTTTAGTTTTATCTAAAACCACCCTTGACTAACAGTCAGTTCACAAATGGTACAAAAAGTTAAGTATACTCTCTATTCTTTTTTAATCAATTCACCCATAAGAAAAACTCAAATGACTTAAAATAAATATGATTTTGTCAAGACACTCTTTTTCACAAACGCTCTCTTTTATATATGGGGATCATATTCGATCAATCCAACATATTTATGTAGATGATAACTATTGGGACCCTTACTTGAAACTGGTCTTACTTCATGCTAGTCTGGACACTATTCACCTTTAAATTTTATCATGAAAAGTATACATTAGGATCTAAATAAAAACATCCATCTTTTCTACTTTGTTAGTAAAAAAAAGAGGCCTTTTGTATTAGTGATATAAGAAAATATTTTTTTTACTTTAAAAAAAGATTGATTTTTGAAAAGTTAGAACTTCTTTACTTACTATACAAGTGAATTACTCAAACAATTAATATTGACCACAAATCAAACGGTGTCTTTGGAATTGTTGTAATAAAAATGGACCAAAACAAAAACTAAAACCAAGAAACCTTTTCTAAATTAATTATCAATTGCAGGTGGTGTTCTCTAGTACGATATTCAAAACATAGGGTTCTTTTTGTAAAGTCAAAAGATCCAACATGACTGCGCCAGGATGCTTTCCAAGCCGTCCATCAGGGGCATCTTGTAGCATTTCTAGGGTTCTTCTTCTTCTTCCTTTTTACTTCTTTAAACGATTCTCGCACAAAAACACCTTCAAATCAAAGATCTCAGCTTCACTTCTCACGGATTTCATCTAAAAAACCTCAATTTTCTCTGTTTTCTGTCCAAATTCCCGGGCTCAAATCCGTCTTTGAATCCTGTCTAGGGTTTTAATCCAATAGCCTCTTTCATTTGATTCTATTTCGGATTCAATTCCTATTTGGATTCGGATGAGGATGAGATCAGCTGCTTCCAAGTGGTTCTGCTCGTTTGCAATCTTGTTTTTGGCGTTTGGAGGGATTCAAAATGGGGTTTTGGGGTCTGGGTCGGAGGCGTATGTGACACTGCTCTATGGGGATGAATTTCTTCTGGGGGTTCGGGTTTTGGGCAAGTCGATTCGGGATACAGGATCGAAGAAGGATATGGTCGTTCTCGTCTCGGATGGGGTTTCTGATTATGCCAAGAAGCTGCTTCAGGTAATTGGGTCTTACTCTTGTGTCGGAAATGGAATTTAGGGTTTAGGGTTTAGCGGAGGATGAGCTGCTGTTAAAATTATTGTTGATCCATGTTATCCAATTTGAAAGATATTTAGTTGGCTTACTTGGTTTTTTTTTTTTTTTTTTGTTTTGTGTTTTGACAGTGGGTATCATCATCTTCATATATTCATCTTAGCCTTATCCACATTCATCTGGGTTTGGGTTAATGAATTCTACTCATGTGAATTCGAACTTTCCACTTAACCTTAAATGGGAACGTTGCTACTTGTAACTTCACTGGCTAACATGTCATTCCTCACTATTACAACCAAGGACTTAATTGGTCTCCCCATTCGACAAGTCCGATGAACTTGTGACTGTTTGAAAGGTCTTATATGGGTCGATTCTTGCCTTTTGTGAACTTGCCGGAACCATCTTAAATGGCGATGTTGATTTTTTTCTTCCGTCGGTGCTTTTTGGCAAGTCTAAAACTAGTGTCTATTTGATCCAAGCAAATGTATCAGTGCTTTTGAGCATTCGAGAAATTGATTGAATGAGCATTAAAACCACATTTTTCTTGTTCGAAAAATAATAAAGTGGATGAGAGACATGAATGTCTATGAAAATTCTCTCCTGCGCTATGCGCTCCATGTGAGCACTCATCCGGACTGTCCTCAAAGGCAGGACCCTCGTAATTTTCTCGGGTCCTGATGAGACGATGGCACCAATCCAAATGGAGTGCTAGCGGACAGGTGAAAATCTTCCCAATGTCTAAAGCAATCATACTACTTTTGATTTTTCTGTTGTTTTACAAGTTTGCTCGTATAATTTTTACTATATGACACGGTCGTCTATACTACTTTTACTTTGTGATAGGTTAGTTTGCATGCACAACTTTTACCATATGACAAGTTTGCCTGTGATCCATATAATTTCTAATATACTAAAGCAACCATATTACCATGCAAGTTTGTTTTGACTAACTTTTACTTTACAATAAGTTTACATGCACTACTTTTATCATATAACAAGTTTGCCCATGTAACTCTACTATATCAAAAGTTTGTGTTTTCAATTGAGCCAGGCTTACTACGTGCATTACCAAACACTAAGACAGTCTTTTTGTAGAATATCTAAGTTAGAGAGCTCTATTTCAAACAGATCTGTTTGAATCAGCTCTATTTCGAACAGATCAAAGTTTCTAAATGGGCATAGCTTTCCTCTTATGTACTCATTTCATATTCCATTGTTTCTCATAGCACCATAAGTCCATCTTAGGATGTGCATCTCAACCCCATGGAATTGAAATTTTCTGCGAGAAACATTATTAGCATAATAGCTTCTTTCTAGTTTCTGGATTTGGTAAGTTTACTCAGGCCTAGATTTTTTTCTCAGAACACCACACATCCATCTAAAGATGTGCATCTCAACCTCATGGAATTGAAAATTTCTGCAAGAAACTTTATTGCATATTAGCTTCATTGTAGTTGCTGGATTTTGATCAGTTAATGTGGCCTAGAAATTTGGGTTGAAGTCACAGAGTTGAGGAATTTTATTTTACCATTCTCTAGCAGAGAATTGGTTGTGCGTGACATACTTGTGACCATATGAGAAGTGGAAATCAGTTGGATGGAGGGTTGAAAATCTCATTGCTATAGATTATACTGACTTTGTGACGAATGGACATTTTCAGCTTGATTCAAGCTACACACACACCCCCTTGCAATTTTTCCATTGCTGTATACAAGTTAAGCGGGATGCCCTTATATCCATTTCTTTTCTTTTCCGAGTGCTATTTTGAAGTTTGAATGAGTGCTAGCTTTGGATAGGTTTTGGATGTTGTCCGACAAATGGTTTTATGGCAACTGGATTCCATCTAAACTGAAATTTAGACAAAGATATGCAAGAAACCAATGTGTTGCTCTCATTCAATATGTTGCACTACCCCAAACTATTAGATTAACTAATAAGTGATAACCATGTGTTTTTCTGAGTATTATGGGAGTATGCAGTTTGATTTGTTGGCTTCAACTGTCATTTATTAGTTTCTTTACTTAATTTTAATTTTGGACTACTGTGTAGGCTGATGGTTGGATTGTAGAGCTTATAAGTCTACTGGCCAACCCAAATCAGGTGCGGCCAAAGAGATTTTGGGGAGTCTACACCAAACTAAAAATATTTAATATGACGAACTATAAGAAAGGTAACTGTTTTCCTTCTCTTTTTCTAACTGTAGAGAATATTCCTTTCATTCATTGGCTTATGTCTATGTACATGAACAACCCAGTACAGTCATATGATGATAATGAAAGCTGTACTATGATATAAACCGGATGTTAAATCTGAATTATGCCATATGTTGACTCAAGTATTATAGTGTCCTTATTAAGTAGCATATGGATATTTGGGCAAGTTTCTATGTACTGAGCGAATTGTTTTCTACAGTTGTGTATCTTGATGCAGATACAATTGTGGTAAAGAATATTGACGATCTGTTTAAATGTCAAAAGTTCTGTGCAAACCTGAAACATTCTGAAAGGATGAATTCTGGAGTCATGGTAGTGGAGCCATCTGAAGCTGTTTTTAAAGATATGATGAGCAAAGTTAAAACCTTGTATTCTTACACTGGAGGTATTTGTCTCCCTTATGTGTGTGTTCTTCTTGGGGCATTCATTTCTATCTATCAATACGTCTCTATGGTTTTTCTGAAGTAATTAATTGAGCAAGTTTGAGGCAACTAATTCTTAATTCCATGTATGGAAGATGAAACTGATATTAGTGCAATGTATAAATTAGCATTACGTTGACATTCTCTTGACCTTGCATGCCTGTCTTTGTGATCCACTGTACTTTATCAATCACCATATAAATTAGCATTACTTTGATGTCCTCTTAACCCCTCACGCCTGTCTATGTGATCCACTGAACTTTATCGTCCAATGCTTCAATGGCAATCAATGATGATATTGACCTTGTCACAAGGAGGACCGCAGTCAATTAAATAATCTTACTGTTGTTGTATTTGGGTTTATAATTTCTTTAGCACATCCCACTTGAACTAACTGTGGCTATTTCAATTTTATATTTTATTTGCTGAGTCCTTCAATATTATCTGTAGATCAATTTTCCCCAGCTAATTCAAGGTATGTTTGCTTCTTCTAACAGGAGATCAGGGTTTTCTGAATTCATATTATGATAGATTTGCCGACGCACTTGTTTTTGATCCAAACCTTTCACCAGATGTGAGAAATTCTAGGTCAGCGCCTGAAATGGAACGACTCTCTACTCTATACAATGCAGATGTTGGTCTGTACATGCTAGCCAACAAGGTAATTGTGTGTGCTTGTATTTCATGTTGCACCTATCATTTGATTCAAAATATTCGTGGTTCGACTGGTTTAATGACATAATAAAGTAATACACACATCTATAATCAATGTAAAATCTTATTCATTTTCTCCCATACACTAGTTTGGTGTAGCAAGGTAGGACAACTTTTTTTTTCAATTGGAAACTGTTGTACAATGGAATGCAAATTTCCTACAGAAAAGGAGAAAAAAGCTAACCACAATTAAGGAGGTGATCCCAAAAACAACGAGGAATTCCACTTCCAGAATATGCACTAGCTACAAAGGGGGAAACTTCTCACTTCCAAGCTCTTCACAGGGCACTGGGAACGGACAAATCTCATGAAGAGGACTTATTCGAAATTCATTGAACTCAAAAAATGCCTTGGCTGAATAACCTTACAACATAGTTATTGATTCTAAAAGTCCTTTTTATTTTGGGCAGTATAAAGCTCTTATAGTTTTATCTTTTGTATCTATTTTATGCTTTCTAATGTCATTACGAACCATTTCCAATAAAAAAATTTGTTTCTTAAAGCAAAATTACCCAGTTGCTAATGTTGACCCTTTATTTAATAAAGCTTAATCTCTGCCCTCATGAATATTTGTGTATTTTTTGAACTACATTCCTAATAAGACTAAGTAAAGCACTTAATACTCTCAACTAACGGAAATACTATTGCATGAAGGGACTTGCATGATTGTGGACCTTGATAATCACTCCATTCGACTGCAACGCATGTTTTGATAGATGTCAATAAATGGTAGCTATTATAAACAAAATTGAGGGTTTGGGGATATCACAAATAGAATCATGACAAGGTGGGTAGAGTAGAAACAAGCTGGCAGCTGGTAAGAGTACATGTAATGGCAATCGAGCTTGCACTTTTGGATGAAGTCGAGTTTTGGGCAACAAAGAAACACTAAACGAGGGTGAATGTGGTTGACATTTTTTTTTATAACGAATGTGTTTGACATGCATATGTTAAGGTGGATATTATCATGTTTTCAGAAGAAAAAAAGAAAAAGGTGTTACAGCCACGATCCATGATTGAGAAAAATAGACCAATCTTCCAAAGGATTGACCAAATCCAAAAGGATTCCTACTCTAGGGCACAAACATAACGAATAAACAACTCATAACTGAAAGGAAAACCCAATCTAAATTATTTAATTATCAAAGCATAATCAACTACATTGATGTCTCTCTTATTTATAGGATAATAAACCTACTTCTTGGTAAACAAGATTCACTAGTTAAAGCAAAGTACTTCCTAATCTTTTTAAACAAGAATTTCCTAATTCGAATTAAGCAAAATAATAGTAATAGAATAATTATAAAAGTTGTCATAGTAGCTCTCAGCCAATTAGGCCTATGGCTGAACCCAATGGACTGGGTTTGGGCCCAGCTATCTTCTTGGGCCGGGTCCATACTACATCAAAAGGGAGGCAGATATGAGATATCATTGTCTCAGCTCACCACAACGATCTGTTGTTATGGCTGATTTTTTTTTTTTCTTTCTTTGAAGCAGTAAGAAAATATCATTGAAGTTAAAAGAGAGACAAAGAACATCATACAAAGGAGCAAAGGAAGGAGAAAGTGCAAGAGAGATGCACCACCCTAACTCAATTACGTAATTACACCCACGTTCATGGAAACCCAAAACAAGCCTTGTACAAAGAACAGCTACAAAAGGATCTAAGAGAAGGGGGATGCCTAGAAGGATTTGAAATGAAAGCCCATGTTAATCGAATGATACGGATCTTGTTTTGGTTCATTGAGGAAGGGAGAGAGGAGAGGGAAAAGGGGGGGAGGGCAGGGGGAAATTTTGCATGATGTGGCCAGATGATTAGCAAAGGGCCCAGGCCCAATTCTCTAGGCCACCTTTTTTTCCCATTTTGCTTTGGTAGCTGTGGGAGTTCCTCTATTGAGGATGTATATATGCAATCTTTGGAAAGTTAGATGGACAGAGAGTCTAAGGATCGGGATTCGAAAATAGAAGAGGCAGTTTATATTGAACAGACTAGATTTTTTTTTTAATGTGGGCCACTAGCAGCCTCATGAAATTCAAGTCCGTGGGTGCTTTGAAGGATCGGGTCTCAATTGTAGAGAAGATTTTTGGGCCACAGGACAGAAAATTGAAATCCACAGTGACCACATGTACAAAAACAGGAGCCCAGCATCGATCTTTGATAATGAATTAATGTCGGCTTTATTGCATTTTGATTTAAAATATTTTGAATCCATCAGTGTGTTGTAGTTTTGACTCTGATCAGACAATTTAAAAGATTTAGTTTATAATTGGATATATATATATATATTAGTTGATAAATGAATAATGAGTTGATAACCGGATAATGAATTAATAACTAGATAATTGAATGGTGATATCATCAGTAGATATATGAGTTAATAATTGGAGATATATATATAGATATAGATATATATATATGAGTTGATAAAATGGATAATGAGTTGATAACTGAATAATGAGTTAATTACTGGATAATTGAATAGTGCTTCTTATACTTTCACATCGTCGCTAGCATTTGGCTTAGAAGTTCTTCATTTGGCATGTAGAAATATGACGGACTGCATTATCGATTTAGTAGAATGACTTGAATATATGTAGTTTATATGTTATTTCAACTTTTAATATTTTATATATTTTTAAAATTTATGTGTATTTAATTTTTTTATATATTTAACGGAACGAAACTCTAAATTGAAAGTACAGAATCCCGAATTGGCTGAAATATTTCAGTTTGGAGTTGAACCGAGACAAGGTCCTGAAATGATATGGACAACTATGGCCTACTCACATGCCTTTTGGGGCATGCTTGGCCATTGTCAATACCTGGCCCTGCCTGCCCAAGTTCCAGTCCTAAATCAATAAGCAAACAGCTATTTGGATATGGGCCCAACTTGGCACAGCCACAAACTCCATTATCAATTGAGCCCAAACGAGGGTCACCATCCAGATTTTCAGGCTTGGTCCTTTGGGTAACGGGGTAATTGGAGGCCCGTTGACATGCTTACTGATTCTTGTTAATTAAAATAATCCAATCTACTGCTCAAATGATTGGTCTCTGTATTTAATTTGCATTACTGATGTTTTCTCTATGATATTGTATATGCAGTGGATGGTTGATGAGAAAGAACTAAAAGTTATTCACTACACCCTTGGGCCTCTCAAACCATGGGACTGGTGGACAGCTTGGCTCCTGAAACCCGTGGATGTCTGGCAGGTGTTTTCCAAACTTTGTTGGCTATATTTACAGCATTTTATTTTCCCTCTCTTTGCCAACATGTGGTTACTGTGCCATGAATGGCTTGATACAATTGTGGCCTTTGCACACATTTGTGGAGAATATAGTTGGTGTTGAAAATTCAATTAGACAGTGAAGGGTTGACAATAGATGTCTATGATTTTGGTTGCTGATCCTATAGAATGTTCGGGAACGTCTTGAGGAAACTTTGCCAGGAACTGGAGGAGGCAGGAACCCTTATGATCAGTTTATAGTCAAATTTCTCTTTCTGCTACCTATGTGTACGCTGTTTCTTTGTCACTATCGGTTTTTCCTTCAGGTAAGAACCTTCTAGGTCACAGCATATTGTCCTGAAATTCCAAGCATCTTAAAGATTTATGATTTGATTACATTGAACAACATTCAAAACTTGTCGCTCTTATTTTATTGTTGCAGCACAAGGGTATGCTTAGCGCAATTTGTAGAAGCTCATTATTAGATCAAGCAAGACATCTTTTCTACAAATTCAAATCTGGTGGACTTACGGCTTATTCTGCTACTAGTGTTGGTGCTTCATCTGTTATAAATTCAAATCAACAGGTCAGCACATTTCTTATTACCTCTCTCTGTGGCTTATTGTTCATTGTATTTTATAAGCTTAGTACACCATCAAAATGTGATAGAATTATGTACTTTGCCCTCATGGTCATCCATGCCTTCAAGTTGTTTTGAATTAAATGACAGTATACTGTGGCACTTCTCTAAATTTTCATTTTTGATGTCCTGGAGACAATCAATTATGGCGTTCCAGTTGCTATGATTTTGGTCTTTTAATTTCATTAAACCTTGTTTAGTCACCCCCATGAATCACTACCTGCAAGATATATGCTTCAAATAACTACATAGGGCTCCTAAGACAAGGAGCCCGTGGCACAGCGGAAGGTGCTTAATGCAACCTTGAAGTTGTGGCCTATGGGTTTTAGTCATGTTACCAATCAGGAAATTATAATTCAAAATGATGATGATGATGATGATGATAATAACAAAAACAAAAACTGCTGCTGCTACTTTGCCCCCACTACAAAATAGGGCCCTAAAATTGTTGCTTTGAATATTAACCAAACAATGGAAAATTCAGGACTTTGTAATGTATAGGATAAGTAAATCTTTGCTTCTTTTTTTTTTTTTTTTTTCAACTGCAGCTAAACAGCTAGATTTACTAAAAGTTTGGTAAAAGGGGAAGATTCCATTACATTCCATATAACTACTACTGAAAACTTTATGTTGATAGCAAGATTCAGAAGCTAAAAAGCTAACCAAAATAAAATAAAATAATATGTAAATCTATGCCTCATTTCTGAAACTGTACACAGACAGCTAGATTTAGTAAAAGTATAACTATTACTCAAAACTTTATGTTTGTAGAAAGATTCAGGAACCGAGAAGCCAACCAAAATAAAATAAAATAAAATAAACAACCCTCAGTTCCCCTCAAAAATTCCATCATCTGTCTCTTTTACTGCAACAGTTTCACCACTTTCGAGTTCCCTGTGGAAAGCGATTCAAGAGCCCTGAACTCAGCCAAAATATTCTGATGCTAATGCATAAGAAAAAAAGAAAATGTGATTCTCCACATCTTCTCTTAGTGTTAAGAATTTCCTCATGTATCTCTATTTTATCGATAAGATCTCTCGAACCCACAACCCTTGTGGTTGCAACAATGAGCACCCATTCCAACTACCTATGCGCTTTATTATATGGAATGCCTGTATGCTTTTCTCTGTGACGTTCCTTTGTTAGCTCTATTGAGTTTGGAATTATACATTGATATACAATGTAATTCTGTTTTGTGTTAACAGTTTGCAAATGGCTTGCCTGCATATTTGGGTGGTATCTCTGTTTTTGTTTGCTTTGTTACTGCTGCAGTTTCCCTTGCAATTGCATTTGCAGTTGTCCCTCGGCAGGTGATGCCTTGGACAGGTTTGCTGCTAATGTATGAGTGGACATTTGCAACCTTTTTTTTGTTGTTCGGAAAGTTTCTACATTTGGTCTATGAATGGGGAAAGGCAAGTCAAGCTGGAGCCTTTTCCGCTCATGTTGAATCCTCTGACTACAATTCTAGCAAAGGTTTGCTGAGCTATTGATCTGTCCTGTTGATTCTGATGTTTCCTGGCCATTGTCTCAGTTAATTTATTTTATTGGTGCTGCAGATCATCAACGCCAAGTGTCTAATTGTGATACTGCCACTTGGTTCTACACGCTGGGGATGGCATTTCTGGCTGTCGTCACTCCTTCACTGCCATGTCTTTTTGGGATAACTGCACTGTTTCCAAGGTTATTTTACAGATATATTGGTTTTGTTTCTATTTTTACATCATCTCAACATTTTCATTTCCACACAATTTGGGAAAAGAAAAATGGAAAAAATTGCATTCTATTCTTTTCATCATCATCATCATCATCAAAGCCTTATCCCAACCATGTTGGGGTCGGCTATATGAATTCCACTTCTCCATTCCTTTCTATTTTGAGCTAAATCTTTCAATAAGTGCAACTTCTTCAAATCTGAATTAATGACTTCCATTCATGTTTTCTTCGGCCTACCCCTACCTCTTGATGGACCCTCCACTTGTATATCCAAACTTTTTCTCACTAGTATCATTACTGGCCTACGCTCAACATGCCCAAACCATCTTAAACGAGTTTCTCTAATCTTATCTCCTATTGGTGTTACCCCTAAATGTTCTCGAAAGCGCTCATTTCTAATTTTATCTTTTCTAGTTTTACCACACATCCACCTAAGCATTCTCATTTCCGCTACATCCATCTTATGAATATCTGTCTTTTTAATTGGCCAACATTCTGCTCCATATGTCATAGCTAATCTAACCACTGTCCTATAAAATTTTTCCTTCAATTTTGTTGGCATTTGTCTATCACAAAGTACTCCCGAAGCTAGTCTCCACTTCAGCCATCCAGCTCTTATCCTGTGCTCCACATCTTCGTCAATCCCCCCATCCTTACTAATCATCGAGCCTAGGTACCAAAAAGAATCTTTACGTGGTATCTCATGGGTTTCAATTTTGACAGTGGTTTCAACACTTTGTATATGTCCACTGAAATTGCAATCCATATATTCTGTCTTTGTACGACTTATTTTAAAGCCTCTATATTCTAATGCCCTCCGCCATCTCTCAAGCTTTGTATTTACACCCTCTCTTGATTCATCCACCAATACTATATCATCTGCGAACAACATACACCATGGTACTTCTTCTTGAATATACACAGTTAACTCATCCATAATTAATGCAAAGAGATAAGGGCTTAAGGATGATTCCTGATGTAAGCCTATAGTCACGGGAAATCCGCCCGTTTCTCCACATGTAGTTTTTACATTTGTTATTGCACCTTCGTACATATCTTTTAAAATTTCAATGTAACCTCTTGGGATATTCCTTTTCTTTAAGACCCACCAAATTAAATTCCTCGGACATTTTATTCTTTTATAATTATTTTTAGCTCTTCATCTGCCTTGTCAGGAATAACTGACAAAGTAAGCCATCTTTCCTCACAGGACCCATTGGTTCCATTTGAAAATAGAATGCATGAAACATTTTCATGACATAGGACCCACTTCCCTCCACCCATCATTCCACTCTTTTTCCCTTTGCATCATGAATGTTTTCCCATACATTATAATTAACAAATGAACATGCTAATCAGTTGGAGTTGCTGAGATGCCTCATTTTTACGGCTTGTGTGACTGCTATCTCAAGTCCTCTAAACAGAGTGAAGAAACAGGATTCAAGTAACCTTTATATTTTGGGGAAAAGAGGCTTTACAATTACTAGGATTTATCCCTTAAATACCCTTATCATAATTATACCTGCACGAATCAAGTGATTCTGTCCTTCAAAATGTGATGCTGCACTTTGTGATGGCAAACGATGCATTTCATCCGCCTCCTCTTTTTATCATGGCATGGGTTTTGAATTTGATGAAAACACATTATGCTAACTCAGACCTACCTTTTGCAAGTTGAAACTCGAACTAAGTGTACATTTATGCCCAAATGTCATGCATGGCCAATCCTCATCAACTTGTTTTTACTATTCTTTCTTAGCTATAATTTCCCGGTTGTGAAAAAGAGTGTGCCTTCTGAAGCACTAGGAATATGCTCTAAATACTCGTGTTACAATGCCACTGTGCAAGAGAATCATAATACAATACTGACTGCCTTCAGATGTTGAATACTGTCAATTTTACAGGTTAGGCCTAATGGTTGCGGGAGGCCTAGTTTTGGCATCATTCATGACATATGCTTCAGAGCATCTTGCAATCAGAGCCTATTGTAGAGGCCGTGAAGATCGTGACCGGAGTAGAAGTATCTGTTCATTATGCTGATTTGAGTGTGGTTCGCACAAGCTGTTTTGTAATTTTATTGATTTTTCCACATTTGTAATCTCTCCCACATTCTTCAATTCATGTGCATTAGTGTCACCGAAGGGCTCCCGTCATACTGCCATGCCTCACAGCCATGGTTTTAAGAGTACAGTGTTGCATTATATTGTGACTGTGTCTGACCCCAGTATTTTATGGGGCAAGACTGAACTCCACATTCCTGTGTTCCAGAGAAATACCCACCTAAAAGCAGACCGCTTGCTGGCATCCAGCTGCACAAGGCGACTTAGGGCTCACCCTTGATCATTCTACTCCTTCACTATACCCCACCTCCCAAATTGGCATTGGACCTAATTTGTACTCATCTAATAGCCACTGGATTGAATCCCAAAGATACATGTAGTTACTAGACTGTTAAACTTTGAGGCTATTAAATCAAGGGTTATGATTCTCTTAATGGGTACAATCATGCATATAGGTGAGCCCCATGAGCTATCTGACTGTAGGCATTATGTTGGTCAGGGTTAGGATACTTTCATGGTTCTTTATTTTTATTTTATCCCCATCAGTATTCAAATCAAGTCAGCAACCATGGTTTTTCGTTAATGATTTATATTGTGGTCATTTCCAAGCAGAAATTACTTTTAATACTACAGAAAATGGAGGGGTCAAACAGTGTTGGAAGTCGTCTTAGGCAGGTAGGATGAATGGTTAGATTACTGACTCAATGCTTTTAAACAGAGTTGTGTAAAACCCAACCTGAGACGTACGAACTGTTTTGGTACGTGAATAATTTGAATGATCATTAAAGCAGAACTTGTATGAGAAAATGGCTTGTGGCTTGCGGGGAAGGGTCCACATTTAATGGTCCAGCTTTTTCTTGGCCATGACATCAATGTGCTAGCTCTCACCTGATGGGCCTCACCGACATTAGCAAAGTACTGCGGCTCATCAGATTTATTGCCAATGGACGATCCAGTGTATCTGAACGCACCACAAAGGTGTATCCCAAGAAAAAGTGAAATATCGGGTCATTTTCTTTGATCGATAAATGTGATTGTGTTCCTGCATCATGGATATCGCTGTAATACTCGGTCAAAAAGAAATTATACAGATAGTATAATCAATCTATTATCTAGTAGTGTTCCAATCGAACAATTGAGTATAACGATTGTGGCATGCCCCCATCACTTGGAGAGAAATTGATTCAAAATTTTGGATTGAGGAGTGGGGCCACTACTGGAGATCACTTGGGAGTCTAAGTCTCTTCAGCGGCACGTCAGTCTTTGCTGCACCTGGCACAGTGCCTATTGACTATGTCAGTTATTAGTGGAGTAGTAATGCCTAAACCGATCCACCCACCCTATCTGAACAACCTAGTAATTAAAGTTTTGGGGCCGACATTTTTTTCGCAATTAACAGATGGGTTGGTTTGGTTTAATCTATTCTCACACCATCAAGCTGAACACACCCCAACCAGTATCTGACCTTTTAATAAGGCTACGGGTTGACACTTTCAAACTTGTTATTAAATGAGTTTCGGTTCTTAGTGAGCCCATGCGTGTTAGACTTGTCCCAACCCAACCTAACCCATTACAACCCCTATTAAAGAGAGAAAAGATCTAGCCAACTACAAGAGATCAAATCCATAGGTTGTTGATTGACTGTAATTTAAAGCTATGATGCCGATATGTGGCAAAAGGCACACTATGGTCATGGCAAGGACACGAATTTTATATATAAAAAGTGAAGTATTAGATATGGCGCATTACCCATTTTGAAGTATCAATGCATTATAAATTTAAAGTAAATAAACAGTCCCATCGCCCTACAATTTAGGGTGTGTCATATATAAGATGCTCTTAGATGAATCAAACTAAGAGAAATCTTTCAAGTTCAAATGAGATCCAAATGGAAATTTCTCCGGAAGTGGTTCCGTGTGACTCTATTCTTTTATTTCCGAACCAGGATGCTCTTTGATCAATCTCAAACACGAGAAAATCTTTCAACATTAATGAAACCCAGAGAGGAGATCTCTTCGGGAAGTTTTTACATATATGGGCTCATTAGATATTCCAGCAATTAAATCAAGAGAATCTTAATGCAAAAGCAAAATCTCTAAATTTGGAGAGAGAATTCATACGTAACACTTGATCAACCTATAAATTTCTCACCAACCCATCTCAAGAGAAGAGTCTCAAGTCATTGATAAGAGAACCCTTTTACCTTCCAACAAGCTGCTGCTGTCACTTCTTCCCTTTGCAATTGCATTTGCATTTGTTCTCTTCATTGATAAATCTTGCGCATTGCGGATAATAGAGAAGGATGCTGATCTGATTAAAGATGCTTGCCACTCCATTGATTATGAGGACCTGTGTGTTTCCTCTCTAGAATCCGATCCTCGAAGCTCCAATGCAAATAATATTGTCAGCGAGCTCGACACGATTGCAATGGAGCTGGCAATTGCCAATGCTACAAAGATACTAGATGATGTTAATCAGCTGACAGAAAACACTAGAGATACATCACTGAAGCAGTGCTTTGATCAGCGCTATGGGTTGTATCGAAAGATCATTATAATTCTACGAACTGGCATCAATATGGAAAAAAGAAATGAGCATGACCTGTTGGGTTTAAATGGGTTTCAAAATTGAATTTTATAGTCTTTCTTTACAAAAAGAGCTTTGTGGTTTTTCAAGAGTCCCACATTGGAAAAGTACAAAATCTTTGAGCACTATCTAAGCACCTCCTTTTCCTTTATACTTTAAGATCTTTTGGACTCTTTTGTTACAAGCCCTATGCGTGAGCACGAGCCAAGCTTTGCTCGAGGATCTCGATCCAAAAAACGTTCAATCGGATGCGTGTCCACGTCGCATGATTATCGTGCCTCGGGGGACCCATATTGTGATATAGAAATGCAATACTTTAAATTTCAAATTAATGGACATTAAAAAATTCAAATTCAAATTTGCCTTTCTTAAATGGTGATTTTAAATACTTAGTTTTATTACTGTCATTATGCCCAATGATTTTTTAATATAAATCAGACACCTGGGTTTAAACGAAAAATTATTGTTTTTCATCTTCTTCTCCTGTTTTCCCTTGTTTTCTGTTTCTCTGCGAGCACTCTTTGCTGGAGTCCGACTGATTTAAACTTGGGGTGCGACCAAGGGAAATCGTACTAAAGAGGCCGTTGTATCCTAGGGGCGATTCTGGCTGAGAACCTCTTTGCATCTGGGTTTATCCCGAGGGGCGGAACTCGTCCTAAAGAAAGCTTCCGCTAATGTGCCTCAGCCAACAACTGCTGTTCATGCTTTCTACAAATTTCTGCCATCATAACATCCATCCACAGCACTGCAGAGTATTCAATACTATTGTTTCAGTTTAATTCCATTGCGACAGCTATTTGTTGTATTCATCTCTACAACATGACCCTAACTCTATCCATATGTTTTTACTTGATGCAGTTGTAAAACGTGACAAGTGCGAAGAAGCTTTCGTCAACAATAAGCAAAAACCTCCATTAACTAGCCATAATCAGCTTATGAGGAGCTTATGTGCCATTGTAAGTGATTTAGCGTCTTTAATTGGTCAGCTTTAGTTTCATTGTAGGAATACCTTCCTTCCTACATAATAAATCTCATTTCATTTCCCTTCCAATCCTATCATTATGCTAGCAATAAAACAGCAGTTTCATATAACAGGTGCTTGCATTTGTTGACCTACTAATATGGAAAAAGTGTGATGCCTCAAAGTCTTGATGTCTTTTTTTTTTTTTTGGGTGAAGAAATGATACGAGTACATGGTCTAATTTAGGAATTGGTGACCTTCAAGGTTTATTAATTGTCTAGTTCAGGGATTGATGACTTTCCAGCAGTTAAGTAACTTTGCTACCAGGATTTCCAAAGTGGGTACTACTAGTTTTGATGAAATTGATAAAAGATGTCAGTAGGCATTCTAGCCAGTTTTCTATATTGGACGGATCTATGAGAAAGGAAGTCCTGTAGGCTGTAGTTCTCAGTAATGTTGCCCAGGTTTTTTTTTATTTATTTGTTTTTTACTAACAGAATGGCCCTCCTAAGAAAAATATTTGTGGGTGCATCACTTTATTTTAGGGATGACAATGTGCCGGGTTTACACAGGAACCCACGCCGCTCCAAATTTTGATTTCATTGTTATTGTTGTGTCACGCCCGTGTATGGAAAAACCTCAGGTAGCACTGCATGCCGAAACATTTAGCGGGACCCAACTGATGACGGAGTACTCAAACCCGCCCCATTGCCATCCCGACTTTATTTGCTTGATTGTTTATGGCTACAATGGGCTCTACCAAGATGGTTTGAGTCTTTCACAAAGACCACCATCGCCAGAGTCCTGTGGGTTCGGATTACGAGTAACCAATGTGAAAACAGTCAACCACACTTAGGCTTGCGTACATAGTGGTACATGCTTCTTCTTTTTTCTTCTTTTTTCTTTCTTTTTTTTTTTTTTTAAAGTTCTCTCCTTTCCAGAACATGTTGATGTTTCTTCCCATTGCCATCAGCTTCGTACTAATTCACCGAAAAACTTCAAACTTTGTCATACATAACCGCCCTGAATAAACTCCTGGTGCTTGAGATTGGCAATTGGGGCAAACTTCGTTCATTTTAACCTGAATAAACTCATGAAATTGAGATTTGCAACTGGGGCAAACTTAGCTTATTTTAAGCAAGATTCAGTTATTTGTGTAGCCCACTGATGAGTACTGACCAATGAACAGTCACTTTGAGCCTTGAGGGCTACATCATCAACTTGCCAGGTTCACTTACCAGTTACCACAGAGCACAATGAAGCATGGCACGGTTGCCCTCCTGGTAAATATGCATGCGACCAAAGTTATAACTTGTATCTGGAGCATTTATTTGGCTGGGGTCCACTGTGGACATGATTTGGTATTAAAGTCGGACCATCCAGATGATTATTGCAAGAACCACACCAATCTGAGAATTCTAGGTTCATTAACCAAATTGGTAAGGGTGAATCAGTTGCCCAATGCCACAATTACTCCAGCAGGCCAACTTCCAGCCTTTTAAACGAATCGAATCAATTTCCACGGCTTAAAAACACCAAACTCTTCATTTAAGTCATGTGGATATAACCCAGGTGGATGTGTATATTCTCAACTAAAAATACTCATTCAAGCCAAATATATAGAACAAAAACATAAGACTTCAACCCAGAAGGGAATTGAAGACAAGACTCAAATATGACGATTTTTAACTCAAGCATAACGGCCATGAGATCCGGAAGAGGTGGTAAAACTGAGGAATCAGAAATGGGTAGACGAAGGCAATTGGCTGCCATCACCATCTGGCGGTGACACATCTGCAAAGAATGAAAATAAGCACCTATTAGAAATCTGGCTTCTCCGGGTAGGTGCAGCCAGACCTCTGGATGATAACATTTGCAGCATAACAACCAGCTCTCACACAGTCCTCAATGGGCTTCTCCTGAACCAATTGAGACAAAAATCCCCCAACAAATGCATCTCCTGCATACATAACAGACAAATAAGAAAATTCTTAGGACATTAAAAAAGATACAGAACTAAATATAATTGTGAAATGATGACCCTTTTTGTATTATTTTGGAGATTATGTCAACAGGCACACTCATTACAAAGACGAGCGTCATTGGTGTCAGTTATGCAGGTAATGACCCTACATTTGATGTGATAGCACTCACAGAAGCAACACGTGCCAATGAGCAGGCACTAGCATGACCTACAATTTTTCAAGGCGAGAGTACAAAAAAAGTACTCGCCATTTATCTAGTCTAAAAACAACCTAGAAGCCATCTTTGTTTTCCTCCTGGTTTTGCTTGATTAACCCAACAAGACATTCGATATTTGGGCCTGGCCCCTGGGGATCAGTTACGAAGGGAGAGGTTTTAGACTCCCCTATTAGACTGTATAATAAATGATCCCCTAACCAACTTTTGTCCCATTTAGTTATAGCTTGTTCGATGCATAAGTAACTAAAAAGAAGACAGTAAATGCAGCAATCAAAATGTCAGAGCTCTACTCAGATATCATATTACAGTTAGTGAAATACAGCCCATCCTAAATGCAGCTTCTACACATCTGAAGCAGCGCAGGGGAAGAAGATTAGCCAACGGGCTAATCTCCAAGCCAAAAGGCTTATGGATAAATTGTCTAGGTGTCTCACCAAAGACAAATAACTCGCTCAACTGATAACCAATACCCAAAGCTCTATTCAATATGAAAGTCTATCTCTCTTGAAGAGATTACAACCTTATTTATAACTAAAACATTCTCTAAGAAAGGAAATACCTAATTCTAAACAAATAAAAAGTCCTAAATCAAATCCAACTGGACTTGCCAAATATCAAATAAACAAACTACTACTAATATAGTCCTACTACAAGTCTACTGTGTTTTGGGCCTGCGGGTGTAGACTTTCAGACGGGGCCCATTATGATGGCCTGCATCAGCTCTCCCCGGCTTGGAAAAACTCGACTCTGGCGAGTTGCTAGCTTGGTACTGCTCATATAAATCTGGATTGATCTTTTGAAAATCTGTAGCCGTAATCCAGGTAGCTTCAGAAAATGGTTTGCCTTTCCACTTAACAAGAAACTTGTGAAATCCTCCATTCTTGGTTGAAATGATCTGATCATCAAAAACATCTTCAATTTCGTCTGGAGGGAATTGATGAAGAGGAATGCGAAGAGCTTGTTCTTCAAAGGATTCATCATTGTGGTGCCCATGATATAATGTCAAATCTTCGACATTAAACGTGGAGCTGATATTCATGTCTGCAGGAAGGTCTAAAACATATGCATTGGAACTGATTTTCTTTAGAATCTTGAAAGGACCTGCACTTCGTGGATGAAGCTTCTTGTATTTACCTGCAGGAAATCGTTCGGGCTTCAAACGAACCATTACCAAATCACCTTCGGTAAACTCAACATGGCGTTTGTGAGTATCCGCGTGCCTTTTATATGCTTCATTACTTGTAGCGATTTGCCGGCGAACTTCATCATAGACATCTTTCATATGTTGGGCAAACTGTTCAGCATCCGGACTAGATCTAGAGTCAACTGGTAAAGGACTTAAATCAATAGGAAGACGTGGCGTGGCGTAACACCAGTGACAACTTCAAATGGTGATCTCCCTGTTGTTCTGTTGACAGAATTATTATAGGCAAACTCTGCCATAGGTAAAATAAGATCCCATGAAGCAATATGTTCTCCAATAAGGCATCGAAAAAGATTTCCTAAACTCCGATTGACAACTTCTGTTTGACCATCAGTTTGTGGATGATAGGCACTTGAGTATTGGAGCTTAGTGCGCATCATGTGCCATAAAGTCTTCCAGAAGAAACTCATGAACTTTGTATCTCTGTCAGATACTATTGTCTTAGGAAGGCCATGCAAACGAACAACTTCTTTAAAGAAAAGAATGGCAATCTTCTTGGCATCCGCTGTATGAGAACAAGGAATAAAATGTGCCATTTTGGAGAAACAATCAACAACAACAAAGACAGAATCTACTTTTCGCGCTGTTTTTGGTAAGCCCAAGATAAAGTCCATACTCAAATCTTGCCGAGGTACATGTGGAATAGGAAGGGGTTGATACAAACCTGTATTCTTCTTTTGACCTTTTGCAAGTTGGCATACTCTGCATAATTCACAAATTCGAGCAACATCTATTTTTAAGCGTGACCAAAAGAAACGATCTTCCACAAGTGCCAATGTTTTATCACGCCCAAAATGTCCACTACATCCGCCACTATGTAACTCACGTATCATAAATTCACGGATAGATGTAGCAGGCAGACATAATTGATTTCCACGAAAGAGATATCCATCATGAAGAGAAAACTTTGGATGTTCTGAACCTTCACCATTTAGAAGGGCTGTATAAATGTGACCAAAGTCATTATCAGCTGCATATTCTCTGCGTATTTCTTCAAAGCCAGGAACATTGACGGAAATTGTCGTAAGAATGTGAGTTCGACAACTTAATGCATCTGCGACTTTATTTTCCGTGCCAGATTTATGCCGCAGAACAAAAGAAAACTCCTATAGGTATGCACTCCATTTAACACGATTGGCGCTCATTTTCTTTTGAGAATTCAGGTGTTGTAAGGCTTCGTGGTCCGAGTATAAGACAAATTCTTTTCCAATGAGATAATGACGCCAATAACGAAGAGCTTGCACTACTGCATAATATTCCAGATCATAAACAGTGTACTTCTTCCGGGAGTCATTTAATTTCTCACTGAAATAAGTAACTGGATGACCGTCTTGACTTAAGACTCCGCCAATACCTACATGGGAAGCATCACAACTAACTTCGAAGACTTTGTCAAAGTCCGGAAGTTTTAGAAAAGGTGCCTCAGTCATTTTCTTCTTAATTTGCTCAAATGCTCGAGAGGCAGCATTGGTCTAAGTGAACTCTCCTTTTTTCATGTAATCAGCTATAGGAGCCATGATGGTACTGAAATTACAAATGAATCTCCTGTAAAAGGTAGCCAAACCATGAAAGCTGCGTACCTCATGTATAGTAGTGGGAATAGGCCAGTCAAGGATTGCTTTGACTTTAGCTGGATCAGGTTCAACTCCGCGGGCCGAGACAACAAAGCCCAAAAATATGACTGTGGAATTTAAAAATGTACACTTCTTCAAATTAATGTAAAACTTTTCTTTTCGAAGTGCACGCATGACATACCTCAGATGATCGAGATGATCTTCCTTTGATTTGCTGAAGATTAAAATATCATCAAAATATACCACAACAAATTTGCCAAGAAAAAGTCGTAGAAGCTGAGTCATTATTCTCATAAAAGTACTCGGAGCATTCGTTAGACCGAACGGCATGACTAACCATTCGTATAGTCCATCTTTGGTTTTGAATGCTGTTTTCCATTCATCTCCGGGCCTAATACGCAGTTGGTGATATCCGCTCCTGAGATCAATCTTGGAAAAGACAGAAGATCCAGACATCATATCAAGCATGTCATCCACTCGAGGAATCGGAAACCGATATTTGATGGTAATTTTATTAATTGCTCGGCTATCAACACACATTCGCCAAGACCCATCTTTCTTCGGTGTTAAGAGGGCTGGAACTGCACATGGACTCATGCTTTCTCGGATATAACCCTTCTGGAGTAAATCTTCAACCTGTCTACGCAATTCAGCATGTTCGGCGGGACTCATGAGATAGGCAGGTAAGTTAGGAAGGGTAGATCCAGGGACTAAATCAATGGCATGCTGGATGTCCCGCATAGGAGGTAACTCATTAGGAAGCTCTGCGGGAATCAAATCGTGTAAATCATGGAGCAAGGACTTGATTTCTGGTGGCGTAGAATCCTGTTGTTTATTGTCTGCTTCTTGGGTTTCTTTAGGCACAAGAGCATAAACAACTCCTTGGTCTTTGCTTTCCATTTCAAACTTCCTCATAGAGAGAACATGAGGGTTTGATGGAGTGGTAGAAACTGTCGGTGAAGATGCTAATGGCGGCAATGAAAGAAGATCCACCACTTGTCCTTTCCATTTAAAAGAATGAATATACCTTTTCTGATCAGTATGTACCTCTCGATCATATAACCAAGGTCGGCCAAGTAATATGTGAGCAATATTCATAGGAATAATATCGCACCATATATCATCTTCATATATGCCAATTTTAAAATGAACCAAGCAACGATGGGTCACAGGGATTGAATGATCATCTACCCAAGCGACCTTGTAAGGCTTTGGGTGCTTTTCAATGGGCAAATTGAGCTTAGTGATCACTTCCTGTGAAACAACATTCATAGCACTACCTCCATCAACAATTAAATTGCATAACTTACCTTTGCATCTCACGCGTGTCCTGAAGATTGAAGCACGTCGCCAATCAGCTTCTTCTTGTTCATTGGTGAGGAGAAGCCGACGTATAATAAGAACAGGACCACCTTCTTCTGCACCGGTAGCGGCATGGGGAGAAGGATCAGATTGAGCCTCTAGCTGTGGATCTGACTGAGCTTCTGATTGGAAATGGTCAGGAGGAGGCTTCATCTCAAGATGCTCATCATAGTCTTCAAACGAATAAGGATCTTCATCGCAATAATAAAGATTGCGAACTTGAGGGCATGCATTAGCAAAGTGTCCTGGTTGTCCACATTGATAACAACCATCAGTTCGTCGATCTTGACGAGGAGGTCCACGATTCCGCATATCTTGCTCCTGTGGCACTGTCCCCTTTTGATTTTGAGCAAAAGGACGCTGATTGGGGTGATTGTGCTGCGGTTTTGGAGGTGGACGAAAACCCGCTGGTGGAGGAGCACGATTATATTGAGAATTATTTTGATTGGGTGGATAACCTTTAGTATTCGGAAAGGCGGGGGTTCGACGAGTCGTTGATTCCCCGACTTGAGAACCAAATCGTCTCAAAGTGGAGGACCGCAATTCTAGCTCAAAGGGGTTGGGCTCGGGTGAGGGTTCCGATTGCGCGGTGGGTTATGGAAGGGTTCGGTGGAGGGTATGGAGGGCGGTAGTGACAGGGTATGGATGGAAAGTGTTGGGGATTCCGGGAGGAGGAGATCTGGGTGACAGGGTTAGGGGTGTGGCTGGACGGTGGTGGAGGAGGAGATGCAAGGGTCGCGGGAGTGGGCCGATGGGGGGATGGGTACGGACGAACAGAGGGAGAGATGAACGAAAACGGAACCAAACGCACGGGAACCTCGAATCGGCGACCAGACGGCGATCCGAACTTGGATCTTCGTCTCTGATACCAATTGAAGCAGCGCAGGGGAAGAAGATTAGCCAACGGGCTAATCTCCAAGCCAAAAGGCTTATGGATAAATTGTCTAGGTGTCTCACCAAAGACAAATAACTCGCTCAACTGATAACCAATACCCAAAGCTTTATTCAATATGAAAGTCTATCTCTCTTGAAGAGATTACAACCTTATTTATAACTAAAACATTCTCTAAGAAAGGAAATACCTAATTCTAAACAAATAAGAAGTCCTAAATCAAATCCAACTGGACTTGCCAAATATCAAATAAACAAACTACTATTAATATAGTCCTACTACAAGTCTACTGTGTTTTGGGCTTGCGGGTGTAGACTTTCAGACGGGGCCCATTATGATGGCCTGCATCAACATCCAAACGATCATTCCAGACACCTAGTTAACTTATTCCTACAAGACCCACGATGGTAGATGATTGGTGAAATTCAAGAAACAAAAATGAAGAAAATATAAAGTGTAAAGATGATTGGTAAAATTCAAGAAAGAATATAAGTATACTGTCCCTAAGTGTTGTATACTGTTCCTAGGTGTTTATATTGCAATTAATCCATTCCCCGAATATCATTTTCTTAATTTCTATCAAAAGACAAGACTGCTAAAAAGCCTTTCTGCTTTCCTAGAAGGAACAGCAAAGGCACTGTGTTTAATAAACTGGATCCTCTCCAAGCAGGCATTCAAATTAATGATGGTTACAGTAGAAAATAAAATAAAAGCACAGGTAATTCTGCAACATAGTTCAGTGTTACGAGTAACGAGAACAAGACAGAATGCAGTAATATTATTTTAATATTGCAGCACGATTACAAATGTACTAGAGTTTTCAGAAGGCTTCAATTGTATAGTGATGGTATCAACAATGAGATGGTTGTAGTAGGTGATATTAGAACATACCTGCACCATTGGTATCGACAAGCTTCTCCTTGGGTAACAAGATCACCGGGAACAACCTTACCTGTTGCCACAATTTCATAACAAAATCATCGTCCATTCAAGTCCCCTATATTATCAAATGAAAAATGTGATGAATCTAACCTTTCCATCTTCAGCAACAACAACTGGATCAGCGCCTTGAGTGATGACAGTGATCCTCTTGTGTGCTCCTGAAGCCTTTGGCAGTGCACAGATCTTCAATGCAATCTCCTCAACATTCTCAGTCTAAATGAAAATGAATAACAATCAGCATAATTTTTTTAACAAAAGATCTAGAATTATAAAATCAAGAGACTTTTACCTCCCAACCATGAACCCGAGAGAATGTTCTCGCTTCAGTCTCATTCCCAAATACATAGTCCATGTACCTAGTGGACGTTAACAACTAACATTAGCACTTGTGATAGTACAAAAATACCAGTAACAGAAAAGCTTAGTTTAGTAGTGTACGGTAAGGCTTTCTCCTGCACATCCTTGAAGAATTCGCAGATAAAAGGAGCAGAAAGGTTCATCATAAAAACCTGTGCATGGAATTAGCAGATGTTTTAGAGTAGTGAATTAAAAGAGATTCCAAGTTCAAAATATATTGCTCTTACCTTGTTTGTTGCAGCTGCATGTTCAGCCACAAGCAGGATGGATTCTGGGGATACAGTAAGAAAAAATCCAGCAATGTAGAAGTATTTGGCTTTTTCAACTGTGCATTGGGAATGATATAAACCTGTTAGCTGTAAGACCTAAAGAACCAACGGAAGTCATGGTTCAAAACCGAAAACAAGGTCACATTCAAACTAAGCTCTAAATTGATCACTTCGTCATAATTCAGTGCGCAGGTGCATCAGGCTTGAGGTCCACACTTCTTCCTGATAGTTTCCTATTTGAATGAAAATCTTAGTTAATCTATTTTTCGTTATAGAACAAGTCTAAATTAGCATAGATCTTTCTTAATTGGCACAATTAAGTTTGGTAATGGATCAATGAATAGGCTTGGCTTTAGGGTCTACTTCTGTTTGGGAGTATTATATATCTTTAGGGCTCCTGCACAATACACATGTGAGAATATAGGAACAATAATCGTAAGTTTCATCTTGAAGAAATCCAATCTTGCATAAGGCATTCAGGGAGAAAGTCACTAGGTGTGACTCACATGGGGGCCTCCTAAATATTCTAGCTTCTACTGCTCCACCAGTATCCTTCTTGTCAGTTGATACGTGTGATTTTTGCTTTGTTGTTACGGATCTAGGTCCAATTCAAGTCCACACAACAATTTGCTTTTCTTTTGTTCTTAATTAGGATTGATTGATTGTCATCAAGCCTTGGCATTGCAACTAGCTCAACACATTTGGATTTTCATCTTGTTCTTTAGTGTTGTTGGATTGATTTACTGTTCGGAATTTTTATAATTTGCTCAAAATCACAAGCTTTGGCCTCAAAATTGAAGTTAAATAACCCAGGTTATTTCAGGTTTGAGTCAGAATGTTCTAAGTTGGTCCAACAAACCTTGGACAACATCACCCAGCCTTATCATTCATAAAAATCATGCTTGAACAATTGTGCAATAAGCTTAGAATAACGAGGGTTTTATTTTCTCCCATTCCTGCAAAGTGCAAACCCACAACACCTTTACAGGAGACCAAGTTAAATGTACCCAGAACAACCTTGGCTCATAAGTATTTGCATGCAGGAAAAACCATACCCAGACAAAACGACCTAGATATTCATAAAGGTGGGTTTCTACTGATAGTCCACACTATGAACACTCCTTCTGAAGTTCTGTACTTGGGGGCCATCTTTAATCAATCCACATTCCAAAATTTCCACTCCACCAACCCCACCCCAGGAAAAAAAACCAAATATTGTTAAAATACAACTGCAAGTACCAATATTGTTAAAATGTGTTGTGCTTAACCCTCTTTAGCTTTCTTACCATCAAACCAAATTTACCACTGAATTATATCTTAACTCAAGTAGCTCAAATATATGATTTAAATGAAGCTTTAATTCACTCAATACTTTTGTTTTCATTTTGAAAGTTTTCAAGAACTTTTACAACTTAAAGAAATAGTGTGAACATCTGAACAATTTTATTAGAACATAGAGGCTGTGTATCACTAGTTTCTGGCAGGAGTACTAAAAAATAAAGTCATTTTTAACAACTGTCTTGAAGAATGATTTGACGGAACAGGAAATGAGAGGAAGGTACCAAGTGCCCAGTTTTCTGGCCTCTTCAAATGCTCGACTTTGTAACAGTTGGCTGCGGATAAGTTGGCAATTAAGGACCTGTTAACCGTTTCAATTGGGAAAAAAATCATTATAAGACGCAAATGGCAAGCAATGTGCCAATTTGATGTCACTTTCATCGAAAATGAATATAAGCCATCAATGTTGTAGTGACCAAAATGATAGTTCTTCTGCAGCATGAGAAATATAAAGATGAAAACACTAAGATACCAAATGGGCCAATACAGGTGTTAAAAGTTAAAATACATGTTTCAGAGTTATGATATGAAGTCATTGCATGGTAAAAATGTAAAACTTTATCTCTACAAAATGTATAAAATATGCCATCCTCTGTCTCACATATATTCCTCCATGTCAAGGAGTTTATATTTGCAAATGATAAAATCATCACGATGTTGGAACTGAACAAATTTGTTGAAATTAGAAGGCCGTAAAAAGTGTTGTCGAGGCAATTCACTGAGACAACTTAGGTACTCATGGGATACTGTGCAGTCTAAGACTAAGTCAATGCAAGCTTTCACAGGCTTAGTTTAAACTCCAAAATACAATAGAGAAGGATTAGTCTGCCCGGAACTGTCAAAAAACAAGCACAAAGGCTCTCAATTTATCATTTAGCAATCATGCTTTATGATGTTTCGGTTTGTATAAAATTTTAGAATACATTTAGGGACAATTGCAGAGGCACCCAGAGACAGTGGCTGAGGCTAATTAGAAGTTGACAGCTACATAGGCTGTACATGGCTCTTATGTGAGTTTGTCAGTGAAACACACCAAATAAATATCAAGGGACATTAATATTTCATTAGTGTGACTGTTAGAACAGCATGCAACTAAAAAGAAGAAGACACAGTCAAACCAACCACATTCTCAAATCATTACCATAATGAAGGTGAAAGTTGAAAGCAGACAACTTTAGGGACTTCTCGTCCAACTGCTTCGACCTTCAAGTATATTGTCCATCTTCTTCAGGGAATCCAGCATATCACTAATCACTAGTTTGGAACATCCTGTCCTTACATGAGGCATTATGTTGACCTGCTATTTTTGGAACGCACTAGAAAAGGATAATGTGGTCAGAAGGGTGGTGATTTTGCCAAATTCATCCACTCTTTGTGCCTTTGCAGCGAATGTTGTTTAGCAATATCTATATGGCGTGCTTTCTTCAGGTTTCCAATTTGATGGGACTGCAGTAGCATCTCTATCAGACATGAAGTGGAATTAGGAGTTTGGTCCTTTTGAGACTAGAGTAAGGCTCATGTGGAGGGTAGTGCCAGTTGTTTTGTTGATCATTGCTCAGAAGGACAGAAACAATAGAGTTTTCAAGCTTGAACAACCAGTGGAAAGCGTTTGTATTCTGATGAGGAAAGATTTTGGAGGCTTTACCATTACAGATTTACTAAATAAAATGGGAGGACTAATGATTGGCAGGGTTAGTAGTCCAATTGTAACAGCAAAGTAACCAGCGCCTCCTCCCAGTTTCAATGCTGATGAAGCTGCTTGGGGAAAATCTTGAGAATCTCAGAATTGGAGGAGTGCTACCTGATCATTTTGGCATATTCTCGTGATTGTATCAGGAACTATGAGTATGAAAATGACACTGGACTTCTAGCAACTCGCCAGGCACAGCAGATATTTGTAATGGTGAACAATTTTCTGGGCCTTGTTAATGCTGAAGGTAAGTCAGTAAATGTGGTGGGTTGGCATAAGAAGTAGTGGGGCTCACTAGCATCTAGCATACATGACAGGGGAATTTAAGTTTTAGAGCGAGTCTATAGCAGCACCTTTTTAACATACTAAGTTGAAGTTAATTTGGAGAATGTGGTAGGTTTGCAAAGCAGTGGAGGTCTGAGTCTAACCCTGCCAGCTAGCATACACGACGACAACTGAAGTTTTTGAGTGAATTCATCTTGGTATCTTTTCATCATATTAAGAGATCAGGTAATGAGGACAATGAATCCATAGAAAAACTAGGAGAATATAGAAATGAGATATTTGCAAGCGACTTTTTGCAAAAGCTGGGATTTTCCCATGTGTGTGCCGGAGTCGTTGGGGTTGGGGGCTATGGTTTTGGTTCTCTTTCAGGCTACAACAAGTATACTGTACAGTCTTTGCTATTTGAAAGGTCCTGAACTAATTTTGCCACACATGAACTAATTTTCATTGTTATATATGAAAAGAAAAAAAAATCAGACAATAATGGGAGACCAGCAAAACTAATTCATAAAGCAAGATATGTGTACTCTATTACACATACATGTTTATAAAGAAAGCAGGGACTTTTAGATGTTCAGTTAAAAAAGGTTGACTTCAGAAAATTCAACTAGAATTTTTTGGAACATTCATTGGCATTAGGGTCATAGAAATACAGTTAAGTCATAACCAACAACCAATAAAAGGATGACTGTCCAGCTAAAAATAAAAATAACATATTGGCTTCTTCAGCACATGGACACTTCACTTGGACTAAAAGTTGATATATTAGGCAGATCACTACAGGAGCAGCATTTCATCCTATAAGAGATACAGACATAACCATTGTTTAAGAAAAGTAGAGGGCATGCATGTAGAAACCAACCTTTCACCGCCCACAACGCAAACAGCACATGTGCCTGTTGGGGCAGACTCGTCTTCGTAGTATTGAACCTAAATGAAAAGAAAATTAAGATATTGGCCATCAACAGATAAATAAATCAGGGCAGGAAAATCTAATTAGAAAATGACACGATAAAACGAGCAAACACGGCAAACTTACATTAACACCTGCAAGTTTTGAGCTTTTCTTCATCTCCTCCCCAAACTTATCCTTTCCGATGGAGCCCATATAACTGGTTGCTCCAGGAGTTTGAAGCATCCACTGTTTATATTACATGAAAAGGGTCAGCATACTTGGACAATAAAGACACTCACAGTCCCACACATATGTATACTTGGACAATAAAGACACACACACAAGGGAAATGATGAAAACTATACCTGCGCAACTCTGATTGAGTTTTGAGTTGCACCTGGGCATATCAATGACATAAAACTTATACTTCAGTCAAATTGCACCTATATTGATATTAAAGGATGAGATATAAATTTGCTCTACATAACCCAACAAGTCATCCCATTACCTCCAGCAGTGTACTCTACACTATATTTTGTAGACATTTCTTCGTACCTGACAACCCGGAGAACAATATCATCCTTAGCATTATAGAAAGCAACTAAGTGAAATCAACTCATAAGCATTTATTGTAAAGCAATAACACCCCTGGTTCAAAGCCAGTTAAACTGGAACATATTTCTTCGTTTAGTTTGGTGGATAACAGTCAATCTTCTCACTTACGAGATTTATGGATTATAGATATTCAATTTTTAAAACTCCTCCTTCCATGAGAAACTCTACGATTTAGTGCTCTATATTCTTTAAAAACCTAGAAAGAATTATACTATATTGAGCTCATAGGTTTTCAATCAATTTTGAGGGTTAGTTCTGATTTGAATTGTAATTTATTTCCACTTTGTCTCCCCACTTTCAATCAATCAGTTCCACTTTCTCTCCCGCTACTTTTCTCTTGCAACTACCTTCTCATCACTTTTATCTCATCAAATTACTCACCTTCACCTTTCATTTTTCAAAATTCTATATCTTTCTATTTATAAAAATCATCCCTCTACTTTACCTCTTTTTGTTCCCCTTCTACCCAAGAACAAGTGCTCGTATAACTTTTTTAATATAGGAATTCTTTATTTGCATGAGAATGCCTGCGCTAAGCATGGGTTATTGTGCTAGTCTAGGAATGAAACAAAGATAAACCAGTATATCAATTAACAGGATAAACAGCTTAGATGATTAACATTTATCTGTTGGACAAAGCTACAATAATGCAGATCACTGAACCTAGATCCAACTACTTACATCGGAAGATGCTTGTCCTCCGCAAGAATAGCATTGTTCAATTTAATGTCGTACCTGCCAAAAAGAAAAAAGCAATTAATATCTATGAACCTGATAATTACACCTCTATAATCGGAAACATCTAGAACAATGGGAGATGACTACCTACTTTGCAAAACCATGAAAAATGCCAAAGCACGCGCAAAATTATAGGTACATCAAAATCATGAATCTTAGCCAATTCTAGCATTCCCCGGTCAAAGAGCAATGACAAAATACCAAACTGTACAGGGATCTCGTTAAATATGTTCTATGTCCCTCCGTACAAATCGATCCTAGGGACACAGGAATAAAAAAGGAAAGATAAGAAAATGAACGGATCTAGCATGGAATTACATAACTTGACTAAAACAATCAACATCTTCAAAACATGGAACATCGGATCTAAGCACAACATGAACATTTACCAAAACTGTAAAACAAAAAAGAAGAACAAAAAACGAAAATTTCCCAATCAAAAATCAAACCACAAGTAATCAGATCTACATCTAAACAAGCATCGCATCCACATCAATTGACGTAAATATCAGAAATCTCTATCTAGTGCAATAAAAGGCAACGAAACAACACGGATCATAAAAATCGAGTGCTAGAATCCAAGAAAATTGACGGGATTGAAAGAGATCAGTAAGAGACGATGAGAATGCATTTAGAAAAGAGGAGATCTAGGTTTCCGCTTAGGCGAGATCTACGGAAATGAGAAAAATAAAGGAGATGGCAAAGACAAAGGGAAGTGATTTTACTTGTTGAGGTACTCTTCGTCTACGAATGCGGTGATATCCAGAAGGGGATTTCCCATCCCCAGCAGAATCCGTTCCAAACCCATTGCTAGAGGGAGATTTTGAGAGCGGAAGGAGGTGTTCAAGCGGAGAAGAAGATGCGTGATGAGTGGATCCTGGAGGGGAGATCATGGTGCCTCTTATAGGTAGGTTTTGGTCTCTGTCACACCAACCCACTTGCATTGTAGCAGCCAGCGTGGAATCGTTTTAGTGGGAAAATTTAAAATAATACCTTTTTTTTTTTGTCTTGTTTTAAAAAAGATATAACTTTAAGGACCGTTTTAAATTAGGGGACCTAATTTTGCTTTTGCCCATGACTTTTAAATAAAGGACAAGGAACCATTTTTAAATGTATATTTTGATGAATTTTTTAATTTTTTTTTAAATATTCAAATTATCCTTCTTTGAAATAAAATCCTCGTATACTTCTTCAATTTGCTCATCTACCCCTTTTTAATCATTATCAGCTTTCCCACAACTGTTCGCAGCCAGAATCATGCCATCTGCTTTAGAAGAAGGTTTTTCTTAGTTTTTTAAAACTTTAAGAGGACAAGTTGTGAGAAATACTTTAAAAATGATTGGATTTCCTTAATTAAGGTTTTATTAAGAAGTTAGACCCTAATTTAAAAACTCTTGAAATGTGTATCCTTTTTTGAAATAATGCAAAAACACTTAATGTCTTCATTGAAACTTTTTCTTATTTTATTATTGGATTTTTTTTGTTTTCAACTGTTTAAGTAGTGGAAATGGTGGATGCTCTAATCATTGATTTGCAGAAATTTACACTAACGGTTATGTTTAAATGATCTGTTCTCTCTCTCTCTCTCTCTCTCTCTCTCTCTTTTATTGGGTACTATTATTAGACTTCCACACTAAGGATTTCATGCCTGGGCTGGGTCAGGGTGGGGCATTTTTGGCCATTGGGTTGTGGCCTCTGAGCCATTTTCTCACTAGTGTATATTTACTTTATTGCCGTTAAAAAGATAAAACTAAAAAATGTAATCTTATTTTCATCGTGTGGTCAAGGGCTCGGCCAGCTTGGGACCGACTCAGGCCCTGGTTCTAAATTTTGTGCCTACTTAATATATGGGTCGGGATTTCATGTATTAGAAACCATTCTATGTATCAAGATACTAAACCATTTAAATGAATTTAGACATGCAGGATGACCTTAATGAATTCCATTTAAACGGATTAGGCGGTTTATGTGAGTTGAGAAGATTAATGCTCACCTCACCCATTTAACTACATGTGAGGTCCTACTGTGCTCCGAATGACTCGCATATATTGTGGGTCGAGTTAGCGAGTGGAGCCAAATGTTGCCACAGCTAAATAAAGTCTGCAGATGGATCACAAGGTTGACCAGATGGGGGTAGGCCATTGGATGGGAGTCCATTGTCCCTAAAAATTCCACTTTATGTTAAGCAAGCACTGGATGTTGTATTTAGAAGCAATGGCACAGGGGTAATTTCCCACCAGTGTTCCCCAATTGTGCTTGTATCAGGAATTAGGACGTTAATAACATGAAAAGACAGTGTTTAAGCAATCAAACACAAGTATTTGATAACAGTAGACGACAAGATTTCAACAAATGTGGTCATTAAAGTAGTGATGGATTTTGGTTCCACGGAATGCTGCTGCACCTACCGACAGATCGGAGAGATGGATTCCTGGAAAAGTGAAAAGTTAAATTTGATAATGATGAGGATGCGGGCATATAAATAAGGGGGTTGTTATTTTAAAACAAAAATTATCTTAGTGTACTCACTCATTTTTTATTTTTTTTAAAAATACTCAAACTGTCTTCACCCCCTCCTCTTCTCACTCACCTCCCTATTCTCTCTCCTGCCATTCCCCACCTCCCCCTCCAGCTAGATCGGTAGCTCCCGCGGGCTCTCCATCTCCCTCTTGCTTTCTCTTTCTTCTCTCTCTTCCTCTCTTTCTTCCTCCCTTCCCCTCTCTCTCCCTCTTTGAAGAAGAGAGAGAGAAAAAAGAGAGTGGGGAGAGGGAGAGGCTGCCCGAGCCACCGATCTTGGTGGATGGGGCAAAGGGGAATGGGAAGAGAGAGGAGGGAGAGGTGGGAAGGTGGGTGAGAAGAGGAGGGGATGGGGGCATTTTTTACCATTTAAAAAAAAATAAAAAGAGGTGATTATAATCAGGTAATTTTTATTTTCAAATAGCAAACCCCGAAATCTTGAACTCCAACTTAGGATCTTGATGGGTCAGATTCAGATACATGGTTGGATTAGGATGTAAACTCAAAATTTTCATATAAATTTTGAAGGAAGATCTAGGTCGGACAACCCTCAAAATTTTCATATGTGGGTCTGCCCTGCTTACATGCGTAGCATGCAAGGGTTATGATTTTATCCCCACGGACCCACGTGCAATCATGCATCATATGGGACGAAATTCCATTGGCGGAGTTACTGCTTATATCATCTTTATTTTTTAATCTGCTTCTTGGTTTTTAGAACGAAGAAGACGAGGCAAGGAATACAATCAGTCAACTTAAAGTTAGGTAAAGGCAAATTAAATTGTCCACATCTTCGGCTGTAGGTGGTTGGAGAGTGGAGACACCAACCCTCACGAAGACTTCGATCCATCAAGCATTGTAGAAATAATTAAACATTTTTTGACAAAATGTAATGGAAGAAAAATGTTAATGATGTCGTGAAGAACGGGTTGTCCCAGCTCTAGAAACGCAGGCCCATGTCCACACCAAGTCTGATATGAACCACAAATGCGTGACCCCACTATTACATTCTTCAAACATGACAGGCCCAAGCCCGCCCAAGCCGGGCTTTCGATAACTTGTTCAGGATATTTATCATTCATTTGGAGAATTCAATACAAGAAATGCTTTTTAGCTCCAAGCCCAGCCCAAATATTTAACGGGCCTAGATTTTAGGGCTATTCCCGGGTAGAATAGCTGTGAGGCCTGAACCTGGCACATAGTGAGCTGGCCCGTCTGGCTGGAGACAGAAGCATATCCCTAATTCTAGGACTGGCTCTCATTTTTTTAATATCAAACGCTGATAAGTTGCGTTATACCTTCTGAAATTTATGTTAGCGGTTAGCACTTCTTGTATCTGTGTTCATCAGTTGGTAGCCCATCTGTGATTAGTTATCACCTGGACAAATATGATTTTAACTTCACTACCGATAGGACTTTGAATGGGTCTGTACCCCATAGGTCAGGTTGGGACCCAACCTAAAAAGTAATGAGTTTAGGTCAGCTTGGACAACATGCTGGAAGTTTCTGGTATACTATTCACTGGTGGTAGTTCTTTAATGCATTTAACTATTACTCATAAATGACAAATTACTTCAATTTGATAGTCATCTAATCTAATATTCACCATTGCATTGATCATGTATATAAAGAGGAATTCTTAAAAGTCCCCATTTAAAAAACTCCTCCGTTTTTACTACCGCTTCGTGCGTTTTCTTGATACTATATGTACGGCCATATATATATCTCTTCAAAAAATAGTCCTTACTCATTAGAATTAGGTAACCCTAGGACAAAAAGCTAAAGGCTCAAAAGTTGGGCTAGCGAGGAATACCTTAAGTCACAAAAATAAAAAACTTGAAAAAAACCCTCCTCCTTTTGGTCCTAATTTTGTAGCCCATGAAGCACATCTTGAACTCATCTAGGATTTTCACATGCATTAACCCTCATGAGTTGTTACAAGTCAAAGTTGACCTCATCCAACTTTTACTCTTTTTTTTTATTGAAATCCTTAAAAAATGATGCCTCTAAAGCAATTAAATTTTAGGATTATATATCAATAGAAAAAGGGTCAGCCAACCTCAGTCAAATCGAGTTGCTCTCAACTATTTGGGCCAATCTTCATATAGTATCAGATACGTACTTGAGCACAATACCAAATTCAAGTGCTCTAGTAATGTTGCTGTAAGGTTAACCTTATGTATCACATTTGATTTTAAAAAAGGTTCATTATTACAATAGATTTTCTTTTCTACTGGATCTATAAATCTATATCTCCATGTATTAAGGATCTTTTTATGAATCTATCTTTCTATTTTTTATATGAATATTTTTTGTTATCACGTATGGATTTGCATCTTCCTTGTCACTAATCGTCTTAGTGTCGCATTCAATGGAGAAGTTCTCTCTCTACACACACACATATTAATAATAATGATGATAATTAGTATTATTATTTTAGTTTTTGTTAACTTTTATTAAAACTTGAATTTTTTGTTTTTGGGTTTTTTTTATCTTTGTTGAATCAGATTTTTATATCTTAATTGGATTTTGATTATGACATATCTTATTTTTATGCACGTTCTCATGAGATGTTTTCAGGCTATCTAGGAATTTAGAATTTCAATCAGTTTGTTTCTTTACTAGAATTCTCTTGCTTTTTAAATTTCAAGCATCTAAAATCCCCCAAAATACTAGCATTTGAAAAACCACTTCAACAAAGTGGATTTGAAAATCTCTATCGATTGGATTTTGGGACAGGAACATCAGCATTCGAGCAAGCCCTTTTATCCTTCTTTTCTAGGAAGACAACACAAGAGAAGGTGTTGATTCTTCCACATCTACATTTTCCTTCATTTTTCTTCTTTTCTATCTGTTATCTTGCTTTTTTTAAAGATTTCTATGGATGGAAGGGATAAAAAAATTAGGCTACTTTGAGGTTTTGACTATGACGAAATGACAAACCTAAGGTGCTCATAGATTCATATCTTTTAATGCATCCATTTCTCTTTTATCTCCAAGATCTTTATTTTCTTTATCTGGCTATGGATAATGAGTTTATGAAGATTCTAGGTTTTGTCTTTGAAAATGGTTGCACTGAATTCAGTTTGTTAACATTTCTTTTTTTTATTTATTTTTGCAATTTGCACTTGAATTTGTAAATAAATAATATATACAAGGCTCTAATTTCATACAAAAATTATTCTATTTATGAAATAGGGAATTTGTGGAGTAAGAGAATTTTGAATTCTCAAGCAGGAATTTAGGCATTCAATAAAATTGAGAATTCAAAATTCTAGAATCAACAATATTTCAAATATCAGCGTTTAAAATTTGCGAACAACCGCCAAATGCAGATTCTATGAATTCTAGCAAAAAAAAACAGAGGCCGGGGGGGGTGGGGGGGGGGGGGGGGGGGGGGAGGGGGGGACATGTAACGTCATGACTTTTAAATTGTCTTCGGTGGTCTATATAAAAGTCTCTTGTAGTTGTTTTGTAACGAGTTTGTTGAGGTATTAAACAAAGTCTGTGGATGGTGGATGTGTAGATGTCGAGCCCTTTTAAGGTTGTTAAACGCATGAGCGAAAAAAGGTCTTATTGTTACCGCAAGTTAAAGGATAATATATCGATCTTAAAGGATAATATATAAATCTTTGTTATTTTACTTTTCAATGATTTAGAGTAGGAGCTATATACAACCCTTGTTTTACATTCCTACAAACACACTCCACATGTTCAATCAAGTTTTATATATTATATATTGTCAAATAATGTTATTTCCAAAGTACATTGAAAGCATTATATTTCTGCAAATTGATACCAGCATTTGCAATATTATATCTATTTATTCACACACATTATATGATTTTTTGAATAAATGGGCTGAGAGTTATAAGGAGAATACAACTCCTGATTTGTACAATTTTATGCACATCATCATGCTCGTAAGAATTTTTGTATTGGCTAATTCATGGGTTGGACAAAACTTAAATCTATTGGTGTTGTATTTTATATATCTTTTAGTGTGGACGGTGATATGAGTCACCGGATACAATGAAATGAACAAATAAAAAAAAGTGTGACAAATTGAAGTGTTTTTCTAAAGATAACATGGTTTAAAAATATTATATTTCACAAACTAAGTATTGAATGTGAGCAAATTACCTACCATTAAAAAGTTTATTTTGAGTAGATATCCATAGAGCCTAAGATTGCAATAATTGGAGCTAAAACGATAAAGTTACAACCTCAAAAAGTTTACATAAATTTATACTGAATTTCATCCGATCTATTGAGCATCAATCGGGTGAGAGACAGTAGCTTAATCCAATTGATCCGGCCTTTGACCGATCGATCGGGTGCTGTGCAGAAACCCACCAACTTGCATAAAAACATTTCCTATTTGTGCGAAAGTTACCGATCTTATTCCTACTTAACTCTAACCCTAAGACACTAATTGTGGGTTATAAAAAGGGGCGTTCTCTCAACTCTTAATACAAATCTCATTATTCTAACTTGTGAATACTCTTTAAAGATCATCCTTCTTCTAGAGCTTCCATTAGAGAGTTTTTTGAAAGATTTTAGGTCTAAAGTTTTGTTACTTCTACTTCTTAGTAGGAGATTGTTCATCCTGTGAAAATAAGGTATTGTGGAACAAGTACGGAGAGTAGGGCACATAGAGTAAAGTCGTGTCTTGGATTCTTGCGCAAAGAACTATATCTTGTGGTCGAGGGACTGACTATATAAGGTTGTGAGTATATCTTGTAACGGCTTGAATTAGTTCTTGGTTTTAGCTTGTATGCCTTGTGGTTTTTTCCTATAGTGGTTTCTACATAAAAATTTGGGTGTCTTCTTCTTGCGTGGTTGATTGATTTTTGTTTTCAAGTTTACTTTATTTATTCCACTACATATTATTTAACTAAAAATCTAGAAATCAAAGATCCTATAAAATTTTCAGTGTCTTCATATTTAACGGTGGATTTTATAATAAAATTGATTTATATTATCTTTAATTGTGGGGATTATTATACACAGGGAGGTCTTTATCTTGAGATGCACTAATATCAATAAGTGGGCCTCATTGTAGAATCTGTTGGTTTAGTCTTGTATTCCGGTTTAGTCGGATCGGTCGTTTGGTTTAGCCAAAACCGAGGTTCAGGGTTAAGGGTATTTTAGTTATTATATATATAGGTTTTCTTGTTGGGCAGGAAAGCGAAAACTATATATATTACTGTATTGTAACCCTAGATCCCAAGGAATTGAGAAGGGATCATGATAGATGAATTTTGTCCTCCATGGATGTAGGCAAGTTTGTCGAACAACGTAAAATTGTTGTGTTCATGCATGTGATTGCTTGATAACTTAATTGTGTGTATTCATCATGGTTGATTCGTTGTTCATGGGTAGTTTTCACCACACCGCTTTTCCCAACAAGTGGTACCAAAGCAAGGTACCTTTCAGTAAGGTATATAAAGTGCCGGTTTAACATGCTAAAGTGTTGAAGAAAAAAGACTAAGACTATGCCATCGGTGTAGTAATGTACCATTTAGCAAGGTACATAAAGACATTACCAAGTATTTCAACGTGGCTTCGGAGATTTAGAAATCTAAGCCATGGTGGAGATTGTACGGTTTGTTATTGTATTCTGATTTAGTCGGATCAGTTGTCTAGTTTAGCCAGAACCGAGGTTTAGAGTTAAGAGTATTTTAGTCGTTATGTATAGGTTTTCTTGTTGACAAAGAAAGTAAGAACTATATAAATTGATGTACTGTAACCCTATATCCTAGAGGATTCAGATGAGATCATGATAGATGAATTTTCTCCTCCGCGGACATAGGCAAGGTTGCCGAACCACGTAACACTGCTATATTCATGTGTATGATTGCTTGATAGTTTGATTGTGTGTGTTCATTGTAGTTGATCCGTTGATCGCAGGTAGTTTCCACCACACCACTTCTCCCAACAAGTGGTATCAAAGCTAGGTGGAGATCGCTTAGGTTTACGATTAATAGATCGGTTTGATTTCTTCATGTAATGAACGCAGTAGGTGAAGAAGATAGGCAGAAGTTGCAGATGGTGTCAGAGAGGAGGATCTAATGTCTCTCACCTACACAACCATTTAAAGAAGATAGGTAGAAGTCGCAATTCTTGTCAGAAAAAAAGGGTCTAGCCTCTCTCCCTTGCACAACCAACGCACCTGAAAAGAAGATCGGATTGGATTTTCACGGGGAAGACAGAGAGACCAAGATCTCTATTTTTGTCTGGGTTTTGGTCGGAGACTCTATTGTGGAACAAAGGAGAGAATAGGAGGTCGTCTAAGGTTCTGTTGATCAAAGTTGCAAAAGGTAAGATAATAAGGGCTGTCTTGGCTACTTTGATCAAGGTGGGCCACTTCACGAAGACAAAGGATTTATTTGGAAGTTGGAGTTTACAGAACAAGAAGGAGAAGTCGAACTCTGTGGAAATTGAAGAGATCTGATTGGAAAAAAAACTAGGTTTTCATGTTTCTTGGTTTTGCCAAGAATAGGGATAAAGGTGATCGTTAAGGTCACCGCCGCATGGCCTCTATCCCCACCATTTGTGCTGCGGCCGCTACTCCATGCCCACCATAGTTCTCACCGCCCCTATCTGGGTCACTGACGATATCCGGTGCCGCATCAGACAGAGGCATGACAGAAAGGTTAGCCTGTGTGTTTTTCACATGGGTTTCTATCAGAGAAACCAGAGTTGAGAACAAGGAGAAGATGTCTTAGGCCTGGTAAGTCTAGGCTAGGTCAAGGTTGTTTAAGTTTGGAATTGACCCGTCCGGCAGCAAGCCCAATAATAGTTCAGTCCAAGTTAGTTCGGGTTAGGCAAACCTAACCCATGCGCAAAGTCTAGCCCAGTGCAGCAGGTGCAGAGTGACGCCAGCATAGTAGGTCAAAAACAATTTGACCGGATCAATGGCTGAGTTTGTTTTCTGTGATATCTTGATCGTCCGATGTCCGATTGAAGATCTGTTTGCGTCTATGAACTCATTGCGAGTAGATCTATACGTTTGTGGAAGAAATTTGGCAGTTCGATCTTTAACATGGATGTTTGACCAATCAGAGACTATGCGATATCGAAGTCATCCGGAGTCGGATTTTAAATTCATTTCTTCTAGCATGCTTGTGGTGATGAGATCTACGAGACAGATAGAAGATATTGATAGTCTGATGGGCAAACTTTTGTGGGACTCAAGAAATCGATAGATTCACAATGATAGCAATGGATTAAAACATCACAGGCCAAATTGAAGTGTTTGACAGATACACGACTTCAACGATTGGCAGGAACGAGTCATAGACTTCATGACACAACAAGGGATAAAAAAGATATTATTTGATGTCATGGACATGAGATTGCTCTGAGACTTTGTAGAAAGCTTAGATCTGCGTCGAAGAGATCCAGGAGGAGCAATATGCCAAAGCGGATAAAAAAGCAAAAGAATCAGAATCAGAATGAGGTAGTGTCCAAGAAAATTAGAATTCGAATGACAAGAATCACTTTTGGTCACTACATGTATGGATTTGGTTGATGATTTGTGGTATTAGAATTCGGATTCTTCCCATCATGTATTCAAGCAGAGATTGGTTTGATACAAATAACTCTCATTATTGGTGAATCTATTCTTATGGGAGATAATGCAAATTGCTAAGCATTTGAGATAAAAGCGATAAAGATCTAAGTGTATGATGATGTTGTTCAGACCCTAACGAATGTGATACTATAACACCTTGAAATCTGAGGTCCTCGGGGTTCTCAAATTTAGAGATGTTACGATCCCACTTAATATAAAATTGAGACAACTATATCACTATGTGAAATAACTACTAATGAGTTACATGACAAGTCGCTTCTCAAGCTTGCCCATTCCTGCAAAAAACTAAGGTCCTTCATTATTAGGGTTAACCTTGATATCGGAAAAGAATGACAATAATACACATGTGAGCATAAAGCTCCACAACCAAACAAACTATGGAGCTATTGCAAATGGTTATTCAATCAAATGATAGCAAATTGGGTACGATGAACAAATACAATTACTTCAATGATAATTTGATAAAGATGAAAAGCTAAGAAATATTAACAAGATCATTTGAGCAATGGTTACAAGAATAATTTTGCAATGAGTTATGAATATTAGCAATAATTATAAATTACATAATTTAATCTAAAAAAAGGCATATCCACAATCACACATATAGAAGGTCTCGAAGCTATAATCATACATATAAGGGCCCGAAACCATAATCACACATATAAGAGCTTGAAGTCATAATGGACTAGCTGCGGTCTTGTTATCATGCACAAAGGAGCTCTCAGGCCCCAATGTCACACCCACAAAAAGGGCTAAAGTTCGCGTGTGAGCATCTGCACATTGCGTTGCCCATGCGTTGGATAATGCCTCAGAGGTCAAGGATTACATTCAAAAGGAATCATCTCATAATTTAATTTCCATAGCATAAATGATGTTGAATATTTTTATATCATCAATGGAAACACAATATATCAGTGAAATTTTAATCATAAAATAGGACATGATACAAATATTTTCAGTAAAAGATCATATAAAAATTTGAATTGTATATTAAGTAGGCCAAGGTGCAGTGGGTCAAACAGGTTGTATCTTTGGACTCGGGCTCGAGTTGGAGTTAGATTTGGTGACTTGGGAAAATCTAAGATTATCCCAAAGTAGAAATGTGGTTATAGGTATGGCATTTTAGTATAATAGTAAATAGAGAAAAGAAGTGCATAGTTTCCTTGCATTTATTTGGTGGCAGGAAGCTGACCATGGTGGTGCGATGTTAAAGTGAAAAGAGTACATGATCATATTAAACTAATGAACAAAATAGGCAATGAAACATGAAAAGAAAAGAAAAGGAGTAGAATACTGCCGTGGAAGGAGTGCCTATTACACAAGGAATAAGCAAGTTGCAATGTACTGGAACTTGAGAAAGAGACCGAAATGTGATGAGGGAAAGGGGTCGTACAAGTAGGATCCTTTATATAAGGAGCAAGTAAAGTGTTAGTGGGAGAGAAAAGTGCCAATCGTGGGTTTCATCCTAAAATCAGTTAAGGGGAGAGGGAGAAATTATGAAAGATGGATCCTTTACATAGGAGAGAAAGAGAGTGAGAGAAAAAGAGAGAGAGGAGGAGGAGGAACAATGTGGGTTCCTCTTATCAAATTATGAAATTTAAATTTAAATTGGGTCTAATCCCCTTATAAAACCAAGTCTTTTGAGATTCAATCTCCATCATTAAATGTTGGGTCCAACCCCAAAATATGATAAAATTATCAAGATATCTAAGTGTAACACTCCGATCCAGCTTGACCTCGTTTAGCGACTAATTGAATGTTGCTTTAGTTGTATATTGTGTTTTGCTTTTGTTTTGATTTCATTGCAGGTCATGGATCAGTAGTTGGGTTGAGTTTGACCTGGATTAAGTAGACCAAGCCCTTTTTCGTAATTTTAGCTTTTATAAGACATGGTCATTTTCGTATCATCTTGGTGTCAACACGTGTCTTTCGTTGAGCTCGTTAACTTTTGTAACTACATCGTTTGTAACCGATGCCGTTTGATTCCGTTAGACTCGGATTTGACTCAAACTGGAAATTGTTTTATGATTTGGACTTCCATGTAACTTTTCCTTAAACCTTATCTTATAAGACCACTCCACCGACTCCTTGCTCTCACTCTCATCTCTTCTCGGTTTCTCCTCTCACGTGAGCTCTCTCTCTCTCTCTCTCATCTCCTTGATCCCAAGTGTCACAACCCGAGCCTAGATATCGGGGGTTAGCGAAAAGCCAAACCTGTGACACACGCACTCCCGTGCACGTGCATCTAAACCCAGTCCAGATGCACACACACAAGGGATCTAACACGTGCGAAACAAACGAATGCAGAAGCTGTAGATATCATAGCAAGCAACAAAGAAATAGCGGAAGCCAAAAAAAATGCGGAACGGAAAGGACAAAGATAAATACAATACTCGAAAACCGGACACAAGTTTGAGTACACGACAAAATCAAGATGTACAAATATACAGAGTGACAAAGTCCAAAGTACAAAATACACAGTTCCAAAAAAAACAAAAACCCAAAAGCTACGGAAGATATGCATGTATGCACTCAGCAGAGGTGATCAGGCCCACTCTGCCAACCCGGAGGGTGCCTCTAGACTCTGCCCTACAGCCTCCTCGACCGCCGGGGAGCCGGGCAAGGGATCTGTGCCTGCAACACCACAGACAACGCAGTGAATACAACGATCCAGCAAATATAAGTAACAGGGATGAAACACTCATAGTATCAAATTGAATAATGTGAATAATGACAGAATATTAATTACAGAGTTTCATATTAGTATGCTAAGCAAAATCGTACGTAGAAGTAAAGCATGTGTCACGACCCGAGCCCAGCATTCGGGGGTTAGCGAAAAGCTAAACCGGTGACACACGTACTCCCGTGCACGTGCACCCAAACCCAGTCCAGATGCACGCACACAAGGGATCTAACACGTGCGAAACAGACGAACGCGGAAGCTGTAGATATCATAGCAAGCAACAAAGAAAATAGCGGAAGCCAAAGCAGAAACAAATACGGAAGCGACAAAGACAAATACACTGATATAAAACCAAATACACACCAAAACCATATATACAAAGTACACAGAATACAAGTCCAAAGTCCAAAGATCCACAGTCCAAATACAAGTCCCCTGAAACCAAAACTCAAAATCCCAAAACGAAAAGCCACTGGAAGTATGCATGAATGCACTCGGCAGAGATGATCAGGCCCACTCTGCCAAACCTGAGGGTGCCTCTACACTCGCCCCTGCAGCCTCCTCGACCGCCGGGGAGCTGGGCAAGGTATCTGTGCCTGCAACACCACAGACAACACAAATGAATACAACGATCCAGTAAATATAAGTAACAGGGGTGTAATACTCATAGTATCAAAGTGAATAAATGACAGAATAATGATTTCAGAGTTTCATCTTAGTAAGCTAAGCAAATCGTGCATAGAAGTAAAGCATGATATGTGAATCAAACATAGAAATACTGACTAAGTGGCTACTACGTTAACCATGTTCTCTCCAATAGAGAGCAGAGCAGAGCAGAGCAGATGAGAACACCACTGACCGGGCCAGGGTACAAGTGGGTCTCGGTTTCCTGGGTTCCGGGGTCCCAAGACAAAGCAACACTGCAGTTATACAGAGATACAGAGATCTAAGCCAAAGGTAACCCCGTCGGGCATCCTAGGGCTGAGGCTGAGTAGAGCCAGACTAATACCAATCAAATCAAATCCATAGAAAGGGAGATTATCCGCTTTGGACTCACCGATGACAAAGACCGGATCTTATCCTCACGTATTAACCTCTGGGCAGAGCCACCCGGGAATACCCAAACTCAGAGATAAACAAAGCCAGCAGAGCATAGATATAAATCCAAAGCACAGCATAGATCAAAGCATAGTGCAGAACGAAGCATAGAACAGAGATACAGGACGAAAACAAAAATGACTACGGAATGCATAAACTTAGATTAACAGAACAGAGGGCAAAATCATAAACAATATGCAATGCATCTCAGATTAATACGGAGTCAAGGTTCATTACAAGCCAGTCCTAAGCTAGTTGTTCACTGTCACTAACCGTGCATGTTGATGTAGTTTTAAGTTAGTCAATGCACCGTTGCCATCAAAGTGTTGCAATGTAATCTGTGCGTGCACCGACGTCCCTTAAACCAACACCCATGGGGAGGTGCTTAACAGTAAATCAACACTCACATGAATAAGTCACAGCCTAACAGACTATTCATGCGATCCAAGAATCCATTGGGCCGGTTTACATGGGTGGTTAACCTGTATTTGAGTCCTACCAGTCTCACCATTATCCTAAGTTATGTTTCAGAATTGCCATGCCTAACGGTTTAGCTATGGGGGACCTATGGTTGAGCCGAAGACATCTTACGCGCTTGTCGTACTATGCACTACGGCTTCACCTTGGTTCCATTCAAAACACAGCTAAACTGATCATCCTTCCATCTCTGATCTAATACCTTTTTACGGCTGAGCTACAGTCAGTATACGGCTTAGCCGTAGACCAATCCACGGCTTGGCCGTAGCATTCCACGGCTTAGCCGTAGCCTCACCGTAGGAGTACTGATATCAGAAAAGTTTCGACTGATCAGAGATTTAATTCACGGCTGGGGTACGGTTGGGTCACGGCTAGCTTACGGCTCAACCGTAGGACAAATTACGGCTTAGCCGTAGCCTAGCCGTAGAACAAAAGTGAAATTTCAAGTCTCTGGATAGTGAGCCGTAGAAGTTCACGGCTTAGCCGTACAATACAGAGATGAATTCGGGCTGAGTACAGAAACTGAAATTTGACACAGAAACATCCCCAAACAAGCTACAGAGGTTCCAAATTCACAAGCATTGGCTGTAAACATCAAATACACTAAAGAAGATGGAAATCAAAGCATTCAAATAGAGCACCCATGTGTGTTATAAAAGTCTGTACTTATACTTGCCTCAAATCTGAAAAATCCTCTGAAATCAAGCTCCAATCCACTAAGAATCAAAACAAATCAAAGCAATAGCACATGCATGAGATGAGGGAAACACACATAGCTTGGAGAAGGAATCCAATCGAAGATGAAGAATGCAAAACCCACTTACCTAAGCAATTACAGAGAGGGGAGAAGAAAAGAACCCAATCGGTGGGTGCAAGCTCCCAACCCAACTTAGAACGAGAAGAGGATGAAGAGAAGGGAGAGAGAGAGAACGTGAGCTCCTGAATTCTCCTTGCATGCAACGTTGAGGAATGAAATGAGCAGGAGAGAGAGACATCTGGAGCTAACTTACTTATATAGGTTTGGAAGTTTAAGTCAAAGTCCAAAGAGTCTGGTTTATTTACAAATCAAGTCACATGAAGGTCCATCTTCCCCAATTGACTCCAAACGGATCTGACACAGTTACGGAAATTGTCGAGCTCAATGAAATACACGTGCTGACACCAAGATGATGCAAAGATGATATGAGCAAAACAAAAGCAAAATTACGAAAAAGGGCTTAGAACTACCTATTCCAGGTCAAAGGTTACTCAGCTACCTATCCAAGGCCCAAAACCAAGTCCAAAAGAATAAAACAAAACAAAACACACTAATGAGCCACTAATCCGGCTCAAAGGGGATCGGAGTGTTACATCCTCCCCCACTAGGAATCATTCCGTCCTCGGAATGACTACCTACCTGCGCAAAGAGCTGGGGGTACTGGCGCGCTAGCTGCTCCTCTAGCTCCCAAGTAGCCTCATCTGGACCGTGATGCTCCCACAACACTTTAACCCATCTGATAGTCCTGGTACGGAGAATCTGCTCTCGTGTGCCAACGATGCGAAGCGGGCGCTCAACGTAAGTTGCATTAGGCTGAATCTGGATATCATCGTAGCGAATCACATGGCTCGGATCTGGCACATACTTACGGAGCATCGACACATGGAAGACATCGTGCACACCGGAGAACTCAACTGGAAGCGTCAACCGATAAGCTAAATCTCCAACTCGGCTCTTGACTTCGAACGGTCCTACATATCTCGGAGCTAACTTACCCTTCTGACCAAATCGAACTGTGCCCTTCATCGGAGAAACTTTAAGGAACACCCAATCTCCGACTTGGAATGCCAAAGGTCTCCTCCGAGTATCAGCATAGCTCTTCTGCCTGGACCGAGCAATCTTCAAATTCTCTATCACTTTCTGCACTTTCTCCGTCGTCTCTGCTATGATCGTCGGACCATGAAAACTCCTTGCTCCTACCTCTTCCCAGCACACCGGGGTCCTGCACTTACGTCCGTAGAGAGCCTCATATGGTGCCATACCAATACTCTCGTGAAAGCTGTTGTTGTAAGCAAACTCACACAATGCCAAATGCATATCCCATTCCTTCTCAAAGTTCAGCACACTAGCTCTGAGCATATCCTCCAACGTCTGAATGGTACGCTCCGACTGTCCATCAGTCTGGGGGTGGTATGCCGTGCTAAAACTCAGCTTCGTGCCCATAGCTTCCTGAAATGCTCTCCAGAATGAAGATACAAAACGACTGTCTCGATCCGACACAATCGATACCGGGGTGCCATGCAATCTGACTACCTCGTCAACAAACTTCCTAGCCATCTCCGTGAATGTCATCCCCTTCTTGAACGGAAGGAAATGTGCTGACTTGGTCAATCTGTCCACTATTACCCAGATCGCATTGTTCTTTCTACTGGTCGGCGGAAAACCGGAGACGAAATCCATCGTAATGTGCTCCCACTTCCACTGCGGAGTGTGCAATGGATGTAATGATCCTGGAGGTCGCTGATGGTCAGCTTTCACCCTCTGACAGGTCAAACATCGAGCTACGAACCCTGCGATCTCCCGCTTCATATTGTTCCACCAAAATCTGTCTTTCAAGTTCCGGTACATCTTCGTACTCCCTGGGTGCATCGCATATCGGGCATCGTGCGCCTCTGTCATCAACTGATCTTTCAGCTCATCCACAGCGGGAACACACAATCGATTCCTGAAGTACAAAACTCCATCTACCAGGCTGAAATCCGGTCGATCTGCAATCCGATCTCTGAACTTCACCAGGAGGGGGTCCTCAAACTGGCGATCCTTGATTTGCTGAATCACTTCAGGCTGAAATACGACGGTAGTAGCTAATGTCACCAATTCACCTACCATCCGAACCTCTACAGGCTGATCATGCACAAGCATATAGAATCCTGCCAACGCCTGAAGACTGTTTGTCCTCCTGCTAAGTGCATCTGCAACCACATTCCCCTTGCCAGGGTGGTACTTGATCGGAAAGTCGTAGGCTTTGATAAACTCCAACCATCTACGCTGCCTCATATTCAAGTCATGCTGATCAAACAAGTACTGCAGACTGTGATGATCGGAATGGACCTCGAACTTTACACCGTACAAGTAATGTCGCCACAACTTCAATGCAAATACAATGGCTGCTAACTCCAAGTCATGAGTGGCATAGTTCTTCTCATGCTCCTTCAGCTGTCTGGATCCATAGGCAATCACTTTCTGATTCTGCATCAGTACACAGCCTAATCCAACTCGAGAAGCATCAGAATAAATCACGAATCCCTCACTACCATCCGGGAGAGTCAACACTGGCGCCGTAGTGAGCTTTTCTTTCAACATCTGGAAACTACGCTCACACTTCTCTGTCCACTCATATGGAACCTTCTTCCGAGTCAACAGAGTTAGCGGTGCTGAAATCTTCGAAAAGTCCTGCACAAACCTGCGGTAATATCCCGCCAAACCCAGAAAACTCCGAATCTCTGTCACTGATCTGGGACGGGGCCAATGGACTACTGCCTCAATCTTCGCCGGATCCACCATTAATCCATCTCTAGAAATCTTATGACCCAGAAATGCAACTTGCTCTAACCAGAAATCACACTTGGACAACTTGGCATACAACTTGTGATCCTTAAGCAGCTGCAATGCTTTCCTCAAATGGTCTGTATGTTCCTCAGCAGTCTTCGAATAGACCAATATGTCATCTATAAAAACCACAACGAACTGGTCCAAGAAGGAAGTAAACACCCTATTCATCAAGGCCATGAAAGCTGCGGGTGCATTAGTCAAACCAAATGGCATGACAAGGAACTCGTAGTGTCCATACCGAGTCCTGAAAGCTGTCTTAGGAACATCCTCATCCTTCACCCTGAGCTGGTGATATCCTGACCTCAAGTCAATCTTAGAGAAGTAAGCTGCACCCTGAAGTTGATCGAACAACTCATCAATCCTAGGCAATGGATATTTGTTCTTGATAGTCACTTTGTTCAACTGCCTGTAGTCAATGCACATCCGGAAACTGCCATCCTTCTTCTTGACAAACAATACAGGAGCTCCCCAAGATGAAACACTTGGGCGTATGAACCCTTTATCCAACAGATCCTGCAACTGTTTCTTCAATTCCAACAACTCTGCAGGTGCCATACGATATGGAGCTCTACTGATAGGTGCTGTACCTGGTACCACGTCAATAGCAAATTCTACCTCCCGAACTGGTGGCAACTCTGGCACATCCTCCGGGAAAACATCCGGAAACTCGCTGACTACTGGAATCTCACTGAGCTGTCGCCGATCTTTCTTTTCTGAAATGAATGCAAGAAATCCCTCACATCCCCTACGAAGCATCCTGTCTGCCTTACAAGCAGAGATCACACGTCTTGGGCACTTCATCTGGCTGCCCTCAAATCGGAATCCGCTGCCCAAATCAAAGTAGATAGCCTTGCTGTAGCAATTGATACACGCATGATATCTTGCAAGCCAGTCCATACCAAGGATCACATCAAAATCCAGTGTCGTGAGCAACACGAGGTCTACTGGGAGCTGATGACCAGCTATCCGCACATCACACTGAGGGTAAAACACACTGCACTCCACCCGCTTACCAACCGGAGTGGATACTAGCAACAAGTATGGAAGTGGTGTGGGTCGCTGTCGAAGCTGCACAGCAAAATGGGGTGCTACGTACGAACGCGTAGACCCGGAGTCAAATAAAGCTAAAGCTTCTGCATCAGAAATTAAAATTTTACCTTCCACTACCGTGGCCTCCTCCGCGCCCTCATGCGTAGCAGCATAGGCTCGGGCTGTCTGGCGGTTCGGCTTCTGAGCTGGGCGAGCTGGCTGAGATCTGCCCTGCGCTGTAGATCCTGCCTGTCTCGTCTGTGGAGAGGACTGAAACTTCGGGCATTGGGCCCGCCTGTGATCCGTAGAGCCACACCCGAAACAAGCCCCAATCTTCCTCCAACATCTGTCTGTTGGGTGATCCTTCCCACAGTGACCACATACCAACGGAGTACTGCTCGAACTGCCCTGCTTACCCTTGAACCTTTTCTGAAACTGACTTCTGCCACTGGAACCTGCCGCCCTCTTAGCTTCTGTTCGCTCCTCCTCAAAGATGGCCTCTGCATCATAAGCCCTGTCAATAGCGTCGTCCAATGTAGCCGGCCACATACAAGCAACCACATGGCGTTTGTGCCTCGGATTCAGGCCGTTGACGAAGCGAGTCACCTTCTTATGCTCAGTGTTCACCATGTCCTCTGCGAAGTGAGACAACTCTGTAAACTTGTGTACATAATCTGCAACTGACATCTGTCTCTGCTGAAGGTTGAAGAATTCCACTTCCTTGGCTCGCTGAATATGGAGAGGCATGAACTTCCGACGGAATTGCTGCTTGAAGGTCTCCCAAACTGTGGCACTGGGCATAGTCTGAAATGAAGTCTTAACACTCCTCCACCATGTCTTGGCTACACTCCGAAGCATAGAGGCTGTGAGAACTACCTTCTGCTTGTTACTGCACACAATCGTGTCAAATAGCTCTTCAGTCTGCTCCAACCATTGCTCCGCCTGCAATGCATCCTCTATCCCATGAAACTCGGTCGCCCCTCGCTTACGGAACTTGTCGAAAAGAGCATTCGGATCTGATTCCTTAGGCTGGAAAATCACCTGCTGATCTATGCGAGGTGATGCTACTGCAGCAGCCTGACTCTGTCTATCTACCATGGACGCCATCTGCGCCTGTAATGATTGCATAGACTGCATCATCATCATCATCCGCTCCTCACTACTGATGTGTGGGGGTACTGATCCACTATCACCGTTATGGCCCTGTTGATTCTCATCCCGAGATCCTGATCCTGATGCCATCCTGCAAAAAGAAAAGAAACACAACACACAAATATAAAATGCCCTGAGTTAGTCGAATCCCAAATCAACATATGAGACTTCGAGTCAAATAGTTGATATCGTTATCTCACCACGATCTTAGATGCCTACATGCTTATAACTAGCATGCTCTGATACCATACAATACTTATGTCACGACCCGAGCCCAGCATTCGGGGGTTAGCGAAAAACTAAACCGGTGACACACGTACTCCCGTGCACGTGCACCCAAACCCAGTCCAGATGCACGCACACAAGGGATCTAACACGTGCGAAACAGACGAACGCGGAAGCTGTAGATATCATAGCAAGCAACAAAGAAAATAGCGGAAGCCAAAGCAGAAACAAATACGGAAGCGACAAAGACAAATACACTGATATAAAACCAAATACACACCAAAACCATATATACAAAGTACACAGAATACAAGTCCAAAGTCCAAAGATCCACAGTCCAAATACAAGTCCCCTGAAACCAAAACTCAAAATCCCAAAACGAAAAGCCACTGGAAGTATGCATGAACGCACTCGGCAGAGATGATCAGGCCCACTCTGCCAAACCTGAGGGTGCCTCTACACTCGCCCCTGCAGCCTCCTCGACCGCCGGGGAGCTGGGCAAGGTATCTGTGCCTGCAACACCACAGACAACACAAATGAATACAACGATCCAGTAAATATAAGTAACAGGGGTGTAATACTCATAGTATCAAAGTGAATAAATGACAGAATAATGATTTCAGAGTTTCATCTTAGTAAGCTAAGCAAATCGTGCATAGAAGTAAAGCATGATATGTGAATCAAACATAGAAATACTGACTAAGTGGCTACTACGTTAACCATGTTCTCTCCAATAGAGAGCAGAGCAGAGCAGAGCAGATGAGAACACCACTGACCGGGCCAGGGTACAAGTGGGTCTCGGTTTCCTGGGTTCCGGGGTCCCAAGACAAAGCAACACTGCAGTTATACAGAGATACAGAGATCTAAGCCAAAGGTAACCCCGTCGGGCATCCTAGGGCTGAGGCTGAGTAGAGCCAGACTAATACCAATCAAATCAAATCCATAGAAAGGGAGATTATCCGCTTTGGACTCACCGATGACAAAGACCGGATCTTATCCTCACGTATTAACCTCTGGGCAGAGCCACCCGGGAATACCCAAACTCAGAGATAAACAAAGCCAGCAGAGCATAGATATAAATCCAAAGCACAGCATAGATCAAAGCATAGTGCAGAACGAAGCATAGAACAGAGATACAGGACGAAAACAAAAATGACTACGGAATGCATAAACTTAGATTAACAGAACAGAGGGCAAAATCATAAACAATATGCAATGCATCTCAGATTAATACGGAGTCAAGGTTCATTACAAGCCAGTCCTAAGCTAGTTGTTCACTGTCACTAACCGTGCATGTTGATGTAGTTTTAAGTTAGTCAATGCACCGTTGCCATCAAAGTGTTGCAATGTAATCTGTGCGTGCACCGACGTCCCTTAAACCAACACCCATGGGGAGGTGCTTAACAGTAAATCAACACTCACATGAATAGTCACAGCCTAACAGACTATTCATGCGATCCAAGAATCCATTGGGCCGGTTTACATGGGTGGTTAACCTGTATTTGAGTCCTACCAGTCTCACCATTATCCTAAGTTATGTTTCAGAATTGCCATGCCTAACGGTTTAGCTATGGGGGACCTATGGTTGAGCCGAAGACATCTTACGCGCTTGTCGTACTATGCACTACGGCTTCACCTTGGTTCCATTCAAAACACAGCTAAACTGATCATCCTTCCATCTCTGATCTAATACCTTTTTACGGCTGAGCTACAGTCAGTATACGGCTTAGCCGTAGACCAATCCACGGCTTGGCCGTAGCATTCCACGGCTTAGCCGTAGCCTCACCGTAGGAGTACTGATATCAGAAAAGTTTCGACTGATCAGAGATTTAATTCACGGCTGGGGTACGGTTGGGTCACGGCTAGCTTACGGCTCAACCGTAGGACAAATTACGGCTTAGCCGTAGCCTAGCCGTAGAACAAAAGTGAAATTTCAAGTCTCTGGATAGTGAGCCGTAGAAGTTCACGGCTTAGCCGTACAATACAGAGATGAATTCGGGCTGAGTACAGAAACTGAAATTTGACACAGAAACATCCCCAAACAAGCTACAGAGGTTCCAAATTCACAAGCATTGGCTGTAAACATCAAATACACTAAAGAAGATGGAAATCAAAGCATTCAAATAGAGCACCCATGTGTGTTATAAAAGTCTGTACTTATACTTGCCTCAAATCTGAAAAATCCTCTGAAATCAAGCTCCAATCCACTAAGAATCAAAACAAATCAAAGCAATAGCACATGCATGAGATGAGGGAAACACACATAGCTTGGAGAAGGAATCCAATCGAAGATGAAGAATGCAAAACCCACTTACCTAAGCAATTACAGAGAGGGGAGAAGAAAAGAACCCAATCGGTGGGTGCAAGCTCCCAACCCAACTTAGAACGAGAAGAGGATGAAGAGAAGGGAGAGAGAGAGAACGTGAGCTCCTGAATTCTCCTTGCATGCAACGTTGAGGAATGAAATGTGCAGGAGAGAGAGACATCTGGAGCTAACTTACTTATATAGGTTTGGAAGTTTAAGTCAAAGTCCAAAGAGTCTGGTTTATTTACAAATCAAGTCACATGAAGGTCCATCTTCCCCAATTGACTCCAAACGGATCTGACACAGTTACGGAAATTGTCGAGCTCAATGAAATACACGTGCTGACACCAAGATGATGCAAAGATGATATGAGCAAAACAAAAGCAAAATTACGAAAAAGGGCTTAGAACTACCTATTCCAGGTCAAAGGTTACTCAGCTACCTATCCAAGGCCCAAAACCAAGTCCAAAAGAATAAAACAAAACAAAACACACTAATGAGCCACTAATCCGGCTCAAAGGGGATCGGAGTGTTACAGCATGATAGGTGAATCAAAGCATAGAAATACTGAACTAAGTGGCTACTACGTTAACCATATTCTCTCCAATAGAGAGCAGAGCAGAGCAGATGAGAACACCACTGACCGGGCCAAGGGTACAAGTGGGCCTCGGTTTCCTGGGTTTCGAGGTCCTAAGACAAAGCGACACTGCAGTGATACAGAGATATAGAGATCTAAGCCAGAGGTAACCCCGTCGGGCATCATAGGGCTGAGGCTGAGTAGAGCCAGACTAATACAAATCAAATCAAATCCAAAGGAAGGGAGATTATCCGCTTTGGACTCACCGATGGCAAAGACCGGATCTTATCCTCACGTATTAATCTCTGGGCAGAACCACCAGGGAATACCCAATAAATCAGAGATATACAAAGTCAGAGATATACAGATCATAGCAGAAATACATATCATAGCATAGATTAAGTCAAAGCACAGCATAGATCAAAGCATAGTGCAGAACGAAGAATAAAACAGATATACAGGACGAAAGTAAAATGACCTCGTAATGCATAAACATAGATCAACGGAACAAAGGGCAAAACTGTAAACAATATGCAATGCATCTCAGATTAATACGGAATCAAGGATAATTACAAGCCAACACTAATCTAGTTGTTCACTATTATAACCGTTCATGATGATGTAGTTTTAAGCTATTCGATGCACTGTTACCATCCAAGTGTTGCAAAGTAATCCTCACGTGCACCGAAGTCCCTTAAACCAACACCCATGGGGAGGTGCTTAACAGTAAATCAACGCTCACATGAATAAGTCACAGCCTAATAGACTATTCATGCGGTCCAAAGGGTCCATTGGGCATGTTCACATGGGTGGTTAACCTGTATTTTAGCCCTATAAAGTCACATCATTATCCTAAGTTTTATTTCAGATTTTTCCAGGTCTTACGGCTTAGCCATGGGTGACCTACGGCTTAGCCGTATACACTTTACGGCCTAGCCGTAACTTGCACTACGGCTTAACCGTGGTTCCCTTCAATGCACAACTAAACTGGTCATCTTCCACCTCTGATCTGATACTTTTCACAGCTGAGCTACGGTGGAGTCCACGGCTTAGCCGTAGCTTCCCCGTAAAAGTACTGAAATCAGAAAGTTTCGACTGATCAGGGTGATAATTCACGGCTGGGTCACGGCTAGCTTATGACTTAGCCATAGAACAATTTACGGTACAGCCGTAGCCTAGCCGTAGAACAAAATATGAAAATTCAAGTCTCTGGAATCTGAGCCGTACAAAGTTACGGCTTAGCCGTACAACACAGAATCGAATTCGGGCTGGGTACAGAAACTGAAATTTGATACAGAAATTGAACAAAACAAGTTCCAGAGGTTCCAAAATCACAGAATTATTTGATACAGAAACTGAACAAAACAAGTTCCAGAGGTTCCAAAATCACAGAATTTGGCTGTACAACACAACAGACATATATAGGATGTAATAGATGAGATCAAAGCAGTCAAACCAAATACCCATATGTGTTATACAATCCTGTACTTATACTTGCCTCAAAGCTCTGTCAATCACTAAAGCCAAGCCCAAATCCAACTACAACCTAAGCAAAACAAATCCAAACACAAACCATGAGCATGCAGAGAGAGATGGGAGATCCAATTGGAGAAGAAAAAGAAGGCTTGGAGAGAACCCACTTACCTCAAGCAAATACAGAGATGAAATAGAAAACCCAATCGGAAGAGATGTAACTCCCAACACCAACAAGACTGAAAAAGAGAATGAAGAGGAGAGAAGAAATGGAAGAGAATGGACGTGGCTCTCCCAGAGCTGTGCATGCAACGTTGAGGCAATGAAATGAGCAAGAGAGAGACACCTGGAGGATGACTCATAGATATACAGTTTTGGGAGTTTAAATCAACAGCCAATGAGTTTCAGTTATTTACAGTTTAAGTCACACGAGGGTCCAACTTCTCCAATTGACTCCGAATGGGTCTGAGACAGTTACGAAAAATAACGAGCTCAATAAAATACACGTGCTGACACCAAGATGATGCAAATATGATGCACTCAAAGTAAAAGCAAAATTACGAAAAAGGGCTTAGAACTACCTATCCTAGGTCAAAGGTTACTCAACTACCTATCCAAGACCCGAAACCAAGTCCGAAAGAATTAAACAACAGAAAAACACACTAATGAGCCACTAATCCTGCTCAAAAGGGATTGGAGTGTTACACCAAGCAAAAGAGGGAGCTTGGAAATCTTGAGATTCAAGGTATGCTAGGAGGTTAGCTTTCTTCTCTCATTCCATTGCTCATTCTCCATGACTGTACTCATGAAGTCCCTTTCTTTTTCTCATGCATGCATGATAGTTGTGAGAGTGTGGACGTGACTTGAGCCCCAAGGATAGCAATTAGAGTGTTAGAATTCAATTGAGGCAAGTATAAGCATAATATGTATGAACCCATGTTGGTATTTGCTTGATTTTGGTTAATTTACATGAGTTTGTAGGGAAAATATGTTTACAGCCCAATTTGATATCATTCTCCCTTTCTCTATTGGAATTTTACTCATTTGATGTCGTTACAAGTTTTCTGTAATTGATTCAGAATTCGACCCAGCACATGCACAGCTAAACTGTGAAATGTGCTACGGCTAAGCCGTAAAACACACTACAGCTAAACCGTGACCTAACCGTGAACCCAGCCATAGATCAATACAGGGTGACACCTGAAAATAACTAAGAGTATGCAATTCTGCGACTCCTTTACGGCTCAGCCACGGCTAAGCCGTAAGAAGCTTACGGTTAAGCCGTAGGGTTACCTATGGCTGAGCTGGCTGACATAAACAGTAAGAAGGATAGGAAAAGAATGAGACCTGTAGGACCTTTAAAGTAGAAGGTAGGCAACTTCGACTTGCCCAATGGAACATGATTAAATATGTGAATGATCTCGAGGGCTGCGAATCATTCATGTACAATATTCAGTTGTTAAGCACCTCCCCATGGGTGTTGGTTTAAGGGACTTCGGTGTACTAGCTGACACAATGCAACACTAGGCAACGGTGCAGCGGATAACTTAAAACTATATCATCATGCACGATTAGAAACACTGGATAATTAAATTAGAGTCGGCTAGTAAATGAAGGTGATTCGATATGGTACGATTTGCTTGCATAACATGTTGTATTTCAATCATTGATTTCCACCCTTTAGCAAGATCATTGCATGTAACATTGAAAATCGTACTATGTTCCACCTTGAGTATCTATGCATGTATGTTATCAAGCTTGCACGTATAAGATACATTCTCGGATATGCACGCAGGATATGCTTGTCACCATCTACTCAGGGTTTTCATGATTGACTCTGAATGATCAGGCACTACTTAGCCTCAGCCTTAGGATCCCAACAGGGTGAATTTGGTGTAGTTTTCATGGCCTTACTACAGTAAGGAAATGTCTTGGGGAATCCGGACCCCAGGAACCCGAGACCCATTCGTACCCTGGCCCAGACAATGGTGTTCTCTGCACGGATATAAGATCCCTCTTTTAGGAGCATATAGCAATATAATCACCACCTAGTTATGTACACAGCATGTATACATTGATTCACATGGCATGTTTCTTTCTTGCACGATAGCTTAGTAGACGAATGTGACCTGTTATGATTTACATTGTGTTCTTTATTCTCTTAGACACAGCATGTGTTACTTGTTATGGCTTATACTTTGCTGAATCGTTGTATTCAAGAGTTGTCTTTGATGTTGCAGGCTCAGATACCCCTACCGACCCCTCGTCGGCCGGCCAGACTCCTAGTGAGGCCCCTGAGGTCCCATCGGGCTTAGAGGAGTGGATGTGATCACTCCGCCGGAGAGCACCCTGGACATTCATTGCATAGGAGTCTTCCTTTTTTTGAGATTTGTCACGCTTGGATCCATCATGATTTGTACGTGTTTATTTTCTTCATTTTGCAAAACCTTCATCTATATATGTCAGTTCTGTTTTCGTATTCTCTTCTTGCATTGTTTAGTGTGATGTTTTGATATCTACAGCTTCCGCATACATGTTTGGCATGTGTGAACCTTCCCTTGTGCGTATGCATTTAAACCAGGTCTATGTGTACAGGCACGGGAGTACGTGTGTCATTGAGTTGGCTTTTGCTAACCCTCGAACTCCTGGGCTCGGGTTGTGACACTAAGTTTAGTGAAATTCAACAAATGGATGGGGCCCATGTATGATTAAATCTATGATCAAGATTAAACAACAATAATAATAATAAATTGGTAAAGTAATTTGATAAAAAAATAATAATAGTAATATGGTTGAAATAGAAAAATGGATTGGGTTCACAAAGATCAAATCTATGGCCTAGATTAAATTTGCCAAAATTAAAAGCTTGAGTTGCCTCCCAACAAGTGCTAAGTTTAACGTCTTCAATCGGACCAAAGATTTCTATTTTTTTTAAAGAAGAAAAACCAAAACAAGAAAAAAAATTAAAGAAGAAAATCTAAAAAAATAAAAAAATTTGAAAAACAAAAACAAGAGACTAAGTCGCGCGCACCCCCCAACCTAGACCTAACATTGCCCTCAATGTGATGAATGAAAAATGCAAGGGGGTTAATGCGATGATGATGATGGTTACTCTGGGTAGATGTGATCTTGAAAAAGGATCTCCTCGGTGTTTTTGTCTTTTAGCTCAAAAAATGGTTTCAACCGTTGACCATTGACTCTGAAAACGTCTCCTTTTTTTGGATTTTCAATTTTCACAGCGCCATGAATGTAAGCGGTCCCTGACAATGAATGGACCAGTTCACCGGTTCTTAACTTCCCTGGAAATAGATGTAATCGAGAGTTATACAAAAGGATTTTCATAGCCAGTTCAAATGATTTTCTCAAAATTAACTTATCATGGTTCAGCTTCATCTTTTCTTTGTTAATCTGGGCATTCTCATAGCATCATTCCTAGGTTTTTTCAACTCATTGAGTTGCAATTTGCATAGATTACTAACAAATGGGTAAGTCAAATGGACTTTCAACCCCAATTCTAATAATGAATGGACCAGTCCACTGGATTCTTAACTTCCCTAGAAACAGATGTAATCAAGAGTTATACAAAAGGACTTCACACACGGTTCAAATAATTTTCTCAAAATTTACTTATCATGGTTTAGCTTCATCCTTTCCTTGTAAATCTTGGCATTCTCGTAGGTATCATTCATAAGTTCTTTTAACTCATTAAGTTGTAATTTGTGCTGATTACCGGCAGTAAGCAAGTCAAAATTGAACTATTTGATAGCCCAATAAGCACTTTGTTCCAGTTCATCTGGCAAGTGGCAAGCCTTCCCATATATCAACCTATATGGGGACACCCAATAGGTGTCTTGTAAGTGGTTCGATAAGCTCACACTGCGTCGATCAATCTTAAAGACCAATTTTTCTGACTGGGATTAACTATCTTTTCTAAAATTTGCTTAATTTGCCTATTCGCAACTTCCACTTGGCCACTTGTTTATGGGTGATAAGGTGTAAGGTTCTGATCCCAATTAACCTCAATTTATATTAATTAATTTTATTTTATATTAATTAAATAGTGTTTAAGTTAATTTAACTCAAACCTTTTTGGGCTTAGGTCATGGATAGGTAGTTGGGTCGGGTTTGGACTTTAACTAGGTAGTTAAGGACCTTTTTGTAATTTGTTCATGCAGCATATTGACACCTCATTAGTTGCATCTTGTGTAATTCTTTGTGTTGGTCATTTTTCATGTTGGGTTCAACTTGATTTGAACCCATCTTGGACCGATTAAGGTCCATTGATCTAAACTGTAATTATTTTAAAACCTTGGACTTGCATGCAAAAAGTTTATTTAAAAAAGAGAGAACTCAACGTTTCTTTCGTTCTTTCCTCCTTCTTCTCAACAATGCTCGTTTTTCTCTTCACTTTCTTCATCCTCACCTCATTTTAGGGCTGCCAACCAAGATTTGAAGCTCGTATGCAAGATAAAAAGTCTCCATCCCTCTTATTCATATTCCTTTGTGTGTTTTCTCTTAGGAAAGCACCTTCTCCTGCAAGCTACAGCCTATTAGGGTAAAGAATCTACTTCCATCTCATATTTTTGGGTTTATTAGAGTCAAAGGGACTCAATCATGCAACATGCATCCATTTTTACACTATATTCATCAATCACATGTTTTTATGTAAAGAACCAACCTTTTCATTGAGGATTTTCCCTAATCACACACTAAGGAATGGTTGAATAGGGCAAGCATTGTGTTAAGGCAAGTATTAGAGTATATATAGTACTGCATGTGTGTTTAATTTGTTGACTCTTGGATTGATTATTCAAATTCTAAGTTACAACTCTTTTTTCTTAAATTTAAGCCTATATGTGTTGAATTGAATGAATTATAGTATGAGTAGGTAATGTGGGTGTTGGGCAAGCATGGGATAACCTTTAAGGACAACTTGAATTCATAGGAAGCTCGTTGTAATCCCTTAAGCTAGAACTCTGTATTGAACCCGAGTTTCAGAATAATCTTCAGAACTTCTGAAGCTTACGGTGAAGCTACGGCTAAGCCGTAAGTGTGTACGGCTCGAAGTTTCGAAAGTGTCAAAATCCCATTTTTAACTACGGCTAACACTCGGCTAAACCGTAGAATGAACTACGGCTAAGCCGTACCCATCCTGTGACCAAGCCGCAAGCCATTTTACGACGAACTTCCCCGAGAGCTTGAAAATCCAACTTTCTTCTATGACTTACCCACGGCTACACCGTTGAATGCATTACGGCTAAGCCGTAACCTAATCGTAACCTTAGCTGTAGGCCAATATACAGTTGAGCCGTAAATGCACATGAAATTAAGGAGAGACCTGAGCCACTCGGCTAAGCCTTAACATATATACGGCTAAGCCGTAGAAACACTGTGAACTGAGGATATTAGGGATTCCCAATGACGTTATAGGGCCTTAGTGATGGTACTTTCTTTCAAACTAAATTAGCTCAATGGTGATCGAATAATAAAGAGGACGAGTGCAGAGTTGTCACTTATCTCCTTCGATTTTCTAAATAAATTCCCGATAGTACGTCATGGGTGTTGGCATAAAAAGATGTGTCTTTTACGTACACAATGCAATATCAAGATATGGTAACACTACGACACCGGACGTTTTATGAATACATCATATTGAATGCCCTCAGGATTACGGATTATCTAGCTTCAGGTTAGCTGATAAACATCCTTAAATCTAAATGCAGTCATATTGTTAAGAAAACCTTGCCCTCAACATGATTTATTCATGTACCCACTTTTCCGGGCAAAGGCCTGAGACAAATTAGACCCGAGCTTCTACCGAATGCGCGTCTGACAGGCCAGAACTTCTACTGAGTGTGTGCCTGCTAGTCAAATGGGTGTAGCCAAGGTTGAGAAGGTTTGAGCTCTCTCTTAGCTCATATAAATATGCATTGTTAATTATTGGTTACTTTGTTAACTCTGTTTTTCATGATTGAATATGATTTCAATACCGAAATTTCCTTATGTATGATATGATAAGTATGACTGTAATGAATAAAAGATTTGAGTTTGAATCGGTCTTGATACATTGAGTCGGCACCACTTAGCTTGTACCATTTGAGTATCTGTATATCGCTACTACAGTAGTCCACGGAGGAGTTGTCGGTGCTCCTCGGGAAGCTAGCTTGATCCCCTAACGACCTATATGTATGCTCTCTTTTAGAAGAATAGAGCCTCGTGGTTGCCAATTAGTATGTTTGATATCTTGTTTATGATTCATCACTCATGTTTACTCATGCACAACATACCTAGTGGACTGTTATTGCCTTCTTTAATCAATGTATGTTATCAAATTCATTGATACATTATGCTAGTTCATATATTTCTATATTTGCTTAACAGTTGTGTTAGTAGTGCTACCCTTGGTGTTATAGGTTCAGAACCAAATCCCAACTTGAAGGTTGACGCATCCTCAGAAGGTGCCCCAACGGTACATGGGGGTATAGGTGAGTGGAAAGATGACGATGTCTTCTACTAGTCGTCTTCCGGAGTGCATCAAATTTGTTATGTTGGGCTAGTTATGTCAGTCGTATATATGAAGATGTTCAACTAAACATTGTGTATAAGACATGTTTTATATTTTGTGGACACGTTTGTGATAGGAATGTTTATTTTAAAAGACTCCAGTTTTATATAATGATATGATATTCTCTTTTATGTCTTGTTTATGATCAGTACAGATTTATTTCACAAGTTCCGCTTTATGATAAGTTTTAATTTACGTGTCATTGGTTTTTACCTCACACGTTCTGTAAAATCTCCCTCGTAAGAATTCGTACATGTCTTTTCATGACATGGAAAACTACGGGATTACATTTCACACCCTGGAGGCCCACTCTAATCCCCAATTCCTGAGATCGGGGCGTGACATAAGGTGTAGTAACCTTATAGGTGACAGAATATTTTATCAACAAATGCTCAAAGGGACGGTTGTAAAAGTGGTTGCCTCCGTCGCTAATGATCATCCTATGGGTACGAAACCGAGGAAAGATGCGATCTCTCACGAACCTAATTACTGCATGGTGGTCCTTCCTCTTTGTTAATAAGGCCTATACATATTTGGAAGCATAATCTACTGCCAGCAAAATGTAAATATTTCTAAAAGAATTTGAAAATAGCCCCAAGAAGTCAATTCCCCACACATACAAAATTTCCACAATAAGTATGAGATTTAGGTACATCATGTTCCTCTAATTGAGCTTACTAAGCTTTTAACACCTCTCACAGTTTAGATAGAAAGTGCGGATATTGTTAAAGATTGTGGGCCAATAAAATCCACACTGCAAAACTTATGCAATTGTCTTTTTCGAATTAAAATGTCCCCCACATGCATGATCATGGCGGAATGAAATGGCCGAGTAGTGATCGTGATCAGGAATACATCTCCTGATGATTTGGTATGGGTAGCGCTTAAAAAGATACGAGCTATCCCAGAAAAAGAATTTAGCTTCCGCTAGAAATTTTGATTGATCCTATTTTAACCAATGGGCAGGCATCTCCCCTGTAACAAGACAATTGATTGTATTTGTAATAACCAAGGAATCTAAGAAATACTCAACAATTATTCATCAGGAAATTTTTATTCAATGGGACCTCATTAGATAGCTCTAAAGGTAACCTTGAAAGATGATAAACTACAACATTCTCACATCCTTTCTTGTCTCTTATTTCCAAATTAAATTCTTGTTGTAGAATTATGCAACGGATTAATTGGGCTTTTCATTTGTTTTAAAAAGAAGGTACCTTAATGCTGCATGGTTCACATAGATGATGACTTTAGACCTTATCAAATAAGATTGAAATTTCTCCAAGGCAAAAATTCACAGCTCAGTGGTTATGTAATTTAACTATGCATAATTGAGGGTCCTACTAGTATAGTAAATCACATGAGGTAGTTTCCCAATTTGTTGACCCAAAACAGCTATGATGGCAGTGTCGGATGCATCACACATGAGTTCAAATGGAATGGTCTACCTAAGTGGTTGGATTATAAGAGCTGAGGTTAGCTCCTTTTTCATTCTCTCAAAGGCCTTTAGACAATTTTCATCAAATTTAAATGAGGCCTCTTTTGTCATCAATTGGCATAGAGGTTTAGCAATTTTACTAAAATCCTTAATAAATCTATGATAGAAACCAGCATGGCCTATGAATGATCAAATTTGCTTTACAAATTTTGGTGGTAGCATATTTGAGATCATATTAGTTTTTTGCTTTGTCCACCTCAATTCCTTTCTCAAAAATAATATGCCCTAAGACTACCCTTCGTTTTACCATGAAATGACATTTCTCCCAATTTAAAACCAGACTTTTCTCTTTAAACCTTTCAAGCACAAGAGACAATTGACGCAAGCACTTCTCAAAAAGATTGCCAAATACTGAAAAATCGTAAATGAAAACCTCAACGAATTTCTCCACCATGTCAGAAAATATGCTTATCATGCACTTTTGAAAGGTGGTCGGTGCATTGCATAGCCTAAAAGGCATGTGCCTATAAGCAAATGTGCCAAAAGGATAGGTGAAAGTGGTCTTCTCCTAGTCCTTGGTTGTAATTAGAATTTGATTATAGCTTGAATAACCATCAAGAAAGCAGTAATAAGCATGATCGGCTAGCCTTTTAAGCATTTGATCCATGAATGGAAGGGGAAAATGGTCTTTTTAGGTCACTAAATTTAACTTCCTATAATCGATGTATACTCTCTATCCAATCTATATTCTAGTGGGCACCACTTCATTGCCCTCATTTGGAATCACTATTATCCCATATTTCTTTGGTATCACTTGTACCAAGCTCACCCGTACACTACCAGACATGGGATAGATTACCCCTGTATAAAGTAATTTCAAGACTTCCTACCTAATCACTTTTTTCATTGCAGGGTTTAGTTGCCTATGTGGTTCACGAGAAGTTTTTGCATTTTCTTTTAAACAAATTCTATGTTGGACCGTATACGGGCTTATTCCTTTGATATTTATTATGGACCACCTTATAGTTTCCTTGTGTTCATCCATAATTTTTATGAGTTTTTTCTTCTTTGACAGGGTCCAAGTCTGGAGCTATAATCACCGGAAGGGATTCTAGTGGGCTTAAAAACATGTATTTCAAAGTATCTAGTAATTGCTTGAGTTCTAACTTAATGGGTTCTATGATAGATGGGACAGGTGAGGAAGCAGATGGAGTTAAAATTTCATGCTTCGGTTGCCACTTGGTACAGTCCATGATTGGGGTTGAGTTTAGCAAAGCATTGATTTCCTCAATGCATCCATCTATGTCAAAATCACTTTTAACGTGGGCAAGACAAGCCTCTAGTAGATCTTCAAGATCTAAATGGGGTAAGTGGATGTTCACCAATTCATGCATATAATTGACTTTAAAAACCCATTAACTTCATTAGGAGGTTGCTTATTGACATTAAAACTGTCTACCTAAACGGTCATGGTGCTGAAAGACATTTGCATTAGCCATTCATATAATTGATCAAGGCATTTGACGTGGCCAGGAATGGTCTTTCTAAGATCATTGGAATCTTAGGTTCCGTCACCCTAGATGTGTGTTTTGTATCCAAGACAACAAAATCGATGTGAAACACGAAGTTGACTTTGATTATAACATTTTCGACTACCCCTTGGGGTATTGAATCCACGCATCAGTCAATTGTAAGGTCACATGGGTCTTTTTCAACTCCCCCAACCTAATTATTCATAAACAGAGTATGAAAGAAGGTTTAAACTCACACCTAAATCTAGCAAAGCTTTCTTTATGTGATGGTCCCTTATCTAGCAAGAAATGATAGGACACCTTGTGTCCTTGTATTTGATCAAGCTTGGACAATAATGATTGAGTTAGCTTGTTGAGCTAAAAAAGCTTTTTTTGGTACATTGGTAGTCCTTTTGAATGTGCAAAGGTCCTTCAAAAATTTGGCATAGGTCGAAATCTGTTGGATATCATCAAGTAATGGAATGTTGATTCTCACTTATTTAAACACTTTTAACATTTTATCCAACTGGGCAGTCGATTTTTCTAGTCCTAACCTCTGGGGCTATGGTTCCTTATAAATGGGATCATTAGATGATGGTTTAGTTATGACTGAGTTCTCCTTGACTGGCTTTGGTTCTATCGTGGGTTTAACGTTCATACTTTGTACCTTAGTTTTTACACCTTCACTTTATTTTTCCTCAGGTTCCTTGGGTAGTTCTACCTTATTATTAACTTGTGTACCCGACCTAAGAGTGATTATTGATTTGACGTGCTCTTGGCCTTTTCCTTTGTAATCATGAACAACTTGGCCATTCGAATTAAGTGAGGGTTGACTAAAGAAGGTTTCCTTGTCTTTTGCATTCATGCAATTGGCTAGTTGGTCAATTTGATATTCCAATTTTGTAAGGGCTTGAGTATGGCCATTTAAAATTTGAATAGTGGTCTACTGAAATTTAGCAGTACTTTGAGATATGAGTTTCATGGCCTCTTCCAAAGAGTCTACCATTTGGGTCAGTGTACTAGGGTTGAAATTGAGCTTTTGGAGATCGGATGCTGCATTGGCTTGAGATTGAATAGACTGAAATTGATTAGCATGTGATGGGCCGCCCTGAGTTGGACCCTTGGTTCAAAGTTTTAAGTCATTAAAAATGCATCATTTTATGTGTACTTTAGGGGATTTTAAGGACTTATTCATTAAAAAATTTATTCATTTAGGTGAAAAATATATTTTTTATAGTTTTGAGCATCATTATTATGTTTTCCTGCAAAAATCATTGAGAAAAATCAATTTTTCATAAAATCATAAAACTTTTTGTTTTTGGATTGCCATTTTTAGAAGGCTTTTCAAATCCAAATTTTCACATAAAAAGAACAAAGGTTTTTATCATTGTTAGTTATTAAAGATAATCATGATCAATAATTAGAATTTATTATGTCATTTTATGTGAATTGGGCCCACATTAACACAATTGTGACTTTAGGTCATAATAATTATCTTAATAAAAAGTCATTTTTTGTGTAGGTGAATTGAATCAATTGGACCCACACTAATGATTTAAAGCTAAGGAATTAGTGGTGAAGAAATCCAAGAAAAAATTGGAGTGAAATTGAAGAGATGGAATTTGATCATCAAGTGGACCCCACACACATGAGCACAATGTACACATTGCAAGGATGTCCAAAAGGGGGTCCATTCCTTTGGTTTGCACAAGGTCAAAATTATCTTTCAGAAGTCTCTTAGAAATTCCACTAAAGCTAGAAAAGGAAAGTCATGGTGAAAAACTCTTTAAAAGAGAAAAGAAAGAATTTTAGAAAGAGAGATAACTCAAGATAGAAAAAAGCTTTGCTAAAAAGGATTTCAAGGAGATTTTTTAGTAACACTATGGACGTTCCAACCCTCACGAATCTCTCAGCCCTCTGAAGGATGTGGGGTTTCCACCATTACGAAACTCAAGCCATTGGAAGATCAGGGAAAGATCCAATTAGACTTATATGGTAGGTAAGACACGTTTGGAGTATCTCATAGCTTAGAGGCAGGAATGAGAAAGTGATTTTCTTAAAGTGCTCATGCATACCACCTTAAGTGCACATGGGATGTTACGCAGTACCTATCCATTCAATTATTTTCTTTCCTCGACTCTCTCAATATTGGCCGATCAAAAAGGATGAGTTTCCAAAAGCAAACACACTTTAGGTCCTAGATTTCTAAAACGGAGCCAACACATTCTCTCTCGTGGGCATAAAATCCCAATACGTCATAATCTCATAAGGCATTCCATCTCACATCTCACCATTTTATGCTTAATACACCACCATTCTCTTCCATCCATCACAAGTTGAGTTCGGCTAAGCCCACTTTTGAATCCATTATCTCCATTCCATTTCATCCACTCCATCACCTTCTCTTGTCCATCTATATCCTTCCTTAGTGTGACGATTGAAGATTAGATTCCGGATTACGCGCGAAGTCCTGTCTCTTTCTTGATGTCTTGATATAGGGTAATGATGGTTTTTTTTTTCTAGTTTTAATCATTTTTTTGGGATTATTGGTTGTATTGGTTCGTTTTAATTTAAAAGATGCAATTAGTGAAGTCAAGGTGTCCCGTCTTCAATCGACATCGTGTGTTTGTGTGTTATGACAGCACGCACTTGGTGTTGTATTTTTGTAGTGTTTTGTTAATTTCGCCAGTATGATGTTCTAATTTCCCATAATAAAATAAACTATAATTCTTTTTATTTTTTTCTTTATCCTTTATATTTGAATGATTTTATTTTTGATTTTTAGTTTAATGCATGATTTATTTATTTTCTAAAATTAGTGGTTTGATGAATTTTATGGTTTTACAATTTATTAGTTTATGTTGCTTTTAGTTTATGATTTTTAGATTAGGTTTTGTTTCTAATTTCTTATTTAATTTTTAGATTTGTGATTGTAATTTTAATTTAATTTTCATATTTGATAGTTGTATATTTTTGTAGATTTTATTAGGTTAGCTAGTTTTTCAATTAGGACAGATTTTCAGCGAAAATTAGCTCTCTGTTGATTTGATCATGGACTTACCGAGTAAAACTACAATCATCGACCTTTCACTTGGGGTCCGCATCAATCACGTTTTTTATTTCATCACCTTAACAGTGGCTGAACAAAGTTAATAATGCTTAGCCCTGTGTGGGTAAATAAGGCGAATAGGGTGACATCAAATCCAAAGACTAACCATAAAAAATCATAGTATTTAGGCAAAACGTTCACAAAATCAAAGGAAATGATGCAAATACATTATTCTAAACAAATCCAAACATGCAAGATCCCATTTCAATAACTATGGTGGAGAAAAGAAGAGAGAATACATTTGAGAATGGTGGAGAAGAGAATAGAGAACACCTTTGATAATGGTGGAGAAATGAATAGACTACCTTTAAGAATGGAGAGAAATGGAGGATGAGATTGGATAGTGGTGGAGGAAATAGAGCATAGCAAGAAGAGAGTGGAAGAAGAGAAAATGTGTACAGAAAGAGATAAATTGGTGTCTGGATGGGTGGGGATATCTATTCTAAATGTGTTGACTGTAAAGATAAAAAAGCCAATATTACTCTTTTACTTATATGTGTATAAAGAGAAACCGTATAAGAATAGTCCAAACCGGTGTATATATAGCAGTTCCCTTTAAGATATGTGTCCCACAAGAATGCAAATATATAAAAACTAATAAATTTAACACATTGGTTAGGGTTTCTACTTTTTTAAATACCTTCAAACTTTCAAATTGCTGTACCAGTCTTCAAATGAAATTTGGCCTATCCAAAATTATCTCTTCCTCGGAGATGCTCTGATATCTCTAATAATGACGCGCTCCAGTTCTGCATTACAAGCTGCTTCGAATCACATATCTTGCAAGTGGCAAGAGTTCGTTGCATCGAATCACATATCTTGCAAGTGGCAAGAGTTCACTGCACAGGTGCCAAAAAGGTGTAACTCTGCCACATTGCATGTTGTTAAAAATTCATCAGTCGGGTCGAGTGGCTTGCTTGGAAACACAATTTATATACGGTAGGAAAGGTAAAAATTCAACTGTCAACAGTGCATGCGTGCACAACGTACATGTAACATGTGAAAATTCAGACGTGGATTCTACCTCTGGAAGGTCCAGAATGAAAGAATCAGATTTAGAGATGGTAGAAGGAATTAGAATTCCTAATCCCGATTGATAAGGTTTGGTTTAAATTTTAATTTTTTTTTCTATAAATTAGGATCTTCTCTATTGATCAAGCCAGGTGATTTGTTTGTGTGAATGCAGTGCCTCTTGAATTCCAATCTCTTTAATAGATAGATATGGCTCGGCCGGACAAATGTGTATTAAATATTTTTTTTGTTGATTTATTGTTAATTTTCTCTATGCAGTGCCAGAATTGTTGTCGCCATTTAGGGTCCGTTTGTTAATTTTCCCTCATTGTAAAGTTAAAGTCATCTTTCATTTCACCACACAACACCCCAAAAAAGTCAAATCAAAATACCACATTTCAAAAAAATTCTTTTACTTTTTTATACAAAAAAGTCAAAAAGTTACCTTTTCATCCCACTAACTAATAAAAAATATCTATTTTTAACATAAAAAGTCAAAAAGTTACATTCTCTTTTCACTAAAAAATAAAATCTAATCACTGGATTGATTTAACCTCTCTTATTTTTTTATCTTTTAAAATTGTCATTCACCTCACTTCACTCCACCAGTTAAATTAACAAATGGGCCATTAGGGATTCTTTTTTAGTATTATGAGCATGTTATTTTTATTGGATTTCATAAAATTTATGTTTCAAGAAATCTCAAATTTTCAAATATGGTGAAATTCCTGAATCGTCTCTTGTGCTTGGGCATCCATAAATTTCAAATAAAAATAAAATAAATGAATTGGAATTCCTGAAATTCAAAAAGTCAATTGAAACATTTTAAGTGATATTGAAATTTTAAAAAGCTTGTGAAAAAATACGACATTTGCACATGTCAATGGATAATAAATCACATAATGTCTAAAAAACCCAACACGACAAGTGCTTGTTAGAACTTATAGTAAAGAAACATGTCTACCGAAATGCCTGTCCGCTTGTATAAAAATTGATTTAACAATAGGAAAAGTTTCTTCTTCTTTATTTTTTTAATTTTAAATTGCCATTTTATTAGTTGCCTGTTGCTTTGTGTGCCATCTTTTGATTCATTATCATCATAAAAAAAGACTTTATCCCAACTATCTTTTGACAAGAAAGGAAGGATACAAAAATTAAGTTCGAAAGGCAAAAACCATTTTTCTAATAACAAATTTAGAAATATTATTATACATGGTACACAGATTTTCCAATGCAGACATGCATGCTTGATGGTGTATTTGTGTGATTATAGAATTTTGAGGTTGCGAGTAAAATTACCTCTTTTCAATCTAGGCACAACAGTTTTTCATTGAGGAAAACAAAAAGAATGAGCCAATTTTCTTAAAAATAGGAGATTTTGATTTTCTATGCAAGGTTAGGAATGTAAAATTTCTCTCCCTCCAAGGAGGAAAATATGTTTAGAGAAAAATATGATGTTGCTGCAAAACCACACAATAAAGGGCACATTTATGTGACAGCTCTTTTCAAAAAATAAAGTGCTTTTTATCATCATATTGAAAGCACAATATTTACCTTAGTATTAAGGTATAATATTTTTTACCAAACTATTTAGGGTTCAAATTCTTCATCATGGGAGGGCTCAGGGAGGGACCCCATAGTTGGGGTTAAAAAAAAAAAAAAAAACAACACAAGCCACGTGACTGCAAATCTCGATTAACCATAATAAAACAAAATAGCATTTACCAAATCTCTGTCCACAACAAGTATATAGTGGTGCAAAGCGCACAGCACTTTCCCAATCAACCATGTTTCTACACACACTCTTTCTTTCTCACTCACTGTTTGTTTCCCACCCCCAATAGATACTTACGTCTCCCGCGAACGGAAGCACAACAAGAGGGAAAAGTGAATAAAAAACACAGTTCCCACGCACACCATCTTTCCTTTCCTAAAAATATACACACCAAATCAGAATCTCTAAATCTGTCTTCACTCCTGAAATGGCGATTCATTGCATGCCAATCCCCCATTCTCTCTCTCTCTCTCTCTCCTCCTTTCCTCTTCTTAAAACCCTAGGGCTAGTCCTTCTTCCATAACCCTCTCCATCGATCCATGCACTAACGCCGAAAGGTACTCGCTCTCTTCTTCTCTTTCCAAAAAGTTTCTACTAGTGTTCTTTCTCTCTCTCTAGATTTCCATGGAAAACGGTTTTCCTTTCTAGCGATTCGAGAGAGAATGCCTTCTCTTTCTCTATGAGGTTCTGCGATCGGTGTGGCTTTGGAATCTGATTTTGATGCTGTTGTTGTGTTGATGGTTTTTGCGGGTTAGGGTTTTGATTTGGGCATTCAATCACATTGATGGCGTAACTGGTTGAAACTGATGGTTCTCTCTGCGTTTTGCATTTACAGATAGAGAAGGCTTGAATTGCTACCAATTTGAGATTAGCTTAAGTTACGGTGACAAAATGAGAAGTTCTTCTCGGTTGAGTGGAAAATCTAAGGAGGATGACAGTAGCACTCCCATCACGCGGAAATCCGAGAGAACCGGCGCTAGGCTTGAGGGTAGGGCGCGGCCGGTGGTTCATTTGGCGAAGAGGAAGCGGGAAGAGAAGGAAAGGGTGCCAAGTCCCCTTAGGAGATTGGAGAGAGGCGACAGGCACAGGAAGTGTCAGCTTTCGAGTTCTAGTTCGTCGTTGGATTCCAGAAAGAAGAAGGCTAAAGACGAGAGGAGTGGGAGGAAAGAAGCATTGAAAAGCAGAGAACAGAGCAGTAATAAGAAACCAAAAGAGGAGGGTGCTGGCATGGTATTAAGAAAGAAGAGACTGGATGCGCGCACTTACAGGGCATCCTTCAAGCCACAACCCAGGAGGATTAAGCAGTCAGGTATCTGGGTTTGTTTATAGTGTTACGTTTTGTTTTGTTTTTGGACATATTGATTGAGTTTGGCACTCCAGTTATGTTCTCTGGTGCGCTACGATCAAATTACAATCAAATTACTAGTTTGGTTTGATGATGCATGGTTTCCGCTTCTTTCATTAATCATGTGGCTCACGCGGGATAGATCACTAGAGACATTTCATATATTGGATTGCTTAGTTCCTTGATCTGGCTGATGGGCCTTCATTGTTAAGTAGATAAGATGATTTTTATTAATACCCTGTATAATTCTTTTTTGCAAAATGCGAATGCGTTTTTCATCTTTGAATAGAGTGGGTTCCAATAATTAGTGTCTTTACAGGAAGGTTTGCATTTGAACAAGGAGCCAGATTATACTATTGTCATTGTTAATATCGTTATTGTTATTGCTATTACTATATTATTTAGTGTAATGTGGTTTTCATGAAGTGTGATAGTTTTCATGTTGGATACTTGGATCAAATATCGAGAAACCTGTATGATCCAGGAATATTCATCAGATACTTTGTCATTATTGTCGGATACTCATATCCAGTCCCATTTCTATGCATTGCATTGTGGTTCTACTTTGATTTAGGTGGATATTGTGAAAGGTAAGGTATATGCGGGCTGGTGTTCGTTATAGTTGGCCTCATTTATATCTTATTCTACTTGGAATCTAGGTCTTGCTGAGAAGCACAGAAGAGTGGCATCTCTGGAGAACAGTGGTGATTTTTCCGAGAAACACAAAAGGGAAGATGAGCCTAGAGAAAAGTACATGGGGGACGGAGTTGAAAAGTCTGTAGAAAGATCTGGTTCTGGTTCTGGTTCGAGGGCTTTGAAAGATGATAATTTATCTTGTTTTAGCAGAAAGCGTAAATTTTGTGCAGGGGAGCCTTCTGAGTCGAAATGTAGAGACATTTCACAAATTCCAAAACTTGGCGACAGTCTAATCCAATCATCTCCTGATGGATTAGCTAGAACCGTTGATGATGATGGTGATTCAGAAATGGATTGCTCAGGAAAGCAAGGTTTGCAAAACAATATTAAGGATTCTGCAAGGATAGAAGTGGGTTGCTCTAGAAGGGAAGAGTTGCAAAGCCCAGAATTGACACTATTTACTTCTTCAGGAGGAAGGGCACTCGCTTTTGATGTTGATTCTGAAACAACTGGTAGAGTTGGGTATCTTAAAAGCAATTCTCTAGTTCTGGAATCTGATGTTTCTCTTACGGTAAAGGAAGCATCCTGCACTCCAGATGCTTCATCAGCGGATGGCTTTTCAGCTTCACCGGCTGTTTGCAAAAGTCTTAAACTTACAAAGAGATGCGATTCATGTTTTAAGCAGCAAAGGTACTCTTTGGCTTATTTTCCTTATTATTTATTATGTTTTTCATTTCTCCATATTCATAGAAACCATTAAATACTGGAATCCTTCCTTTTAAATTGTGATAGAGATGACACAGAACTTCCATAAAATTATGGATTGCGTATTGCAATTTCTCGGTGCATGGTTTAATTTTCAAGAACATGATTTCTTGAGGATCTTCCTGTTGAAATGATCCGGTGGCTGGGTTCTTTTGGTGGCCATAATCACTTTCACCCCACTCTTTTCTTCTGATATTATCTTTATTAGTCACCATAAACGGTTTCTTTATTCATCGTGTGGTACATATAATTCAAAGCAAGCTATATAAAATGAATATATATATATATATATATTCTTGTGCATACTTATGGTACAACCTTTTGCTACATACCAGCTGTTGGGCCCACTTGGAACCCCACAAATTTTTCGTTTTTTTTTTGTTGTTGTTGTGTGTGTGTGTGTGGGGGGGGGGGGGGGGGGGGGGGGTTCGAAAGATCCAAGTGGGACCTCCCTAGATATCAAATTTGAATTCAATCTAATGCCGCTAAGTCCCTAGCCGATGTAGGTCGATCCAAGATCCGGCGCAAATCACAGGCCCGCAAGCCCAATTGATCCTTTATCTCCTCAAGGATCCTTATCCTTAGTTAAATTCGTAATTAGTTATTTCTAGTTTTATGATGAGTTGAGATTAAGACTCACTTAATTTAAAGTAATAAGTCATGAATGTTTAGGATAGGTATTTCCAAATTTAGAATTAGCCATTCCTAAATAAGAAGGAGCAACCCATTGTAGTAGACATGCTTTTATTCAATTAAATTCAGTTTTCAGTGAAATTTCTCTCTTGATGGTGTTCATCGTGAGTTCTATCGTGGCCTAAGGCTAGAATCCTTCTTTGGATTCTAACAATCCTTCGGAAGATTGTTCTACACCTTATCTAAGATCCGGGGCTGTGCCAGATTCGTATCAAAGCCTAGATCCGGTCGCCGGGAGCCATTTGTCATTCCCAGAATTTGTCATTCCATCCACTGTTCACCGGTAATCCTCTCCACCACCACCACCGAAGAACCCTAGCAGCTCCAAAACCCACCGTCGACACCCCTTTTCAAAAACAGAACCCTCCTTCCCCTTCCGTCAGTCTTCCACACAACCCATTCACTCCATCTCCTTCACCGACACCCTAAACCCTTTCTCGTCCGTCACCCACGACCCCATTCCCGATCAACCTAGGACACAAGACCCCAATTCCCTTTTATCGAAAACCACAAACCTCCTTATCAGAACCCAAACTACCACCGCCACACCTAGCCGAAGTTCACATCCATGACAGATCCCATCCCTAATGACCGTCGCCGAAAACCCAGCCCTTTGTTACCATTCCAACCTGTTCCTAACCCCCCAAAAAACCCTTAACCCAAAAGGCACCGACCTTTCCCTCCACTTCCTTTCATCGGTCCCAATCCTGGCCCAAAAAAAAAAAAAAAAAATTCGGCACCGACGACGTCAACGGAACCTCTCCTTGCATCGTGTCTTCTCGTCTTCATCCTAGCATTGCATCATGCTCCGTCCACACGCTCAGCACCTCCGTCGGCCGCTAACACATCTATCGCCGTCCCAGCCACCTGCACTCTCTGTGCCAACCAGGCCTCTCGCTCACAGTCGCTGGAGTTCTCCTCTATCTCCGATAGACTTTTTTCTCTCCCGCTGCAAAACAGTAAGACCCGCCCTCCTCTCTTTATTTTCCCCTCTGCACAAACATCGAGACCACACAAGACGTCTCATGGGCCATTTGTCCAGACCGACGGAGAGATGAAACCATACTTAAATTAAGTCAAGAATTAGAAGATGTCACGGGACATCTAAAAATTCCAGAAACTGCCATTGTTGAGCTACAAAATAAGCAATTTGTCAGTCAAGAGGGATCATCCAATGTGTCTTTGGTGTACACACCTGTCCAACCAGAAAGACCTGAGAGTCAAGAATCCATTCGTGTTTTTTTGCAGTGCCTTCTAGCTGAACGAGACCAACAGGGTCCCCTTACTATACCCCTAGTTGATGACATCACAAGGAAAGTTAAAATTGATATTGCCGACTTTAGTGTTGATGCAAGTCCGAAAATTTTTGTTGATTGGCTTAATTTTTTGGAAGACTATTTTGTTTGGTATGGTATGAATGATGTACAATGGATTGCATTTACCAAGGTTAAACTCAAGGGTCCCGCTCGAATTTGGTGGTATGGCGTTGAAAATAATGAGCTTGCAGTGGGCCTACCTATTCTCCAGTGGAATATCATGAAAGATAAGCTCAAAAGCAATTTTCTTCATTCTGATTATATGGATACACTCCTCAAAGAGTATCTAAGTCTTCAGCAAGGCACTATGATAGTGGAAGACTACGCCAACAAGTTTCGCGAATACATTGTTCGCTGTAACTTGAAGACAGATGACCATCTGACTATCACTAGATACATAGATGACCTGTGTGCCGATATGAGACGAGAGATAGCGATGTTTGATTGTACCACAGTGGATGAAATCTTCAATAAAGCTCGAAAAGCCCAACAAAAAATTCAGTTGTAGAAATGCAATACTTTTCAAGCCGGGGGGCCTTCTACAAGAAGAGGCCCTCACCCTACCTATAATTGCAATCAAGCACAAGTTTACAGGCCTCCTCCTCAGCGACTAGCTCAACAAATCCTTTAGAATTCTCGGCCAGGTATACAACAAAGATAGATTATTTCCCAACAAAATTAGTGATTTCCACAGAACCAGATGATAATCGTGCTCCTAGAAGAACAGACAGAAGGGATATTGTTTGTTATGCCTGCAAGCAACGAGGACATTATGCCACTGAATGCCCTCATCGAAATCTATACACTTCCAATGACTCTAATAGTGATGTCCCGCATGAGGAGCATGTCAAGTCAGGGCAAGTTGACACAGATCCTCATGAAAATCCAGCAGATCAGTTAGATTATGCAAATGCTGATGATGGCATTCCGTTTTTTTTTTCTAGATCGTCGTTTGCTAGTAGTGGATGCAAAAAAAGGAAGAAGAAGATTGGAATCATGCTTCTATTTTTCTGTCCTGTGTCAATTGTATGGGCAAATCATGCAATATGATTATTGATGGTGGCAGTGCAATGAATGTCGTTTCTCAAGAAGCGGTAGATAAGCTTAAACCTCCCACGGTGAAACATCCAAGGCCACATAAAGTTGCATGGGTTGACTATTATTCCATTTCTATTCGTCAGCAATGCTTTGTTCCTTTTAAGATTGGCAAATATGAAGATACCGTGCTATGTGACGTCATCCCAATGAACATTACGCATCTCCTTTTTGGACGACCATAGTTACAAAAGTTTAAAGTTATCACAGATCATGAACACAATACCTATACTTTCAAATGGAAAGGTGGAAGAATCATATTGCGTCCTTTGTAGACTTTACTGTCCTCACCTTCCTCTTCTCTTGCCACCTCTTCTCCTACATTGCATATTCTAACAATGTAGAGATTTGAAGATAAAAGCAAAGAGTAAGGTGTTATGTATGCCTTAGTTACCAAATAAGTTGCTAATGATTCTCCTGCCAAGTCCATTCCATAGGAAGTGAAGCCACTATTGAGCAAATTTGCTGGTTTAGTTCCTGATAAATTACCTAAGGAACTACCCCTGCTAAGAAACATTTAGCATGCCATTGATCTTGTTCCAGGAGCTTCTTTATTAAATTTACCTGCTTATCGGATGAGTCCAGCAGAACATGCTGAGTTAAAAAGGCAAGTTGATGATTTGCTTATGAAAGGCTATATTAGGAAAAGTCCCAGTCCTTGTGATGTTCCAGCACTTCTTACTCTAAAGAAAGATGAAAGCTAGCGAATGTGTGTAGATAGTCGTGCAATCAACAAAATCACGGTAAAATTTCGTTTTCCTATCCCTCGATTGGATGATATGTTCGACATGATGACTTATGCATGCATGTTTTCAAAACTTGATTTGTGGAGCGGTTATCATGAAATCCACATAAGACCATGAGATGAATGAAAAACTGTCTTTAAAATAAAGGATGGTCTTTTGAATAGATGGTTATGCCATTCGGTTTAATCAATGCTCCTAGTACTTTTATGCGGGTTATGATGCAGTTGTTGTAGCCTTATAGTGAAAAATTTGTTATCGTTTACTTCAACAATATTCTCATATACAGGAAATCCAAAGAAGATCACCTTCAGCATTTAGATAAAGTCTACCAACTTCTCCGTCGGGAGCGTTTCTACATTAATCTCAAGAAATGCACCTTTATGCGTGATTTTGTTATTTTCTTGGGAAATGTGGTGTCTGCATAAGGTATTAAGATGGATTTTGAAAAGGTGAGCGCAATTCTTGATCGCCCTATTCCTACTACCTTTACTGAAGTTCGTAGTTTTCATGATCTTGTTAATATCTACAAAAGGTTTATCAGAAACTTTAATACTATTATGGCTCCTGTTACTGACTATATGAAGAAAGGTGAATTCAAATGAACCAACGCAGCCACCAAAGCTTTCGAAAAGATTAAACAAAAGATTATTGAAGCACTTGTCCTACATATTCCTGATTTTAACAAGCTATTTGAAATTGCTTGTGATGCTTCGAATGTCGGCATTGGAGGTGTTCTTAGCCAAGAAGGATATCCAGTTGCATTCTTCAGTGAGAAACTTTCTGATACCAAGTGAAAATATTCTGCATATGATTTGGAATTCTATGCTCTTGTCCAAACACTTCGTCATTGGAGGCATTATTTGATTACCAATGATTTTGTGCTCTATTCTGATAATGATGCTCTGCAACATTTACACTCTCAGCAGAAGATAAGCGCTAATTGTGCTAAGTAAAGTGCATATATACAAGAGTTCAAATTTAGCATTCGCCATAAAGTAGGAAAGGATAATATAATAGCGGATGCATTAAGCCGGCGGAAGCATCTTTTGACTGCCATGTCTGTCAATGTACTAGGTTTTGAGCAAATTAAATAGGATTATGTAGCTGACAAAGATTTTGGTTCTATTTATGTGGATATCTTCACTGGTGATCATATTCAGTATCCTTATTTTAGTTTTCATGATGGTTTCTTATTCAAAGGTACACAACTTTGTTTTCCAGCTACTTCTATTTGTGACTGTTGTGTGAGAGTTACCTGCAGGAGGATTTAGCGGACATTTGGATCGCGATAAAATACTTGCTCTTGTCAGCGACAGATATTATTGGCCTCGCATGAAGACCAATGTGATTCATATTTGTAAAAGATGTAGAACATGTCAGCTCTCTAAAGGAAACAAGAAAAGCACTGGGTTATATCAACCTTTGCCTATTCCTCACACTCCTTGGGAAGATATTAGCATGGACTTTGTGCTAGATTTATCCACGACTGCTAGAAAGGTTGATTTTATCTTTGTCGTTGTTGATCTTTTTCAAAGTGGCACACTTTATTCCTTGTACTGCTACTGCTGATGCTTACAAGCTGGCTAAATTGTTCTTCAAAGAAATTGTTCGGCTACATGGACTTCCAAAGACTATTGTTTCTGACCGAGATATGAAGTTTATGAGCTACTTATGGAAGACATTGTGGATGTTGTCCAATACCAAGCTTACCATATCCACTGCTTATCATCCTCAATCTGATGGACAAACAGAAGTGGTAAATAGAAGTTTTGGGCAATTGCTATGTTGCCTTGTGCGTGACCGTATCACAAATTGGGATCAAGTGCTACCTATGGCAGAATTTGCATACAATAACTCAGTCAATCGATCAATTGGAATTTCACCATTTGAAGCCGCTAGAGGAGTTCATCCATGACTCCCTATTAATCTTGTGCCACTGCTAGTTGATGCAAGAGTTAGTGTAGATGCTAAACATTTCTTCCAACACATGCAACAAGTGCACAATGAGGTTACACCCTCGTAACTTCGGTCCTTACAAACAGCAAGTTGACAAACATCATCGATTTGTTGAATTTAATGAAGGAGATATGGTTGTGGTGTATATTTAACTTCAGAGGTTGCCACCTGGAGCCAATAAGAAGTTACACTCTCGTAACTTCGGTCCTTTCAAGATTCTCCAAAAGATTAGCCCCAACGTCTATGTTCTTGACATTCCTCTTGATTTAGGCGTCAGTTCTTCATTCAATGTAGAGGATCTTACTCTTTACCGCGGTCATGATACTGAGGGAGCAGCTTATTTTCCAACCAGTTAATCTCTTACTTACTGATGAAATTATTGATGTCCTTGATGATCAAATCGTTTCTACACGTCAAGGAGGTTGCCAGAAATTTTATGCTCGCTAGCAGAATCGTCCTCTCTCCGACGCTACGTGGATTATAGCTACTAACTTCCAATGTATCAATATTAATCTTTATGAGAGATATCTAGCATTTAACTCGCCGAAGTCGAGTTTTTCCAAGTTCGGGAGAGCTGATGCAGGCTGATCCCAAATCCGTCTCAGATCATAGGCCCGTAGGCCTAATTGATCCTTGATCTCCTCAAGGACCCTTATCCTTAGTTAAATTAGTAGTTAGTTATTTTTATTTTTATGATGGGTTGAGATTAAGACTTCCTTAATTTAAATTAGTAAGTCATGATTGTTTAGGATATATATTTTCTAATTTAGAATTAGCCCTTCCTATATAAGAAGGAGCAACCCATTGTAGTAGATATGCTTTTATTCAATTAAATTTAGTTTTCAGTGAAGTTTCTATCTGTTGATGGTGTTCATCGTGAGTTTTATTGCGGCCTAAGGCTAGAATCCTTCTTTGGATTCGAACAATTCTTCGGGAGATTGTTCTATACCCGGTTTAAGATCCGGAGTTGTGCCACTAACACCTTTATCTGTGGCCTACAAATTTAAAAGGCTTTATATAAGAGTAAAAATTGACCCTTGATCTAATAGTCCAGTCCATTCAGATCCGTGCAAGTCCTTGGAATCTGTGACTATATATATTTTTTGGGGGGGGGGGGTGATGCAGCCTTGGGTCCGCGATCGATAAATAGATCAATCTCCTGACTGAATTATTATAAGCAAATTCAACAATTGGTAAAACCAGATCCAAGGATGTAATATGTTCTTGAACCAAACATCGTAGCAACTTGCCCAAACTGCGGTTTACTACTTATGTTTGACCGACAATGTGTGGATGATGCATTGGAGAACTATAGCTTCGTCTTGGTTGCTAGCCAGAGTGTCTTCTAGAAGTAACTCATAAATTTAGTATCTTGGTTTGACACAATTGTCTTTGGAAGGCTAGGAAGATGTAGCACTTCTAGGAAGAATAAGTGGGCTATCTTGGATGCATTAAAAGAATTTGAGCAAGGTATGAAGTGAGCCATCTTGGAGAAGCGATCCACAAATTTTAAGCTGTATGTGGAATTGGAAAGGGCTGATAGAGCCCTGTATTCTTTTTATTTTCCTTTGTCAATTGACAGACCCTGCCTAACTCACAAATTTTAATAAATTATGATTTCATTTTAGGGAAATAGTGCCTGACCCAACCCATTGGATCAGCCCACAAATCCTAATGGGATTAGATAGTTGATTTACTGTGGGAAGTTGAAAGTAGTAAGGACTATTTTAATTAATTAGTTTTTTGGTATTTGATCAAATTAGGTCTCCTTATTGATTTAGGTATTCGAGTCCTAGTGTAGGAGAGAGTAGTCCTTTCTTTTCTATGAATACTTAAATCCCGCTTTTGGGATAGACACCTTTGATTAATGGATTGAGAATTTAGTGACTTGCGTATTTGTTTTGTGATTGTGATTGCTCTTGAATCCTTTGGATTCAGTCAAATCCCATCTGTGGATTTGGTAACCTTTTGATCGTGATCCCAGGCTGCATCAATGGGTCACAAGGTGGGCTGCACTAGGTTGTATGTACCATAAGATGGCACATAGTGTATGTACAAGATCATTTGCATTCTGATCGCCTGAGGGACACTTCTGTGGGGGCCAGTGAGGGACATAAGATGGTACACTGCATGTACAGGATCATTTGCATACTGTTCGCCTGAGGGATGCTTTTGTGAGCGACAGTGAGAGACATGTGGCGGGCCTCCCACCGATCAAGAATTCTGTGGGGGTTTTTTTGTTTTTTTCCCCATGTACCTGCTTGTTAAATTTGAAGCCCACCAAAGCATCTTAACCCATTGATTTGTTGCCATCAAATTCAATGATTTTAAAATCTGTTGTTTTTTGACCATGTGAATCCAACTGTCAATTTCCGGCAGATGAGTGTAAGAGTTGGGGGGCTGATGATGTAAGGGGTTTGTCGGTGACTAGATTTGATGGATGGTTTTGGGTCCCAGCTTGCCAAAGTTGGCCGGTGCTCATATAGTGTCCTTTGGGTGAAGATTCTCCACATATATATATATATATTTATATAGCTATTTCGTTTTACATGCCATCATTAGATGCTTTAGATATAGTAAAGTATTATTCGTAACAAAAGAAGAAAATGAATGAATGGGAGAACATATCAGTCATTTTACTTGACAAACCATAAAAACTATGGCTGTCAATTCCATTATCCGGTGTTTATTTTCTTAGGAAGTTGATCCTTTTGGCATTTCACAAATTATTGTGTTCTGTTTCGGAGAAGTTGCTAAAAAAATTGATAATAAAAATCAATAGTTGGAAAATGAGTTTTGAAAAATATGAGTTGAACAGATGGGATTGCAAGGGTGCTCCTCATAAATTTTATGCCATTTGGAGGGGCATCATCTTAGTCAAAGAAGTCTTCCTTCAAAGTATAAAGTGGATTTGGGAGAATTTTTTTTGTTCTTGTTGGTCCATAGTTGTCAAGTTCGTTTTGGACACTGTTTTGATTTGGCCCCAAAATGAAATATTTTGGGTGATTTTGACATTTTTGCTTTCCAATTTGGCAATTTATTTTGGAAAATATAAAAAATATATATAGAGTTCTTGGGAATGTAATGATAATAAAATCAAAACAACTACTAGGCACAGGACCTCCTCAGAATGACAATCGGAAAACCACACTCGCATATCTCACTCTATGGTAGCAATTGGCAAGCCCTATTGAAATGATTTAAGTGACCCATTTGAGATTGATAATTTATAAGAGGGTTTCATAAGATTTTCTTTAGTTTCAAATAGAATGAATATGTGTGAAGGGCTCTCTCTCTCTCTCGCTTTTGTTTTTTTTTTTTTGGTCTCTCACCTATCGAGATTGGGTGTGGCCCAGCCTAAGTAAGTGGGCTTTTGTGTGTGTGTGTGTGTGTGTTGTTCACCTTTTCCCTGCTTTTTTTTTTTTTTTTTGGGTTATGGGTTGTGGGAATTCGATAGAGGATGTGGGGAGTTGTTCACCTTTTCCCTGCTTTTTTTTTTTTTTTTTTTTGGGTTATGGGTTGTGGGAATTCGATAGAGGATGTGGGGAGTTTGATTCAAGAGGATGATGGAGATAGGATTTTGGGTTCTGGTGGTAGATGGATTTGGGGTTTTGTTGATGGGCTTTGGATGAAGATGAGTTTTATGGTAGGAAGAGTTGTGATGCAGGCCATAATAATGGGCTCCGTTTGAAAGTCTACACCCGCAGGCCTAAAGCACAATAGACTTGTAGTAGACTATATTAATAGTAGTTGCTTTAGTTGTTTTATTGATATTTGACAAGTCCAGTTGTATTTGATTTAGGACTTCTTATTTATTTAGAATTAGTTATTTCCTTTCTTAGATGATGTTTTAGTTATAAATAAGGATGTAATCTCTTCAAGAGAGATAGACGTTCATATTGAATAAAGCTTTGGAATTGGTTCTCAGTTGAGAGAGTTTATTTGTCTTTGGTGAGGCACCTAGACAACCCATCCCTAAGCCTTTTAGCTTGGAGATTAGCCCGTTGGCTAATCTTCTTCCCCTGCGCTGCTTCAATTGATATGACCCTCAATTAAGAGAAAAATGATTGAGGCACCGGTTCTAAAACTTCCGGACTTTGACAAAGTCTTCGAAGTTAGTTGTGATGCTTCCCATGTCGGTATTGGCGGAGTCTTAAGTCAAGACGGTCATCCCGTTGCTTATTTCAGTGAGAAATTAAATGACTCTTGTAAGAAGTACAGTGTTTATGATCTGGAATATTATGCAGCAGTTCAAGCTTTTCGTTCTTGGCGTCATTATCTCATTGGAAAAGAATTTGTCTTATACTCTGACCATGAAGCCTTGCACAACCTGAATTCTCAAAAGAAGATGAGCTCCAATCGTGTTAAATGGAGTGCATACCTACAGGAGTTTTTTTTTTATTCTGCGTCATAAATCTGGCACGGAAAATAAAGTCGCAGATGCATTAAGTGGTCGAACTCACATTCTTATGACAATTTCCGTCAATATTCCTGGCTTTGAAGAAATACACAGAGAATACGCAGCTGATAATGACTTTGGTCGCATTTATACAGCCTTTCTAAATGGTGAAGGTTCAGAACATCCAAAGTTTTCTCTTCATGATGGATATCTCTTTCGTGGAAATCAATTATGTCTGCCTGCTATATTTATCCGTGAATTTATGATACGTGAGTTGCATGGTGGCGGATGCAGTGGACATTTTAGACGTGATAAAACATTGGCCCTTGTGGAAAATCGTTTCTTTTGGCCACGCTTAAAAACAAATGTTGCCCGAATTTGTGAATTATGTAGAATATGCCAACTTGCAAAAGGTCAAAAGAAGAATACAGGTTTGTATCAACCCCTTCTTATTCCACATGCACCTTGGCAAGATTTGAGCATGGACTTTGTCTTGAGCTTACCAAAAACAGCGAGAAAAGTAGATTCTGTCTTTGTTGTTGTTGATCATTTCTCCAAAATGGCACATTTTAGACCTTGTTCTCACACAGCGGATGCCAAGAAGATTGCCATTCTTTTCTTTAAAGAAGTTGTTTGTCTGCATGGCCTTCCCAAGACAATAGTATCTGACAGAGATACAAAGTTCATGAGTTTCTTCTGGAAGACTTTATGGCACATGATGCGCACTAAGCTCCAATACTCATTTGCCTATCATCCACAAACTGATGGCCAAACAGAAGTTGTCAATCGTAGTTTGGAAAATCTTCTTCGATGCCTTATTGGAGAACATGTTGCTTCATGGGATCTTATTTTACCTATGGCAGAGTTTGCCTATAATAATTTTGTCAACAAAACAACAGGGAGATCACCTTTTGAAGTTGTCACTGGTGTCAAGCCATGTCTTCCTATTGATTTAAGTCCATTACCAGTTGACTCTAGATCTAGTTCGGATGCTGAACAGTTTGCCCAACATATGAAAGATATTCATGATGAAGTTCGCCGGCAAATCGCTACAAGTAATGAAGCATATAAAAGGCAAGCGGATTCTCACAAATGCCATGTTGAATTTACCGAAGGTGATATGGTACTGGTGCGTTTGAAGCCCAAACGATTTCCTGCAGGTAAATACAAGAAGCTACATCCACGAAGTGCAGGTCCTTTCAAGATTCTAAAGAAAATCAGTTCCAATGCATATGTTCTCGACCTTTCTGCAGACATGAATATCAGCTCCACGTTTAATGCCGAAGATTTGACATTATATTATGGACATCACAATGATGAATCATTTGAGGAACAAGCTCTTTGCCTCACTCTCCATCAATTTCCTCCAGACGTAATTGAAGATGTTTTTGATGATCAGATCATTTCAACCAAGAATGGAGGATTTCACAAGTTCCTTGTTAAGTGGAAAGGCAAACCATTCTCTGAAGCTACCTGGATTACGGCTACTGATTTTCAAAAGATCAATCCAGATTTATATGAGCAGTACCAAGCTAGCAACTCGTCGGAGTCGAGTTTTTTCAAGCCGGGGAGAGCTGATGCAGGCCATAATAATGGGCCCCGTTTGAAAGTCTACATCCGCAGGCTCAAAGCACAGTAGACTTGTAGTAGACTATATTAATAGTAGTTGCTTTAGTTGTTTTACTGATATTTGGCAAGTCCAGTTGTATTTGATTTAGGACTTTTTATTTGTTTAGAATTAGTTGTTTCCTTTCTTAGATGATGTTTTAGTTATAAATAAGGATGTAATCTCTTCAAGAGAGATAGACTTTCATATTGAATAAAGCTTTGGATTGGTTTTCAGTTGAGAGAGTTTATTTGTCTTTGGTGAAGCACCTAGACAACCTATCCCTAAGCCTTTTGGCTTGGAGATTAGCCCGTTGGCTAATCTTCTTCCCCTGCGCTGTTTCAAGTTGGATGGATAGGGGTGTTGGTGTTAGGTTTTTAGGAGTATGAGTTTTGATTTCGGCTGAAATGGGGTATTGGATCTATGGTTAGTTGGTGAATTTTAGGTCGCGATGTGTGAGGATGAGTAGAAGGGCGGCTTGGCCAAACGGTAAAGGCTTACTGGTAGCGTCCTGGAGGATGCTGGTTCAAGTCTCGGAAAATGTATTTTCAAAATGAAGGTAAGGTTGCGTACATCTTGCACTCCCTAGACCCCGCTATGCGGGAGCCTCGTGCACTAGGCTGCCTTTTTTTTAATGGTTGAGGATGAGTAGGTCTGCATTTTAGTCTTTCCATTTTTTTTAAACGATTAATTCGGGTGAATCTTAGGTTTCGGATTGTGTTCGTTTGAAATTTGAGGATTTGTTTTGAATTATTTGGTTTCGCCCGAATTCAAACGAATACGCAACCAAATACACTTAGGTAGTACTATTTAGTTTGCTATCCTGACCATGTCGAGATAAATCAGGAATTTTGCCTGAAACAAACTGAACTTGACAACTACGGATTGGGCACATGGATAGGAGGGAGTCCGTTGGCCTCGTTGCTAACTCATCTATTTGCTATTGCCAAAAGCATGGAAGCTACAATTCAAGATTACTTAGAGTGGGGAATAGCATTGTTTGGAGTCCCACCTTTAGAAGGAACCTTCTAGAAGTTGAAGGGAGGCAATTCATTACTCTTCTAGACCTTCTTAATGATGTGAATATTCACGACGGAGGAGAAGACTGCTAAATTTGGGTCAGAACAATGGGTTCTTCTCAGTGTCCACTTTTTATATCCCCATTACAAAGAGTTGAACCCTGAGAAGTCCAGAAGCTCGTGTTTGGAAAATTAAGTTCCTCCATGGGTGGCTGCTTTTGGATGTTTGGTCCTTCATGGTAGGATTCTTACAATGGATAACTTCAGGCATAGAAGAAGAATCATTGTTGGTGTATGCCTTTGTGCTTGGCTGATGAGGAAATGGTACATCATCTCAAGCTTTTATGCAAAACAGCTTGATTGCTTTGGACAGCTATTTTGGAATGGTTTGGATGCCACTGGGTAATCCCAAGATCCATCCTTGCTTCTTTTGAGTCTTGGAGGATGCCTTTTCGTTCAGCTGGAGGCAATCAGCTGTGGAAGACTTCCTTTCTTGCTACTCTTTGGATCCTATGGAAGGAGAGGAATGCCAGATACTGTGAAGGAAAAGCTGCAAATTTGGAGTCTCTAATTGAAAGGCTTAGATACAATATCGCCTTTCGGATGTCTGTCCTTCCTTACTTCCATAATTTTTCTATAGACCATATTATGTGCAATTGTAAGGAAATTGCTTTTGGATGAGTGATCTGTATTTTTGCATCTTTTGTATTTCCTCTCTGTCTGTTTTTTCTAGGGGAGTTTTTTGGTTGGCTTCTTTCCAGTCTCCGTGCTTTGCTTGTCCATATAGTGCTCCTGTACTGCTTGCCTTTTGCAATGAAATTAACCATTAAAAAAAAAAGAAAAATGAAAAAAAGAAAGAGTTGAACAGTCTTGAGATGACTAAACGGTGAGAAAGTTTCGTCAGATGTGGATAAATAATACTTGAGTATGGTTAAGATGGATGTGGACATTCATTTGATATCTTTGAGATGTCAAAGCATTGATAGTGAACAAATACTTGGGATCAAATAAATAGTTAAGGTTAAACTTGATTTTGACATCGGAGTTGAAGAAACATCTGTATGATTGATCGTTTATACTTGGCAACTGCTTCCAAGTATTTAATTGCATGCATACGTCATTTATGGATAGCCACTCGTCAAACCTGTTGTTTGGTTTATGTTTTTGGTTTGCCATTGCCAAGCATTTGTGCCCATATTAGCACTTGTTGATGCTCTTATATTTCTAGGGTAGGAGTTTTGCATAACATAATATATTGAGTCTGTTATTCATAAAGTTCTATTAGTTTTCTATTGGTTCTCTTTCCTTTGAACAAAAAAAATTATTAGAAAGGAATATAATTAATATTAATTTTATTAATCTATTACTGTGCTGAGATGAAAATTAAAATGAAATGTCATGCTATGTTTGGGAAATCCATGTTCATATGTCTACTAGATTCCAAAAGTGCAAAGTTGTATTTTTGATCCTTATATTCGTGTCTGTATCAATATTTGTCACGACCTAAAATCCGGGCCCTTGAATTCAGTGTTGTGAGCAATAGGCATCGTATTCACACATATAAGTCACATCAATAACTGCATAATAAATTGAGCATTTATCTGAGCAATTCAACTTATATACTGAAATATCTGAATTTAAATAATACTAAATTAACTCTTAAAAAAAACTAATGAGAAATTAATCCAATAAAACCATGCAAATCCAATTGAAAATCTTTAATGTTTGACATGAAGCTACTAAAGAATTTAAATCTAATGTTCTAATTGAATTGGTGAGTCTTGACGCTGATCAGCTGCAAATATCAAATCCTATTGCTTCATTATCAGGACTCTCCTTCATCTCTAGGTTTTGGTTACCTGGATTGTGGCAAATACAACAATCAGTGATTTTGGGTGGTAGAGTCCTAGTTTATCTATGTGCACAATAACATATATTAAATAGTAACAGCATTATGGAAATTTAGTTAAGATCTGGTCAAGGTTACTAAATCTAACCGTCGGGCAACCCCCTAACTACCTGATAGCACCGGTCCAAACACATACATCTTATGAATGCCTTATTACATACATAAAGGGGGGTGACCTACTAGTTAGGTAAGATTGCTGATTCTAATAGTCAGGTAAGCACTGATTAATTGGGTAGGCCACAAATCTGTCCAGATCTGGTAAGATCTCTGATCAAGTTCGATCTCTTAAATATTCTATGATTCATGCCCCTACTAGTGAACTTACAGATCCAAATAGTACAGCTCCAATGATTTCAACGTCACTGATAAAAGAAAAACCAACAACAGTAAAAGTGGGAAAGACGCTGACCTTGACTCGCTGAAGAATTGGAGAGCTTCATGATCTTCACATAAGACCAAACCCTTGCTAAATCAGATAGAGGTGCCAAGTGTAAGAGTCTAAATGATCGTGTAGAACTCCATTCTGAGTCTTATTTTCAATTGGCAAATTGGACTGTCATTACATAGCTGTGAAATTCATTTCGTCTCAGATGAAACTTCTTGTCTACATACCAAAACAGCAAATTCATCCGAAATTTAACATTTTGGTTGATTTTTAAATTTTGGCCACAATGATTTTAAAAAAATAGGACTTGTTGCAATTATTTTTCTTAAAAGCCCCAACCCCCACCCTAAGCCCTCTTTTGAATGAATGAATGAAAACAAAGAAGACTAAACTGAAACAGCATCCGAAATGAAATTGGGCAAACTTGCATGTTGGGCCCACCCGGGGCGATGTAAATCATGGAGGAGATTAGGGATGGAAAGATCTCAATGAGGCTTAGGGTTGTTCAAAATATCAATCCATCGATATTTCTTTATGCATTTCATGGTGGGGTCCATAGAATCTCTCCCAATAGCCAAGAAGAGCTAGGTGATTCAGAACCTACTATCCGTTGTTGACATCCATACCTCTTCTCTCTGTAACATTTCTGAAATAATATAGACATCTTTACTGTAACTAACTTTTCCCCCCAGCCTTTAGAAAACCATATGATGCACAAACAACACCTAGCCGAACCTACACATTGGTTCGGCCAGGGTTTGAACCCTTCACTGCGCTGTTGTTTGTCAAATCTGCACCAGTAGAGCTCTCTGCCTTGCTGTCTGCTGCCTAGTCCAATGCTCTGATACCAAGTTGTGAGTCAAGATCTTCTTAGATCTAGGATTTTGTTCTAGACTATCAAGAAAATGTGGAAAGAAAAGAACGAGAGAGAGAGAGAGAGAGAGAGAGGTAGGTTCATCGAAAGACTAATTCAGAAGTTCTAGAGGGCTTTGGCAGAGAGACGCATTATCTCCTATGTTGTTTGTTATAGTGGTGGAAGCTCTGAATGCCTTAGTGGTTAGGCCCAATCAAATGCATTTAATTTCTCACTTTGTAACTGGTAACGAAATTTGTGAGGTAACCATTTACAGTCTGCAGATGATGCTGTTATTTTTTGTGATGCTTCTTTGACCCAAGTGAAAAACTTGAAGGTGATTTCGAAATGGTTAAAGTGGTTATAAGGGTTGAGAATTAGCTATGGCCAATGTGAGTTGATTGGGTTTGGGTGGATGGTAGTCATGTTGATTACTTGGCTAATGTGTTTGGGTGCAAAGCTGGAAATCTTCCTTCTAAGTACTTAGGGCTGCTCTTATGTTTGGGGTTTACCTAAGAAGCATTTATGGGATTCTGTTTTGGGGCGGATAGAGAAAAAGTTGAGCTCTTGGAATGGTAGGTATTTATCTATGGGAGGTCGGCTTACTTTAATTAAGTCTGTTCTGTCAAGCATTCCAATGTATTTCCTTTCTTGTTTTAAATGTCCAAAAGCTGTCATAAGCAGGATTGAAAAACTTAAGCGTGATTTCCTTTGGAACAATTCTTTTGAGAAAAGGAATTGTCACTTGGTAAGGTGGGAGGAAGTTTGTAAACCATTCGCTCATTTTGAGGGTTGGAAAGGGGAGGGGAAGGGAGAGAGGGGGGGCTGGGGGGGGTTGTGGGGCGCGCGCGGTTGTGGGGGTGGGTTTGTTTATCCAGTCTATCAGTAAGGTCAGCAGAGCATTGTGGGGAAAATGGTTATGGATGGTGGGTTTGCCTGTCCATGGCTTACGGAGGAAGTTAATTGTTTGCCAGTATAAGTTGGGAAATGATGGATGGTGTGTGCCAAATCAAGCCTATAGAGTGTCTGGTTTATGGAAGTCTGTTCTTTTTGTTAAAGATTATTTTCAAAGGTAGATTCACTTTAGGTTTCATAATGGGCAGCTGGTAAGTTTCTGGCATGATGAATGTTGTGGTCAGTTGGCATTGTGTGATCAATTTTCAAATTCGTATACTTTGGATCAAAGACACAGGCTCTCTTTGCTGAAGCTTTTTGGACTTTGGTGTAGAGAATGTTTGGGATTTTTCTTTTGAATGGTCTAACAGAGATATTTAAGCTTCTGATTTTGCTAGATTGATTGGTATGCTTGATAATATTTACTTGTCTCTTGGTAAACCAGATAGCAGGGTTTGGAAACCTGATTCTTGATGTCATTTTTCGGTGAAATCCGTTTTCAATGCTATGATTGATAGTTCTGTCAGGGAGGATGGTTGGTCCTCCTTCTGGAGTTCTTAAATTGAATTTTGATGGCAGCTATCTACAGTCTATTAAAAAAGGTGGTTTTGGAGGTGTTATAAGGGTTAGTGATGATAGTGTTATTAAAAGTTGGCTTTGGCCTGTGGATTCTTCGAATGCCAATGAACCTGAAGTGTTTGCTCTCTTGATTGGTGTCATGAATTGTTCAGGTTGGATGGTTATAATGGTATTATCAAGGGTGATTCTTTTTCAGCTATTCAGTGCGGTTTTGGGAAGGCTTCTTATCCATGGAGATTAGCAGACTGGGTGGAGGAGGTGCAAGCAATTTCTATGTTGTTGGGGGCTTCCTTTCATCATATTCCTCGTGAGGCAAACATTGGTGGATGGTCTTGCTAGGGAAGGAGTTTTTCACTCTTCTACTTAATCTTTTGTCATGGTGTCTTTTTTTTTTTTTTTTCTGTTTTTTGGAGTTGTTATCTTGTTTCCTATTTGACTAAGTAGAGTTTTTCCGCTTAGCCTTTTTGTGCTGGCCTTTTGGTGAAATAAAATTTTACTATTATAAAAAAAAGTGGATTTTGGGTTGAGTGATTAAAGAGCTATTATTTTTCTCCCACTTAGAGGAAGAAATGCTATTTATTTATTGGATGTGTAGGATTAAAAATTGTTTTAGGCTTTCAGTGGTTGAGCTCTCTTTTATCTTTGGATGTATAAGAATTTGTGCCTTTATATTATATGTCACTTCAGCAAACACTAAACATAGTCAGTAGGCAGTATGTAGTAGCTAACAAAATAATGATGCTTGCTATTAAATATGGCAGGATGATCTGTGATTCACAGAAACAGGAGGTTTGCTCTTGCATTGCTAGAGAAAGTTCTGACTTGTGTGACATGGCACTATCTAAGGTCTACATCTCATTCCTTTCTAATTTGTTTCCTTGTATACTTCTTATTTTTCTTCTTTTTTAAAATCGTAGCTGTTTACTTTTATCATAAAAATACCAAAAAACATATGTTTACAAGTCTTAAGAGGCCAATCACTTGAACAACAAAGATATCCTCAAAAATAAAGATTTGGCTTTCTTCTTACTTTATTTTTCCCATTTTCTAATTACTGAGTGAGTGCTTCTCCTTGATCTTCGGTTTAGTGTCCTACTTCTATGAAAAATTAGAATGTATTTAGTATCAACATGATTATGCACTCTTCATTATTAATACAGCCCTCTTAGGATAATAAAAGAAGAGGAGATGACAATTCACTGAAGTTGTCCATCAATCATCAATCTAGAGTTTGCTTTGTGAATTCTTCTCCACTAGTCCCTTTTTGAGGTGAAGTCTGTGTCACCCCACAAAGTAGTATGTTGCTTCCAATCACTTCCATGTTTTAATGGTCTCACTTATCCCCTTGTACCTTGTACTTGCAACCTGAAATTATTTAGTTAGGTGGTGACTCCAGTCATCTAGACACATGCTTTGATAATCTTAATCAACAACATTATGATTTCTTTTTTATAATTTCTTTTTTCAATTTTCTGTTTTTGGGATCACAGCCACCATATATTTCACTGGTTCCCAATTCTAGCCCTTCCCTTTTTAGTTTTTACTTGACAAATCATCTATCCTCCATATCTTGGCTGCATGCAAGTTGTTTTCCTTTCATTTCTTTGTTTCCTAACATTCCTCTTTGTATTGCAATGCAATTGTTACTGCTTTCTTATTAAAAATCTCAAAACAAATGAGAGTTTCACTCATAGTTATCCGAATCCTACGATTCGTTTCCCAAATCTTGATTTGTATCCTGAATCTTAAGGAAAGCGATTTGTATCTTTCAACGAATCTTATTTTAAGGTGAATCTTACGATTCGATACTCATTTTATGGAATCTTACGATTTAAGCGATTTGGATGACTGAGAATAGATATAACTAACAAGAATAACAATCTTTTACCTTTTTCCTTCTTTATTGTTTCTTCTTTTAGAATTTTTACTTTTAAATGTTTATGTAGTTTTTAACTAAACCTCTTAAGGATTTTTGCCTCTTTGGGGAGGTTTTAGACATGAATAAAGAACATGGATTTAATTGAATTATCAAACTATACATTTGGTGCTTGTCTATATCTTTCTTTTAAACTTTTTTTTTTTTTTGGTTTTTAAACCTTGTCCATATCATACAATCATACAATTGATTGTATGACAGACTTATTCAGTTATTTCATTTTTCATTGTATTTTTACTGCTATAAATGGGAAAATGGATGGTTATTCATATGAATGAATTCTTTTTTTTTTTTATCTTTTAATTTTTAATTGTTGTTCATTTTTATTAGAAGAATGAAAAAAATCCTACGATTCACAATACGTTTCAGTATTCAATTCGATTCATGGGCATGAACAATTTGCAATATGATTCCGATTTTCAAAATTATGAAGAAGCTAATATTTGTCATGCATTGATATTGATACGGATAAACAATAGATAGATTGTGGACTTCTATAATCTTTGCTATTTTTTCAATATTTTTTTAAAATTTTCTTATCTAGATTAAGAAAATCAGAAAATATCCTATGATTCACGATTTGATTCAACCTCTTGAACGATTTGTGATACGATTTGCGATTTGGCAACTATGGTGTCACTTGACAATCACATAATTCTCCATTATCTTGTCTTCGCTTCACCCAATACAATATTAGTATTGTATCAATCCTAATCCTATTACAATATTAGTATCAATCCTGCCTTTATTTTCCATAATTATTTCCAATTATTGGAAAGTCACACATTGTGTAAAGTGTTTAGAGGATAAGAGTGAGCCAACAATCTTCACAAGGCTCCAATGCTTTAAAGTCAGCAGAGTAGAGGATTCAATGGAGCTAACACTAGAGGAGGGGGCAAGGGTTCACCACCAAAGTCATGTAGATAAGAGAACTGGACTGACTTGTAGTGTATTAAATTTGTTAATTACATGTATTACATGTCCTTATAAAGAGTGTTGTACTGGTGCTTCCAGCCTGATGGTCCATTAGTTGGACAGGAAGTTGATCACATTCCCCTTTGCAGTCAATGACCAAATAAGGGTTGTAAAGACTTATAGAGTGTGAATGAAGTATTGATTCCGGTAAAGATAGGATGTGCACAACGGTAAATTAGATTAGGAAGAACTAATTTACAAGCAGTTATCTCGAAGGTTCCTCTTTTTTGAATCAATCTTGTAGATGTATCATGTTCCACAGATGTAGTGGAATTGGTACTCTCTTCACATAGAGGTCAAGAACATAACTATGAATACAACCACAACAAACTCTACAAAATTCATAACTTGATTGAACAAATGAAACTGCCAATAGAAACCTTCTGTACTAATCCAAGGATGCCTTGGAGGTATGGCACTATCCTAACAGTCCATGTTGGTGTTGTCCTCATTACATGGCTATATCTTACTTGAGTGGATCCTTGGCCCTTCTTTTGCACCTTTCTAAGCTTTAATGCTCAAATCCGGCATGAATGTGGCCAGAAAACGCCATGAATATATATTTTACACTTTGATAGTCCTTTTGAAGTGTCGAGGTATCAAAAATTTTTATAGGCCTCATTCATGGCTCTAGAACTAAGAGGTTTTCGATTTTGACCCAGTGACCAAATTCTCTTTGCTTTCAGAAGTGCCACTAGGAATAAAATAAATCAAAGGAAAATTGAAAATAAGAATGTCAACCTTCGATGATCCAAAGAATGCCAACCTTTTGAAGAAGTGATTGAGCATATGATTCCAAAGCTTGCTTGTTACTGCCCACATGAATTTCCATTGAGATCTTAATTGGATTACTGTCATGAGAGCCAAGTGTGCTTTTTTCTTTTTTGTACTCCCAACAAAAATTGAGAATGTTAAGGCTGAAACTGAGAAGTATAACACTTATTGGTTTGGTCAAGGCTAATACCGGTACTTTTCGGCCTATACGAACTGGTATCCAATGATATTTTAAACCGTGGTGACAAAGCTTTAGGTATTCAGTTTTCTGATTTTTTTCAGTTGTGATAGGGACTATCAGGCAAAGGCCAGTGACTACATGAATAGGTCTTCTAACCAAGTTCTTTTGGGTCTGAAATTTGGGAGGAACCTTTTTTTGGTAAAAACCTAGGAGGAACCTGTTGGCGTCAAAAGAGAAACATCGAGGTTTTGCAATAGATATTCAATACATAAAGGGGCAAGGACTCTAGGGTATGGATCCTTACTCAGGATGGTGTTTTCTCTGTGTCATCTTTCTTTTTTCTCATTCTTGCTGGTGCAGCCGCCAACGGGCCCAACAGACTTATTAAAAAGGGGTGGCAGGTCAGTGGGTTCAACTCACTTAAAATCGGCCCAAATCAGACCCAAGCCTAGCTCAGTCTATAAGAGATGACTGGTCCCACTAGCAAAAATAGAAAATAATGATGTAGTAACTTTCTTTCTAAGTTCAGCTGCATAATTCTTGGATTTGGATTGATTTCCCCCTATTCATTTGCAGAGATGTTGTTAGATTAGTGAGTGATTTCTCCATGTAATTTATATCACAGCCCCATTCCTCCAAAGAGTGGTCAATGCCCTAGTTGTCATGCTTTCTTTCTGTATCGGATTTTAATTAGTATAGCTAATAGTGCTACAATTTAGGAAAGCAGAGTTGTTTTGGGTTTTCAATATTATAAATAAGAATGAAAAAGGAACAACTCAGGCAGTCTTAGAATATTTTATGAAAAATTAATTAAAGTTGCTTTTGAGCACTTTCTTTTATTTCTTCTCCTTGGTTGAATTTCTCCCATTGGATCGAAGATCTCTACGGCAGACTTTGCAATCAATGGTAAGCAAATCCCTACCTTTTTTTCTCCGTTTGTGTGGATTTGTGTTTGATTGAAGATTGGGGTGTTGTGGGTTCACCATCAATTGGGATTAGTGCTTTCCTGACTGCATCACTTGCTTGCTTTTACTGCAGCTAGACAGTGAGATTTCTCTGGAAGACTAAGGCTCTTCTGAGGGTGCTAGTGTTTGGATGGCTTGTTCTTAGAGGGCAAATTTTTTTTTTTTTTACTATGGATAATCTGTGCCGTTGAAATATGAGTGTTGTCAATACTTTCCCTTGTGCCTCTCGGCTGAGGTAATGATTGACCATCTTCTACTCATCTGTGAAGTAGCTAATGAATGGGCCTTGGGATCTAGTGCTATCTGAGTCTGAATGCAGCTGGGTTCTCCCTCAAATCCTTAGTGATCTGAATGATGCAGGGAAACCTGTGGTTGCAAAGTGCAAGATTTTGTGGTGGGTATCCATTGTTGCATCTATTTGGACCATTTGGAAGGAAAGAAAGGAATGATGTTTTGAAGGAATTGTTTCCTCTGAAAAGGATATTTTTGCTAGGACAAGATTTTGCGTTGCATCTTGGGTCTCAATTCTTCCTGCTTTTTGGGGCCTAACCATTGGCATCATCTTCTGCAATTGGAGGGAGGTGACTCTCTCCTAATTCGATTCTTTTGGCCCATTTTCTGGTTTTGTTTTTGCCTATGGTGTTTGTTTATTATTTTTATTTTATCCCTGTTATTTGGCAGTTTCAATGTGATCTTTGTTTCCTGTCTTTTTGGTGGTCACTGTTGTTTCTTTTGGGCTGCTTCCCTCTTTGCTTTCCAATATAATTCTGTTGAACTGTCAATCTTTGTTAATACTAGTTACCATTAAAAAAAAAACCTTTTGGGTCTTGGTCAGATGTAGAATTTCTTTGGGATTTGAGTGTGTTCTTTATTTAGCATCTGGCATAATTTTTGTCATGTTCTTGAAGTGGTAAATTTAAAAGGTAAGTTGTCTTGGTGAAGGAAGTTACCTCTTAGGGCATAGTTTCACATTGAGTAGACATGGTGATAAAAGAAAGAAATCCATTAACGTTTTTAGAAAATTTATTGCATTTTAAAATAAAATTTTGAGCATGTTGAACACCATTTTCTTACAGTTTGTTAGTCAATCATGTCTATGTTATAAGGTCTGATCAGTTCATCTTTTTGTGGTTCTAGCATCCACATTTATAATGGCTTCATTCCCTGTTATTATATTCTGATGTTTTCATTTTATCATAAGAAACATTCAGTTCATGACATTTTTTGTTTACCCATTTAGGATGCTCCAACGGAAGTGGACATGCTAGGTACTTCTGAGAATGATGTGATCGCAGGCAGTTGCTTCTTGAATGATACACATAAAGAAAATTTAGGCCTAGACGTTACACAGCAATCAACTGAAGCTCAAAAGTTCTGTGATCTCTTTTTCTGTCTACTGCATTTTTTTTGTTCTTCATGGTTGCATGACTAATTTGGTAGCTTGGAACTTTGTACTATAAGTTTATAATTTACTTCTAGTCATTGCATGGTTCCGTGATCCCCTCTCTATGTTTTAATTATTTTTAGGGTAAGTGTGCATGGCATAACTGTTTCGTCCTCAACAAGTCACATTCCAGTTCCTGTGGAGGAGGCAAGTGTTTGGTCTGCTTTACTTCCTCTGTTAATTGAGATTATCTGATTGGTGTTTTTGTCCTTTTTTTAGTGGATGCTTATTGTTTCTTCTTCTTTTTTTTTTTTTGACATTTTAATTAGACTGGTTATAAAAGTTGAAGTTGCTATTTATTTCTTTTCTTTTGTGCTTGACATTAGGATAGAGGGAAACTTGAAGTCAATGATACTGAAGGAGTTAATGAAGAGTATGCCAAGGGTACAAAGATTAAGAAGTCTTCATTGTACACTGGAACTAATAATGAGCTTAAATTTTGTGTCATTTGCAAGCTCGGTGGAGAACTCTTGTAAGTAGTAGTGCTTGTCCACTAACTGCTTAGGTCTATATGATGTTTCTGAACCTCTTAGTTATTTTTTTGAAAATGTTTTTGAACCTCTTATTTATTTTTTTGAAAATGTTTTTGAACCTTTAATCAGCCGACCAATTTCCACCATCAATTTATATTTGGTTTTCCAATACATTGTCTGCCTTTCATGTTACTATCTTAAAATTTTGGGGTTATTTAGAATTAGCAGCGCGCCCCCCCCCCCAACCCCCCCCCCCCCCCCCCCCCCCCCCCCCCAAAAAAAAAAAAAGAAAAAAGGAATTAGCAGCCCAAAAAAAAAAAAAAGGAACATAAAAGAACATAGTATATTGATGTGGAGGGGCAGTGAGTTTTTGATGCACAATAACCCTTTTATCTTTGTGACCAATGCACCCCACCCTACAGCAGAAAGACCTGTTTGCTATGCTTGCCATTCTATATCTCAGTGGAGACATTTAGGGAACTGAGTGTGTTTTCCATTCTGTATCTCAGTGGAGTGTGTGTGTTTTCCATTCTCTATCTCAGTGGAGACATTGAGGGAACTGAGTGTGTTTTCCATTCTATATCGCAGTGGAGACATTTAGGGAACTGAAAACACTAAGTTTGCACTTGTTATTGTCTGAGCTACATGATGAAGCTTTTGGTTGCGTGATGCAAGGGCGTCAATACTCCATGGGAAACATCATTGTGGGCTAGATGTGGGACCCAAGAATGTCTAGAGATTTTCTTATTTTATTAGTTTCTAATTTTAATTTAAGAATGGTAATTAGGAAGTTTTTCTGCAGCAAGTGGTGTAAAATTCAAAGCATATGATGGAAGGTATAAGCTTGCAAAAAATAAGGTAAAAGAAATGTAAAGGACTTAAATCATGTCAAATGTATTAAGGATAATGATCAAAAGGTTCTAGTAAAGAACAACAAGATCAAACAAAGGTGGAAGGAATATTTTAGTAAGCTTTTAAATGAAGAACATATCGGAGATACAAGAACAAGAGAGGATACTTTATTAGTAGAACATTCTTTTTTCTGCAAAATTAGAGTGGTGGCAGTGAAGGAAGGATCAAAGCAAATGAAGACAGGAAAGGCTGTGAGTCTAGATGACATTCCGATAGAGTTTTGGAAATGCTTAGGTAATTTGGTTAGCTAGACTCTTCAATAAGATATTAATGGCAAAAAAATGTTGGATGAATGGAGAAGAAGTGTTGTAGTACATATATATAAGAATAAGGAAGATGTATAAAATTGTACCAACTATTATGGGATTAAACTTGTAAGTCATACTATGAAGCTATGGAAGAGAGTTATGGAGCAAAGATAGAGATAGAAAATCAAGATTCCTAAAAATCAATTTGGTTTTATACTAGGGAGGTCAACTATGGAAGCTATCTTCTCACTTAGGTAATTAATGAAAAAATAGAGTGACGAGGAAAAATATGTATATAGTCTTTACTGATCTCTAAAAAAGCTTATGACAGGTTACCGGGAAATTTAATTTGGTGGGTGTTAAAGAAAAGGAATGTTCCAAGATATTATATTGAAAAATTTAAAGACATGTATGAAAGAGCGGTAATGAGTGTGCAGACTAGCTGTGGAGAGACATGTAGGTTTGTATCAGGGGTCGCCTTGAAGCCCTTATCTCTTTGCGTTGATTATGGATGAGTTAAATGTTTATTTTCAAGATGAGATACATGTGTATGTTTGCAGATGACATAGCGTCGGTGGATGAATCAAGAGATGGCGAGAGGCTTTAGAATCCAAAGGCTTGAAAATAGGTCGTACAGAGACAGAATATAAGGATTGCAACTTCAGTGGGCATATACAAAGAGTTGAAACTACTGTGAGAATTGAAGCCTAGGAGATACCGAACAGATATTCTTTTTTATACTTTGGCTTGATAATTAGTATGGATGAGGGGATTGATGAAGAAGTTGAATATAGGATAAAAAAGAGATGGTTGAAGTGGAGACTTGCTTCTGGAGTGCTTATAAACAAAACTGAAGGAAAAATTTTATAGGACAGTGATTAGACTAGCGATGACATATGGGGCGGAATGTTGGTCAATCAAGAAGCAACATATGCATAAGATGGATGTGGCAGAGATGAGAATGTTGTGGTATATGTGGTAAAATTAGGAAAGATAAAATTAGAAATAAGCGCTTTCGAGAGTATTTAGGGGTAGCATCAATAGAGGATAAGATTAAAGAAAATTGTTTGAGATGGTTTGGGCATGTTGAAAGTAGGCTAGTAATGGCGCAAGTGAGAAAAAGTTAGGCTATACATGTGGATGACCAACCAAGGGGAAGGGATAGGCCGAAGAAGACGTGGATGGAGGTAATAAAATCGGATCTTAAGAAGTTTAATTTATCTAAGGATTTTGCTTAGAATAGGTTGGAATGGAAAAACAAAATTAATATAGCCAACCCTAACATAGTTGGGATAAGGCTTAGATGATGATGATGAATTAGGAAGGTTTTTTAATTTTTGTAGGATTTCTATCTAGTTTCATAGTTTGATTAGGAGTGAGAGTCTTGGTCCCTAGGTTTCTTTATTATTTATATGGCATTGTAGAGATTATAATCTAAAGAGTTTTGAGTTAATATAATTTTCTCAGTGGGATTTTATCGGTGGAGAGTTGTCTTTATCGTGCGATTGTTTCTGCGGAAACCTTTTATTGTGTTATGAAACCTATGATTGCAAATCCTAACTTTAGGATTGCATCAATTGGTATCATAGCCGAATATCCTCACCGTCGTCCGGCGTGTTTACCTTGATCCCCTAATCCCACTAACTCATCTTTGATTTCAACCCCCCTTTCCATTGTCATCATCCCTACTGCCAAAGAACCATCGCTGAACGCAAAATCCCTGTACTTTAACCAGCAGTGGCCCATCTATTCCCACAGCATCTCTCGCATCATCCTATTCCTAACCCAAATTGAACCTACTTCTCGCATAATCCTAGATACCCGAGACCTATGAAGCCAACCCCCCCCCCCCCCCCCCCCCCCCCCCCCCCAACACACACACACACAAAAACAAAAAAAAAAGAAAGAAAGAAAGAAAGAAAAAACCTTCTCCAGGCCCTAAAGTCTGAACCTTGCTCTCTGATCTATCCTTAAAAAAAAAAAAACCCGAGATAAGAAAGGAAGAACGAGAAGGAGAATAACAAATGAGAGGAAAGCATACCTGTTTCACCAATGCCGGAGAAGATTGCAGAAAACCCCGTTAGCCTGCTCCAAGCTTCTTGCAGTTGCACGCTTGTTGCTGAAACCAACGTGCTGTCGTCGCCATCTTCATAGATACTTTCGATGCAAGCTAGTGCCTTCCTCTCCCACTTTCGTGCTTGTCTTCATAAGGCAAAGGGGAGCCATGGGTTTTGAAACTTGCAAACAAAAGCAAAGAAAAAGGGAAGGGGGAAGGGTTGGGGGGTTTCGCCCTTTCGTGCCCATGGGTCTATAACATGGGTTGAGCCCAACAGATGTGCATGAGCATTGGTTAGTTCTGACCCATTAGCAGACAACACTTGTTGGAGCACAACAACAACTGGTCAGATTGATTTGGCTGGATCTGAAGTCTAGATTTGTGTTTTCGATATCAGGCTTATCTTAAGTTAGATTTGGGATTTGTTTTTTGCATGCGTACTCGTCATTGTTGGATCTTTTTATTAGCTTAGGCATTATTTAACTTAGAAAAAATTGCCTTCTAAGAAGCAGGTAGTAGTGGAATCTTCATCTTCTTCCATAGAAGAAATAACTGGCACCATTATAGCATTATCTGCAACAATGACCCATATGCAAGCAACTCTAGAAAAAATGGAAACCGGATTAGCTAATTTAGAAAATAAATAGTGTGCGGATAATCATAGAGCTGATGGAGAACATATTCGAAATCCACGAGATCAACTAGTTAATAATGTTGATCGAGATTTAGGAATTAAACACGTGATTTCTGAATATGATGAAAAATTGAAGCTAGCTGAATTCAGAGATTAGTTAGTGTGTGTGGAGAATATTTTTTCACACAAGCCAATTATTAATCGCCATAAAGTCACATTTGTTGCAATTCGATTTCGTAATTATGCTACAATATGGTGGGCTGAATTGCAAGAGAAAAGGAGGAATAAAAAAATATAGAATTAGTTAGGACATGGATTAAGATGAAAAATATTTTGAAGCAAAAATTCCTCTCTGTCAATTACGCAAGAGATTTGGGTTCAGGCTTTCAAGACTTGAAACTGTTGTAAGTCAGTTAGGGACCTGGATGAAAATATAATAATATGTGGGGTTTTTTTTGTAATTTCAAGATTTAGTGAAATAATCATATAGGAATGGTTAACCAATCATTGTGGTTGGATCTTTCCATTACTTCTTTGTGAAATTCCTCTTCCTTCTCTCTCTTTCCTATTTTCTCTTCTTTCTTTTTGTTTTCTTCTCAATAGGTTGGCAAGATCTAAGGTTTCAACTTGGTGTTAGAGCTAATCAGCATAAGAAGAGATCTAGTGGTCTAGATTTGACAGTAGCCATTTTTTTGGCTTGATTCAGCCCCAGCTGAACACAGGTTCATGTTCGGCTGGGTGGTTCTTTCATTCGGCTGAGTTCATGTGCACGTGTTTTCTGTGTGGGACAGAGATGCACTAATGATCCATGTACAGAGATGCATGCACAGATCTGAATGGTCCTTGTGTGTGGAATGGTTCCATCTTCAACTGTATAGAGATCTGAGTAAAGGGTTGTTTTCTGCTTAGATCAGAATGAGGTGAGCTCTCTTGGTTGTTGGACGAGATTGGTTTTTTGGTTCGTCTGGCTGCTAGCTGTAGATCTACTTTTAGTTTGAGGTGGCAACTGTTTTTTGACGTTGGTTTGATATGTGTTATCCATGTTGGGTTGATGATGGTTGTTGGTTTGCTGCTAGTATGAGATCAGGCTCGTTACTGTTGTTCTGTGTTGGTGTTCGTTTGATGTGTTCTTTGCAGTTCTAGTGATCAACAGTGTTTAGTGACCTTTTGGTCCTCTCCGTTCATCAAGTTGGTTATCAGTTCACATATCTAAATGGAGTCCAAAGGAGAAAGTTCTCTAGGATCCAGCCAACAACTCCTTCCCAATGTTGTTAATCCTAATGCAAGGATGGCATCAAGTCTTTTCAATGGTACTAATTATAAGGATGGGGCCTATTCCGCCAGAATGGCCATTGGAGGCTCAAGGAGACTCGGCTATATTAATGGTAGTATAGTATCAAGGAACCAGGGAAAGATGACCATAAATATTTAGACTAGATTTCAAAAAATATGTTGGTCTTGAACTTGATTCCTTGTTCGATGGAGGAAGGTATTGCCAAAAGTTTTAAGTATTCCGAGACTGCAAAAGAACTTTCGGAGTCTATTGAGGCTGCCTATGCACAGAAGAGGAACAATGCCCGGATTTTGGAATTGAAAATGGGGATTGCTGGTTTCAAACAAGCAAGCCTATTAGTTGGAGATTATTTCTCTAGATTGCGGGCATTGTGGGGAGAGTTGGAGTCATATGTGAGTCCCGAACCCTGCTGTGCTAAGAAACATGCAAAATTGCTAGAAGACCAACAAATCTTTGAGCTTTTGGGTGGTCTTAATTCAGAATATGAACCTATTCAGACACAAGTGACAAGTTAGGATCCTCTACCTCATATTGGTACTCTCTTTGCTCTGTTACAAGGAGAAAAAAGTCGTTGTATGGTTGTGATGCCTAAGTCCGATAATACTCTTGAGAGGTTTGCTCTTACAAACATTAGTGTTAGCAACACACTGTCAAATACAAGAAATGGTAGTTACGGCGGGTAGGGTGGAGGTCGAGGATGTGGTTGTGGAAATTATCATAGTGGTGGATGCAGTGGGGGACATGGTGGTTGTGTTCGAGCAAGTGGTGGACAGTTTAATTTTAATTGTGACAAACCTTTTTGTACTCACTGTGGAAGGTATTGGCATACAAAAGAGAATTGTTGGGATCTGAAAAGTTGGCCACGAAATATATCTGCATCATCTGTTGAGGTGGAGCATTAAATTGAACAAGATGCTACAATTAAATCTGATTCACAAAATTGGAAGGATGAGTTCACTAATCTCCGTCAAAGATTGGTTGCATTAGAGGGTGTATCTCAGGACCCATTAGTGGGTATGGCCTTTTCTCATAATCCTATTGCATTTGCTTCCTTTGCTTCACCTTCCACTTAGGTGATTGATTCACGAGTAATAGACCATGAAAAGTATCCGTTCTGAGTTTCAGCCATACACTTAAACTACTGCTGGAAGGGTGAGAATTGCTAATGGTTCTTACAACTACATAGCTGGGAAGGGAAACCAAACCTATCCTTGTGCTTAGTTTTCCATGTTTCAAATTTTTTGTTCAATCTTTATCTGTTAGTGCCTTAACCAAACATCTTAATTGTTGTGTTTTCTTTTTTCCTACTTACTGTGTGTTCCAGGATCTGAGGATGGGGCAGAATATTGGTGGTGGTAGTGAGAAAAATGGTTTTTACACCTTGGACTTGGATAACGTAGAGTCAAGAGTTCTGCAAATAGAAGTTGATGATGACAATAAAGTGTCTCTGTGGCATCGGCGTCTTGGTCATGCGCCAATGCGGTGAGTTGGATAACGTAGAGTCAAGAGTTCTGCAAATAGAAGTTGATGATGACAATAAAGTGTCTCTGTGGCATTGGCGTCTTGGTCATGCGCCAATGCGGTGTCTTAGGGACATGTCTTTTTTGAATTTTCAAAATAAACATGATAGTAGGTTGTAGTGGGATGCGTATCAGTTTGCCAAGAATAAGAGATACGTGTACTCAATTAATATTAATAAACGAAGTACTCCATTTAATCTGATTCATTTTGATGTCTGGTATACTCTTGTTCCATCTATTTATGGTTATAGATATTTTGTCACGTTTATTGATGATGCCATCAGAGTAACTTGGGTGTATCTTTTGAAATCTAAAGATGAGGTCTTACATGTGTTCCAAACATATTATAAAATGATTGAAGTTAAGTTTGAGACGAATATAAGGCCTTTAGGTTTGACAATGGTGGAGAGTATAGCTCAAATATTTTTCAAAATTGTCTTGCTGATAATGGTATTGCATCGCAGATCTCATGTGCATATACACCAGAACAAAATGGTGTGGCTGAACGTAAAGAGCGAACACCTATTGGAGGTCACAAGGGCTCTTCTCCTTGTGATAAATGTTCCTAAATGATTTTGGTCAGATGGAGTTTTAACGGCAGTATATTTATAAATCAAATGCCTTCAAAGATACTAGGAGGAAAGAGCCTTATAGACATCTTGAGTCTCACTACACCATTGTTTTCAATACCACCAAAATTTTTTGGATGCACGTGCTTTGTTCATATTCCCAAGCACCAATGGGATAAGTTGGATCCAAAGGTGGTCACGGTATGTTTGTGGTATATCTTAGTTCTCAGAAAGGATATAAGTGATGCCCTTGGGAAAATTGGTTGCGTTTTTGTTACAATGGATGTCAGTTTCTATGAAAACATCCTATTCTACTCAACAACTAGTAAGGAATTGTTGCCAGATGGTAATGAAAAGGATCATGCACCTCTTGTTGATTTTATTACTCCACCAACTTACCCAGTAAATTTTGACTTCGTAGAAAGTGATAGTCTTGACTCCAAAAGCTCTAGAGGAAAGTGAAGCGACAAAGGAAAGTTAGCCACCATTGCAAGTTTACTCAAGGAAACAGGCCAGACCATTGATCTCATCTAGCCCATCTTCAGACGCCCTGGATCTAGATCCTCACTGTCAAGACCAGCATCAACCTTAGCATCAATATGAAATTCTTCCTCAATTAGGTACTTTTTCTACCGAATTAGATCTCCCTATTGAAGTGCAAAGAGGAAAAAGATCTTGTATTGCTTGTCATCCCATTTAAAATGTTGTGTCTTATGATCATCTTTCTCCTATCTCTCACACATTTGTTTCAAAACTCGATACTACATATATACCCAAGTATGTGTTAGAGGCTCTTACTCACCCCAAGTGTAGGGAGGTAAAGATAGAAGAAATGATAGCTTTGGAAAAAAATAATACATGAGAGCTAACTACTCTTCCTCAAGGAAAGCATACTATTGGTTGTAAGTGGGTTTTACCTTGAAGTACAATTCTGATGGTACAATTACTAGGTATAAGGCACGGCTTGTTGCAAGAGGCATTACTCAATCTTATGGGGTTGATTACTTTGAAACTTTCTCCCCAGTTGTTAAACTAACTTATTTTAAAGTTATGATCCCTAGCAGGAAATTGTGATTTGCCATTATACCAACTGGATGTCAAAAATGCCTTTTTACATGGGGATTTGAAGGAGGAAGTTTTTATGGATCCTTCAACTGGTTTTGCTGTTAAGGAGCAGGAAGACATAGTTTGTTTCCTTAAAAAGCCTATATATGGACTCAAGTAATCACCTCGAGCACGGTTGGAAAGATTTAGTGGAGTTGTGTTGAAATATGGGTTTTACAGATGTCTTTCAGATCAAACTGTTTTTTTGAAAAGAAAGGGTATGAAGGTGGTTATACTGGTGGTGTATGTTGGCGATATAGTTGTCATAGGAAATGATGTCGATGAAATTTCCAAACCTAAAGCTTTTCTAAGCATGGAGTTTGAAATCAAAGACCTTGAATTATTAAAATATTTCTGCAGGATTGAAGTCTCCATGTCTAAGAATGGAATTGTTATATCTCAAAGGTAGTTTGTCCTTGACCTCCTTAAAGAGACATGTAAGTTAGGTGCAAAGCCAGTTGCTACGTCAATTGAACAAAATCATAGCCTACACTTAGGAAGTGGAGAGTTGCTTCAAGATAAGAGGATGTATCAATGGTTGGTGGAAAAATTGATTTATCTTACCATTTTATGGCTTGATATCTCGTAAGTTTTTAGTTGGTTAGTCAATTTATTCATGCTCTCATAACTGATCATTTAGTTGCACTGCATGGAATTTTCAAGTATTTGAAAGTCTCCAGGTCAAAGAATCGTTTACAAATCACAAGGGCATGCGAATGACATTGCATTCACTGATGCTGATTGGGCCAGATCATTGACGTATAGAAAGTCTACCACAGGACATTGAACAATGGTTGGTGGAAATCTTGTCTTTTGAAAAAGTAAGAAACAAGTTGTTATAGCTAGATTTAGTGTTGAAGCTGAGTATAGGGCTGTGGCTCATTGGTGTTGTAAACTAATATGGCTTAGAATATTGTTGGAAGAGTTAGGCTTCAAACAAAGTAGTCTGATGAATATATTTTGTGATAGTACGTTAGCTATCGAACCTACTGAAAATCCTGTTCTCCATGAATAGACAAAACATGTGGAAATTGATTCACTTCATCAAGTAAAAATCGAAAAGGAAGATATATTGCTGATACAAGTTTCCACTGATGATCAGTTAGCGGACTTTCTTACTAAGGCAGTTACTAACGCTAAATTACATCATGTTTTTTACAAGCTAGGCCTAGTCAATATCTATGCACTAGCTCGAAAGTGGGGTGGGTGTTATAAGTCAGTCATGGACTTGGATGAAAATATAATAATATCTGGGGACCTTTTTTGTAATTTCAAGAATTAGTGAAATAATGAAATAGGAATGGTCAACCAACCATTATGGTTAGATCATTCCATTGCTTCTTCGTGACATTCCTCTTCCTTCTCTCTCTTTCCTATTTTCTCTTCTTTTCTTTCTTTTTGTTTTCTTCTCAACAGGTTGGGACAAAACCCTAGATTTAACAAGATCTAGGGTTTCAAGTGAAACAAGGATTCAAGATAGTTATTGAGTAATATGAAGAATTCTTGACAATGCTAGCTCATTGTGATTTAAATGAAAATGATGTGTTGGTTGATAGATATTTTAATGGGTTGAGAATAGATATCAAACACATCCTTGCATTTAAAATTTTTGACAATGTAGATGAGATCATCCAACATGCCATCAAAGCCGAGGATATTGCAAACTATTAGGCCAATAAAAATAGTGTCTCCAAATCGATTTCCCAAAAGAATTCATCATTGCAGGATTCTAAACCAAGTGGTTCTTCAAAAAAAGGTTTTCCCCAAGCCCAAGGTTCAAACTAGGATCACCTGGTTTCACTATAAACAACAGGGGCATTGTGCAATGGACTGTTGAAAATGCATAGATGTCATTGAGGGTGAAGGTGATGTGAAAGATACCCCAGTTGAACCGAAGTTTATTGAAACCGAGGAAGTGGAGAAAGTAGGTCCCATGGACAGTCTTGAAACTCTCATTGTCTTGATAGCAATTACGCCTACTGTTGAGAAGAAATGGTTGCGAAATAATATTTTTTGGTCAAAAGGTACTGTCAATGGAGAAGCATGCACGATTGTTATTAATGGAGGTAGTTGTGAAAATAACATCTCTTAAGCCCCTAGTGGATCATTTGAAGTTGAAGTATATGTCCCTATTTTGCTAAATGGTAAAGGCAAGTGATGAAATGCAAGTGCGATATGCATGTCTTGTTAATTTTGCCATTGGCCAGGACTACATAGATATAGCTTGGTGCGATGTGCTACCGATAGACGACGATGGTATATTATTGGGACATCCGTGGATGTATGATAAGAATGGAACTCATGGCATGCACAAATACACACATTTGCTCAGAATGGTAAACATGTCACGCTCTATCTTATGAAGCTGGAACCACCCAAGCAAGGATCAAGAGTCCATATCACCAAGTAGGTGCTACAAGTACACAAAATCTATAGAAGCAATACCAATTGACAAGCCATGCCGAGTTCAAGGTCGAACTCTTTTCCAACCTTGGGGGAATGATGCATGAGCACCAATATTCCATGGGAAACATCACTGTGGGCCATATGTGGGACCCAAGGAAGTTTAGAGATTTTCTTATTTTATTAGTTTCTAAATCTAATTTAAGAATTGTAATTAGGAAGGTTTTCTAATAGGATTCCTATCTAGATTCTTGGACCCCAACATGGTTGGGATAAGGCTTTGATAATGATGATGAGGATGATGATTCCTATCTAGATTCTTACTTTGATTAGGAGTAAGAGTCCTGGTCCTTAAGTTTCTTTTATTATTTTTATGGCATTGTAGAGATTTTAATCTCAGAGTTTTTAGTTAATATAATTTTCCCAGTGGGATTTTATCATTGAAGAGTCGTCTTCCTGGTATGATTGTTTCTGCGGACACCTTTCATTGTGCCACGGTACCTACAATCGCAAATCCTAACCCTAGGATTGCATCATTACACAATATCCTTGTGGTTATTTATGCACTCAATTACATATGTAAATGATGTACATGTGCAATTGTTACCCATCATCACGTTTGTTTTTGCTCGTTTATGTTTGTGATATGTCAAGTGTGAAAATGGTGTGTAAATGAGGCTATTTTTAGCATCTCATTAACACATTGGAGGATATGGTAAGTGGCTGCATATATAGCTGCAGCTAAGCTGTGGTACCGGTGGTAATTGTTAAGTATAAGCCTTGGCATTTTGATTGCCATGGTTAGCAACTCTTGACATGGTATTAGAGCCACCATAGGTCCCGTGTTCGAATCCACGCTGTTGCGTCCTGGGTATTATGTTGCGAGTGTAGGTGCGTAGGGCAAAAGGCCCCATGCTGCTCTAGGATGGGCGCGTGCTTCGAGTCTGGACGGTGTCCCACTCGAGGGGGGTGTTAAGTATATTGTTTGCCACAACTCTTAACACCTAGGCATTTTGGTTGCAATGGTTAACAACTCTGGATAGCAACGCTCGGACAAATTGTAGGACTGAATCCCTTCAACACTCTATTATTTTTTTTTCACTTTGTGGTCCCCAAATTCGTGTTCCGAGCTGTCCACCTTCTTTATTGATCTAAACCAGAAGACATTGAATTTTGTATCTTAATAGATTCTGAGATTTGTGAAAATCATCCAAAAAACACCAACCTATAGATCTAATTTTCTGAACTTTTGTGAGCTCTAAATCATGATCCAAACCGTTTTATATTCTCATTTAAATGATAAGCATTAATATGTTTAGTTTATATCTTATATCTTCATGAATTTAGAGAAATTTGTGAAAACATCCAAAATACCTGAACATATCTAAAATTGTTGGATGTGTTATTTACTTGTGTGAACATGGTGATTTTGACAAACATGCTAATGTGTTTCATATATGTAACATTTGCATAGGCAACCCTTATATACGTAACATTAATAAATGTAAAATCCATTTTTCAATCCCATGCTTAAAGGGCGAACAACCTCTTAAGTTTTACATTAGCTTACAATTGCCTTAGTTGCTGCTAGTCTATGGCTTAAAGTCACAGACTCCTTCCCTTCCACACCCCCCCTCTCTCTCATGTATCACTTTTCTATCTCTTGAAAGAGAATCTGGTTTTCCATAAACATGTTTCTATACCCATTTCCTGTTCATACATTTTATAATGCAAATAAGGATTTTGACAGTGAAAATTAAAAAGTTTTCTTTGGCAATAATTTTAGGTGTTGTGATGGAAAAGGCTGCAGAAGGAGCTATCATCTCTCTTGTCTTGATCCACCTCTAAATAATGTCCCTTGTGGAGTTTGGCATTGTCTGCACTGTGTTAAGAAGAAGATAGAGTTTGGTGTCCATTCAGTGTGCAAAGGACTGGAATCGATTTGGGATGCTAGAGAAGTTGAGGTTTCAGGTTCTTTTGGTAGGGATGCATCCACCCACACCCACCCCCCAACACCTACACATAACCATTCCCACGCATTGACACATACCCATGCACACACCCTCATGGTAAAAGAAGAGAGAGGAAGAGGAGGGTTGCAAGTGGGCCAGGTAGGTTGGGTATTAGCTTATCCAAGCCTAGTACTTTATTAACTGGGCCTGACATTAAGGCCTTTGTGAGCCTGTAGGCTGCATAGTCGAGGCCAGCCCCATCCCCTCAAGAGGAGTTGGCTTAACTTCAATCCATTTAATACTGTGCTAGAAAGAAAAATACCAGGCCCTGGCCCACAATCTAAAAAGCAGTACACAAATATACCCCAACCTTCCCATTCGGCCATCTTGCAACCTACTTTCTCAGGTGGTGGCTTATATTCCAATTTCCAACCCCAGCAATGACTATCTTCTTTTAATCAGTATTTGTGTATGACATTTGTTGCTGATTGATGACATTGTGATTCGAGGCAGGTTTTCTAATGATGATTGGTTATCTGTTATTAGGGATTAGGAAGGAGAAGCAGTATTTGGTTAAGTATAAAGGGCTTGCTCATGTTCATAACCACTGGATCTCAGAAAAAAAGCTTCTCCAAGAAGATGCTGTGCTTGTCTCCAAGTTCAATCGAGGACATCAGAAAGAAAAGGTCTTGTACCTCTGTGTATGGAGCACCTTACAAGATTGTTGTGCTATGCTTTTTTTCTTTTGTTGTTGATCTTTGTTTATTAATTTTGATAAATTTTCTGATTATGATTGCTGTGCCATTGTGGGGCTCACTTGGATGCCTGGCAATCATATTACATCATCCTAACCCTTTCATCTTTGCCCAAAGTATAAATTTTTAAAAGCTTTTTTAGTTATTTTATTTTAAATTTTTTTGGTTTTTGTTGGGGTGGGGTGGTGTTTGATTGAGCATAGGAGGGCCAGGTTGAAACAAAATGGAAGGTACACACCACTGGGTCAAAGCTATGTATATTTATATACATGTATCACTTAACCCGTGTAAAAACTAAAGACACCCGTTCAGGTTGCTGCAGCAGTTTTCAACCTTCAGCAAACGTGTCCTTTGAGTAATTTTTCCATATAAATGGTTTTTCTGACTGCTAAAAGTTTTTTCAGGTTGTAAGATGGAAATCAGAGTGGACTGTGCCACAACGTCTCTTGCAGAAAAGACTATTGATTTCTCAAAGGCAGGATGATGAAAACTTTGGTATGCATTGCAGTGATTCTCTAAGTTGCCTTTATGAGTGGTTTGTGAAATGGAATGGTCTTGGTTATGATCATGCTACTTGGGAATTAGAGAATGCTCCGTTTCTATGCTCACCTGAAGGTAAGATGCTTATAAGAGAGTATGAGAATCGACATGAGAAGGCTTGGAATGCATCTGATCCACACAGAGCAGATAAGGTTGTTCCGAAAATCACTGTGGAACTATATAACTCCCTTCTAAAATGATATCGTATTCAGAGTTCTGCATATATGCACATATGACACTGTTCTCACTTCTCACTAATAAACAGAAGATTACATTGTTCCCATCATCCTGATTTTATTTTATATGAACATGCTTGTCTATGTTTCATAATGTTTGAAATTGACACTTCTATCTTTACTAAATTCATTGTATCTAATTAAGCGTACTTCTTGTTGTTTTGGTTTTTGGTAAGCTGCTGTTGTAAATATTGATGCTCCTAGGACAGATTGTTTCTCGAAATAACAGTCACTAGCAATGCTGGCCTAAGCAAGTGAAACTGTGAGGAAGATAGTACCAAGAACTGACCCTTCCTTGCATCTAATCCCCAGTAAAAGAAGTCTATAATCAGTGCAAAAGAAATACTGGCATAAACTATCATGAAACTCTAGGACTTGACGCAATACGGTCTTTTGGAGCAGAAATATGCCAATATGTCAAGGTCTGTAACTCATACCAGTTGCTAAGAAACCAGCCAATATGATATGCAGTTGAGGGATTGTTTTACTGCTTATATATATGTTGACTGCAGAATCAGCCATATGCATGGTCTGGGTGGTGCATGAAGCTAAAGTCTGATTCTAAAAGGAAACAAATAAAGTTCTATAATATTTCACTAAAGTGTCTCTTAAGGTGGATACGAAAGTAAAAAGTATGCAGAAATTCAGGTTCCTTTGGTTTACCAGCCATGCGGTCTTGGTTTTACCACATGGTCTAATTATACCACTGAATGTTGACCATTGGGTCTTGCATGGATCCACACTTATGTCTTAATTTCTTTCCCTTTTGCGTGTCAAACTTGATCATGTATGCTTTGACACAAGTTGCTTAAATTTGATCTTCATCATCCTTTCCAAGTAATCTTCCGACGCCTGGACCCAATGGTACTTTGGGTCTAATGAAAGTTGACCTCCACCATTAAATAACAGAAAATCACCAGATTGAAATTTATGCCGTGTACCCCCAGCCAAGTTGATCAGTGATCAAAATATCATTCATGATGGTATGATCTTTGTGCATGCAGCCTGTTGACAGATTGGATTAATCTGAAATTTCTCAGAGAAGCTAGTAAATTATATTGTCTTCAACTGAAACTGTGTATAAAAAATAGTAAATCATGTGCATGCGTATTTGTTAAATAATATTGAAGGCATAAACACTGAAATTGGAATACATTCTAAGAATTTAAATAGTAAAATAACTGGCAACAACAGTAGCTGACAGTGGTACTGATTAGCATGTATATCAAGTCTTAGCACTTGCAGTAGCGTATGAATACTTTTGAGTGATTGGAATTTTCAAATAAGGGCAAGAATGGTAGACCTACCATCGATCTTGTTGGCCCACTGCTCTGTTGAACATACAGTCCAGATGGGACCATGTCACCACACTAGCGTTGTGGTCCATAATCCATATTGAACGGCCATACCTCAGACATATGGTTGCTTTCATTTGTTGCTTATTTGGTTTTGAGTTATTATTAGGATAGTTCTGACTTTTTTGTTAATATTATTTCCCAAAGGTTGTCACTAGTCTCACTTTTCTGTCTTACATGAAAATGTTGCGAGTGTATGAGTGCTTGCTTGTCTGGAGAAGCACATGTGAACAGTCATTACCGGCAGTGAGGCCTACAACTTGATTTGAGTGGGCAGTCACCAGAGGATTGTGAAGATCAATACCCTAAAATGGCAAAGTGATAATAGAAGACTACAGTGTCGGTTATTGTGAGGTGCCAAAAAACTAAGTAAACACTTAGGGAGACCTCTAAACTAAATGCCAAATGATATGGTACTGGGGATAGAAGTGTTCTGGGCTTGTGCACGTGCCTCAATGCCAAGTCCGAAATGCCATGAAACGCCTTTAAAACAACATTTAGTGCATGGAAATCACTTTTATGTATTGCCGTATTTGAGGGACTAGCAAGGATGGGTTTCATGCACTTTTTTTGGAGAGAAGTTAAGAGGCTTGCCTCCATATTACCATATGCTTGTATTGATGCACTCCCATATTTCATGATTCTATAGAAGCACTGTATGGAACATATCCCATATCCAATAAGGGATGGTTGACAAATGCCCTCTCTACAACATCTGGTTTTATCATATTTTCTCTGAAGATTGTTGCTTTTGGAAGTTTTATTGTTAATCTGAGTAGACTTTGCATTATGTTTCATCATAAAACTTGGATTTAAAAGACAGACAAGTGATATATTTTTCTACTCAGAAACGTGCAAAAGGCTCCATAAGATGGGTTTGGACTTATATATATGTAATGTATCAATGCAGGCATTTTCAGCGGGCGGTTGGTCTCGCTGTGGGGCCCATGAGAAGGGAGATTTTTTTTTTTTTGGGGGTGGGTGGTCTGGGTGGGGCTACTGGTGTATGGTGACAGGGGCTTACATTATAATCCTAACCCCTTGAACAGTGGTCCACAAATTTTCACCAATAAAACAGGTGGAGTCTACCCAATGGTTGTGAGAGAGTCTCTGTGATCTGAGGTGGGCCCCAGTAGGACTTGTGACTTTACCATCATGCTGCATGTGAAAATTTCTATCTGTGCAATGATTCTAACCCCTTGATCTACTGCCCACAAGTTAGATTTAACAGTCCAGTTCATTTAGATTGGTGTAAACTCTAGGGGACGTGTGACATTTGCATTGTTTTTTTTTGTTTTTTGTTGTGGTGGTGGGGGTGGTGGGGGGGGGGGGGGGGGGGGGGGGGGGGGGTGTTGGTTTAGATGGTCCATTCGGATTGATCATATCGTAGAGTCGACTCGACTCTACCAAATTAGATCTTCAAGCTTTAGTAAGCCTTAAGATTTCTAATCTTAATATATCTCTATTGTTATTGTTAAAAAAAAGGCCTTAAGATTGGTGAAAAACAATAAAGAATCTTTAAAAAAATGAGAATAGTTTGTAACAAATTCAGAATTTTAAAATGTATGTATTTTAATCCTGAAGAAATGAATTTAAGTAGTACTAGGTGGCTGCGAGTGTTTATCAAAGTCAATTGAATGGTATCTCAAATCTTTGAATGCTTAGCTACTTTATAAAATGTGATTCCGATCTTCCAAAGTTGGTGCAGAAGGAACCTAAAAGCCCCTCACATCTTCTGACCTCACGAAATTGGGAAATTATCCATTTTTGGCCCTTTTTTTCATATGAATAGGTCAAGTAGTGATGGAGTCTGTAGATGCTATGTCTTGAGTCTTCTCAGACTAGGCTGATTTTAAAAACCATGCCCGGCATGTACTGCCTCTTGATATTTTATGCTGCATGAACATGTTGATTCATTGGTGGATGATGTGAACATATTACATTTATGTCTTTCTCCTTGCTATCAACATATTTTATTTAGTTTATGCTGCTTGTTGCTGACTACGTGTTGATATTTTATTGCTTTTAAGTATTTAATTCTACATGATGGAGGCGCTTGGACCTTTTTTAAGCTTTCATTTCTGATACTTATGTTTTAGTTGGTAAAGGATGCTGCAGTTCTGTTTATTCAGCATCATATTGTGTTGGTTCCTTTCAATCTATAAACATTTATTTGTGGATACTCCAGGAAAGGAAAAGTTCTTTTCTTAAGATGCAAAAGTTGCCAAGTGGGTTCCATCCTGGAGCAAATAATGATACTCTAGATTCTGTGAATAAGCTTTGTGACTATTGGTGCAAGCACCAGAGTAGAGTTGTCATTGATGACCAGGTAAGGCTTTCTATTGCAAGATAACTTATTTTACCTTTTGGTTCATTTATGCTGTTGCAACCCATAGTTTATAATGTCATTGCACTTGTCATATGATTGTTTTGGTTTGTTTTCTAGATGAATTGCAGGCATGAATTGATGCACAATATTTATTGGGCGTCATTTTCCTTAAAGATCCATTGCCCTCTTTAAAGAAAAAGAATGATCCCTTTGTGTGCCTCACTGGTTGCATGCCTATCAAAAGGGTAGGGGTATGGGAAGATTTTAAGTGGGTTTTGGATTGGGCAAAATATCAGCCCCTTTAGATATTTGTGACCATCTTTTTTTTTAATGGACGTGGGGTTTAAATTTTTGAAGTTTTTATGATCATTGGATTTAGAGTTTTTCATGAAAATCCAACAACGAGCATTTCTGATTGGTGTTAAAATTGGGTGAACACCAGGGGGAGTGCCATTTTACTGTATGTGTTAATAGGGTTTAGAATTTAGATCTATTATAAGTTGTCCCCTCACTTCGAGGTTTTTCTTTTGCCAAAGAGATACATTGATTTTTTGGAAAACTTTTTGTGGTGTGGGTGTTGATGTTGGTGATATTAAAATTATAGTTATGAATTTTTTCAGGATTTTTGGCTTGAGTCTCAGGAAGATATGCTTTTTTGTTTTAATATTGGCTATGGAGTTGTTTATGGGGTGTGGATGAACAATTCAAGTCCTTTTGCAAATGAAGTTGAGTTTCCAACAAAATGGACCTATTGGTGAACTTATTATTTGAGGAAGTTGAGGGAGAGAGTACATTTTAATCATGATGCTTAGACACGGACATGAATACGAACATCGGGAGCGGGATTTGACACGCTAACTTCAAAAAGTTAGGATATGGATACGGGTACGGCATCACTTAAGATATGAAAAATAATATATATAGCAAAAATCAGAAAATAAATATAATTATAACATTTTAAAAACAAAGCTTTGCCCCTAAGACCTGCCCTTTTATAAAGTTTGCCCCAGGCCCTACTCTCGTTTTATGAAACCTGCCCAAGCTTAGGGCCTAACCCATTTAATAAAAATTGCCCCAAGTACAGCCCAGACCCAATCCAGCTTGTGCCCCTTTCTTTTTTTGTTGAATCCCTCCCCACTTTTGCTTATTAACTGAATCTAGCCCCAGGCCCTAGACCCAACCCCGCCCCTCTTCCTTTAATAGTACCCTTCTTTTTCTGAGTCTCTTTTGTTTTGAAGTCAAATGAAATGGGAAAAAAAGAGAGGAAAGAATGAAAGAAAGACAAAGAAAGGAGGAAAAATGAGAGGAAATGGAGAATAGGATTGTGGTGAGTGGCAGCAATAGGATGTAAGTGGTGTCTAGCCGGTAATGACGGGCGATGGCAACAGAGGCGATAAGCACAAGCAGATCTGTCTCTTCCTCTTTTTCTTTCTTCTGCTCCTCTTCCTCCTTCCCTTTACAATTCTTTTTTTTTAAAGGATAGAATCCTTTCTTTCCTTTCTTTCTCTTGGTCACACGAATGGGGGAAAAGGGTTCGAGGTTTTTAGGGTTTTTTTTATCATAAATGAGAGAATGCTATATCCTTATATTTTCCCCTTATCCGCCGTATCTTGCCGTATCCCATACCCATATCCGTATCAAAACATATTGGTACGGGCATAGTTGTCAATATCATATTATTCGTATCGTATCGGTGGAAAAATGATTCGTATCACATTGTGGAATTGTATTGGGTTGAATATTGTTCGATTCAAATGCGAATTGTGCGATTCGATACGATTTGATTCGCAATTCGATCAATTCACAAAGGTAGGAATTTCAAAAGTCCAATAGCTTATTTTTGTAGTCTTACGAATTTTTTCACTTTTTTCCCATTTTCCTTTTAGTCTCTCTCCCTTTTTTTATTTTTTTCCAATTGGGACCCACGATGGATCTATAATCTGTTTCAGTAACCAAAATCTGAATCACATCTAGGTAGATTTGAATCTTTTTTTCTTTGTCAACTTTACTGTATATATATATATATTTGAAATGTAATTGATGTTTGAGCCCCACTATGGACCTAAATCAGTCTTGTTGTTTGGGAGCCAGTGTCTGATTTTTTTTTCTTGTATGTTTTTTTGCATCTCCATTTTTTCCTCATTAACTTGTCGGGTCTGCATGGTGATGAAATTCAAAATTTTCCTTTTTATCAGCTAGTGGGGCCCACCTATTGGTGATTCTTTAATTTTAGTACTTTTGTGTGATTTTTTAACTAATGAATATTTGAAGTTTCACTTTTTTTTTTTGTATGGACTATTAATGGAAAGAGTATTTTGGAGTTATGGCACCATAAAAAAAAGGGGAATGCAAAGGGCTAACAACACAATTCTAATGCAAGTATAATTTTTTTCCTTTTAAACACTTGGGCATTTTGATTCTACGGAATGCATGTATATTTTTTGTTTTGATATGGTAGATCTGTTAACTTTTTTTTTTTAACAGTGCCATACCTCTTAAAAAAAAAGATATGTTACTTTTTTTATTTCTTAATTATGCTCATCGGTTTTGGTAGTAGTATATATATATTTACTATTTTTCCTTCTATATTGAGAAAAATAGAAAATGTCTTACGATTTGCGATTCAATTTACTATTCGATTTGATTCACCTCCTTGAGTGATCACGATTTGACAACTATGAGTATGGGTACCTTGGGTGAAATGCAGTATCTGGGTATCATAGCATCTTAGATCTCCCTCTATCTCTCCCATCCCTTTTCCCAAATGGACTACGATGCAGGCCCTAGGTTTAGGGCTTGCGTGAAGTCGCGAAGCACGTATCCGAGGGCATTTCGAATGTCTCAAACGAGACCATAAATGAGGACGCACCTCGAAAAGGGATAGCCCAATCCATTAATCAATAACTCTGTATAATTCCATATCTACAATGCCATATAAATAGTAAAGATAACTTAGGGACTAAGTAACCTAATTAATCGAGGAAATTAAATAATATGAGAAACCAAATTCCAATTACAATATAAAAAGAAACAAATGACATAAAATTAAATTCCTAAATCTATGTGGGCCCTACACATGCAGCCGTGAGGTCTATCTTGCATCATTCTCCCCAACTTGGAGAGAACTTGACCTCGAGTATGGTAAATGTCCGTCTGGGTTGAAAGATCAATTGGACAAACTTTGGATCCGTTGGCTGATCGTAAGCTTCGGCGCACATCTTCAAAACACTATGCAATATTCTTCCACAACTTGAAGTAATCTTGATGCATCGTTTGTCTTGGAAGTCAAATTCTCTGTGGATGCGCAATTGAACTGTTGGATGTTTTCTATTTGTGTTGGTGCCGTTTCTCGACCCTTCGACCTGAAGGTGTAAACCCTTGGTTGAAACCATCTTGACCAGGTAGAGATCGTTAACTGTTGGATGTTTTATTTGGAGAACCTACACCATCACTTTACAGTCTCTGACTATTCAGTTTTTATCTCTAAGTGTCCCATGGTTGATGCCACAGACAAAATCAGTGTGAGAAATAGGGTGGGGGATTTCAACAACTTCATCATGTTTCCTTTTTGCTTCCACTGCTTGAGCATCATTATTCAGTGAAGGAATTTCATTGTCAATTGGAGCTGTGGAATCCTCTGTGTCTTGCTCTGGTTTTGCAGTTTGCATATCCTCTGCCACTGGTTTCTCAACATGGTCTACCGGTATTTGCAGTGCCTTCCTTTTTGAGGTGTAACTTTCATTAGATGTGACCGTTTAAGCATCCGCTCCACACAAATGGCTTTCTAATATGCCTCATGAATGGTCTTGCAATCATTCATTCCTTCCACTATATCTGATCTTAAGCCTCTTGTGAAACTAATTAAGTCGTGTTCCTCATCATCTTCTAATCTACTTGGAGCCATGAAATGTCACCATAGTCGAGAACAAATAATTCTCCTTGTTTCAAAAAAAGAAAGGAAAGAAAACAAACTTCATTTTCAAAATACCATAAGCTGTATTTCTCTGCATATTTGATTCTTTGAAGTGTGTTGAAGATTTTACTAGCATGAAATTTCATCTTGGATTAAAGAATGGATAGACCTGATGTGTAGGTCAGTGCTCCACGAACATGATGGAGAAGACGGATATGTAATTTGAGTCTGGGCTCATGTGTAGGTTTGCGCTCCATGAACAAGATGTAGAAGACAGATCTGAAATCTGAGTCTGGATGAGCCCAAAATTGCAAAAACAAATTTCAACCTTCAATATGGCCAAATTGCACTTAGACCAATCTATTGATGTCACAAAGGATGTCAGGCATCAACTGCGCTTCTACTGGGGGACCTTCAACTAGGGTGGGTTGGATCGGACTTGATCTAACTTGGCTCTGAAATTAGGTCCACAAGACCAAGTTGTGCATGACTTGAGCTCAACACAAAGCACTTTGGGTCGGCACGTGCTGTAGAAGTCCGACCACCTATAGAGATAGTGTCTTTGCTTTGTCTCATTAGGTGTGTTTGAAAAGGGTTGGAAACTCCCCTACCTCTCTTAGACTCTGAAGAAAAATTTCACCTTGGGTTAACTTGATGAAGAGAATAAGAGAAGCTAACTAACAAAGGACAGTGGTGGTTGGCGATGGCGAGGCGGTTGGATGTGTTGACTTCCCATTCGGCGTTGGTGAAATAGTGGCGATGATGGCGAGCACTTTGTTACGATGGAGGTGGTTGGCGTCGACGAAACTAGGTACGCTTTCTTCCTCTGTGTCTTCTTCTTTCTTTTTTTCCCCTTCTGTTTGGTTGGGATTTCAGGGATGGGAGGAGGTTTTTTTTTTTTTTTTTTGGATTTTGGGGCTTTGAGTAAGCAAGTGGGGATGGGGCTCTGGTTTGGGTCTGGGCCAGTACGAGTCTTTTTTTCCCCTGGGGTTTAAGGGCTGGTGGGAGGGTCTCGGGAGGAAGGGGATGGCGTTCTCTAGGATAAGATGGTTGGAATAGATGGTGTGTCTTGGCTGCTGTTGAAGGTCTCCATTGATGGGATATGAGATTTTCGATATGGGTAGTTGGTGACTGATGGGTAGGGTACCAATAGTAGCGGGGGTTGTGGGCGGTGACTTGTTCAGGAGAGGTGGATAGTGTTTGGGGAGTGGACGAGGATGGTTGGAGGAGATGAACGGAGATGGGAGGGGTAGGGCGATGATCATGCCAATCAATCCAGGGATTGGCTTTGATACCAATTGATGCAATTCTAGGATTAGGATTTGCAGTCGTGAGTGCCTTGGCACAATGAGGGGTTTCTGTTGAAACAATCACACGATGAAAACAACTCTCCAACAATAAAATCCCACTAGGACAATTGATGTTGGCCCTAGGGTTAGGGCTTGTATGAAGTGCCGAAGCACCTGGTCGAGGACACTTAAAATGTCTCAAATGTAATTATAAATGAGGATGCACCTCAAAAAGGAATAATCCAATCAATTAATCAATCATCATCATCATCATCATCATCAAAGCCTTATCCCAACCATGTTGGGGTCGGCTACATGAATTCTACTTCTCCATTCCTTTCTATTTTGAGCTAAATCCAATCAATTAATCAATAACTCTGAATAATTCCATGTCCACAATGCCATATAAATAGTAAAGATAATGTAGGGACTTAGTAACCTAATTAATCTAGGAAACTAAATAATATGGGAAACTTAATCCTAATTACAATATAAAAGAAACTAATGACATAAAATTAAATTTCTAAATCTACATGGGCCCTGCGCATGTGGCCATGAGTGTAAGATACCATATACTAACCCAAAAGCTTAAGCTGATAGGTAGAAGGTCCAAACAAATACATGAACCCCATGTGAAACCTATTACTTGGGCAATGTGGGATGTGGAACTTTTTCCAATACTCCCTCTCACGTGTAGGCCCAATAGATTCCTTGGACGGGCCTGCTAAGTGGGATACACAAGAACGGCATTCGCTCTGATATCATGTAAGATACCATGTACCAACTCAAAAGCTTAAGTTGATAAGTGGTAGGCCCAAATAGATACACGAAGCCATGTCAAACCCATTACTCGGGTGATGTGGGATGTGAAACTTTCCCCAATAATGAGGTTCATCTTGCATCAGACTACTTGCTTAGTACATAGAGAACTAGTGTTGGGTTTGGACTCTGGATTCAGTGACAAGTTGGTTTACTAACGTATCTCTAAAAAGGTATTTAGTGTTTCACTGTTTCCCACAATTCTCTGGTTTTGGATTCATTTGAATCTTAATTTTAATAAGCTGTGTAAATGTGACAGAAATAACTAGTATTGGTTAATCACTTTTATTGTTTGATTTTTGTTTTTTTTTTTTTGCATTTTTTTTCTTTAATTAAGTTACTAGCTTAGCAAAAAAGAAATAGGCGTGTTTCAGTTGGAGCACCTGATACAGAGAATTGTCTATCTGTTTAAGGATCAATCAGCTATCATAGGAAAGAAATGTAGGAACAGGCCTTTTATGACAAGTTGTTTTTTGTTATTTTATGTTTAAATTAAAAGGTAGATAATTAACAAGAAAAGTGATGAACCTTTTAGAAGTTTTAAGTTGGTGGCACTTTTGACATGAAATGTTGATGTTCATGCAATTGGATGGAAAGTATCAAAAACGCATTCTTCACATGCCTCTTATTCAAGAATAGAAGTGGTTTCCTTCTTTTTTCTATATGCAATTTGAGGAGTTGTGAATTTCAGTTCGGATGCTGTCTTGGTTTGGCCTCCAAATAAATTTTTTTGGCTGATTCAGAAATTTTGGTGAAACTTTTTGGACTATGTTTTTGGAAAAATACAATTATATATTTGTAAAAATTTGATTAGGGATTTATTTTATGTGGAATTTGATTAGGTAGGTTGGGTTTGGGGCTTTCAAGAAAAAAATTTGCAGCAAGCCCTTTTTAAAAATAATTTGGATGAAATTTCTGAAATACTCCAAAATTTACCGAACAATCGACCAAAATTTTTGAAATCGTCCAAAATCTTAACTGTAGTAGGTCCACAACTATGTGTACCAAGGCGAAATTGCTCAAGACTCTTGTCCGAAACGAAATGAATTTCACAACTATGCTGTGCAGTCACTTTTCAACTCTTTTGTTATTTTTTTGCTTTCTTGATTTTTTTGGTACTTAAATTGTATCTTTAGTTTCTTTGTATACAGCTCTGGCTTATGCTTAATTCCTTTTGATTATGATGATACAGTTAGTAGTTTCATTCTGTCTTGGTCTGTTGGAGTTCTTTGAAAATTTTCTTACCAAATTCTCTTCTTTGGGTTCAGGTCAGGTTATTAACAATAAATTTATAAATAAGAAATCACTTATGCTCTTTCAGGGAAGAGATGGTGTGTGCACATGTGTGTTTATGTGTGACTTGGATGTTAATCCGTATTTGTTTGGTGTTTTTTTTTTGCCACTTCTAAATTGTTCTGTAAATATGTTGTGTGCAGGAACGCATCATGAAAGTGATACTTTTCATATTGTCTCTGCAACGTTATGTATGCCTTCCATTCCTTCTTGTCTCAACTTCCTCTGCTCTTCCTGTATGGGAAAATGAGTTCTCGCATCTAGCACCTTCTGTCAATGTTGTAGTTTATAGTGGGAAGAAGGATGTTCGAAAATGTATCCAAACACTTGAGTTTTATGAAGAACATGGTGGTGTAATGTTTGAAGTGCTTATATCATCTCCTGAAGATGTTGTTGAGGTAAATTCCACCACCTATATTTTTCCTTTATCATTATATTGGTTTAAAAAATTCAGTAGAATATGGAAATTTTGCCCTGTGAAAGGTTACTGTGAAAATGTATTATATTACTGTGAAAAGTTGCTAACCATTGCAACCAAAATGCCTATGCGTTAGAGTTGCAATAAACAATATACTTAACATGCCCTCTTGGCGGGACTCGAAGCATGCACCCATCGTAGAGTAGCATGAGCCCTTTTGCCCCTGGTGTACGTGTGCCTGCAACATAATACTGAGGATGCTGCAGCGTAGATTCGAACCTGTGGTGTCTCTAATACCATGTCAAGTTCCTAACCATTGCAACCAAAATGCCTAGGGGTTAGAGTTGCGGCAAACGATATATACTTAACAGTTGCAACACAGATACCTGCATTTTTTGAAGTATGACTTGATGCAGTCTGTATTACATATAATGCAGTTTATATTATCTTGATTCTCTTTGACTCATTAACCAATGTATAATTTCCAGCATATGATGAGCAGAAATCACCAGTTAGGCTAGAAATCCAGCAAGCAGTTAATAGGTGTAAAATTAGTTCTCTGTTAATCTCAACCGTCAATTCCAAATGGATCCTTTGGTGGATAAGTATTGCTGGTATATTTGTCCCAATCAAGCAATTCAAGGAAGTTGAAGCTATGACAGTGAATGGCAGAACAACCCCACAACTTACTGACACAATGGTACCATTAATACTATCTGATATCTATATGAGTTTGGAAGATATGTTAGAACTGAATCTGGTTGGAGACAGAATTTAGTTTGCTGCACGTATGCAAATTTGGTACTTTCTGTGGACATTCGTATCTAATAATAGAATCCAACTAAGCTTTGTACTCTTCAAAATTGTTTCCTGAATCCTGATTCATTAGGAAGATGAATGACTGTAGCAGTAAACCCAACCAAATAATAAAAAAAAGAAAAAGAAAAAAAGAAGGCAGCAACCACCAGGTTGCATCAGCGGCAATCTTCAAGAGTAGATGGGTCTTGGACCTTCATTCCACAAAAATATGAGTCACTGCAACTTTCATATGGAAACTCATAAGAAATCCAGTATTCAAATCTTACTCACTGATCAGGGCATGTGCCCTAGTGTTCTATGACATATTCATGATATTAAGAGAGAATCCAAAATACAAAATAATATTGAATGGAATTTTCCTCCCCTCTTGAGGGTCGACCATTACCTTTTTATAGCTAGAGATGCCCATTTTGGGATACAATTACAATCTATCAAATCCTCTATTTTTGGTATGTATTGTTGTACGCATTTACATTAGTTTGACTATTCTACAGTGAGGATGGACTTTTGCAGATGGGTCATGGGCCATGACTGTATGGGTCATTGACAACCCCCCTTAAATTGATGCTGGAGAATCTACAAGCATCAATTTGCTCACTAAGAACTGATACCGTGGTTGTGGAAGTTCTTTCGTGAATATGTTCCAGCTGTGTGGAAGGTTGATTGTGTCTCAGATAAATTCATCATGAATGAAATGGCAGTCCACCTCGATGTGTTTAGTGTATTCATGAAAAACTGGATTTTTAGTAATATGGATCAATAATATGGATCACACTTGTATTATTAGCATTGAGAGGTGTTGTAGTAGTATGAGGAAAGTTGAGTTTGGAAAAAAGACCCTAGAGCCAAAAGATTTCAAAGCATGCAGCAGACATAAGTCGATATTTTACCTCGGCAGAAGATTTGGATGCTTTGTCTTGTTTTTTTACATTTCCTTGAAATTAAGGAGTCTTCTAAATACATACACCAACCAGTAGTAGGATGCCTAGTGTCTGGACATCCTGCCCAATCGGCATCAGAGTAACCTGTGAGACACATTAAGATTCAAGCAGGAAAGAACAATCCCCGGGTGGAGGTACCAAGAATGTAACATAAGATACGGTGAATAGTAGCTAAATGAAGATGGTGGAGATTTGTCATAAACTGACTGACAAGATTAACTGCATAAGAAATATTTGGTCTAGTAATAGTTAAGTAAACTAGGCTGCCCACCAATCACCGATATAATGTAGGATCTGGCAGAGGATCACCTATTTCTTGACCGAGTTTGAGGTTCACCTCTAAAGGTTTGTCTACTGGAGTGGAATGCTAAAGGCCAGCCAACTTAATAAGATCTATAGCATACTTATATTGATTTAGAATCAATCCTTTTTCTGCTTGATGAAGCTCAAGACCTAAAAGATAGGTCAAAGGTCCTAAGTCCTTCATGTGAAAGGATTCATGAAGAGATTCCTGGAGATACTGATTTATACTTGTGTCTATACCAGATATGATAATGTCATCAACATAAACAAGGAGCACAGTTATACCCGCTTCTGTGTTATGAAGAAACATAGAAGGATCAGAATAACTCTAACGAAATTTTAGTTGAAGAAGAGCATCCTGAAATTTCTCAAAATAGGCTCGAGGGGCTTGTTTGAGTCCATATAAAAACCGGCATAAACGAACAACACCACCAGGGTGGTACTAGACAGACAATGTGGGGGGTGCATGTATACCTCCTCTTTTATATCACCATGCAAGAATGCATTTTTTAACATCGAACTGGTAGAGAAGCTAAGCCCCTGTTTAGCAGCACTTTTTTTTTTTGCCTTTTATTGTCTAAATGTCTAAAATATTTAGAGTTTAGAAAAATAAGACCATTTGGCATGTGATTTTAGCCTCTACTATTTTTAAACATATAGAGGAAAACCTCTTAGAATCACATGCCTCAAAAGTCACCTCCTCAAAATAAGAGGGAAAAAAAAAGAGGCGCTGCTATAGTGAAATGTGGTCATCATGCCCAGTCCCTTTTTTTTTTATTATTTTTTATTTTTCTTGAAATCTGAGATGGTAAATGAAGATCCAAACTGTTGGAAATGTGTACAAAATCAAACATGGTCATTCATCCGAATTTTAGCTGTTGAATCATGACCGATCTCGAGATATGTGCAAAAAAGCATGAGCCATTGAATAAATTTTTTAAAATTCTGTGGGCTCCAAACACAAGATCCAAACTATTGGTAATGTTTGGAGGGCTTAACACGGCTATGGGTTCAATTTTCAAGTCTTTGTTCCATGTAGATCTCGAGAAATTTGTGAAGAACTTTGAACCATTGATGTAACATGCCCAATTATGGATTATTCGATAGCATTCCCTTTTTTTCTTTTTTATTATTATTTCTGAGATAATAAATTATGATCCAATCCGTTAAAAATGTTTATAAGGTCAATGATCATAAGGAGACCGAATTTTAGCCGTTGGATCATCGCCAATATTGAGATATTTGCTAAAAAACGTGAATTATTTGCTATTTTGTTTTAAATTTGTGGGCCTCAAACACAAAATCCAAACCATTAGATCTCATTGGAAAGATGAACATAGCTATGGAGTCGAATATCAAAGCTTCATACTTTGTAGATCTTGAGAAATTTGTGAAAAAGGTTCAACCATTGATTTAAAAAAGTCTATTTAAAATAGATCCTCATATTACCAAACACACATTTTGATTCTAGCCTCTTTTTTTTTTATGGCTTTTTTTAAATGCTTCTATTTTGAATGGGTTTATAATAATAATACTAGAGATGCCAAACAAGCCCTAACATTGAGCTGCGGTTATTGCAGGAACAGTGCAAATTGTTGTCATTTTTGCAACAGGTGCAAAGTTTTCTTTATAATCGACACCATACTCTTGTTTGTTTCCAAGTGCCACCAACTGTGCTTTATATCGATCAAGGGATCCATCAGATTTCAACTTAATCGAATACACCCATTTGCATCCAATGGGTTTTGCAGACGAAGGATAAGGTTCCACATCCCATGTGTGATTTTCATGAAGTGCATCCAATTTTGCTTTCATACCTGAGCGCCACCATTTTTGCTTAACTGCTTGAGAATAAGAGTGAGGAATGGAAATTCATGATAATGTAGCAAGTAAGGCATGAGTAAACCCATAACGATCTGGATGATGACGGATTCGTGTGGATCTCCTAAGTAGAGAGTTCTGAAGAGTATCTGGATCATGTGTCGGAGTGAGTTCATGTGGAGGCTGGAATGTGGGAACATCATTTATCTGACATCTCTTATAAACCAAAGTCGGGTTAAACCTATCAATGGTTGAAGATTTGGGGGAGAAATCAAGTAAGCTTGAGTAAGAAGGTGGGGGGGTGACTATAATGTTGAAAGAAATTTTGATTTTCAAAGAAAACCACATTTCTAGAAACTCTAACATGTTTGATATTAGGATCATAACAAAGAAACCTTTTTTGATTTGATGCATAACCAAGAAATGCACATCTAATAGATTGAGCAGTCAACTTTGTGCGTTCAGTGGATGGGAAGATGAGCAAAACGCACACATCCAGAAGTATGAAGATGTGAGTATATGGGTGGAGTTCCTTCTTAGCAAAAGTAGGGAGACTCATTGTTCAATTTTGGAGATGGCAAGCATTAGGTGAATAGTGGTTGATAAAGCTTCTGGCCAAAAATGGTTGGAATAGATGATTTGAGGAGAAGTGCATGAACAGTGTCAAGCAAATGTCTGTTCTTACGTTTAGCAATTCCATTTTGCTGGGGGGTATATGGGCAGGATCGTTGAGAAAGAATCCCTTGTCCTGTAAAAGATTTTGAAAACGATGAGATACATACTCCCCTCCTGAATCAGCTCTAAGGATTTTGATGATAGTAGAGAATTGGTTTTGAACATAATCTAAAGATGTTGTAAATGGATCAAACACTTCTTATTTGGATTGTAACAAATAAATCCATGTAAACCGACTGTGGTCATCAATAAGGGTGACAAAATATTTGTAGTGTGAATGTGAAATGATTGAAGCAATTCCCAAACATTGCTATGATTAATTTCAAAACATTTTGAAGCCAAAGGTTCATGCATAGGAAAAGGAAGAGTTTTACTTTTCCCTAGCATACACGTAGAACAATCCATCACATCATCGTGAGAAAAAATTATATTTTTATTTACCAATTCAGTTCTGAACAAAGATAGCAAAGTTTTGGAATTTGGATGGCCTAATTTGTTATGCCACAATTTTCTATTATTTTGAAAGAAAACAGAAAGAAATGCAAACTCAGGTTTATTCAAAATTGTGGATAGTTGCAACAGAAAAAAGCGTCCACACTTGCGGCCCTTCGCGATCACTTTCTTCGACACTTGTTCCTGCACGACACAACTAGATTGAGTGAATGAAACATGGTAGTCATTATCAGCAAGCTCACCAACTGAGATTAGATTTGTAGGTAAAGAAGGGGTGAGAAAGACATTTTTTAAGGGTAAGGAGTGGGGAACATCACCAACAGCAGTAATCGGAAGCTTTTCACCATCAGCCGTATGCACATTTAGATTACTAGTATGCTTATGAGTCTGTGAAAGAAACTTAGGTGAAAAAGTCATATGATTAGATGCCCCAGAGTCAATATACCAAGCTGTGTTAGAAGAGTGAGAGGTACCTAAAATACCCAATGCGGAAGAGGCATTTACAATCATTTGTTGAATCATGTCAGATGTAATAGAAGGACCAGTGATTGATGTGGTAGAATTGGAGGACATAGAAGACGAAGCAGTAAGAGTAGCGTCAGATGAAGCCGAATCTGTTGTAACATGATGGGCACGAGGGTTGCGGTTTTGAGGCCTCTTTCTACATTCACTGATGATATGCCCATTTTCCTTACAGTAATTGCAAAATTTTTGCTTACATTGAGATGCATAGTGGCCAAAACTCTCGTAATCGTAACATTGAATAGGGGTCATGTCACGTCTTGGGTTTTTTCCTCTTTCATTAGTAGGACAACTAGGTGGTTGAGAATTTTTTGCAGCATAAGTGACCTCCAAAGGACTAGTGGTAGTTTGTTGAGTTAAAATTGTTTGAGTGGTCTGTCTCTATTTTTCTCGTAATCGTTCATTGAGACATTCATTTAATAATGGGGAGGTGATGTAGGCCCTAGGGTGAGGGCTTGCGTAGGGGTGCTGAAGCACGTGTCCAAAGACATTTCGAATCGTCAAGAAGACTTCAACACACACGAGGACGCACCTCTCACTACAATGCCATATATATAGTAAAAGCAAACTTAATGTGTAAGAAAACTCTATGTTATTAATAGAAACTTCCCTGATAACAATTTAATTAGAAATCTATTAATAAAAATAATATAATCTTAATCTAATTTAAAGAGGGACTGCTTGTGGGGCCTAGACTACATTATCCTCCCCGGGTTGAAAGAAGAGTTCCTCCTTGAACTCGAGTCTATTTCGGTTTGCCTCTGTAAATGTGGTGAACATGAAGGACTTTCTTTGTGGCAGCTTTCCAAGAATTCTTCTTCGGCGGTTGTGGTTTCTTGGGGTGAAGAGTAACCTGCTGTCCATCATGCATGAATGTATAGGTGTTGTCGTGCATACCATGAGTCCCATTTTTGTCATACATCCATGGAAGGCCCAATAAGATATCACCATCATCCATAGGTACCACATCACAGTAGATTGTATTTTTGTAAGTCTCACCAATGGCAAAAGTAACTTTGCAAGTATGTCGAATATGCGCTTAATCACCATTCATTAGCCACTTGACAAAATAAAGATGGCTGTGCTTATAAACTTTTAACTGGAGGCGATCAACAAGAGCTTGGGAGATGAGATTTTCGTAACTTCCGCTGTCAATAACAACTGTGCAATTTTGTCCCTGAACTGTATCGGCGGAACGGAAGATATTTTTTCACAACCATTTATTCTCAATAGTTGGTGGAGCGTCCTTGATGACAATAAAAGCTTCACCTGTGGTATCTGCATTTATTTCAGTAAGTTCTTCATTATCAATATCTTTGGGATCAGTGTCAGTACTCTTAGTATCATCTGGGATATTTTTATCAGCACTTGCAATCTCAATCAGATGCATTCGCTTTGGACATTCTGTTGTGCGATGCCCGTGCTGTTGACAATGAAAACAAACCATCTTATTTTGACCTTCAGTCATTGCAAAAATCTGTCCATTGGATTTAGCTTCATGTAGAGGCATTTTTTGGTGGAACCCATTTGGATTTTTTACGTGATGATTTGCAATTCCCTTAGTTTTGACAGCATATTGGATGAGTTCATCGACATTATCAAAATGTTGGAAGTTAAGGATATGCTGAATGTCTATTATCAACCGATTGAAAAATCTATCAACTACCACATCATCATCTTCATTCAAGCCACAATGAGCTTGCAGAGTCAGAAATCCCTCAGAATAATCAACTACTGTTTTGGACCTTTGTTTCAAGTTTTGAGAGCAAGAACGTAGATCTCTTGCATAGTTGACAGGGAGGAATTTTTGCTTCAAAATATTTTTCATCTCAGTCCATGTGTCAACAGGGTCCATATTCTGATTCCTCCGTTTTTTTTGCAATTTAGCCCACCAAGTTGCAACATAATTACGGAATCTAGTAGCAATCAGTATGACTTTATAATGCTCGGTCATTGGCTTGTGTGCGAAAATATTCTCCACACACACTAACCAATCTATGAATTCAGGGGCTGCAATTTTTTATCATATTCGGTAATCACGATTTTAATCCCTAAATCTCGATCAGGATTATTGACTGGTGGATCGTATTGATTTCGAATATTAGCACCATCATTATGGTTATGAAGCACACGCTGATTATTTTCCAAATTTGTTACTCTAGTGTCCAATTGTTGTAGGGTGGTGTGTATGCCATCAACTTTTGCGGATAATTCTCTAATGACACTAGCCAAATCTTCAAGTGAAGAAGATGAATATTCAGCGTCCACTTGCTTCTTAGGTGGCATTTTGTTTTATTGCAAAATTTAAATTTGACCGACCTGATGTGTAAATCTACGCTTCAGGAACACGCTAGTCAAGACAGATGTAAAATCGGATGTCAAATGGCGTCAAAATCGAGACAATAATTTCTAGCCGTCGATTGAATGTTACTGATATCGGATGATATAAGCTAACTAAAATTGCAAACAAGTGGACTTCTTGTTGCACGTGGGTCGAAATGAAACTATTTGGACCTAATAAGGACCTGAATTAAAATCAAGCCGAAGGACTTGTGACGCATGCATTGAAAGGCACGTGTGACTATTTCTTTGAAACCATAGAGAAAATGATGAAGAGGGTTTAGAAGCCCTTTCTGTCATTGCTTTCTGCTGCCTATTGACGAGAAGAGCGGCTGGCAGGGGAGATGGCGATGATCAACGACGAAGGAGTACAGCCAATGGCAGGTGGTGATGGCACACGGCGAGATTAGGCGGTGAGCAATCAAGTAGGGTGGTGCGATGCGTTCTTCTGACGACGACGGCGAGGGATGCTGGGATGCGGCATTGCCAGCGAATGGTGCAGATGTTTGATGTACGCTCTTCTCTTATCTTCCCTTTCTTCTTCTTCTTCTTCTTCTTCTTCTTCTTTGTTTCCACTCTAGGGTATGGGATGGGATGTCGATGGCGTGGGGGTGTGAGGAATCGTGTAGTGCAGGGCGATGGCAGAGAGGATGCGGGTGAAGAGGGATTTGGGCAGGTTAGGAAGAGGGCGGAGGCAGTGACGATTAGGGTTAGGGTTCGGGTTGGTTAGGGCCTGTTTTCAGTAATGGGGTGTTAGGAAATTTGGGTTTTGTGGATTTGGGTATTGGGACTGTGGATTGGGTTGTGCTTCGGTGAAGGTTGAAAGGGTAAGGATTGGGGTTTTGATTCGGCGAATGGTTTTGAAAGGGTAAGGGTTGGGTTGTGCTTTGATACCAAACTGATGCAGGCCTTAGGGTTAGGGCTTGCGTAGGGGTGCCGAAGCACGTGTCCAAAGACACTTCAAATCGTCAAGAAGACTTCAACACATACGAGGACGCACCTCTCAGGGGTAAACTTCAATTCTATTAATCAACCAAGTCTGAGAATCTCTTCTTTACAATGCTATATATATAGAAAAAGCAAATTTAATGTGTAAGAAAACCGTATGCTATTTATAGAAACTTCCCTAATAACAATTTAATTAGAAATCTACTAATAAAAATAATATAATCCTAATATAATTTGAAGAGTGGCTGCTTGTGGGGCTTAGACTGCATCAGGAGGGAATTCTACTCATGAGACTAGACTGAACATTTTCAAATTCTGGTTGTAATTTCATCAAAAATTGGTCCCTATGGCTGAGTTCTTGAAGTTTTTGTATTTTAGGAAGAGCTGCAGGAGAGAAATTGGCATATTTAATTTCAACATATTTAGTCCATAAATTCAGAAATCCAGAGTAGTGTTCCTGAATGGAAGAGGTCCCCTGTGTATATTGGGCAATCTCAAATTCCAACTGATATTGACATGCTGAATTATTCTGATGTTAAGACTTTTTTCAGATAAGCCCACATGTCTTTTGCTGTTTTGTAAGGCTTCAAATTCAAGATCAGGTGTGGTTCCACTGTTATAAGGATCCAAGATTTATTTTGGCATCCCTTGTTGTCCAAGCAAAAATCTTCTTCTCATCCTCCTTTGGTTTAGGGGTAGATCCAGTTATATGCCCTAATAGTTCTTTCCCTTTCAAATACAATTCAAATTGGAAAGCTCAAGAGGGATAAAATTTTCCATTAAATCGAATGATAGGGATTTCGGATATTTCCATGATTAGAATTTCTTCACAAAGTTGCCTCAATAATACAGTAGATGTTTAATCAATGACTATTTCTAATACAAACAGTCCTACAAGGATGCAGGACACACATAAACAATAAGAAGTTCAGCAACTACTGATCAAGCAAAACAAAAAATCTGTTTTCACCAACTAGATATTGTTTCCAGCAAGAAGCAATAGAACCCCGCACCACTGATTTCTCAAAACAGTCCAAATCACTCAAAACAGCCCAAACCAGCAAGACACTACCCTAAATTTTGCTGTAGATCTGGGACATGGGGCCTAAAAGATGATCAAGAGCAAGATCAGATCAGTCTAAATCCTGAAGATTCTTTTCCTTGTTCAGAGGGTTCAAGATTCACCTCAATCTGTCAAGAATCCACGATGCAGTGATCGTTTGATGAAAACTATCATACCAAACAAGGAAACGACAAAAGTGATCAGATGGCCTACCTTGGACGAGCGAAAAATTCTGGAAAAAATCTCTAAAAAACCAGGAGTAGTGGTCGACCAAGATGGTATGCTCTTTTGATGCAGTGGTGATGATCGATGGTGGGCCACAGAACAACAGGACGATGGAGCCACAGAACAGCTACGATGCAGCAACTGTGTTGACGAAAACAGAACCTGATGCACGAATTTTATGGAAAATCCAAAAAAACAGTCGACTACTACTAGACTGTTCTTCAACTGATCAAAGAACTAAAAAACCAGCGATTTTCAGCTCTGATACCATAACAGATTCATGATATTGACAGAGAGTCTAAAATACAAGATAATATTGAATGGAATTTTCCTCCCCTCTTGAGGGTCGACCATTACCTTTTTATAGATAGCGATGCCCATTTTGGGCTACAATTACAATCTATCAAATCCTCTTCTTTTGATATGTATTGTTGTACACATTTACATTAGTTTGACTTGTCTACAGTAAGGATGAACTTACTTTTGCAGACGGGTCGTGGGCCATGACTGTATGGGTCATTGACATTCTATACTTGTTGAAACAAGTAAAACCATGTCTCTACTGTATGCTTTTATCTGATAACAAAATATACCTGTCCCTTCACATGTTTTCTCAATTAAGAGTCCTAATCCCAGCAAGTAAAGAAAAATGAAGAGTATAATTGTAAACAGAAAATCTTGTGAATTTATCAGCATGAGTATTTACTCATTTAGGTAGTATTTGGTTCGCATGAATGATTTTGGGCCGAAATGGAATATAGGTTAGAATGGGTCTAGAATGGAATGAGATAGGAATGGCCATTCCATTCTAATGTTTGGATTTGTCTTTGAAATAGTGGGCAGAATGAAATTCCTATTCCTATCCTTATGTTTGGTATGCATGAATCAAAGTATGAATGAAAAAAAAAATTCAGTATTTTTACTAAAATATCCCTATTTTTCTCTTCATTTTTTGGTGGTGGTGGTGGGTGGGTGGCAGTAATAGTGGGTGGGGACATTTTTGTCTCAATAAAAAATGAGTTTGGAATTGAATGGTCATTCTTTATCCCCCCGATGGAATGACCATTCCTTCATGTGGGGGAATGGTGATTCCTTTTGGAATGAGCCTTTTGTCCTTTTTGGACGAACCAAACGCAAGAATGAGCATTCTGGTCATTCCATTCTAGCCCCCATTCAAGCCAACCAAATGCTACCTTAGGGTCTTCCACAAATCCCTTTGGTCTCTCTCTCTCTCTCTCTCTCTCTCTCTCTCTCTCTCTCTCATATGTAACCTTAAGGTGGGTACCTTATGGATACCTCCACGACTGCATCAAAGGTCCATACATTATTGCTATGGTGGTTCTGTATGTAGTAGTTAGCATGCCATTTTTATTTAATGTCTGTATATTGTTATTGAGTGTTCAATTCGTAGGACTGCATTTCATTAGCCTTACATAATGCCATGCAGGATTTTGAACAACTGAGATGCATAGGATGGGAAGCAATAATAATTGACGAATGCCAACACTCTAGGGTGTCAAGACACTTGAATCAAATCAGAAAGCTTACATCTGAATTTAGGCTGCTTCTTCACAATGGTCCAATAAAGGTATTGTATTTGTCATGGAGCTTAAATATTTGATGATCCTGTGCATTATCCACTGACTAGTTTTGGGAATTTCCAGGATAATATAGCTGAATACCTCAACCTGCTGACCTTCCTTGATTCAGTGGGAGATGGTACTTGTGTTGACAGTTTAAATCTTGACTCTAGTGACAATGTTGAAGCACTTCCTGTGCTCAAGGAAAGGTTAACAAAGTTTATTGCATATGAGAGGAAGGACTCAAAATTCGTTGAATACTGGGTTCCTGTCAAGCTTTCCAAAGTGCAGCTTGAGCAGTACTGTGCTACTCTGCTTTCAAAGTTTCTGTCCCTTCGCTCTTGTTCAAAGAATGATTCTATTGGAGTTCTACGTGATATTGTTATATCTCTCAGGAAGGTTTGACTTTACGTTGACCATTTTGTAGCATATCTTGCAGTTACATTACTATAAGACACATCAACATTTTTAACTGAAGTTAAATTGCCCTGTATCTGTTCTTTTCCTTTCTGTCCTTATTTTTCTTCTGAGTTTCTATTTTTCTATATTCTCATTGCATGGACCATTACTAGTGTCAATGGTATCCCTAACCTCTTCCATTTAAGTTTGGCTCATCTAGTCTTTCTTGGCAGTGTTGTGACCATCCTTATCTTGATGATATCTCTTTGCAAAATACACTTACTAAAGGTCTTCCAGAGACTGAATATTTGGATGTTGGAGTGAATGCAAGTGGAAAGCTACAACTACTAGACAAGATTCTCGTGGAGATGAAAAACCGGGGACTAAGAGTTCTGATCCTTTTTCAGGCATGGGACTTATTCACGATATCCAGTTGATTAGCCTTTTTATTTTTTATTTTTATTTTCTAGTGTTCAGTATTTCTTTGCCACTTTTACCAGATGTTTTCCAAAATTTGTTTTGTTTAACCAGTGCCATTGGATGATATGATCTGTAACATTGACTTTTTCTGCTATCTGGTTTGCTTTTGTTTCGTGTAGTGTTTAAGATCTTTAAGCTATAATACCTATTGAAAGTGGTGACTTAGGCAATAGTGTCCATGTGTTTGGTCTTAGTTGTCCCTTTTTTTCGTGTACAGTGTTCTCCCTAGCATACATAATCTTATGATATTAATCCTTGAAGAGCAAGCTGTTTAATTCAGTAACTTACGATTACGTGAACAATCTTTTTATTTATTTATTTTACGTGTTTTTAAGCTACTTTATTTGCTTTCAAGCTACTTTACCTATTGCCTTTATCTTGTTGAGGTATCACTTCCTTAAAGAGCATAGAAGACTTCCTCCACGAAATTGGTAACTTAGGGCTCGTTTGGCATTGTTTCAGTGTTGTTCCCAGTTCTGTGCTGAGACCAAGTTGTGCCGAGATCAAGTTGTGCTAAGACTAGTCTATTTGGAACTTGTTTGGCAACATGCTCTTGCATTGTTCCAACAAGAATAAGCTCCATGGAACTTGTTTGGCAACCACATAACAATATTTTTCTAAGAAACAAAAGTAAGAAAATTATATTTATCAACAATGTTAAATTTAAATCAATTATAGATATTTATGAATTTATTTTAAATATTAAAAAATAGTAGGGACCACTCTCACAAGAATATAATAGTGAGCAACTCCATTTAGCAATGGAGTAAGCCCGCACCGGCCTGCAATGGCCCTGAGATCGATCTTTTTCCTTTCCGTTTATGTTTCCACAACTAGCACCAAGGCCCGGTCTCCTTTCTTCTTCGATCTGCAACACGAACAGTGAGTGACCCTTCCTTCTTCCGTGGAGATGACTAGTGATCATGTGAACTAGGCTTCTCTATAGAATGGGTCAAGTCAGCCTAACCTGAAACCAAATTGAAATTGACCCGAAACTGGGTCGTCTTCTTCCCACCTCTCGTTTTGCAACTAGACCCGAACTTGACCCAGATGATTTGTCTTCTCCTTCTATAACCAGAACTGACAAACAAGTCTGGATCTCTTTGGGCAGTCAACCCGTAAACACTACATCCACCTTTTATCTCCTCTGATGCCAATGATCTACAGTTATCTTACCATCTTACCACTTTATACCACAGTTACCCTCTCCACACACAGTCCTTCTCCAAACACCCACCCATTATAACATGACCCTCTCCATACACTGTCCCTCTCCAAATACCCAACAGAGCCACCCATTTTAACGTGACCCAAAAAAACCCCCTCCTCGCATCCTATTCCAAATGTAATAAACAAAAGAAAAAGGAGAGATGAAAGCAAAGAAAAAGAGAGGAAGAAGAAAAGGATGAAGTAGTGGTTGTCAAGGTAGGAAAAGGAGAGAGAGTTGCAGACTTGCAGTCCAAGAGTGGTAGGGAGAAAGAAGAGATATGGGAATAGGACTTACTTAGACTGGGGGAGTGGATGAAAGTCTCTATTATGGTCGAGAACGCTGGAAGATGGGAGTAGGGCAAGTGTGTTGGCGAGACTCTTCCAAAAAAAAAAAAAAAACGAAAAACTTTTGTTTTCACTTTCTTAATCCTTTGGGTCCATGTTTTCGGAATTATTCCAGCCAAAACATTCGCTCAGAATGGCATATTTACATAGCAAACGCATATTCGAATTTTTATCCCATGAGAACAAGAAAACAGCTCGTTGTGACAATGCCAAACATGGCCTTAAGTTCTTGAGAACATCGTTTTTGGATGTTCTGAAGCTGCTTTATTGGCTTTGGGTCCTAATCTTCTAGTGCTCAAGGTGTTAAGATTCAGGTGTTTCAAGATCCTTTGTAGCCGCCCCCCCCCCCCCCCCCCCCCCCCCCCCTCTCTTCCAAACTTCCAAACTATGTGTATATGTATATCGATCAAATTTAAATTAACTTTTAAATGATGGTTTCAGTGAAGGACCTCGATATTAAAGAAAAGTGGAGAGTGTTTTGTCAAAATTTTTAATGAAGGTTCTATAGGAGGCAAAAGAATAAGAGAGGATACTTTGTTAACAAAATATATCTTTTCCATAGAATTAGGGTGGTAGAAATGAAGATGACATTGACAGAAATGAAGAAGGGAAAGGCTATGGGGCTAGTTGACATCTTATAAAGCTTGAAAATGCTTAGGAGGAATTAAGTGCATTTAATTAATCAGGCACTTCAATTAGATATTAATAATAAAAAATGCCGGATGAATGAGGAAGTGTTGTAGACTTGTAGTACCTATAATATACAAGAACAAGAGAACATATGCAAAACCTCTTCCATCTATTGTGAGATTAAACTTATGAGTCGCACTATGATGCGATGGGAAAGAGTAATGGTGCAAAGGCTTAGACAAAGACCAAGATACCTAAAAGTCAATTGGGTTTCATGTCAGGGAGGTCATCTATGGAAGCTATCTTCTCACTTATAAGCATTTTTTTTGAATAGTTTTTAGTAAGCAATTAATGAAAAAATACCAAGTGAAGTTGAAAAATTTGCATATGGTCTTCATTGATCTAGAAAAAGTTTACGATATGGTACCTAGAGATTTAATTTGGTAGGTTTTAAATAAAAAGAGTGGTCCTAGAGGTTACATTGAAATCCAATTTGCTATGCAGGTTGATGGCCCACTAGGGGAAGGGAGGTAGGCCAAAGAGGATGTTGATGGAAGTAGTGAAAATGGATATTAAAAACTACAACCAGCTTGGGAGTTGGCTTAGGATAGAGTGGAGTTGAAACACATAGCTAATAGCTTACCCCACTGTAGTTAGTACAAGGCTTAGATGATGATGATGATGATATATCTATAATATATGGACAATATTCAAGTGCATACATCCCTCACCAAAATGGCGAGGGACACTTCTTTTTTAGAAGGTATGAATGTGCAAAAGGATAAAACCATCATACATTCTGACACTTTTTTTATCTTGTTATGTCTAAAAAAGGAAGTGTCGCTCACCAAAATGGTAAGGGATGTATGCACATGAATATCCCCTTATATATAAATATATATAGGCAAGTCTCTCCTAAGCTTAAACTTATATAAGAAATTTTGTAAGCCTGAGCCCCCCCCCCCCCCCCCCCCCCCCCCCCCTGAATTGCACTTGTCCATCAATTTTTGGTCAAATCCGAATTTACTGGACTGTTGGATCAATTGTGCATTGATCTAAATGAACTGTTGACCATGAAATTTTTAGGCCCAAATGGGGATGATAGAAACTACGGTTGAGGCTGCTTTTTTGTAGAGTGGAAAGTCCTAAGGAGTCCTTCAAACCTAACCCCCACTCCCAAAACGATCCCCAGGTGGGCTCTACAGGCGTGAGCCGCACACTTGAGATTACTTTATCCTAGGCTTGAGCTTAGGGGAGTGGGCTCCTTATATATATGTGAGTAGTGGCCTTGTGAAGATCGTTTTTACCATCTTACAGTGTAGACCACCAAGTGGGGCTACCCTATGACCCATCCTAATGGTTTACACATACACAAACCCCCTCATGTCACCGTTCCCATTGGATTTGCATGGATCAAAATGGACTAGACCGTTGGATCCTAAGGGTCACTTTTGTTGTTTTATATGAAATTATTAAACTTGTGGACCATAGATGAGGGGGTTAGAGGTATTGGATTGACTTCAAATTTGATATCTAGGTTGGCCTCACTTGGATCTTTTGAATCCCCCTATCCCATGAAATGATCAAAATAGCAGTAGCGGTTGGCGTAGCATGGTGGCCCTTACCGTTATGGGGGATATAATATCTGCTAGACCACGTAGCAGTTGTTATTTTGATCTATGATTCCATGATTTGTGGGGTCCCAAGGTGGGCCTCACTCAATGGTCCCTATGGCAAAACGATAAGGAACATCTGAGGATTTGGCTTAGGATAGTGCAGAGTGGAGACATAAAATTCATGTTGCCAACCCCAATATAGTAGGGACAAGGCCTTGATGATATATATATATATTAATATTTATATATGGAGAATATTAGTATGCATCCATCCCTCACCATAGGGTGAGGGACACTACCATATTTGGATATATTAATGTGCAAAAGACAAAAATCTATATAAAAAAGAGAAATGCTCAAGTACAAATAGGGAAAGCCATGTAAGCATTCCTTATCCTATAGTGAGGGAATGATGCATACTTATATTCCTCATAAATATATGTATATATAAAATTGATCAGGAAGAGAGTCCTAACGAATGGCTAGACTGCTCTAGCTAAGGGATGGTCCAACTTCTAGGGCCCTCCTGCAATCATGACAGTCATGGGGTGTTTAGGGTTTGGAAGATCTCCTTCTAGCACGCACTTGGGCACACAATGGCTTATTTTGAGGTGCATGATAGAGAACATGTGGTTGAGGCCCATGTTTGAGGTGGCTCTAGTAGATTTGAACTCGAAACAGTCCCAAAATTGCTTGAATCACATCATTTAGGGACTTTAATTTCCAAACTTCAATTCAGAATACAACCAGAAACTGTGAAGTGAACACTTCCTTTTGGGATTCTAATTGGTGGGCTTAATTGGGTCTGAACTCAGTTGGGTCCAAGATCCCTGGGTCGTCCAAGGGTTTACTTCCATCTGGTGTGGCCACCATGATAATAGCTGGAAAGTGTGGGCCCCATGGACCGAATTGTCTAGATTACTGTGGACGTCCTTATGCAGAAAAATCTTAAAGGATCCTTTGACTTTCCTCTCAGTTAGCTTATAATTTTTGTCAACTAGGATCTTAGCTTATGGCAATAAGTAACTATGAGAGCAATTATTGGTGTAGTTATATTTGATTGAGTTTTTGCCAAGCCATATCATGTTTATGCGAGTCAACTGCACCATCTGTGCATAAGTAAACAGTTTCCTATTTGACTCAAAGTTGTTTCTAAGCCCCTTCTCCTCCACAGTTTACTTATTCCATTGTTTCCCTTTAATCTGTGGTGTTTATGCCTGAGATCTAGTTTATTTGAATGGAAGTTGTCTTCTTGGTTCTTAGTTCTTAGGGATTTATGGAGAGAAAAAATGTAAAAAAAAGGAAGAATAGAAGAGCTGAAGATGAGAAGGCATTATGGTCGATACTAGGGCTATTTGACCATACCATCTTATTTCATCTTAAGTTGAAAACAATACAATATTACTAAATAGCTCCCTTAAATCCCCAATATTACATAGAAGTCCTAAAGTGGTGAAAAATGAAAAAAAATAAGCTGTTTGTTTCTACACTCCCCCTCATGCTGGTGAGTAGATGTCTACGATTCTAAGCTTGGAAAATACATTCAGAAGTAGGTTCCTTGTGACTGCTTTTGTTATGAAGTCAGCTAGTTAATTGGCAGTATATACAAGCTTCAACATTATTTCTTTCCTTGGCTCCTTTTCTTGAACAAAATGGCATTCAACATCGATTTGTTTTGTCCTTTCATGATTGACTGGATTTGTGGCAATATAACTTGCGGAATTATTGTCTTAAGGAAGGAGCATAGGCTTGTTGCATGTGAAGCCTTGGTCTTGCATCGTTGTTCGTAACCGCAAGAATTCACATGTTCCACGAGACATTGCACGGTAGTTAGCTTTAGACGCTGATAATGCAATAATTGGTTGTTTTTTTACTTTTGCATGACAACAAATTTCCACCAACCAATGTGCAATGCACAATATCCAGTTGATGCAGGACCTACTAAGTAATGGACAAAATGCAATGTGAGATCAAAATAGCAAATTAATATATGCAATGATTACTCTAAAAATTGACACAAGCACATTATCGTTAGTGAATGCAGCAGAAGTGTTATTAATTTGGTCTGAAATTTGTATCACAGCTCTGCAATTGGAACCTTCAATGTGTAGAGATGGACCTTTGGGAATCTATAACTTCCAACTTGCCTAGGGACCCAAATCTGAACAATTCTAAACTGAAATTCAGATCTTGGCAGTGTATTTCTCACAATTGGGAAGGTTCGAAGTAAGGTTCCAATCTGATTGTGGTGAATTTAAATTGTAAACTGCCTATGACAGGGAATTTTGGGGCCAAGTTTAGGGTTTTGATGGAGATCGGCCCATGGAGATGGTTCCCCATATGAGGGATGACCAGATCTGGTTTTGGGCTGTGCTTTAAATGGTTTCAGATCTGGCTGTAAAGTTTTGGATGGCCAAATATCAGATCTAGGGTTGTTTTAAAGGTTTCCTCATGCTTGGCAAGCTCTAGGCTAGATGTAGGATGAAAACAATGGGTGTTCTTAGGCTGGTTGCATAGTTCTGGAAAGATGGATTGGAAATCCAACCAAAAGAAAGAGGGATGTAGAGATTACCTTGCTGGAAGCACGATCCTTGGCCTCATGTTAAACTCCCCATCATGGGCGAGAAAACATGAAAAACTTGCGTGGGAGAACCGAAAGAAGCTTCCATGGAAGAGTCTTTTCTTTTCACTCATCAATTATTCTGTCTTTGCGAGAGGCATTACATCATTATATAGGGAAAGAAAAACCTAAAACGAATCTGGACCATTGAAACACATTAATGGCTAAGTTTAAAACAACCAACTAAAATAACTGTTAAACATAATAAAAATTCTAAATAAACTAAGATAGGTGCGTTGGGCCCAAAGGCGGGTGAACCCATGGGGGACCATGGGTTTGTCTTGCATCACTAGTGGTTGATCTTTGATGTCTTAGACCCTACCTAATCTGCACCAGTGAAGATCTCAATGATCTTAATATCTACGTTTCTGTGTTTTGAATACGTTATGCCTTTGACCTGGAGCTTTTTAGAGGCGTTTCAATATTCAATAAACCGCTTTAAGATGCTGTGTGCGAGGTGCATGCATGATCTGACTTGCTACACTCACAGAAAATCCAATATCTGGTCGTGTAATGGTAAGATAGATTAACTTTCCAGCTAGTCTTTGATATAAGCTTTGGTCATTTAGAAGCTGCCTACTGTCTGAACATAGGCCCTGATTATACTCAATAGTTGTCTCAGCTGGCTTAGCACCTATCATTTCCATTTCTTCCAAGAGATTCGAAGTATATTTTCTCTAACATATAAAGATCCCACTCTTTGACCTTGCTACCTCTATGCCAACAAAGCACTTTAGTTCTCTAAAGTCCTTAATTTTAAATTATGTACTCAAATACTACTTGAGCCCTTGTATTTCCTCCTCACTATTACCTGTCAACACATTATCATCAACATACCCAATAAGAATCATGACATTCTCTCCACTCCTTTTACTGTACACCATATGAACCGATTGACTCCTCTTATATCCATACCACACCGTAGCTTGGCTAAATCTTTCAAACCAAGCTTGAGTAGATTGTTTTAGTCTATAAAATGCCTTCTTTAGCCTACACACTTAATCACGTTGACCCTTAGGCACCAAACCGGGAGGCAGCTTCATGTAAACTTCTTCTTGTAGATCACTGTGCAAGAATGCATTTTTAAGATCTAATTGGTATAAGGGCCATTGGAAGTATGTTGCAACCCTTACAGTATTCAACTTTGCAACAGTTGAGAAGGTTTCGAAGTAATCTACTTCATAAGACCGTGTAAAACCTTTTGCCACTAATCTTGCCTTGTACCTTTGAATGGTTCCATTTGGATTTTATTTAATGCTATAGACCCACTTACATCCCACTATTTGCTTCCCTACAGGAAGATCTACTATCTCCCATGTGCCATTCTTATTCCAAAGCATTCATTTCTTCAACTGTAGCTTCCTTCCACTTTGGGTTGTTTAGCGCATTACTAACATATCATAGTATACTTTCTAAGGACTACTTTAACACAAAGGCTCTAAATGTAGGTGAAAGGAAATGGTAAGACACAAACGTTTAGAACAAGTTTACATAGAGGCTCTGTAAGTAGTAAACAGGAAATGGTAAGTCACAAAATTTTGTATTTTGTATTTGGTGGATGGATATCTAGTAGGACAAGTTTGTGTGCCTTTTCTCAATTGGCGCAGCCCTGATCCACAATCGAGAAGAATAGATCAATCTCCCGAAATAGTTAATTGAATCCACAATGGATTCCTGCCTTAAGGCTCAAGCATAATCAACAAACAACCCATAACTGAAGGGAAACCCAATTTGAATATTATTAATTATCAAAGTATAATCAACTACATTGAGGTTTCTTTTATTTATAGGATAATAAACCTATTTCTTGGCTAATAAGACTTACTAATTAAAGCAAAGTACTTCCTAATCCTTTTAAACAAGAATTTCCTAATCCTATTTAAGCAAAATAATAGTAATAGGATAATTATAAAAGGTGCCATAGTAGCTCTCAGCCAGTTGGGCATATGGCTGAGCCCAATGGACTAGGTTTGACTCGTGGGTTAATGTTTGGGCCTAGCTACTTTCTTGGGCCGGTTCTATACTGCATCAACTCTCATCGTCTTGAAAAAACTCAACTCCGATGAGTTAATAGCTTGATAATGTTCATAAAGATTTGGATTCAAGCGCTGGAAGTCGGATGCAGTAATCCAAGTAGCATTAGAGATGGGGCTGTGTTGCCATCGGACAAAAAATTTTTGATATCCTCCTTGACGTGTAGAAAGAAGCTGATCATTAAGAACATCAACAATTTGATCTGCGAGGGGTGGAGGAGCTGGTAAAATAATTGCATGTTCTTCAAAATCTTCATCACTATCATGGCCATGGTAGAATGTGAGATCTACAACATTGAATGTTGGACTGATGCTTAGATCTGGGTGTAATTTCAAAATGTAAGCATTAGAACTGAGCTTCTTCAAAACTTTGAATGGTCCGGCATTTTGGGGATGCAACTTCCGATTCGCTGCAGGTGGTAACCTTTCTAGATGGATGCGAACTATAACTATATCACCTTCAGAAAACTAGAGGAACTGGCGACGCTTGTGTGCATGAGCTTTGTAACTTTCATTGCTAGCAGCGATATGACGTCGAACGTCATCATGTATTTGTTGCATGTGTGTGATGAAATTATCTGCTTTAGCACTTGGGTGCGCTGTAATAGGTAATGGAACAAGATCAATAGCTAAGCGCGGACGAACACTTGTAATTGCTTCAAATGGAGAAATGCCTGTGGAATGGTTGACTGAATTATTGCAAGCAAACTCAACCATGGGTAGAATTTGATCCCAAGTAGAGGTATTGTCGCAAACGAGGCACCTTAATAACTGACCAAGATGCCGATTGAGGACTTCGGTCTGTCCATTTGTCTGAGGATGATAAGTAGGAGAAAAATGGAGTTTTGTCTTAGCAGTCATCCACGAAGTCTTTCAAAAGTAACTCATGAATTTTGTATGATGACCTAAAACTATTGTCTTCGGAAGTCCATGAAGACGAACAATTTCCTTGAAGAACAATTGAGCCACTTTGTAAGCATCAGCTGTTGTATTGCAAGGGATAAAATGAGCCATCTTGGAGAAGTGATCCACAACAATGAAGATTGAATCCACTTTGTGGGCAGTCTTGGGCAAGCCTAAAACAAAATCCATACTGATATCTTCCTAAGGGACATTTGGAATTGGTAATGGCTGATATAACCTTGTATTCTTTTTGTTCCCTTTGGACAACTGATAGGTGCAACATCTTTCACAGATATTGATTACATAGAGTTTCATGTGCGGCCAATAATAACAATAATAACGATCATCCACAAGAGTAAGTGTTTTGTCACGTCCCAAGTGATCATTATAACCTCTTGAATGCAATTCACGAACATGTTCTCTAATGGATGTAATAGGAAGGCAAAGTTTGATACCTTTGAATAAGAAATCATCATGTATGCTGTAAAGCAGATGTTTGTCCAGCTTGCCATTAAGGAGTTCTGAATAAACAACACCAAAATCCTCGTTTGCAGCATACTCGTGTTTCACTTGCTCAAATCCAGGAACTATGACTATCATAGTAGTAAGAAGGTGTTTCCTACAACTTAATGCATCAGCCACGAGATTCTCTTTGTTTTCTTTGTGTTGCAGGCTAAAAGTAAATTGTTGAAGAAAAGCACTCTATTTAACGCGATGATCAGTCATATGTTGCTGAGAATTAAAATGCTTTAAAGCTTCATGATCTGAATAAAGGACCAAATCATTTCCCACCGAGTAAGGTCGCCAATGTCGCAATGCTTGTACTGCTGCGTAAAATTTCAAATCATACGTAGAGTATTTGCGTTTGGCATCGGGAAGCTTTTCACTGAAAAATGCTATGGGATGACCTTCTTCGCTAAAAACTCTGCCAATGCCAACATTAGAAGCATCACGAGTAACTTCAAAAACTCTGTCAAAATTTGGAGGGTGCAAAACGGGTGCTTCCGTGATCTTTTGCTTAATATTCTCAATTGCTTAATATTCTCAAATGCTTTTGAAGATGCCGATGTCCATTAAAGTCACCCTTTTTCATACAATCGGTGAGGGGAGCCATATTGCTGCTGAAGTTATGAATGAATCGTTTGCAACTTTAGTCAAAGTAGTCTCAAGAGGCCAATCAATAATCGCTTGCACCTTCAAAGGGTTCATTGCGATGCCCTTTAAAGAAATAATGAAGCTAAGAAAAATTACAGAGTTGCTCATGAAAGTGCACTTCTTTAAATTGATATATAATTGTTCTTTGCGGAGAAGTTGAAATATACTCCGTAAATGATCAAGATGCTTCTCTTGTGATTTGTTAAAAATCAAGATATCATCAAAGTAGACAACTACAAACTTTCCAGTGAAAGGTTTCAACAATTGGTTCATCATACGCATGAAAGTGCTAGGAGCATTAGACAGTCCAAAAGGCAAAATCAACCATTCATAAAGGCCATATGTGGTCTTGAAAGCTGATTTCCATACATCACCGGGCTGAATTCTGACTTGATGGTAGCCACTGCGAATATCAATTTTTGAAAAGATAGAAGCATTAGGTCAAGTATATAATCAAGCCTAGGGACAGGGAAGCGATATTTTATAGTGATTTTGTTGATGGCACGACTATCCAGCACATACGCCAGCTTCCATCCTCTCTTTGGGGTAAGGAGAGCGGGTACTACGCATGGACGTAGACTTTCTCAAATATAACCTCTTTGTAACAAATCATCCACTTGCTTTTTGAGTTCAGCATGTTTAGACGGGCTCATCCGATAAGCACGCAAATTAGGAAAAGATGTTCCAGGAAGCAAATCAATGGCATGTTGACTATCGCGCATGGCGGCAATTCCTGTGGGAGCTCATTAGGAATTAAATCAGAAAAATCATGTAGTAAAGGGGTTACCTCTTGGGGAATTGATGGCTTTGAATCTTTATTGGAATCTGGGACTTGTTTAGCCACCAAAGCATATATTACACCTTGTTCTTTACTTTCAACTTCAAATTTGCGCATGGTTAGGATATGGGGAGATGCTTGAGGAGTTGCGATTGGTGATGAAAATGGAATAGTTAGGGGTTGCCATTGCATTCGTTTGCCATTCCATGTAAAAGATTAAGTATTAGTCTCATGATCAGCAGTGACTTTGAGGCGATGGAGCCAAGGGTGACCAAGCAAAATGTTGGCGACATTCATAGGGATAACATCACACTTGACATTATTTTTATAAGAACCAAGTTTGATTGGAGCAATGAACTGTTGCCGGACTGGAAACCCAATCTGAATATTATTAATTCATTATCATCATCATCATCAAAGCTTTATCCCGACCATGTTGGGGTCGGCTACATAAATTCTGTTTCTCCATTTCGTTCTATGTTGAGCCAAATCCTTAGATAAGTTAAACTTCTTCAAATCTGATTCAGTGACCTCCATCAATATTTTCTTTAGCCTACCCCTACCTTTTTATGGGCCATCTACCTGTATAGCAAAACTTTTTCTCATCGATGCCATTACCGGCCTACGCTCAACATACCCAAACTATCTTAAATGGGTTTTTCTAATCTTATTCCCTATTGGTGCTACCTCTAAATGCTATCGGAAGTGTTCATTTGTAATTTTATCTTTTCTAGTTTTGCCACACATTCACCTAAGCATTCTTATCTCCGTCACATCCATCTTATGTATATGTGTCTTTTTAGTTGGCCATCATTCTGCTCCATATGTCATAATTAGTTTAACCACTGTCTTGTAAAATTTGCCACTCAATTTTGTTGGCATTCGTTGGTTACAAAGCACTCCAGAAGCTAGTGTTCACTTTAGCTATCCAGCTTTTATCCTATGCTTCACATCTTCGTCAATCTCCCCATTTTTACTAATCATCGAGCGCAGATACCGAAAAAAATTTCTACATGGTATCCGATAGGTTTCAATTTTGACAGTGGTTTCAACAATTTGTATATGCCCACGGAAGTTGCAATCCATATACTCTGTCTTTGTATGACTTATTTTAAAGCCTCTAGATTCTAATGTCCTCCGCCATCTCTCGAGTTTTGCATTTACATTATCTCTTGATTCATCCACCGATACTCTATCATCTGCAAACAACATACAACATGGTACTTCTTCTTGAATATGCGCAGTTAACTCATCCATAATTAATGCAAAGAGATAAGGGCTTAAGGCTGATCCCCGATGCAAACCTATAGTCACGGGGAATCCACCCGTTTCTCCACATGTGGTTCTCACATTTGTTACTGCTTATTCATACATATCCTTAAAAATTTTAATGTAACCTCTAGGGACATTCCTTTTGTTTAAAACCCACCAAATTGAATCCCTCGGTACCCTATCATAGGCTTTTTATAAATCTATAAAGACCATGTGTAGATTTTTCCTCTTTGCTCGATATTTTTCTATTAATTGCCTAAGTGAAAAGATAGCTTCCATAGTTGACCTCCCTGGCATAAAATCATATTGATTTTCAGTGATCTTGGTCTGTTGTCTCAGTCTTTGCTCCATTATTCTCTCCCATAACTTCATAGTATGACTCCTAAGTTTAATCCCTCGATAGTTAGTACAATTTTGTATATCTCCCTTATTCTTAGATATAGGTACTACAATGCTTCTTTTCCATTTGTCCGGCATTTTTTTTGTGACAAGTATCTTATTGAATAGTCTACATAACCAACTTATCCCAACCTCTCTTAAGCATTTCCATACCTCTATCGGAATATCATCTGGGCCTGTAGCCTTTCCTGCCTTCATTCACTTCAATGCTTCCTTCACTTCTACCCCTCTAATTGTAAGAAGAAAAGTATACTCTGGTAATGAAGTATCTTCCCTAGTTCTTGTATCCTTCATATGTTCTTCATTTAAAGTTTGCTAAAATATTATTTTCACCTTTCTTTTATATCGTTGTCCTTCACCAGAATATTTTCTTCATTGTCCTTGATACATTTGACATGATTTAAGTCTCTATTTTTCTCTTCTTTTATTTTTGCGAGCTTGAAAATATTCTTCTCTTCTTCTCTTGTTCACAACCTATTATAGAGGTCATCGTATGCTTTGAACTTTGTACTACTTACTACTTTCTTAGCTTCTTTCTTTGCCTTCTTATAAAATTCAAAAATTTCCATGCTCTTAGTTTCCTGCCAAAGTTTGTGGCAATGTTTTTTTTCTTGAATAACTTTTTGAACCTCTACACTCCACCACCATGTTTCTTTATTAACATGTCTCTTTCCTTTTAATTTTTCAAGTACCTCCTTTGCAACCTTCCTAATGCAATTAGCTATTTGATTTCATATTACTGTATTTTCTCTTTCAAGATTCTATTCTCTCTTCTCAATCATTTTGTCCTTGAATATATTTACTCTTTCCCATTTCAAATCTCTCTACCTTGTTTTAGGGCCCATTTTGTTTATTGCCGCTTTCTTTCTACTTCTAATGCAAATATCTAAAACTTCGAGCCTATGTTGCGTGGTCAAAGTCTCTCCTGGGGTAACCTTGTAATCTTTACAAGCGAATCAGTCTTGTTTTCCGACTAGAAAAAGGTCTATTTGACTCCTATTACTCCCACTTTTATAGGTAATTAAATGCTTATCTTTTTTTTTAAAGTAAGTATTTGCTACTACAAGATTAAGTGGCACTACAAAGTCCAATATGATATTTCCGAAATCATTATTTTCTCCAAATCTTTGCCCTCCATACACTCTCTCATATCTTCTATTATCTCTTCCTATATGCCTATTTAAATCCCCTTCAAGGAAAATCTTATCACTATTTGGGATTTCTCCAATTAAATCATCCATCTCCTCCCAAAATTGTCTTTTCACACTTTTCTCTAGTCTTACTCGGGGAGTATATGCATTGATGATATGGATTATATCTTCCTCTAGCATTAGTTTAATTGGTATAATTCTATCACCAAACCTCTTTACCCCCACAATTTTTTCTTTTAAATCATTATCTACAACTATACCCACTCCATTTCTCATTACTTTTTTTTACATAGAAAAGCTTATGCCCATCCGTGAGCTCCTTCGCTTTATTCCCTTTCCACCTTGTCTTCTATATACAAGCCACACTAATTTTTATTCTTTTCATTACCTCGACCAACTCCATGCTCTTGCCTGTCAAGGTTCCTATATTCCAAGTAGCAAGTTTAATTTTCTTATTCATCCTCTTCTTTTCATGGACTAACTTCTTTAACCGCACTAGCTCAGAGTCATGTGGTAGCCTTTGCACACTTTTTACTATAACTGGGTGACTGCTGCAATGCGTCGCTTAAAGTGGAGAATACCCTAGCCTTATTGCGAAATATTGTTATATCTCATAATTGATGTTTGGGTTGTGAAAAAGTTTTACGCTGGTTGTCAACCTACCTAACGTAACCCTCCTCCTTTACCCGGGATTGGGTCCGGCAGCAAAAACTGTCGGAGTTATCTGAATATTATTAATTATCAAAGCATAATCAACGACATTGAGGTCTCTCTTATTTATAGGATAATAAACCTACGTCTTGGCTAACAAGACTTACTAATTAAAGCAAAGTACTTCCTAATCCTTTTAAACAAGAACTTCCTGATCCTATTTAAGCAAAACAATAGTAATAGGATAATTTTAAAAGGTGCCACAGTAGCTCTCAGCCAATTGGGTTTATGGCTGAACCCAATGGATCGGGTTTGACTCGTAGGTCAATGTTTGGGCCTAGCTGCCTTCTTGGGCTTGGTCCGTACTGCATCATCAATGCAATAGAAATATCTAAGTCATAGAGTGATCAGAAATTTGAGTACCTGATACTGTCTCTAGATTTGGGATTTCATTTGGCAATGTACTGAGGGCAGGCGGCGACTCAATTCTGGTTTCTCCTGGAGTAGACTTGCAAAGGATTTGATGTACTTTTGTGACTGTATATTCAATCTCACTAGGAACTAGGTTAGGATTGGAATAAGCTGGATATGTTGGAGGCAAGACATCTTGAACAAGTGTGTGTGACTCTCCTTGTTTATCAGGCTCTAATATCTCCTTTCCCTTTGATGAGTAAAGAGGTACATCTTCAAAAAGGGTGACATCTATTGTTAACGAAGGATTTCCCTCCTTTTTGTGGTACATAGCATTTGTAAACGTTTTGTGTATTAGAGTAACCAACAAAGATATCTTTTACTGCTTGGAAATCTAACTTGTACTGTTGTGATGCTGATGGGCCCAAACCCAACTGCAACTTGTACACCCATAGTCACCCATGAGTGTACAGCCAGCAGCAGGGTCTGCTTCTCCAGTTGAGGGGCCATGTGGGTCCTGTGGTCAATTTCATTGAAAGTTTGAAACGACACCCATTTAGAAGTCTGTTGGCATCCTTCACATTTCTTTCTGATTAGTTGTGATTCCCTTCCATTATGCTACTAATTAATGTCTTTGGTTGGGGGGGGGGGGGGGGGGGGCGCGCGGGGTGGGCAAGAATCTTTGGATATTATTGCTTGTAATTAGGAGATAGTTGTTAATTTCCTTCCATTATGCTACTGATTAATATCCAGAGCCAGAATCTTTGGATGCTAGTGCTTGTAGTTAGGAGGCAGTTGTTGATTTCCTTCCATTATGCTACTGATGAATGCCTGAAGGCAGAATCTTAGGATGTTACTGCTTGTAATTTGGAGATTTGGGCTTTATAGTAATGTAAGGGGTCAACTGCTTGATCAGTTTTTGGAGTCAACATATTCAAGACAGAATAACAATCTTATTTTCTGAATTTTCTACATCTCTGTGCGATATCTGCTTCTGTCACATGATTGTTGCAGTCCTTAGGAACAACTGGTATATTGTTCTTGGGGCCTTTGGTGGAGCATATTGTTCCTGGAGCCATTGGTGGACTGCATCATGTTGGTGCTTTGGAATGCGAATAAAGCATACACACCCAAATACCTTCAGGGGCATAGGAAATAATGGTCCATGTGGACGAAAACTTACACTGGACAATTTCCCCCTAAAACATGTGAAGGCATGTGATTGATCAAGAAACAGGCAGTAAGAACCCCTTCAGACCAGTATGTTTTTGGTACATTCATTTTCAAGAGTAATGCCCAATTGACCTCTAGAAAATGTCTATTCTTGGGCTCCACACCCCATTTTGTTCATGTGTATATGGGTAAGAAGTTTGTGACTTGATCCCATTCCGAGCTAGGTACAACTGTAACTTATGTGACGTATACTCTCCCCCATTGTTTGATCGAAGAATTTGAATTTTGGTATCAAACTTTGTAACTGCCATTTTGTGGAATGTTTCAAACACCCCAAATACTTCATCTCAAGATTTCTACAAATACACCCAAGTGCACCTAGTAGCATTATCAATAAAGGAAATAAAATATTAATGACCACTGATCGAAACAAGTGGAGCACACCACACATCATTATGAATTAAAGAAAATGGAACACTGCTTTTATCATTATTACTAACTGGTTAAGAATGTCTACGACTTCTGGCAATACGATGTGTCACAATTTATATGTACTACATCACTTTTACTCAAGGCACAGTTAAGACTCCTAACTGGTGCATGACCGAGACAACAATGCCACTTTTGCAATGTTGACGGGCTCTAATGCTATTGGATTTCTTTGCAGTGCTTCAAGGAAATATAAACCACCATGCTCACAGCCAACACTAATCATCTTCCTTGTCTCCAAATCCTGAAAAACACAATGGGATGGGTAAAATATAACGCTACGGTTATGTGATTTCACAATGGAACTAACTGAAAGTAAGTTATTTGACACTTGGGGAACATGTAAAACTGATTTGAGGGATAAGACATGGTTCACATCAATTGTTCCCTCGCCCTGGACTTCAATATAATTACCATTGACAACTCCAACTGTCTCAATGGTTGGTGAGGATGTGCATAAGGTGAACTCATATCGCATACTTGTCAGATGATTAGTGGCACCTGAATCGACAACCCATGGAGTAGATGAAGTTGTGGAAGCCATATGTTTTGTACTGCTTGTTGAATAAGAAGCAATGAGTGCTCTGTATGTTGGAACCATCCCCCTCATCATCATCATCATCATTATCAAAGCCTTATCCCAATCATGTTGGGGTCGGCTACATGAATTCTGTTTCTTCATGCTGTTCTATTTTGAGCTAAATTCTTGGATAAGTTCAACTTCTTCAAATATGATTCAATGACTTCTATCAATGTTTTCTTCGGCCTACCCCTACCTCTTGATGGGTCATCAATTTGTATAGCCAAACTTTTTCTCACTGGTGCCATTACCAGCCTACGTTTAATATGCTCATACCATCTTAAACGGGTTTTTTGAATTTTATCCCCCTATTGGTGCACCCCTAAATGCTCTCGAAAGCGCTCATTTCTAATTTTATCTTTCTTCGTTTTACCACACATCCACCTAAGCATTCTTATCTCTGCTACATCCATCTTATGTATATGCGTTTTCTTAATTGGTTAACATTTTACTCCATATGTCATAGCTGGTCTAACTATTGTCCTGTAAAATTTGCTCTTCAATTTCGTTGACATTCGTCTGTCACAAAGCACTCCAGAAGCTAGTCTCTACTTCAGCCATCCAACTTTTATCCTCTGCTTCACATCTTCGTCAATCTCCCCATTCTTACTAATCATCGAGCCTAACTACTGAAAAGAATCTCTACGTGGTATCTCATGGGTTTCAATTTTGATAATGGTTTCTACAATTTATATATGCCCACTGAAGTTGCAATCCATATACTTTGCCTTTGTACGACTTATTTTAAAGCCTCTAAATTCTAATGCCCCACGCAATCTATTGAGTTTTGCATTTACACTATCTCTTGATTCATCCACCAATACTATATCATCTGCAAACAACATACACTATGGTACTTTTTCTTGAATATGCGTAGTTAACTTATTCATGATTAATGCAAAGAGATAAGGGCTTAAGGCTGATCCCCGATGTAAACCTATAGTCACATGGAATCCACCCGTTTCTCCATATGTGATTCTTACATTTGTTACTACTCTTTCATACATATCTTTAAAATTTTCAATGTAACCTTTGGGGACATTGCTTTTCTTCAAAACCCACCAAATTAAATCCCTTGGTACCCTATCATATGCTTTTTCTAAATCGATAAAGACCATGTGTAGATTTTTCCTCTTTGCTTGATATTTTTCCATTAAATGCCTCAGTGAAAAGATAGCTTCTATAGTTAACCTCCCTGGCATAAAACCAAATTGATTTTCAGCGATCTTGGTCTTTCGTTTCAGTGTTTGCTCCATTATTCTCTTCTATAACTTCATAGTATGACTCATAAGTTTAATCTCTCGATAGTTGGTACAATTTTGTAAATTACCCTTATTCTTATATGTAGGTACTACAATGCTTTTTTTCCATTCAGCCGGCATTTTCTTTATGACAAGTATCTTATTGAATAGTCTACATAACCAACTCACCCCAGCCTCTCCTAAGCATTTCCATACCTCTATCGGAATATCATCTTGGCCTGTAGCCTTTCCTGTCTTCATTTGTTTCAATGCTTCATTCACTTCCACCCCTCTAATTCTACAGAGAAAAGTATGCTCTGGTAATGAAGTATCCTCCTTAGCTCTTGTATCTCCCATATGTTCTTCATTTAAAAGTTTGCTAAAATATTCCTTCCAATGCCTGTAATGCCTGTAAATGATGGTGTGAGTCTTGGATCTCTTGCTTCAATGCTTGAATTTATTCATTTACGTTCAGCTCCTGCTTATGTTCTTCAAATTTCCTCTGAACTAGTTCTACCACTTGAACATTCTGCTGCAAATGCTGTGTTGAATCATGGTGGTCATCCAATTAGATCCCAACAAGTGTCTTTGGTATGACGAGTCTTTCCACAGTGCATACATTGTAATTTATCCGGATCAACTCCAGGTGGACCGCTGTGACCGCGGCCACTGCAACCACCGCGATCACCAACCCTAACACAACCACCACGGCCTCCATCACCCCTACGAGCTAGGTTAGTTATAGAAAATGCTGATCGATCTTGACTCATTATAGTGGTAATGGAATTTGCCATATCATCATGTCTACTCTCTCTATTTTGTAATAAAGCAAACACCATTCCAGTTGAAGGAAGAGGGTCCTGACTTAATAGTTGAGCTTGAACAGTCATATTTTGGGTTTAATCCTCCCAGAAGATCATATAGGTGTTGTCCCTTTAGATTCTTTTCTTATTCCTTTTCACAACAAGGATTGAGAGATTTATATTGACTCGGTTCTTGCCAAAGTCCTTTCAAGATGGCACAGTAGTCACCTAGAGATTTGTCTCCTTGTTTAAATTGGGCCAATTCTCTAGTTAACTGATAAATTCTGGCATGATTCTTCTTCCTTGAATATGCTTTTTCAACTGCCTTCCATAACTCATGAGCATTTTTGCAATACCAAAAGCTCTTTGCAATCAATGCCTCCATAGAATTTAGAATCCAATTCATTGCCATCAAATTTTTTGACTCCCAATTCTCATATTTTGCATCCTGTTTAGAGGGTTGTTTGATACGCTCATCAATGTACCCTAGGTGTTTTGCTCCACCGATGGCCACCATTCTCGCAGAATAAGACCATTCTTTATAGTTTTTGCCATTGAACAACTCCACTGTAATATGAGCATTGGGGTTGATGGTTCCTATAGGGTTGAACACACTTTGAGTTCCACCAGAAGCTACCCCTTCAGGATCAGAAACGCCTTGTCCTTCTTTTGACCCCATTGTTGACACACAGACTTTTGATTTATTCAATGAATAAATTCTATGAGATCTGATTGTACTCTTTCACAATCTATTCTTACTTGGGAAGTACTCCGATTTAATATAACTTGTTCTGCATCCATTTTTTTTTTTTTTTGGGTGGACAGAACTGCTGTGCATCATTATTTTAAACACAAAACCAATAATCTCTAACCTTTACCACAGAAGTCTATCTTCACATAAATAACTACTGATTGTCTGGCTGCCTAGCGCTTATTGTTGACTTGAAGGAAGGTTCGAGATGACTTCAACAGGCCTTCAATTGTAGTTTTCTTTGACTGGATGCTCCAAATGACTCCAAGTTCCTCGCATGAATGAAACCTCCTGACGTATACAACCTATAAGACATTGCTTAGTGTCTATGTTCCACTGCTGATTGAATGTCTGCACCAAGTCGAACCCATGCACAGGTTCGACTAGGGCTATATCACAATAAAGAAAAATGGATTCAGATGGATTCAGATTAGGCTCTGATACCACGTTGTCTTCCTGGCTCCTAGTTCTTACGGATTTATGTAGTGAAAAAGGGAAAAAAGAAGAAAAGGAAGAATAGAAATGGAGAAGATGAGAAGGCAGTATGGTTGATATTGGGGCTATTCGACCATACCATCTTATTTCATCTTAAATTGAAAACAATACAATATTGCTAAAGAGTCCCGCTTCTAAAATGGTGAAAAATAAAAATAAACTGTTTTAATCTATGGATCCTACCTTTTACTTGTCTAATTTCAAGTTTAAGATCAAGCAGTTACTGTATACTGCTGTGCAGCAGTATTTTGACAGATTAAGAACACTCCCTTTAAATTCTGTTTGAATCTGTGACTGTCATTCTTTCAAGTTGCTTGCTATTGTTTGAAGACTGAATCTCATGTAAATGAATATATTCGATTTTGCTGCAGATTGTGAATTGCTTGAGGCTGATCTGGGTCTTGGTCTAATGAGCTCTAATTCTGACTATGGAATAATAATAATAATAATAGTAATAATTATAATAATAATAAAAAAACTGGCAACATGGTTTATGATGTAATCCTGATTAAAGCTTTTTTCATTTTTTTTTGTGTAGACTTGTAAATTCTCCCTTATTGTTTTTTTTTAAATATTTCATCTGTAAGTAGTACTGTTGTTTGAGTATTTTTATTTTTCTTATTTTGGGCATATTGTTAAATATTTCTTCCTTGCCGGAATAAATCTTTTTTTTAAATGATATTGACGTGACAGTCTATTGCTGGGTCTGGGCGAATTTCTATTGGGGATATTTTGGATGACTTTTTGCGTCAACGATTTGGTCCTGATTGCTATGAACGTGTTGATGTTGGATTGGTCACATCAAAGAAGCAAGCTGCCTTGAACATGTTTAATGATAAAGAGAGAGGGAGGTTTGTGTTTCTAATTGAAAATCGTGCTTGTCATCCTAGCATCAAGCTTTCATCAGTGGATACTATCATTATATTTGGTAGCGATTGGAATCCGTTCATTGATTTGAGATCTTTGCAGAGGATCTACATCGATTCACAGTTTCAACAGTTAAAAGTATTTCGATTTTACTCTTCATGTACAGTGGAAGAAAAAGTTCTAATTTTGGCAAAGCAGAATGTGACTCTTGAGAGCAATATACGGAATATAAACCGTATCACCAGCCATATGCTGCTAACGTGGGGTGCTTCCTATCTTTTTAATAAGCTTGATGAGTTCCATGGTTGTGCTATCCTAACCACAGGTTCAGATACTTCTGATCTGTCACTTTTTGATGATGTGGTGTCAGAATTGTTGACGCAATTACCTCCTGGTGTTGAATCTGTTGATACCCATAATAAAAAAACCTGTTCGGTCATTTTAGATGTACAAACTGGAACAATCTTTCCAAAAAATATTTCTTTGCTTGGTGAGTTGGAAATGCAGTCGGAAGATGAAGAGCTACCACAAGTTTTTTGGTCAAAACTACTCGAGGGAAGGTATCCCTTGTGGAGATACTTGTCTGGATCATCTCAGAGGGCCCGGAAGAAGGTTCAACATTTTGATGAATTTCTAAAGGTATCGGAGGCCCATAATAATGAGGCTAGAAGAAAGCGCAAGAAAGTTTCCAATACCACAGTAGACCCTGTTTCTCCCAAAACTTGGCTAGAAGATAAAAGAAAAGTTGTTGCCTCTGAAGGTGAAGCTAGAATGCCTGACTCCTTGATGGTAGCACAGGGTTCGAGAGGATCATCTTTGTTCCGTTCAAATGAATCTCCCATTTTTTCTGTTAAAGATAACAGAGACTCAGGTGTTGTTTGGATTGATATCAACTGTCTTGTAGCTTTAAAATTTTTTTCTCATGTCTAGGAATCACTTTTGTCTACTTGCTAACATATATGATCGGCATGGCCAATTTGCAATCATTCAGGATTACCTGGAACTCAAATGATTCAATCTGATGGAAGAAGAAAATTATTTGATGCCCAGAAGAGCCTTCATCTCCAGTTGAAGCCAGCGATATCACGGCTGTGCGGAACTCTGCAACTTCCAGTACGTTCCTCACAAATCTGTGATTTAGTCTTCCTTTTGTTTCTAACCAATTAAATCACATCTATATTGATAAGATCTTTTCTTTTTGTTGATTACATTTTTTTATCACCTTTTTTTTCTATGTATATCTTGACTATGTTTTTTTTTTCTCATTATGTTTGAAAATGGCTTCCTAGGAAACATTTGATCTTTTTCTCTGAAAGCATTATCTATTGGGTAGGTTGATTTTGAGTTGTTAATAGAATTTGCTTTCATTTTTTTTTTCTTTTTCTTGGATGCTTTGTGGTAGCGATAAGCATTAGATGCTTTCCAACATGACTTATAAATTGCAAAATGAAAAGAAAAAAAAAAGACCATCTATAAAGTGGGAAAATAAAAGAAGCCTTGCATCTGAGAACACCCAGTTCCATGGTTGTCAAATCGGGAATCGTATTGTGAATCATTCAAGGGGTTGAATTGAATTGAATCATGAATCGTAGGATATTTTCTATTTTTCTTACTATAAATGAAAAAAGACTAAAAATGCTAAAAAAAGAGGAAAAGTTGTATATGTCCATAATCTATCTATTTTCCATCCATTTTAACATCAATACATGACAAATATTAGTGCCTTAAAATATTCTGTCCGTTATCAAAAAAAAAAAAGAACTTTACCTAAAAATGATATACTACTGTCTGAATTGTTGAACATGATTAGGATATCAAAATAAGAATTGAAAAGGCCTGAATCAATTGAATTTAAAAATGTTGATCAATCTCTGGGGCCCACCTGTAGAATCCTAACTGATTCATGAAAACAAAATGAGAGAGAGAGATGGCCGTGCTGATTCTGAAAAAGAAAATACTCAAATGAAAGTGATAAGTGGCAGCTGAGATATTTCTTTCATTAGTGGGCCCACCTGTGAAATCCAGCTGCTAAACATTCTGGATAAAGTAGTCTAAACTGCTCTCAGTTGGGATCAACCAGTGGACGAAGAAAAAAAATGAAAAATGAACAAAAGAATAGGCATATTCCATCTGTCGGGCCCAAAGCTCATTGTTGAAAGTGACAAAAAATGGCATTAGGCCATAACATGTCAGAAAAAGTTGTTGTAACTTGAAGAGAGAAAATGACAATAAAATATTAAAATGCATGGGGCCCACATGTCAAATCAATGAAGGAACAATGTATACATTTGTGGGGCCATTGCTAATTGATAAAAATGATAAATGAAACTGCCTCAGGCCATAATAGATGTCTAAAAAGAGAACTGCTTATTTGGAAGAGATGAATTGACAATAAAAATATGTAGATGCATGAAAGAGGCAACATGTGAAATCAGAAAAGAACCAGTGTATCTGTCTTTGGGCCCCACTGGCCTTAGGCTATAACAAGTGTCTGGAGAAAAAAAATATGAAGTGAGAGAAGATGAAATAAAATATGAAATGCATGAATGACCCCAAATTTGAAATTGAAGAGGTGTATGCTTGATGCAGGCTAGATTCATGATTGGCCAGCTATTGGACCTATGACCAATAAAGCACAGTAGATTAGAGTAGATTATATTATTAGTAGTTGCTTTAGTTGTTTTATTGATATTTGGCAAGTCCAGTTGTATTTGATTTAGGACTTCTTATTTGTTTAGAATTAGTTGTTTCCTTTCTTAGATAATGTTTTAGTTATAAATAAGGATGTAATCTCTTCATGAGAGATAGACTTTTATATTGAATAAAGATTTTAAGTTGGTTCTCAGTTGAGAGAGTTTGTTTGTCTTTGGTGAGGCACCTAGACAACCTATCCCTAAGCCTTCTGGCTTGGAGATTAGCCCGTTGGCTAATCTTCTTCTCCTGCGCTGCTTCAATACTTTTGTGGGACCCACTTGTAGTATCCATTTATAAGAATTCTGGATAAATAAAATAAATTGCTTACAGATGGGATCCACCAATGGATGAAAAAGAATCATCAGAATCAAAGGGGGAGAGAGAGAGAGAGAGAGAGAGAGAGAGAGAGAGAGAGAGAGATGTAGCTTAATAGCTTAATTCCATCAGTGTGGGCCCACTGATTGATGACAAAATAAAAAGAAGAGGAGGTTATGAAATGGAACGATGGACAATGGATGGAAAGAAGAGAGAAAGGAGGGGAAGAAAAGAGAAAGAGGGCATACCTGGAATCGACAAAGCAGAAGCGAGAATCGGTTTTGTCTTTTCACTGGAATCTGTTTCTGCAAATCTTCACTGCAATCGTCATCTTCTTCCTGTAGCTCTTCTTCTACTTCACAACTTGATTGTAGTCACACAGGCTGAGAGAACTGTTTGTTGCTGGACTTTTCAAAAATCCCTTGTTTCTTTATGTCTTAACGGAGTTTTTAATCTTTAATTCTCATCCATTAATGGCAATAACTTGGTATCTCAGAAAACAAAACCCCTCCCCCCCTTAAAACAAAACCGAAAATAGACAGGCGGTCTCCCATATTCTCGCTCAAGACAAATTGGCTGAATCGTGAAATATGATCTGATTTGCATCAAGACGCACGATCAGATTTTGAATCGACCGATAACGAGCCAAATACAATTCCATACCTTGGTTCATATCATTTTCCCTCTGATGCGATACAAATCATACAATTTGTATCATAAATTGTATAATTTTAATAACTATGCCCAGGTCCATAGTTCAAGCAGCCTGCAGTTTGGTTATCTTGGTCATTTATTTGAGATGGCTTCATTGTGAATGGTGATGCCTCAAAAATTCACTGAATAGGTTCTAGACTTTATAGCAGGGTTCCAAGTCACGGTTACAGTCGTTGATGTAGTAAGCCCTGAACAACATAATGCAGCATCATGTCTTGGTTTGCATTTGTTGTGGTTTGTTGCTGCATGAATTTTTTTCAATAAAAAAAAAAGAAAAGAAAAACATCCCATATTGCTGGGTTTCAAAAATTGTTAAAAGTTTGTTTAAGTTTAGTGATAGATTTACATGTGCGTTAAATAGTACTTAAATCTCATAAATTAGCAATATTTAACCTAAGTAATAAGTAGCTAAGTACTCAAATATCAAGTAAATTATGACTTACAAACATGTTAGAACTTTTAAGTTACAACAGTGAAGTTCATAGAAAATTATATGACATTTGCACTACGAGTGAGCAATGAGAGAAACTAGGTCTAAGAGACAACTCAGATTTGGGCTCAAAATCACTGGATCTAAAAAGCCCCAAATTTTGAAAACCAAAATTTGTAGCACTAGTCACAAAATAACTAGATCTAAGAGAAACTAAGAGTCTACAACCAAACTTGTTATTTAAAAAAAAAGAGTCTACAACTGAACTAGCTCAACAGGAGACCTTGGTTGCAAATATATATATATATATATTTAAATTGTAAATTAGTAAAAATTTTGAAGAAAAAAGGTGCTTAAAACTTTGAAGATTTGCTGGAAAGCCGTAGACCCAATGTGTTCCCATCATTTTAAGTTATTTTGAGACAGAAGCTTGGAAAGAATATGAGAAATAGATTCAAAATGCTCACTTCATGTTACTTAGTTGAGTTCTTCATTTTGTCACGACGAATTCCACTCAATTCTTGAGATTTCGAATAGAAATGGTGAAAAAGAAAGTTGGGGTAGGTAAAACGGGGTTTCTGCTGCTTTAGACTAAACTTAGAGTGAAAGAGAATGCAAAAAAAGAAGGCAAGGAAGGATTTTGATAACTGTGATCCCTATTTTCCCATACAACTGATATTTTGAAAATATTGGTTACGATATTAGTCTCAAACAATATTTTCATAATATCAGTCAATACGGACCAATAATTTGGAAATATTTTAGCCCATGCTACCTAGACCAGTGCACATCAAAATATTGCTTTGATAGTGGCTGGTATTGGCTGATACATACCGGTATGACCAATATTTTAAGCCGTGCTTTATAGTGTGTGAATTTTAAGATACACAATGAAAGGTACAGAAAAAACATTTGGGGTGTTTGTGTGAAGGGAGGATTTTGCACTGCATATTTCTGTTTCTGCAGTAGAGAGAAATCCTGCTTACTAACCTCTCCCATTGGAAATTTAAATCCTCTTTGTCGAGGAAAGTCAATCAATTTTTGTCCCCTTTCTGCATGGAAAAAGGCGGGCCACACATGGGAATAGCAGACTACATGCAAAATTAGGGCAATTGCTCATTGTTCTTGGAATCTTCTCGTTGCACAGTTGTGTCTTCCTTTTCCCCCTTAATGGAGTTTTGTGGCTTGCCAGTCTGCCCTTGTGTGGATCACTCAGCTTCTGGGCATGAGCCCTTTTATGCTTAATCAAGAGATATCAATTGAAAAAAAAAGAAGGAAAGAATGATACAATGATAGATCAAAAGTCCCCAAAAAAGCCATATTGAACATATGACAAAACACACGGCCATCACAAAAACTGGAAGCAGCACATGCACCGTGTATTCATTTTGTGGACGGGTTGGCCACTCGATATGTCTGCTCCAGCCCCATCTTGCCCTATCTCTCCTGGGCTTGCTTCTTTAGGAAACTCCTCACTCCTCAGATAGCTGCATTTATTTTTTCCTTAATTTATATATCATGTATGGTTGGTGGAAGGGAGGATTGAAAGAGTCTGAACTCCGTAATTCTATATTAAAAAAGAAAAACTAGTTCATGGATTGTTCTATTGGAGTCCTTTTATTCCTATATAATTAGTTTGCTCTAATGATGAATTTGTATGCTTGGATCTCACCAAGGATGTTAACTTTTGTCACATGAATTACTATGTTGCTTCAATGAAGTGGAAGTGTGGAACAGGCCGTGTGTGACTTGTTATCCTTTTTATGAATTATGGCTTGTCTACTTGTCTTCCCAGTAACCCATGTGGGATCAATTGCGGAGCCTATAGTCTGCTTTAGCACTTGATTTGGCAACTATGCTTCTTGCTTTTCCGTGTAAGCATATCACCTCCAACAAATGTACAATATCCTGAAGTGGACCTCATATCGTCCTTCTAACCTATCGAATCTGCATATGTAAACTTTCACATCCATGTTATTATGCTTGGCTTTCAGTAGTCCTTTCCCTTGTTTTGCTGATAGATACCTCAAAATTCGATGGGCTACATCCAGGTGAGGTTTCTGTGGTGAATGCATAAATTGATTGACTGCATAAGCACTATTAAAGTATAGAGTTAGTGATATAAATGAGCTTTCTTACTAGCCGTTGATACTGCCTGATGTCAACCAACAATTCTCCTTCCACAGAGCAAAGACCGTGATTCATTTTCATGGGGGTGTCCACAGGTTTGGATCCAAGTAGTGTTGTTTTATTCTGGAGATCAGCAACATTCTTTCATCAGAGGGCTGGACTGATGGGCCTATTGGGGGACCACATCAACAAACAGATTGTGATATTTTTAAATTTACAAAAAGTTCCCTACATAAATTATGAAACAGTCAATGGATATTTATGTATTTACAAAAAATTTGTAATGATCAAATCCAGGCATTGTTTTTCTGTACGTCATTTTTGTTATGAGCATCTGCAAGCACTGTTGAATCCCTTAACTTCTTTATGGTTCAATCCCCAAAACTACCAATAGTAACAGCCTATGTGTGAGTTACGGATCCATTTCATCACCAACACATTTGCAGTTTCCAGTCACCATATTTACATCATCAATGATTGCCCTTCAATTCTTCCGTCCATGTACCAATCCTCTTTATTCCGCCAATAATTGTCTTAGCATGGTAAGATCATGTTGTATATTTCTTTTTTGTTTCACAAATTCATAGTTATTCTTTTGTTTGGATTAGCAACTCCAGGTACCTGTCTTCCAATAGAATCCTCTCCCACTGTTTTGAAAATCAAAATCGTGTCATGAATCATAGGATTATTTATCTTTATTATAAAAAATAAAATAATAACAAAAAATTTAGAAAAAAAAGAAGGTAATTATGCATAGTTCATCCATAGAAGCATAAATACTATTGCAAATATGACCATCATACAATCATATGAAGACTTTAATTGACATATATTTTCATCAAATCAAAATCACCACCACCATCATTAGCCTTTTCCCAACTATGGTGGGGTCGGCTACATGAATTCTATTTCAATATATTATCATAAAATGATATGTCTAAATAGTTAAATATTTTTGGGTATCTTTTACTAGGAAATGATATCCTAAACATGTCTAAATAGTTACTTTTGATTTATTTAAATCAAAAGTTAAAAATAAAATCCAAATCAGTAAAATCTTACATGTTAGAATGTCTCCTGAAGTTAAAAGCATTCCTGAAGAAAATAGAGACAAAAAATTAAAAGTTCTGAAGAAAATAGAGTGAAAAAATTAAAAGAACTAATTAAAGATAAAAGCTTCTATGTTCAGTCAAACACTATAGTCAAATGTTCAGTCAAATGCTTATACCTTATTTATCTCTAAAACCTCCAAAAGGGCAAATACCATAAAAATTCTTCAGAGGTTCCGTTAACCACTAAATAACCTTTTAAAAATAAAAATTCTAATAAAAAAGAAAATAATATTATTAATATTAACCTTTGTGCAATTGCATTTTCACTTGGCCAAAATCACTTGAATTGTTAAGATTTGATGAAGCAAGTATTGAATCATCAGATTCACACTTGAATCCTAAGATTCATGGGTAAATGGGATTTTTTGCATAGACAAATCGTTTTTTCTAGGATTTGATATGAATCATAGGATTTAGGATAGAAATTGTAGCATTCTAACAGCAATGCCCAACCCCTGTAAATTCATACCCAATGTATGTGGTCCCGCATAATTGAACTAGCGAACGCAATAAAAGTACTTCTGAAAAGGATTGCAAGGAGAAACAAACATACGCGGCCAATCCTAAACAAGAAAAACAGGCTCTAACACAATCTGAAGTTACCATCAAACTAAATGACTGCATGCTAGATTATTTTATAATTAATTAATTAATATTTTTTGTAACATGATTGAGCCAACAACCTCATGGTTGCAGTAGTGAGCACCGTGCTATGGGCTCTTTGCTTTAAGTTTCATCAAAATCATGTTAATAATGCCAGAAAGAACCTTCATAAGTCACATACCAAATGCACCAAGAACCTGAATGCAGAACAAAAACGTGAACCCTAAAATAAGGCTGGCATCAGTGCTATGGGCTTGTACATGTAGCTGTATGGCCCTGTAGATGTCGGAAACTTAAAAAGATTACTGAATGCTGCTTGGACCTATATGCAGAAAACACCAGAAACTTGACTGCTTCTGAACCCTAGGATGCTTATGTGAGCACATATTGGGCTGACATCAGCCCTACGGTGTGAAACTGTGGTCATAGATCTCTGTAGATTGTCTGAGTTTCCTCTTCTTAGATGCTTCTTAGATTGGCTCTCATACCTAATTATGGTTTCTAAACTGAAAGAATGGGAAAGAATTCAAGAAAGGGAATGTGTGTGCAGAAAAACCAAGGCTCGTTGTTTGCTTTCTGCAGGTCTACTGCGCACTGTATATTGTTAATATCTGATTTTTTTTAAATAACCCTGACAATTCCTGGAATTACAAATGAGTTCTCATGGTCCAATAAAATTACAAAACAGTTTTGTAGAGTAAAGGAAATTGCAGAGTAGTTCCTGTATGAACCTTACATCTAGAACTTAAGCCAACTGAACACGGTATAGGCTAAAAAGCATTTGTAACTTGTAAGTTCATGTCATATTTGAAGAAGAGCCATAGAGTTTGTTTGCTTGGCTTGCCCTTGATTCCAAGAAAAAGAATATATAGATAACAAATTTTGTGGAGCACCCTAATGAAACAGATTGGGTAATGAGCCATGTGACTCATTCCTAATTGCTACATTGTCAGCATCCAAACCAATCCAACATTTATTGAAGTCAATAGATATGTCTATATTGATTGATTGGGTAATGAAGCTGATATCACTTTCTCAATTTCATTTGACCTCTTTATATAATAGAACCAACATTAAATGGTAAGTCCAATAAAATTCACTGTGAATTTGACAAAGAACTTGATGAAATTGAGTCTGATCTTGTGACGTCTATTGCCAATGAATACCTAAACCAACTGGATCCTGTAAAAGAAGGCATGAGGAGGAAAGATCTATAATTAATCTTGCAGTCGGGTTGTACATACCATTTTGTTTAACATTTAGTTTTAATGGTTATAAATAAAATCCATTACAGTTGATTTGATGGCCTAGATTTGTTTAAGGGCTTCATTTGTTTTGCCAATGGTGTAATAGTACTATAATAGGCTGGAATCTGGATGACCTGCTCTTTTGGTGGTTTTTGTGATTTTTTTGACTAGTCTAACAATATGGGTTTTTTGGAGAAAGGGGCGTTAAGACTATATCTGGGGCTGGCAAATAAATGCTTTGCAGCTATTTTCCATTAAGTTTCCCAGGTTGGTGGATATTAAAATAAAGTGGATGACTTTGAAATGCTGATTGTTTTCATCCCCTTGTTTTCGTTATAATGTTCAAGGACTTACGATGTTTTATTATTGAGAATTGGTTCTCCTTGATTTTTAAAAAAATTACTTTTACCTAACCATTTATTGGTTCAAAGATTGTGGTACATGTTTATATGCTTCTTCGTTCATACGTGGCAAACCTTTTTGTTACATTAGAAGGTTGGCATTCATTTTCTCACTATGAGATAGATTTTTAACTGTTATGGTTTTGGCTTCAATTGCAGGAGGATGTCAGGCATATGGTTGGAAAGTTTCTTGAGTATATAATGCATAATCATCGTGTTAGTCAAGAACCGGAGACCATATTACAGGCATTTCAGTTATCTTTGGTATGAATCTGGTTTTCTTATTTCCATTTTTCAACATTCATCTTGCCGGGAGTGCATCTGATGTAATTACTTTTGGGGGCATGGAGGCCCAAGTCCATTTTTAGAAGTCATGAAGTCATGTAGCTTAAGTCCACCTCTAAAGAGTTTAGAGCTTTAAGTCCACTAGGACATTTTTGCCCCAAAAACACTAAAAAACTACCATAGTGTCCCTCTTTTTTTTAAAAAAAAACACAGATTTCAAAAAATGTCATGTTACAGTACAGCAGTTGGCCAACCTTGCCGGCGACCAGCCGTAGGTCCGGGCCGCAAAAGTGGCCAGCCGGCCGATGACGACTGGCCACTGGCAGTTTCTTGTTTCCGGTTTTTTTATTTTTTGATTTTTGATTTTTGTTTTACACACCATGACCACATGTTCTTGTTTTTAATCTTTTAATTTGTTTCATCAATTTCAAATATGTTCTTAGTTTATACACATCTAATTGATGTTCCTATTTATATACGATGGTTATTAGAATTGGAATCGTATCGTGAATTGTTGTAGGTTTTGAATCGAATCGAATCACGAATCGAATTGTGAATCATAGGATTCATTTTATTTTTTCCAAGATAGTTTTTAAAAAATAAAAAATTTAAAAATCATAAAAAATATAGATATGCATAGCTCATCCATTTTCCATACATAGCAGCATTTTTATACATTGAAAAAGGAAAACATTCTATCAACAAAAGATACTCATGAGCTAATCTATGACCAAAATGCAAAATATTCATCCCAGAAAAGTAAAAAAAATCAAAAGATGCTCATATCCCCATCATTGCCAATGATTATATACACATCAACATCATCATCTCCGATATCATCATCACTAAATGAAGATGATCCCTTGTCAAGACATTGAACTTCCTCCTCTTCAGTGTTAGATGAAGACACCAAAGCTTCTTCTTCTTCATCAAGCTCAGATACTTTCCTCTTTCCTTTATCTTTTCTTCCAAATGTAAGTTTTCTAGACCCTATAAAACCAGATTATAAATTTTAGTTTCCTAAAATAAAAAATAAATATGAATTTTTAGACTTTGACATTTAGTAAATTAGTAGTACCTCGTTGTTTGCCTTGTCTACTAGTTGTCCTTTAGTTGCCAAGATTGGTAAAGCATTTGCTAAGGTCTATCCATGACATATCATTATCTAAAGCAGGATATTCTTTTTCAGTGATCCACTTATCATCAGAATTCATTTCTGACAAGCAACTAGGGTAAAGAGCTTGATTCCTCTCTCTTTTTTTGACGGACTTGGAGATTGAGATTGTATTTAACGAAAACTAAAGAATTAAGACGTTGTTGCTCTAAGTCTGTTTCTCCTCTTCGAATGTATCTATACAAAAGTTGGATTCAATCATTAAATTTAAACTTCAAGATTTATACACTTTAGATTCAATCATTAAATTTAAACTTCAAGATTTATACACTTATATAACTAATTGATGAAAATAAATTTGACAAATCTTACTTACTCAAACGTGCTCCAATTTCTTTCACTCCTCGATGAACTTGTAAAAAGGATGGGTCAACTGGATGACCCATTGGGCCGACCCATTGTATATACTGCTGTATATTGTTGGAACTGTATATCATGGTATCAGAGCATCCTATCGTGTGAAAGAAGCAGAGGAGTGATCGTTGGGTGTCTGGGTAAGCTGGGCATGCTACAGTGGTGGGGTCCACAATTGATCAGGGAAGAAAAGCACCATTGCAGGTTGGTCGACTAGTCTTTGAAGAATTTCTTTGATTTTCTCATATTTTTTGGGCTTCGATTAGGTATGGTTTTGAAGCCGTTTCTGTTCTGACGTTTTACCTTGTTTGTTTTCTTCAAGACCATTGAATTTGATATCAGCCATTGGATTAGTTTGGACAGAAACTGTGGAAATTTGTTAAAGAAAAGAAACCAAGTCCAGATGTCAAAGATGCCACCTATAAAGATTAGGAAGCATCTGTAGGCAAAATAAACTCTTGGATTGCTAATTCCGTTGTTCCCTCAATTGGAAATCAGTTGTCCAAGTTTTCTCATCCTAAAGATGCATGAGATTATCTATCCCGGTTATACGTTCAGTCCAATTCTGCCCGTCATTATCAACTTGAATAGGAAATAAAAAATGCAGACCAGGGATCTCAGTCTATTCATGAGTTTTATGTTAAGATGACCATGTTATGGGATTAGTTAGCCCCAATGGAACCACAATTTATTTGTTCGGATGATTCCATAACTTTTGACAAATATAGGCAGGAAACTAGGCTGGTTCAGTTTCTTGTGGCCCTTCGCCCTGAATATGAGCACATTCGGGGCCTCCTACTACATCGCTCTCCATTACCTCATGTAGATGTAGCTCTATCTGAACTTCTGGCAGAAGAACAAACTCAACAGACCTTGTCTAAGCGGAAGTTCACTGATTCAGATCAGGTACTTGTTGCTGCCAAATCACCTTCTCTAACTAAACCTGTTGGTTCCAATAACATATGCAATTATTGCACAGAACTAGGCCATTAGAAGAGAGATTGCCCTCAGCTAAAAAAGAAAACTACTCAGAGAGAGCCCAATCGACGTCCAGGTCAACGCCCTAGCAATAATCAGACAGTAGCAGCAACAACAGAAGCCTCCTCTGACATCTTTACTCAAATTCACAGTCTGGTTAATGAGAAACTATAGCAGCTTCTTCTCGCCTCCTCCAATGGTCCCGGTACTTCCTCTGCTGAACCAGTTACATCTGCCATGGCCTCATTCTCTGGTACATCCCCATCCTGGATATTTGACTCCAGTTGACCCAGTCTTTTACACCCCTCCTCAAGCTCATGATGCGGTAGCAGCAAGAGATTGTTCAAGGAAGATGCGAACTGGGCAAATGTCTGAGCTTTGGTGACGAGATCAGCTGCATTATTTGCAGAGGAGACAGAGTGGAGAGACAAAGTTCCCAGTTCATAATGCTGTCGTACAAGATGATAATCAATCTCAATATGTTTGGTGCGTTCACGAAAGACTTCATTTTGAGTAATCTTGACAGCAATTTGATTATCATAATATAACGGAATGGGATCATGAAGAGAGACACCGAGATCATGCACTAGGCACCTGAGCTAGATAGTTTCGGAAGTAGTATCGGCAAGGGCACGATATTCAGCTTCGGCAAAAGACTTAGATACTAATGTCTGATTTTTGCTTCGCCAGGAGATTAAGGAATGACCTAGGAAGATGCATTAAACAATGATCGATTTGCGATCATCCACATCGCCTGCCCAGTCAGAATCAGAAAAGGCGCGAAGATAAAGCGAATTATCTGAAGAAAGAAGTAAGGCATGAGTTTGAGTACCCTGTAGATAACGAAGAATCCGCAGTACAGCACCCCAGTGAATGGAGGTAGACTGAGCCATAAACTGACTAACAATGTGAACAGCATAAGCAATGTGTGTGTGTGTGAGCGAGGGTTGAGGTATGTTTCTTTTGCCATAAATGCAAACCCAGCTATTGAAATGACTTTTCTTTTTTGACGTTAGGGTGTGTGTGTGTGTGTGTGTGTGATATTTCTCTCAGCGAGGGTTGAGGTATGTTTCTTTTGCCACAAATGCAAACCCAGCTATTGAAATGACTTTTCTTTTTAGACGTTAGGGTGCTAGACCCTTCGAATTCCCGCTCCTGATTAAATCATACCATCATACCATTTACACAATTCATATGATTTGATATGTATTGTACGATTCACAAAGATATCCAATATTTTAGTAAATGTGATTTATATACTCAATACGAATCATTTCCTGTACGATACGATTCGTATTGTGTATCGTATGTGATGCAGTATTGACCTCATTGCCACATGTGTAGGGCCAAATTAGATTTAGGATTTTTATTTAATAACTGTCATTAAGTTGTTAATTTTATGTAATGAGTTGTAACTAGGATTTAGTTTCCTATATGATGTAGTTTCCTAGTTTCATTAGATTTCTTAGGCTCTAAGTTATTTTATTATTTATATAGCATTGTAGAGAAGAAATTCTCAGACTTGATTGATTAATAGAATTGGATTTTATCCCCGAGAGGTGTATCCTTGTGTGTTGAAGTCTTCTTGAAGATTTGAAGTGTCTTTGGACACGTGCTTCGGCCACCCTACGCAAGCCATAACCCTAGGGCCTGCATCAGTTTGGTATCAGAGTCGAAGATCCCCTCGATCTTGGCATGTTACCCTCCTCCCCACTCCCCACCCACGTCTGCCTCCCGCCTGCATCCCCAAACCCTAAACCCCTCTCGGCCTTTCCCTCCTCCATTATTGTCAGAGCCAAAACCCTAATCCATATCCAAACCACCATCATCCAGTCCCTGCGTCCCTAATTCCTTTGGCCGAATCCCCACCCCCTCTTAATCCATTCCACCATCGTCGCTTCGGCCCCTCACCCAGACACCAACCTTTTCTCCATAACCCATCTGCATCTGAAAAAAAAAGGGTAACAAGAAGAAGAAGAAGAAGGGAAGAGAGAGCATACCGTGCACTAGCAAATCATTCTCTGTCGCCATTGTCACGACAGTCGTCGCCCTTAGCCCTAGCAGCTCCAGCACCTCCTCGTCATCCTCATTGCCGGCATCGTCACCGCCTTCGTCATAGTCGTCTGCTGGTCGCAACCCGGGCATGGTCGTCATCTCCTTCGTTGCAATCACTGCCTTCGTTTGGTGAGGTCTCCTCTCCTGTGCTTTTGCCTCTCATCCTCACTGCCATCAGAATTCAGCTTCCATTTTCTTTTTGTCGAAGCCATAGGACTAAGGCGCAAAACACTCTACACGTGCCTTCTTTGTAACACATGTATGGGCATCTTGAGTTATAAACTGGCCACCTCAGTTTTGGGCTTGATTGTAGTTATAGCCCAGTTGGCTTTCCTATTGGTAAAAATAGTGACATCAGCAATAAGCAATTAATGGTCAAAATTTCTTTCCACGATATTTGAGCAATCCACAGTCAGATATCTGATCCATCTTCGTTAGTGTGTTTGTGAAGTGCAGATCTACACCTCAGGTTTGTCCATTTTTTTAATTCAAAATGAAATTTCGTGATACTACAATATTCAACATACTTCAAAGATAAAAATATGAAGAAAAATATGGCCCATGGTATTTTGAAAATCAAGTCTATTTTCGGTCATTCCTTAATTTGAAACAAGGAGATATGTATGTTCTTGATTATGGTGACATGTTTTCATGGCTCCAAGACAAGTGTGGATTCGAAGATGAGGAAGAACTTGACTTGATTTGTTTCGTCCGAGGTTTGAGACCAGAAATAGTGGAGAAAATGAATGATTGCAAGAACATCCGTGAAGCATATTGGAAAGCGATTCGTGTGGAACAGATGCTTAAAGGGTATTGTCTGGTGACAGTTATGCCTCTAGACGATTAGTCTCCACAAATAACAGTATACCATGTTGATGATGCAGGCCCTAGGGTTAGGGCTTGCGTATGGAGCCAATGCACGTATCCAAAGACACTTTGAATCGTCAAGAAAACTTCAATACACATGGACGTACCTCTCGGGGATAAAACCTAAATTTATTACTCAATCAAGTCTGAGAATCTTTTTTCTATAATGCCATATATATAGTAAAAGCAAACTTAATGTCTAAGAAAACCGCTATTAATAGAAACTTCCCGAATAACAATTTAATTAGAAATCTACTAATAAAATAATATAATCCTAATCTAATTTGAAGAGGGGTTGCTTATGGGTCCTAGATTGCATCATCTGCCCCGGGTTGAAAGAAGAGTTCATCCTCGAATTCGAGATTGCTTCGGATTGTCTCGGTAAATGTGGTGAACATGTAGGACTTCCTTTGTGGCAGCTTTCCAGGAATTTTTCTGCGGCGATTCTGGTTTCTTGGGATGAAGAGTAACCTGCTGTCCACCATGCATGAATGTATAGGTGTTGTTGCGCATACTATGAGTTCCATTTTTGTTATACATCCATGGACGGCCCAATAAGATATCATCATTATTCATAGGTAGCACATCACACCAAATTGTATCTTTGTGAGTCTCACCAATGGCAAAAGTGACTTTGCAATTATGTTGAACATGCGCTTGATCACCATTCATCAGCCACTTGACAAAATAAGGGCGGTTGTGCTTGTAAACTTTCAACTAGAGGCGATCAACAAGAGCTTGGGAGATGAGATTTTCCAAACTTCCTCCATCAACAACAATTGTACAATGTTGTCCAAGAACTGTACCCGCCAAACAAAAGATATTTTTTCTCAACCATTTCTTTTCCAATCCATAAATTCAGCGGGCTGCAATTTTTCATTTTATTTAGGAATCACGATTGTAATCCCTAAATCTCAATTAGGATTATTAACTGGCGGATTTCGTGGATTTCGAATATTTGCACCATCATTACGGTTGTGATTTACACGCTGATTATTTTTCAAATTTGTGACTCTAATGTTCAATTGTTGCAGGGTGGTGTGTGCCATTAACTTTTGCGGATAATTCTCTAATGGCGCTAGCCAAGTCATCAATTGAAGAAGATGAAGATTCGACTTCAACTTGCTTCTTAGGAGGCATTCTTTTTTTAATGCAAAATTTAAAACTGACCTAATGTTATAGATCTTCTATCCACAAATTTGTTGGCGAAGACAGATCTGAAATCTGACGTAAGATTGCTTTGGAATCCTTAGCACAAGTTCGGTCCTTTGATTTTGTCACATTTGAATCCTTTCTTACTGGTCAAATCTGCCTTGTAGTATCTAGTAAAGATGCAATTCTAGATACTATGCGTATATGAGGTTCGTGGGTTGGGCTTTTGTCAAATAGGTAAAATTTGACCTGGACCTGAACTCTAACAGTATGCTGGAATCGCCCAACAGGTCTAAAATATCTTCATAGACTAGCCCAAGGCTAGATTTAGTACGTGTCTTTAAGAGAGGACACGTGAGGTGCTTTTGTCCAACGTCAATTCTTGATTTTAAAAGAACGAGAAATGGGCTAAACCCTTTTCGACTGCCTTTGTGATGGAGGACCGAAAGAAGGTGAAAAACAAGAGCTCCTGCGATATTTAACAATGATAGATTTGCAGCTGATGGCGATAGTGATGCCGTGCAACCGATCAGCGACTGTGACGGCAACGGCTAGCGAAGATGGGTTGATCGGCGACGATGGCTAGTGGTGCAGGCATGCGGCGCGGACTGCGAAGGGGTGCAGAGATTCCAAGTACGTTGTAGGGTCGGTGTTCCTCTTCTTCGCTGCTCCTTGTCTTCTTTTTTTTTTTTAATTTTTTTAATTTCTGGATGCAGAGAGGTAGAGCTCGGCCGGGATGGAGGGATTGGGATGGGGATTCTGGTGCGACGATCAGGGAAGGGATGAAAGGTTTTGATACCGGTGTGAAGGGTTTGAGGGGTTTGGTTGGGATTTCCGTGATGGGTTGGGTTGTGATGGAATCCGGCGTTAGAGACGACGAGTTAAGGGCAGAGGGTGAAGGTGAACAAAGGTGGGGTGGGATAGAGGGCTATGATACCTGGATACTTGTACAAGCTCAACGTATTCGTATTGGACCGATACGATATTTGTACTAGTACCTGATACTGCACCTACACTTCACGGAGTATAAGTTTAGTATATCCTACTTAGCAAGTCCATTATTTCATTTATTTCTTTAAGTTTTTTTACTTTTTAACATAGAAAATGTTAGAATTGAACATAAACAAAGGTAATTTCATTAATTAAATCGTAATTTAAAAAAAAATTAAGGACACCCGTATCCGTATTCGTGTTCTAAAATTTTCAAAGTGCAGAGTCGTATCCCCGATCCCCGTATCCGTGTCCGTACCCATGTTCGTATCTAGGCATCATAGATTGAGGGTAATACGCAGAATTGTTCGGCTCTGATACCAAACTGATGTAAGCCGTAGGGTTAGGGCTTGCGTATGGAGTGCCAAAGCACGTGTCCAAAGACACTTCGAATCGTCAAGAAGACTTTAACACACGAGGACGTACTTCTTGGGGATAAAACCCAATTCTATTACTCAATCAAGTCTGAGAATCTCTTCTCTACAATGCCATATATATATAGTAAAAGCAAACTTAATGTCTAAGAAAACCCTACGCTATTAATAAAAACTTCCCTAATAACAATTTAATTAGAAATCTACTAATAAAATAATATAATCCTAATCTAATTTGAAGAGGGGCTGCTTGTGGGGCTTAGACTGCATCAGTTGAGAAACTAGTGAAAGAGGAAATGCAGATAAAGAAGTAAGAGCAAGAGCCAAGCACAGAAGATTTTACATTTGCACTTAGCCTCAAAATTTCTTCTATGTGCAATGGGATAAAAAAGTGCAAACAGGTTTTGCTATCCCCCACATAAATTCTCAAATTGATCTCGTCTTCGGGGATCACCAATGAGAATTGGGAAATGAAGAACGGCTAAATCCAACAGTTCGATCGCACATCTTCATAGACTTCAACTTCCATGACAAACAATGCATTAAGATTAATTCAAATTGGGGATGAAAATTGCATAAAGTTTTCAAGATGTGCGCAGCAGCTCACGATCAGCTGGCAAATCGAAAGTTCGTTCGATTGATATTTGATCCAGGCGGACATTTATAGAACTCGAGGTCAAGTTCTTTCCAAGTCGGAGAGAATAATGCAGTATTGACCTCATGGCCACATGTGTAGGGCCAAATTAGATTTAGGATTTTCATTTAATTATTATATGTCATTAGGTTGTTAATTTTATTTAATGAGTTGTAATTAGGATTTAGTTTCCTATATTATGTAGTTTCCTAGTTTCATTAGATTTCTTAGGCCCTAAGTTATTTTATTATTTATATAGCATTGTAGAGAAGAAATTCTCAGACTTGATTGATTAATAGAATTGGGTTTTATCTCTAAAAGGTGCGTCCTCCTATGTTGAAGTCTTCTTGATGATTCGAAGTGTCTTTGGACACGTGCTTCAGCACCTGCACAAGCCCTAACTGTAGGGCCTGCATCAGTATGATTTTGACAACCATGACTAATATATAATCATGTTTCTTCAATTTGTGCACTGAAAATTTAGATTTCTTAATGTTCCTGTGTCTCCTGTTCCTGTTTCAACACTCCCCGTTGGCTGCCGATCACTGGTTCGGTCGCCGGCCACCGATCACCGGCTGGCCACTATTCCAAAAAGTGAACTCTTTGTTCTGAAAAGTGAACCCTTTCACAAAAAATGAGTTTGTCTAGAATGGTGACATCAAAATCAAAAGCATCTTATGCCTATCTAGATTTGAATTCATTGAAGAACTGCCCTTATTATTCTTAGATTTTTTTAGTATGTCTAAATATAATAGAGACCACTCCACTCAGGGGCTTGATTTGCTGGATTTAGCCACTAATTGTGGGCCAGACCCCAACTCCCTGCTCATCACGCCGAATTCAAAGAATCTGCTTTAATGAGCAAGTTCACATGAAAATTGAAGAAAACCCTTAACACCTCCCTAATGGTTGGATAAGTATAGTAGTTGTAACATGTGATTTTTAAATACAGCAGGGAAATGCCATGAGTATGGATTTTCCACATAAAATGAAGTATTAGATATAGTACAATGCAAATACTTCGCCTATTGTGAAGTGTGCAGGCATTGTAGGTCACAACCTAGAGCTGTTGGAGTCATCTCAAAAGAGTCATCCAAGTTGTAATGGAATTTTCTATTGTTAGTGTTCTTTTTTCGTCTTTTATATTTTTTACAACCTATATCCTTTTGAAGGCCTTAATGCTTTCTTCCACTACTTCATGCCTTTTTTCCCCCATATAGAGAGATTGGGAAAGAAAAGAGTGGTTTTGTGTTTTCTTAGCTTTGAATCTTGTTAGTAGAACTAATAGAACTTTGTTTTTGTTTGTTGGATGGACAATGATGTTTATTTCTATGTGATTGTGCATCCAAATAGGAGAAACAGATTCAATTTACTCAAGGTGTGGCCTTGTGAAGTGGATTTTTTTTTTTTTGTTTTGTTTTGTTTTGTTTTGTTTTGTTTTGGGTGTGAGAATGAGGAGATTGATTAGTAAGGATTGGGAGATTGACAAAAATATGGAGCATAGGATAAACGCTGGATGGCTGAAGTGGAGATTAGCTTCTGGAGTGCTTTGTAATAGACGAATGCTAATGAAATTAAAGGGCAAATTTTATAGGACAGTGGTTAGAGTGGTTAGACCAGTTATGACATATGAAGTAGAATGTTGGCCAATTAAAAAGACGCATATTCATAATATGGATTTAGCGGAAATGAGAATGCTTAGGTGGATGTGTAGTAAAACTAGGAAAGATAAAATTAGAAATGAGCGCTTTCCAGAGCATTTAGGGGTAGCACCAATAGGGGATAAGATTAGAGAAATCCGTTTAAGATGGTTTGAGCATGTTGAGCGTAGGCCGGTAATGGTACTGGTGAGAAAAAGTTTGGCTATACAGGTGGATGACCCATCAAGAGGTAGGGATAGGTTGAAGAAAACATTGATGGAGGTCATTGATTCAGATTTGAAAAAGTTTAACTTATCAAAGGATTTGGCTCAAAATAGAATGGAATGGAGAAACAGAATTCATGTAATCGACCCCAACATGGTTGGGATAAGGCTTTGATGATGATGATGATAATGATGCTTTGGGTGTGAGAATATGTGTAGTGTATATACATTAAAAAAAATCTCTGTAGTGTATACTTTATACACTCTCTCTGTTGGTTCCAATTCTGTTATGATTTCAGAATCCCAGAACATAAAATTCATCGATTCAGCATAATATTTAAATAATTTTAAACAAAAATTTGTTGAAAAATATAAAAATAATACCAACAAAAATGATATGAAAATATTTTATCGAAAGCAAATAAGTAACACAAATTTCAATACCCTAAATTTCTAAATAAGGAATTGCTTAATAATAATGTCAGTTGAAAATGAAGCTTAAAGTTGTACTTGAGGATTCCATGAAGAATTTGCATATGTTGTGTGCAACATGTATTTGTAGTACATTGTAAAGAATCCATGTGGCATTGTCCATGTGTGTAGTTATGCAAATTTTAAATATGTAGGCCCGATTTTTTCGATACGTCTGTCAGTCTCATCATGTGTTACCATCATGTACATATCAAAATAATAATAATAATAATAATAATAATAATAATAATAAGAATAAGTGTTACCATCATGCTATTTGTGGTCATACTGATGTTGTGGATAATGAAGATTTAGATTGGATATCCATTCCTCTCTTTTGTTTATTATTATTATTATTTGGATTTTGCTACTTTTAAAAGATAACTCTTGTGATTTGTGATTGTAGGTGATTCAAGCCTTAGAATATAATTTTGCCTTTCTGAACATTGCACCTTAGCGTATAATCCAGAAACCCTCACCTACGTTATCGTAATTGTAGGCCTTCATGTCAAGTTTAAATAGCATCCTTGCTTGTTTACTTGTTTTCTGGAGCAAATAGCCTCATTTTATCCCCCACAGAAGCTCTTTGAAATTGACCTATGATAAAGGACCCCATTTTTCCAGCTCTGTTTACTGAGTACTTCGACAAATTTTGTATCTACAGCCCAGGGAAGCGATCGTTCTGAAACTGGTTAGTTTGGCGGGGACCTCTCTTTATGAACTAAGGAAATGAAAGTGGTATTCACTCCCTTGTTCAAGCTTTATACTTTTGTGATAATTTTCTGGGCGTGCTGATGCAGTCACAAGCCCAGACAGAACCCACAACATTGCTCACTCTACCAAAGTACGGCTATAATGGTAGTAGAGAGTGATTGCCTAGCCTCTTTGGAATTGAATATGCAAGAGAATGGAGTCTATCCACTTCTCAAAGAAGGCTAAACCACAAGCATACTCACCAAGGAGAAAAGGAACAGATGTGACTGAAGGGAAGCCACCACTGTCAATTGTGTCTCCCCAAGTCGACTGGAGAATCATAGAAAGCCACAAAACCCTAATTCCAAGCAATCAGATCCCTATTTTCTGTCTCTAACCACTAATTAACAATTCATAGTATATTAATTGAAGGAAATTAACAACTCATTGAAAAGAAATCAAAGGATTTTTGGAGTTTCCCAAAAAAGGGTCATTCCAGACCACTTGGATGAAAATGATCATGGGGTCCACATGGCCCTGATGGAGATGTGGACCCTGCCTGCCCAGTGGTCATAGACCCCTGGCGACCAGGTGGTGCTGGGCTTAGTTGGTTTTATGCCCAATTGGGCCCTATAACAAGCAGCCGAAAAACCCCACTTGTCAAGCCACTTTCTGTGATATGTTCTGAGTTGAAACTTAGAATTTTCAGAAAAACCTATGATGCATGTTTACTTCAAAATGGGCAACGTATTGTGTCGCATTAGATCTTAGTTTTATGTCTTTCTCTTTCCTGTCTAAGTGGTGGAGAGTGACTCCATTAATGTCATTTTGTGGGTTTTGTCTACGGTCGAGTTTCTTTGGGGATTCAAGTTTTACTTGAATGAGATTAAATCCTTATCTTCTTTAATTCAAGTGTTGTTTCATCTAGTTGGGAGGGCGGCCAATGGATTTGCAGACTCACTTGCAAAAGGCAACGGGTTGATAGGTCAAATGATTTGGTAGCTTTCACCATGTAATTTGTTGTTGTGTTTCTCTTTGGTATAATGCTTTTATACCTTCAGCCCCTTTGTTTTGTAGGGCTGCTTGTATTTTGATGTTTTTCTTTAATATAATTCATCGTTACCAATAAAAAAAAGGAATGTGATGTTCTTGTTTTCATGACAACTCGTCACACATGGTACAGACCCCATGTGCTGGATCATACTTTATTAAGGCCAATCCTTGATTAATTATGCTATCTTCAGGGCCATCCACCTAACTTGGTCAGGCTTGGGGTGGTTTGGTCTCCAGCTAAATACTGTCTTGTTTACGTGAACTTTCATGCATCAAGTTCTACATGCAATGCAATCTGTCTGCCCAAGTGGAGTTGCTGAAACAACAATTTGGTGTCGTTCTGCACAATCCTGTCAACGTTCTTGGTCTCATTAATTAATTTGAACCCATTTTTTAATTCTTGACAACATTTAGATGGATATGGCTAAAATGATGAAGATTATAAATCCATGACATGTTGGAGGCCAAATAAATTCATTCTAGCGATAGAATACATAACTGTCAGAAAGTGCCACCTTCAAAATGTTTTCATGTGTTTGATTTTCTTTTGATCAATGCTTCCTACATTTTTGGGATTACTACTATTAAGAGTGCAGGAATAATATAATCATGTTTACTTGAAAAAACCCCTCATACTTGTATACAACAGTGGAGCGACCAAACATTTTATATTAACCTGTAGAGGCTTCTTGCCAGTTCCTTTTTCCCCATGACTTTTTTGCACTTACCCTGCAATATGGACTGATGTTCGCCATATTTAGCGATATTGCTGGGTGTCAAACATAAATCCCTAGCAGAAAACCCCTTTCTTCTTTTTACTTTTTCCACGTGTTTTCCTCCTCAGTCGTTTCGCTGATTTCTCATTGCCCAAACTACCCTTAGGATTTATAAAACAAGAGTTGCTATGAAAACTTTAAAGCATGTAAATCAAAGCTTACAATAATTGGTTTTGTGTTTGTACCTCTTTAATTTTTTTTGTTAGCCCTAGGCTTTAATCAATATATTCCTATGAAATTTTACTCTTGAGTTTGGGCCTAAGGTGTCTAAATACCAGACCAAAACTGCCCCAGTTGAAATTTTACAATTGATATTGATTTCATGTTTCATACTTCTCTACCATTAATCTGATTTTATGAGTTGCCGCAAATTAGTAGTTGCCTAAAATAACAAACTCAAAATGGTTTGAAAAGACATTTTTTTAGCTCTCTTCTCTCTCTCTCCCCAGTAAAAGCATCGACTTCTTTCCCTCCTCCCCTCTCTCTCTATATATCTATCTATCCATCTCTCTCTCTATATATATATATATTCTTGAAGATCCTAACGTCAAATGCCAAACACACCATGGTGGGTGTCCTCCACAAGCACCTAACACTAGAACATAGCATATGATATGACAACCCCTGGCTACCCCAGCAGCTTCTTAAACCCATATTTTCTTCAAATCATCCTTTCGACTACTCAATATGGCAGTCATCTTCCTCTCCCAAGAAGGAAAATAAATAGATGGTAAAACAGGGAGAATCGAGGGCAGGGACCATTGAGGAGGAAGCAAGAAAAGGGTGGGAAAACACGTGGAAAAGGTGAGGAAGAAAGGGATTTTTTGCTAGAATTTTTTATTTGACATCCGGTTCTGTCACCGGATATGGCAAACATTTACAACTAGATAAGTGTAAAAAAGTATTAAAAAAAGAAGGAAGATTGGCGGGAGGTGCTCGCATGTTGATATGAAAAGTTTGGCGGTCCCTCTGCTGTTGTGTAAAGTGTAAGGTTTTAAAAAAAAAAACCTCTATTGCCATTATTGGGAGAGTACCTTAAACTTGGTGAACAACAACTTGGTGATTTCAGAAACTTTACATTGCTTGATGATTTTAGGAAAAAAGGGTATGAATCATGTCTTGATCTATGATACTCGGATACCTCAACAGATACAGGTACGGGATACGGTAAGATATCGATGGGATACGGCTCAATATTTTAGGATACGACTGTCTTGTATTTTATGAAAAGAAAAAGGCAAAATTTGAGGAATTTATCCAAAATTGAGCTAGACAACGAATTTCATCTAAAATCTTTGGTTATAACTTGAAAACAGTACTTTCATTTTTACATCCAGCCCTCTTTGATTTATTTTAATATTGCAAAACTCAAAACTTACTGTATATTTGATGGTTGTTTTCCCTTTTTCACTCATATTTAAAGTTCTGCCATTTTATTTATATTTTTTTATTGAATGGAGAAGTGGCTTTTCTTATCATGTCATTCAATGTCCTTTTTTCAATTTGAATTATATTTTTCTCTTCTTGAAAAGTTGAAATTCACCACCCCCCCCCCCCCCCCCCCCCCCCCACCCCAATTTTAATTTTGATAGCTGTAATTTTTTAAGATTATAAGTTTGACCATATCACCCCACTTTAGACTGAGATTTCTAGTGACCCACTTCTAGTAGTTAGTTACGTATGATGTATCATATACTACTAAAATGTGATATTCGTACCAGTAGTTGTGTCTTATCCCATGTTCATATCGTATTTTAAGTGATACCGTACCTATATCCGTGTCCTAAATTTTTGGAATTGCCATGTCGAATCCCCGTTCCCCGTACCGGTATCCGTATCCATGTCCGTATTTGGGCATCATAGGTATTGATGTCGTTGTTTCCTGCTGGTCATTGTAGTTTGTGTAATCTTTTTGTGTTTGCTGTCATCATCTACGTTTGTTAATTAAAGTTCTATGGATGGTCTTATCACATGTTTTCATTAAGAACTCTGTATCCTTCACAACTATTATAACCTGGGTTCACATAAGAACTTTTAATGTTGATCTTTTGGTCAATTTGCATAGATGGCTACTTAATTGTGCATTTTGTTATCCTCAGTGTTGGATGGCAGCTTCTTTCTTGAAACATCAGTTGGACCGCAAGAGATCTCTTGTGCTAGCAAAACAGCATTTAAATTTCATGTGCAAGGAGGAGGAGGTAGCTTCTGTTTATTCAAGGTTAAAAGTTCTAAAGAAAAGGTTCTCCCCTGCAACCTGTGTATTACAGAATACATCTCAACGACAATCCATAGTACCTCAAAATGACGATGTTGCAAGACACTTGATGCAGGAAAGGGCATTGAAAACTTCTTTATCTAATCAGAAAGAGCTGGAAGGAGAGATGAGACAGAGTCCTCAGAATTGTAGCTTCTCGAATCAAGTCTCTGTCGATCAGGTACCTGACCAAATGCAAGCGAGGACAATCAAATCTTCCTCATGTAATCAGCAAGAACTGGAAGGAGACAAAAGAGAATGCTTTCATAGCCATAACTTGTCTGACAGTCGAATCTCTGTGGAGCAGCAGGCACCCGACAACAAAGTAGAAAATTCTAGGGTAGTCGAGTGTGATGTGGTTGTGACCCCTCCTCATGCTAATGAGACTGTCTCTCAAAATGTGGAAGCTTATAACAGAAGCATTAAGCGAATTCATAAAGTTTGTGCCAAAAGGAGAAGAATGATCCTTATGAAGCAACATGAAGAATTTAAGGAATTTATGAACTTTTGGAACAGGGAAAAGGAGAAGCTCAAAAAAGCACAGAGGTTGGAAGCTGATCTTATTTCCACTATACATAATGATACTTCGGTTAAGTCAGATAAGCTGAAGCAGAATGATGAGTACTTTGCAAGGAAAATGGATGAATTCGAAACACGTATGGAGACTATCCAGAGAGAGATCGTGGCAAAGCAGACCGATGCAAGGAACAAGGAGAAGAGAATAAAGAAAGGTTGGTTTGATGCAGCAAAATATGGGAGACTGCCTCAGTCATTTTTTGATCTTCCTTTGACTGAGTCTACTTTCAAACTTGATAGCATGATGAGAGATGAACAGAACAGAGTTCACAATGTTTCAGAAAATGTGAAGCTGCTGCCCGAGTCTACGTCAGATCCTGAGAATGCTGATGCAACCATTTTAACGCCTGTGGAATTGACAGTCCAGAATGAGATGTCTACTGAAGCTGCAGAAATGATTCCAAATGAAGTGCCAGATGCTATTCACACGGACACTGTATCACCTATGATTCGCTCTATTGCCAGGAAGATAGTCAGCTGTGAAATTGACGGGATGGACAATGCAGCCTTGGAAAAAGGAGCCAACACCCACGTTTTTGAGCATGGAAAAGACAGCAATATTGATGGTTTGTTGTCAACTTCTGCCCTGAGTCACAGTTCGATTGATTTACATTCCTCCAGCCCTAGTCATGATAAGACCGTCTCCTTGCAGCTGGTACATTTTTTTTTCTTGATTTCTATGTTTTGACCCATCTTTTTTCTATAGATGGAAATTTTGTGCGTCTATTTCATGAAAGTTATATGAAAGCATGACATTGGAATTTTGAAACCAGACTTGTAGGATGGTTTGATTTTGTCTCTTCTTTGGATTTCTACGTGAAGGGCTTTTGTAGTTGTTATTAAAACCAATGGAGTACATATTCCAATGATTCAACGGAGAAGATGAACTTGTAGAACAATATTACTGCCTCAGACCCAACAGTAGCAACTTCAATTCATTTCTTGTCCTCATCCTTTTTCTTCCTCTCTTCTTATTTCATCTTCTTGTAGTAGGATCACAGCAAACTATCTCTATGTATATCTACCATGTCCTCTTTGCTTAAGGGCCTGTTTGGGTAATTCACTTGTACAGTAACGTAAAGTGAAGCCTCCACTTAAGACACAAAATGATGAGGGGGTCTTATTGAAAGTACAAAAATTCAAAACTCCCCCTTATTTTTCGTCAAAATGCAACAATTTCAAGCTACTATCATCATCATCATCATCATCATCATCAAAGCCTTATTCCAACCATGTTGGGGTCGGCTACATGAATTCTGTTTCTCCATTCCGTTCTATTTTGAGCCAAATCTTTAGATAAGTTAAGCTTCTTCAAATCGGATTCAGTGACCTCCATCAATGTTTTCTTCGGCCTGCCCCTACCTCTTGATGGCCTGTCCACCTGTATAGCCAAACTTTTTCTCACCGGTGCTATTACCGATCTACGCTCAATATGCCCAAACCATCTTAAACGGATTTCTCTAATCTTATCCCCTATTGGTGTTATTCCTAAATGCTTTTGAAAGCGCTCATTTCTAATTTTATCGTTTCCTAGTTTTGCCACACATCCACCTAAACATTCTCATCTCCGCTACATCCATCTTATGTATGTGCGCCTTCTTAATTGGCCAACATTTTGCTCCATATGTCATAGCTGGTCTAATCACTGTCCTGTAAAATTTGCCTTTCAATTTTATTGGCATTTGTCTGTCACAAAGCACTCCAGAAGTTGGTCTCCACTTTAGCCATCCAGCTTTTATCCTATGCTCTACATCTTTGTCAATCTCTCCATCCTTACTAATCATCGAACTTAGGTACCGAAAGAATCTCTACGTGGTATCTCATGGGTTTCAATTTTGACAATGGTTTCAACACTTTGTATATGTCCACTGAAGTTGCACTCCATATACTCTGTCTTTGTATGACTTATTTTAAAGCCTTTAGATTCTAATGCCCCTTACTATCTCTCGAGTTTTGCATTTATACCATCTCTTGATTCATCCACCAATACTATATCATCTGCAAACAACATACACCATGGTACTTTTTTTTGAATATGCACAGTTAACTCATCCATAATTAATGTAAAGAGATAAGGGCTTAAGGCTGATCTCTTATGCAAACCTATAGTCACGGGGAATTTACATGTTTCTCCACATGTGGTTCTCACATTTGTTACTGCTCCTTCATACATATCTTTAAAATTTTCAATATAACCGCCAGGAACATTTCCTTTCTTCAAAACCTATCAAATTAAATCCCTCGGTACCCTATCATAGGATTTTTCTAAATCGATAAAGATCATGTGTAGATTTTTCCTTTCTGCTCGATATTTTTCCATTAATTGCCCATGTGAAAAGATAGCTTCCATAGTTGACTCCCCTGGCATAAAACCAAATTGATTTTCAGCAATCTTGGTCTTCTGTCTCAGTCTTTGTTCCATTATTTTCTCCTATAACTTTATAGTGTGACTTATAAGTTTAATCCCTCGATAGTTGATACAATTTTATATATTTTCCTTATTTTTTATATATAGGTACTACAATGTTTCTTCTCTATTCATCCGGCATTTCAAGCTACTAAATGACAAAAAATCAACTACTTTTTACAATAAGAAAAAAACAGTAAAAAGATTCCACATCAAACCCCTAAAGACAAAAGGTCATTAAATTTTGATTAGAAACACCCACTACCCCCATATTTTATTCTCTTGATTTGAAGCATCACTTTGAATTCACTTTACAAGTGAATTCAATTCAAGAAGTCTATAAAAATCCTTAAAATCATTCAAAACCCAGATGACAAGAGGAACAGGTTCTCCAATGAAAATTAAGAAACAAGGGTTTTTTTGATATACTCTCTGCCATAAGATGGCAATCAACAGCCAAACAATACTAATTCCAAAAAAAAAGAAAGAAGAGAAAAATGAAATCTCACCATGTAAAAGAGCAGAGAGATTCCCCGAATCATAGGCCAGAAGCTTCTGATCCTGGCTAAAGTAATAAGCCCTCAATGGCACCAGATTCTCATGGTCCATCAATCCAACGGCCTCAATTTTCTCCCTAAACTCCGTCTCTGAAATGCTCACATCCTTCAATCTCTTCACAGCCACAGCAATACCACTCTCCACAACTTCCATGTAAGCCATCCCAAACGTCCCTTTCCCCAATACCTCTGCAGAAGCTCTCAGCAAATCCTCCAAATCAAACATCTTCCTACTCTTATTTCCAAGAGACACCAGATTTTTCACCACATTGGCAGCCGCCGTTGGAACAGCACCAGTTTCTCTGTCACCAACCATCCGTTTCTCCCTGGGGTCCTCCGTCTCCAACACTGGCGGCCTCACTGCAATGTTGACTAATCGCGCCCCCCCCCCCCCCCCCCCCCCTTCCGCCGCTCCACGGAGGTGATGGCGATGCCGGCAATTGTGCTGCTGGAGAGCTTCTTCTTGTTATCCATCTTAGTACTCTTAATAATATCTGATCTTGCAGCTGGCGACTATGTTAGAACCGAAGAGGGTCGCGGTAGAACTATATCGCTCGGGCAGACGGTCAGCGGCTTGCCACAGAGCGAATTTCTGGTGAATGTGGCGGCCGGGAAGGACTGGAGGCCTGACGGGACAAACCCATTGATCTGGTTGAAGGAAACGTTAGGGATGGAAAGTGAAGTATTGTTTGTTTTTCAAATATTTTATCAATGTGTGCAAATTCAATTCAAGAAGTCTATAAAAATTCTTTGCTCGAATTCAGGGAGAAAATTCTTGTCCAACAATGTTGTTTCTTTTCTCGATAATGAGGTTTGATGCTGGGTATCCTGCATCAACGCCCTTGATCTGATACCCCTGAGCAGAGTGGTATTTCTGAGGAAAAAGTCGACATGTCATGGAAACCACTCATGCCTTACCCCTAGAATCCAGTTCTCACCAGTCTTTTGTGTACAGTGTGGATATCATCCATATTACAGGAAATAGCCATGGATGCATCTGTCTCGAGCCGTGTGCTCATGATAATGTTTTTCCTTTTTTTATTTGTTGGTTCTGCCTGCTACACATTCTTATGTGTTTTGTTTGTGTGACCAGCCAGCCTCTGAACAAAATCAACTTCTAATGTCCTGTGGAGAGGGTAGTGAATGCATTCTAAATTGTGGTGGAAAGCAGGATTGTTACCCTCAAATTGAGGTTTCATTGCCAAAACCGCTTGCCACATCATTGCCATTCGAGCAATATAATGATGATATGACGTCTAATTCCATTGTGCAGTCGCACATTCACCAATCAACAGATGTATTATCTGGTGAACATAATCAACCACATGCATCTGCAGCTGCTCGAAGCAACCCTGAGCCTGACCTGCTGTTGCAGGTGCCCTCAGTGACAGATGATCCCCCAGTTGAATGCAATCAGCCAGTCAAATCTGCTGCCACAGAAAGTGAATCTGAGCCTGTCCAGCAGTTATGGATGATCTCTGACGTACCCTATGTTGAATGTACTCGGCCAGTTATATCTACTGCTACAGTAATTGAACCTGTTCCTATTGTCCACTTGCTGCCCTCATCTATAAATATATCATCTGTAAGACCAAACCAACCTGACACATCTGCAAGTATAGGGAGCAGAACTGATCCTTTTATGCAGTTGGAACTGACACCATGCACAGATGCACTGTCTGCTGAGTTTAATGAGCTGGACCCTTCTTCTATTGGTTCCAGAGGCGAACCAGGGGAACCAGAGGCAAGGAATGAAAGGCATAATTCCTCCCAGCCAACAGTTGTGACCCAGCAAAATATACAGCCAACAGTTGTGACGGAGAAAAATATAGAAGATCTACCTCTGCCACCATCCACAGATGCGCTGCCTGCTGAGCATAATCAGCTGGACACATCTGCCATTGGATCCAGAAGTGAAACAGAGTCAAGGAATGAGAGGCATAAGTCCTCCCGGTCAACAGTTGTGACCCAGCAAAACGTAGAAGCTGTACCTGTGCCACCATCTGCAGATGCACTGCCTGCTGAGTGTAATCAGCTGGACGCATCTTCCATTGGGTCTAGAAGGGAACCCGAGTCAAGGAGTGAAAGGCATAATTTCTCCCAGCCAACAGTTATGACCCAGCAAAATATAGAAGCTTCACCTCTGCCATTATCCACATATGCACTGTCTGCCGAGCGTAATCAGCTGGACACATCTTCCATTGGAACAAGAAGCGAACCAGAGTCAAGGAGTGAAAGGCATAATTCCTCCCGGCCTACAGTTGTGACACAGCAAAATATAGAAGCCATACCTCTGCCACCATCCACAGATGCACTGTCTACTGAGTGTAATCAGCTGGACACATCTTCCATTGGATCCAGAAGGGAACCAGAGTCAAGGAGTGAAAGGCATAATTCCTCCCGGCCTACAGTTGTGACACAGCAAAATATAGAAGCCATACCTCTGCCACCATCCACAGATGCACTGTCTACTGAGTGTAATCAGCTGGACACATCTTCCATTGGATCCAGAAGGGAACCAGAGTCAAGGAGTGAAAGGCATAATTCCTTCCAGTCAACAGTTGTGGCACAGCAAAATATAGAAGCTATACCTTTATACCTCCAGCAATCTAATAATTTGGTCTCGGAATCCAATTTGCAGCTAGCATTGCCTTCGTCTACAGACATGCCTTCAGGAGGAATACCCATGGGAGACCCTGGAAGAGCTAGAATGCCAGCAGAGTTGAATAATGTAGCACCTATGACCGCCCGTCAGCCCCCACCACGCTATCTTGACCCCCTTCAAAATGAATTGGCAAAATTACGCTCCCAAGAGGAGCAGCTCATTAGGATGCATGAAGATGCGGTTTGTGTTCGATATTCATTCTCTCTGAGTATCTTTTCTTCTGAAAAAGAAAAATAATAAACATTTGCATATCACAAATGTTTTGCTTTATTTATTTATTATTGTTGTTTTCCTTTCAATGTATAGAAAACTCGGTTTTCATCAGAATGTGAAAAAGAAGTTGAAGAGGTGCGTCGAAAATACGACAGCTTAATTCAGGATGAGGATAAAACATATATGGAGACGAAGCAGATGCTCGAGGTTTATTGTAGCAAAGTCCACCTGAATATGATTCTGGCAGAGGCATTCAAGATCAAATGTATTGATGCTAGATCTGGCGGGCAACCATCAAGACCAGGTATGAAGCACTTCAAGATTCTCTTACAAATTGCTTGTATGTTTCACCTGTGTAAAAGGTGCTTCTCAATGTATGCTTGCCTTGAGAATAAAGCTTCTGTATAATATCCTCCTCTTACCATCATCCTGTCCAACTCCTCTCAGTCTGTTGTCTAATATGCTTCATGAAAAAAAATAAAATAAAACAAAAAGTTGCGCTTTTTATCGAATTCTCACACGGAATAGTTATATCGCACATGCCTACTCATAGTCATTCGTTATTTTTTATTATTTGGGGCCTTTGAAGTACCTTACTATTCCCAACTTAAATAGGGTTACCTTTCTATTCTGAACTTAAATAGGGTTTTGTATAAGCTGCTAATATAAATTATTAAATTGGATTTTCCATAAAAGAAAAACATTTTCTCTTACTTTTATCTGATCTGGATTTCTTTGCACGTAACCTCCTTAAGCTTAATGCCAAGAATCTTACCTTACGTATCGTCTCCTTCCAGGTCTGTCTTCCACCACTATGCAGCAGGTCCCTGTGCATCCACTGCCACAAAATGCATGGAGGCCTCCTCGTCCCCCAGCCCCACCCCTTCAGGTTGTCCACCACTCATCTGCTCTTTTCTCAAGCAACCCACTGGCACCCCACTCAAATGCGGTCATCCCTCCCAGTACGGTCATTCCTCGTGTAAACCTTCAAAGTGGCTCTGGTCTGCGGGCCCCACCACCACATCTCCATCCCTTCAGGCCCTCCATGTCAGCACCTAGGCATTCACCTCCATTGAATGGGATTTCAACTCAGGCATCCCTCAATCATCCCACCTCAGCACAACCATTGCCTTCACTGCGTCAGCCTCAAGTTCCTTCCTACCGTTCAGGGGCTTTGACTGGGACCCAGTCGCCAGTTTGTTCAGGCACATTCCCAGCAGTCTATAATACCTCTCCTCTTGAGCTACTGATGGATGTTGTTGGCAACCGCACTGGAGCAAACCTACGACGGCCCTTGACTGAATCTGACCCCGATACATGGCTCTTGTCCAGCGAAACAATGGCTGGCAGTGGACGAGGCAGCACTGGTATGGATAATGTGGGCCCTGTTACCGCAATGGATGTTGTTTGCTTATCAGATGACGACTGATAGGCCTGGATTATGTTCCAAGGATGGAAAACAGTTTTGTACATATGGTTCACATGTTCCATTCACAATTCTTTTTGGTTGGTTGGTTGGGCAGGAGAGAGGAGTGTCTGGGGGATTGGGAATGCTTCTGTAATATCCTGTAATGTATGGCACTGGCACATATAGCTCTTTCAGCTTTTCACCATGGTGGCTTTCTTGGTTCAGAGCCTGAGATTTTGTCTTTATGGCCATGATCACTTGGCTGCTGGATATACTAGGAGAACATCAGAGTTTTTAGCTGACTCGAATCGCTCTTCAGCTTCATCATGCCAGCTCTCTATTGTTTGTGGGGTCCCTCTAAAGTTTTGGTTTTGATGTTGATCTTGGAAATCTTTATGGAGAAACTACAATCTATTGGGAGGGAACATGAAATGCAGAGTTCACTGCTGACACAATTCGCTTGCCCAATTTACCACAGTGCCTCCACATTGGGTGCAGAACACCCTAATTACCTTGATGGAACCTTTGCTGGAGAAGCTACAAGTGACTGTTCGCCTGGAACATTCAATGCTAATTTTGTAATCATGGCAGATTTCAACAAGATTTGAATGTTGTACATGGTCATAGCTCCAATGGTTCAAAAACTGGGTAACTTGATGTTTTCATTTCATTAACTTCCAAAAGAAATATATATCATGTCTTATAGCATCTGTAATATGTAAAGCAAGGTTTTTGTCAATAGAGAACAGGCAGTTTTTATTTCAGAAAGATCAGTGACTACTTGTATACATGTGGCTCATGTGTCCTTAAATCCCACATGATTTCCCAGTGGGTTCATCATTGGTGGTGTGATATGCTAGAACTTGCAGTCAGGACAGAATGTGGCCATTAGAAGGCTCTGTCTAGTGCATATATATATATATATATATATTTGGGTTGTGTAGGGTGGGTGGGTGTGGGGTGGGGAGGAACGTTTAGATTGAATTTACAGGAAATAATAGTGACATTCCTTTTGGCAATGAGGGAATTAGAAGGAGAGGGAGTAGGACAGGAGATGGGTTGGATGGGTAGAGAAGGATGATTGAACTGAGATAAGTTGTAAACCATTCCATCGATCAAGCCGACATTTTGGTTTTTAGTAGTTAGAGGATCTATTAGCTAACTTGTAATCTAAGACGTTGAATATGATTCGAATTGGTCTCAGTGCTGGAAAGTTTTGCATGCATTTGGCTTTCGCTTGAAATGGCACATTAGCTGGGTTGGTGAGGCGCCTACCTTCCACAGAGACTAACAGGGATCAATTTTCCCTTTTTTTTTTCATTAAATGATTGCACATCTTTCGGTCGGTCAACTATACCTCTGCATCACTTGGCAACGAAAAAATAATAGTAAGAATGACATAAAATAATAACTACACCTGGGTTTCAAGATTTTTTATTTACTCCTTTTGAAAGTTCGTGCAACGTATTAGCCATCAAACTTTGCATTAGCGTTTCAAGACTTTTCGTTCGTTCTTTATAGGAGTTTGTGCAACATATTAGCCATCAACTCTACACAAGAAAATTAGTACAAAAGGAAGGTTCACTTGTAGAGTAAATTGAAGTAAAAACCTGTGAAGTGAATTGCCGTGAATGCTATTAATGAGAAAAAAAGATTGATAAAATCAGAAAGTACAAATTTCGAAACAAGTAGTTGATTGGGAATCTCTTATAAAATAGTAGTTGATTTTCAAAAGAATTAGCCATTTCTTCCAGCGCCAAGCCCTAATTGGTACTTGTCTAGTAAATATCAGTTTGGCAAGAGACATGCCGGTGATGGAACCATCTCTAAAACAAGTGAAGTCTGATCTGCTAACTGCGGGCTTTCATCGCCGGTGGACGTGATAGGAGACTACGGATTACCCCACAATGAAACGGGGGGGGTTTGTCTAATTAATATGATCTTTATGACCTGCTTTAGCAGCGGGGTGGTGGGGATGCATATTAGTACAAGTGCGAGTGTCAACCCACTTCGTCTTCATTCTTACCGGGCTCCTTGAAGTGGGTGTTTGTTGACTCAGGGTCTATTATTTAGACATAAGAAACTGCTAATTATCTGGCTTGGTAGTCATTGGAAAAAAATAATTCAGAAAAAAGTTTTGCCTCATTGCACCAATAGGATCCAGTGTTGTTAGTTGCACTTTTTTACTGCAACACATACACTACTTGCAGACCTACGTCTCCAACCAGCTAAGCTATGCCCGATGGACGTTAGTTGCACATTATCACTTAGTCCTGTTTAAGGCCATTTTTCGATGGACCATAGTCTAGAAACTCCTAATGACTGGTGACTCAGCTGAGTCACATTAACTCAGATGTGAAAAACTAGGAACTTGATCAAAATTTGCATACTAATCGAGTCCAGCATTAAGCACAAATGCACAGTCAAGTTCAGCTCTACTCGAGAGAGATACTAAGCATTCCTTTTTTTTTCTTTCACTTTGAGCCGTACCAATGGAGGATCTTGACCTCAGTTGTGGCTTCATTTTCTTGACAATCAATTTAGCATCAGCAAGTTTCCCACTTTTATCTTTTTTATCTCATTTTTATGAGATCAAATTTATGGGGTTCTATAGGAGACAGATCTACAGTTTAAACATGGGATCCTGTTAGGTTTATGTCTTGTTTTCCGGTTTAGCCGGATGAGTCCATTGGGTTAACCAGGGACTGGTTTAAGGTCAAGGGTATTTTGGTAATTGTACCGGGGCTTTCTTGGTGGCCAAGAAAGCGGGGATTATATATTGTATAGTCTGTAACCCTAGACCTCGCAGCGGCGGCGGCATTAGTTGCCCGTGGTGCTCCCACACCACGTAGGAGAGATGAGGTGAGAGTGTGGGAATCTCTTGTATGCTTTACTTGTCATAGTGAAGATGTTCGTCCTCCTGTGCCCGTGGATGTAGCCCGGTTTGGGTGAACCACGTAAATCTCGGTGTCTCTTCTTGTGTGGCTTGTTCGTGTTTGATCTTGTGATTCCGTGGATGCGCACAACGGGTGATGTTCTAAAAATCACAACATTTGGTATCAAAGCCAGGTTGGTATTCCTTGGGTTTCTGAGCGAGGTGGAGATCGCTCAGTGGCTTGGAAGTTGTGCGCATGAAGATTAAGAGAGATCAGGTTCATGATTTTCTGGTTAGGCCACATCGGAAAGGAATAAGACGAGATTGGGCTCTCCGGTCTCGCTGGGATCGGAGGAAAAAGGATTCACATGTTTCGTTCAGATCTTGGAGTTGACTGCTGTGGATGTGATCGGATCTTGTTGGGTTTGGATCTGTTTTTCGTCGTGGCAACAGAGATCTGGTTTAAGGTCAAGGGTATTTTGGTAATTGTACCGGGGCTTTCTTGGTGGCCAAGAAAGCGGGGATTATATATTGTATAGTCTGTAACCCTAGACCTCGCAGCGGCGGCGGCATTAGTTGCCCTTGGTGCTCCCACACCACGTAGGAGAGATGAGGTGAGAGTGTGGGAATCTCTTGTATGCTTTACTTGTCATAGTGAAGATGTTCGTCCTCCTGTGCCCGTGGATGTAGCCCGGTTTGGGTGAACCACGTAAATCTCGGTGTCTCTTCTTGTGTGGCTTGTTCGTGTTTGATCTTGTGATTCCGTGGATGCGCACAACGGGTGATGTTCTAAAAATCACAACAGATCACTCTCAGAGGGACGTGGCTTCCATGTATGTATCAGAAGACTAGAAATGCCAACGTTTCAACGCAAAGGGGGCTTCACCACATAACAAAATAGAATCTTGTTTATTATGATTATTATTATTATTATTATTTGGTAGAAGAATCTTTTTTATGTTGTAGTGCACAAAGCACATCATTCTAAACTCCTAGGGAATCAAAGAAGAGATGGTAAAAACATGCTTATATACATATTTAATTTCACCATTGCATGGGTACAAACATAATAGAGAGATAACAAAACAAACAAAAACAGGACTCAGAATCCCGGGATACACAAGAAATCATCTGAATGGAAAGACATTAAGGAACGGAGATCAACAACAGAAGAAGCAAACTTAGAAGATCACTTGGTTGTACTCTTTAGTTCTAACAAATGGGAATAGGAGCACCATTCCACTCTCTGAGACACTCAAGAAGGGGATCAATTACCTTCCCTTTGCAAATTGCTGCGAACACCTTGTCAAACTCCTCACCTGGCGACTGGACTTTCTCACCAGTCAGAAGGCTTGTCTTTAGCTCCTCCCTCACAAACCTGTACAAAGGATAGGACCTACATTCCTTGATTCTATTTGGGATAGCTGAATTACCACTCTCGAACTCAATCCTTGCGCTTTCTACTTCTTTCGGCAGATGGGCCTTCAGCTCCTCTTCGAAAGCACCGATCTTTTGGAAGATCGATGTGCTTGAATCCTTCTCCTTCTCTCCATTGATCAGCGCATGTTCGACAAGCACTTGCCTCAGCTTCTGCATCAGAGGGTAGGTAGAGCTGCATGGGTCATCAATGTAAGTAAATACATGCTCGCGGTCAACTACCTTGATCAAGTCCTTCTCGCAGAACCTCGATGGGTGGAGCTCTCCATTAACACCAATTGTTAGAACTCGCTTGGCCACTTGACTCACAGTGTTCTTGACTGTGCTCTTCAAATTCTCCTCCAAATGCCTCAAATCAATTGCCTGGCAAATCCCAACAAGAAAAGTAGTTGACATGAGCTTCAAGATCTCAACAGCTTCAGCTGTTTTCCTTGAAGAGATCAACCCCAGTGAGTTCACATCTTGGTTGTGCTGCTCTGCACTTTGCACATGATTAGTGACTGGGTTAGCCAGGAATTGGAGCTCTGAGCAATAAGCTGCCATTGCAATCTCAGCTCCCTTGAACCCGTAATCCAAGCTCGGGTTCCGTCCCCCTGAGAGGTTTGAAGGCAACCCGTTGTTGTAGAAATCATTGACAAGCTCAGAGAACTGTGCAAACATAAGCTTCCCAATTGAAGCGATGGCCAATCTGGTGTTGTCCATTGACACCCCAATTGGGGTCCCTTGGAAGTTGCCCCCGTGGAGCGCCTTGTTCCTCGCAACATCTATCAATGGGTTGTCATTGACTGAATTGATCTCCCTCTCAATTGAGAGTGTTGCATTCCTGATCACCTCTATCTGGGGACCAAGCCACTGGGGAGAAGTTCGGAGGGCATAGCGATCTTGCTTCGGCTTCTGGAGGGGGTCAAGCTCATGAAGCTTCTTTGCAACCTTCATGTAAGAGCTCCCATCTAAAATGTGTTCCATGATGGCTGCAGCCTCAATTTGGCCTGGATGATGCTTCAACTTGTGAGTAAGATGGTCTGTGAACTCTGGCTTCCCCTGCATTACCTCACAGAACATGGCCGAGAGAACTTCAGATAGGACTGTGAGGACATTCGCTTCGAACAACACCATCGAAGCTAGCCCAGACCCGACTGCAGTGCCATTGACAAGTGCAAGGCCTTCTTTAGGCTGCAATTCAAAGAATCCACTGGGAATTCCTGCAAGACGGAAGGCCTCTCCCGCATCAATCTCTTTCCCATCGGGCCCAATCGCTTTGCTATTAGGCCGGCCAGTGAGGATCCCAGCAATGTAGGATAAGGGGACTAGATCACCAGATGCAGTAATTGTTCCCCTGAGAGGCAAACATGGGGTAATGCTGTGGTTGAGGAAGCTGGTGATGGCTTCCAATATTTCGAATCGTATTCCTGAGTAGCCTTGGAGGAGAGTGTTGATTCGCACCAGCATGGCCGCCCTGCTGGCAGAAGGTGGCAATGTGTGGCCGGATTCTCCATTGGCACCAAAGATTCCAGCGTTGAGGAATCTGCACAAACCAACCAATCAATATTGTAAGCTAAGGATTAGTTTCAAATGACTTCTCATGTGACAAGTAACTGCCAAGTGTCAATGCTGTGTCCATTCTTTTCTCAACACCATAAACGGGTAGGTGTCTCACAAGACCCCCGCAATGGCAGAGAGAGATTGAAGCCCCATACCTGAAGTTTGTATGGGGCCTTTTCACTGGATTCATTAATCAACCAAACTGTGCAATCAATGGGAGTCATAAGGTCTATTTATCCATGGAGCACTAGACACCTAAAACCTACTATGTCGGTCCCCTAATCTCATCTTCACATATATAGAACAGAATACCAATATGAAACAAGCATGTCAACAGGAAATCAGTTACTTAAACAGATCACTTGATAAGAAAAAGGACATGCATAGTTCTATTTGTGGACCCTGCTTTGCCCTGTGTTTGAGCTAAAGTCAAATATTTGAATTAATCTGATAGATTGTCCCACTTTCAGATATGACTAATTAGATGGCATTAAAGCCTACTTTCCATTACATTTCTATTTTCTTTTTCCGGGAAGAACACGCAGGAAAGCGAAAGGGGCTAAAGAGCATGCGGTTCTGGCCATGGCCACACAATAATGCAACATCAACAACTACCACCAACCATCACTTAAGTATGGGTTTCATTTTCATACGAGACAGGGCATTTTCACATCCACACAATTAAACCGGTGGGGCTTTTATTAGGGTGGAAAAAATAGGACCCACGAGAGTATTGCTCATGAGCCAAAAGCTGGTGGGCCCCATCAACTCCATCAATGAGGGATGGAGCAGCGGATTCATTAAAGTGGCAGCTACCAACAAAAGCCGCTATTAATTTTGTATCCACATCATTATAAATAGAAATAATATGGGTAGGTTGGCAACAGAGTTCTTTTAAATGCTTGAATACTGACTGTGGGTGGAAATCTTAACCTAACATTATGACTTAAATCCCTCTTGTAATTATTTCAGCTGAATCAAGTTGATCCTCTCAGGAGGTGCTCATGGGCCACTCCAGGTCTAGATGGACCCAATTCCAGATCGATCAAAATCGATTGACCTAGCCTATGTTCTTATGTCCTATCAACTGTTAAATGGACCGAACTACCACAGCTCAACATTTTTAGCATGTGTTTTGAAAATGGGCTTGACCTAGGCGCGAGTTCTGAATCTGGCCCTAACTCAGTGGGCCTCAGTATGGAAAGTTGGCCCAGCGAGGCCCAGCCCAGCCATGAACACCTTATAAATTCCTGTCATTTCTTAATTGTTATAAAACTAGACATGAAGTTAAAAAACTTAATTTTAATTAGAACAAAATAGAGTTCATCACCAAGCATATATATATATAGTGTTATTGTGTAGCATATAATACACATAGAGTAGTTTCTTCCTTATTATAGAGGGTGGGAACATGTCACAGCTGTTTTATACTAATAAGCTCCTAAGAAACATCTAATTTCATGCAAGATCTAAAAAGTGAATAACATCAAAGGAAGTTGAAGTCTATATATTCATCATAAATAGCTACTCTCTTACTAGTCTCATCACCTGAAGTCATGATTACAATTGTTAGTCCAACTTTACATATCAAGGACCCACAAATAATTTTTGCTTTACTAATATTTTATATACTATCTCAAGCTCTAATTACACTAAAGTACAATTCAAAAGCTCACAAATCTTAATTAGATTCCAAATACTGCTTATCAATTAAAGTGGCTGTAAATATTGTTTTGGTAACTTTCATCAATTTTCCATACGTGTCACTACAGGAGGAAGCGTAGAATTATGTGGTTAGGTTTTCACATGCACTGAATAAATAGAGATGGGTCTCTCAGGAGGGCTTTTAGTATCTCTATCCACTAAAAAGTCCATGAAACCTTCAAACAAACACAACAAACACCATAAGAATAGTATGAGTCATCACTCATCACATTTATTTCTACCTATAGATAGGTGAGGCCCATCTGAAAAACACCTACTATATATCTCTAGCACCGGTTATAGGTCTAATAAAGGAGATTAAGGGCTCTAATTATATATGATTAAAATTTAATTATGGTTCTCACCTTATAAGCTCCTTCTGGAGGGCTCCTCCTTGCTTGGTTCTCCTGTGGGAAGTTGCACCAAACCCTGTTGTGACCCCATAGCTGTCTGTCCCCTTGTTCATGCTCTCCATCACCCAGTCACTGCTGGCCTTGACCCCGGCGCGCGCCGACTCAGACAGCTCCACCCTGACCTCCGGCTCATGGGCGACGGCGGCGACCTGAGATATCGTCAGCGATGAGCCGCCAAGCTTGATTAGGGGATTCCGGTACTCGTGGACCATGCGCTTCACTTGGTCTAGATGGCTTCCCATTAGAGACTCTGCTGCAATTTCCCAATTCAAGGGGTCTTTTATGCAGAAGCTCTGGGTTGAGACATGGCCATTGCCATTCTCATGGACATGGTTTGCAGCTTGTTGCATGGTTTCCATGGCCTATGAATAAAACTACTGAATTCTGAGGTGAAATTGGGAGGAAACCCAATAAGAACTTGATGTAAGAGATTGGATTTAAAGGTCAGAAACAAGAAAAGGTGAGAAATTTAAGATGACCCAGATGAGAAAAGCACACAAATGAAAAAAACAAAGAGAATGCAGTTTGGATGAAGAAAGCTTGAATTCTTTGGCTTCTTCTTCCTTTTTCAGGTTCTGTTGTTGGAGAGGAAGGCAGGCTAAAGTGGTGAAAAATGCAATACAAGGTGTGTGAGAGGAGAGAAGGAAATTCAGGGAACTAATGAGAATTTCCTGAGTCTAGTGCACCTGCTCTTGGATCTTTAAATAGAGGGCCTTACCAAACACCAGCAACGGGTTAGTTGAGAAGTTTTTCTGACCGTTGGATCTTCATGAAATCTAACGATCCAGTCAACAACGCGTGTCTCTCATTTGCTGCGACAGAAATATCAAGCCCACAGCGCGGCTTTGTTTCCACTACCAGCAATTGCAAGGTAGAGATTGAGAGATGAAGGGACGGGGTTGGTAGGAAGAACGGATTCAGATTGGAAACCCGCTGGGGCACGAATTTTGAATCAACCTCAAGTGGGGTCCACTTTAAATTGACTGCAACTTAAATCTGGACGCTCGTCATCACCTAATTAAAGAGACTCCTTAGTGAGAGCCCAGATCGAACGGTTGGTGTTGTCTGGTCGGTGGGGGCGTGATGAAGGTGCCTGTGGTGGTGCCAGATGTGAAGGGGGATAAAACGGATCCTAGTCGGGTGCCCTGGCCGGCGGTGGATCGGATTGGTTTCGGGCAACAGAGATCTCAACGGCCAGCACCGTGTCATATTGTCATCTGCTTGGATGCATCGCATAAGCACAAATTAAAAGGTTGGGCTGATTTTGAGGTTATATTTAGATTTGGAAAGTAGAGGTTCCAATTCTTTGGCATCTTTTTATTCTTTTTTGTTTTTTAATTTATTTTATCTAATATGTCATAATAGAAATTAGGAAATTTTGTTTGGGATTTTTATTTTGTGGGGTTTGTGAATTATTTCATGATGTAAGGAAAGGGGCATCATGAGCTAATGTACATACAACTGGAACTTTTAAAATTTTAAAATCATGGCACATGACATGTCCTGTGATGCTTTGAAAAAAGGGATTTTCCTTTAGGTAAAATGAGCTTTTCTTCCTCAAAATATAATAAGAAGCATGGCTTAATAATTAAGGGTGAAAACAAAAGAAGGAAACACCAGCACTTATTGACTAATTTCAAGTGATCGACAGTTTCGTTATATAATTTTTAAAGCAAACTAATCCAACCCTTTGCATGAAACAGCTTGGCTGATGGGCCCCACTCAACTCAAACTATAGAAAATATCTAAACTTTCTTGCAGATATTATCTGATGACCTCTCAACCAAAGATTTGACATATGCATGAATATTTTAAAGATAAAGACTGATTATGCAAAATTCGGACAACATTAATTATAAAAAGTGTACTTCCCATGATTAAATAGTTTTAACATTTTTCACAAGAGTAGGTAATTGGAGGCACTTTTTAAATCATTATTCATCCATGATTGTAGTGCTTTCAAGTGTATAC